>OY757552.1:3992956-4612760 GCA_963584105.1 Alviniconcha strummeri
GTTCAGGCCCAGACTTAATACGCAACAGATTATTAATAGCTGCAAATGACGTTATTTCTGTCCACCTAACACGTCTCTTCAACCGTTGTTTAAATGAAGGCATCTTTCCGTCTATCTGGAAAACCACAACAGTTACTGCTCAAGAAAGGTGATGCAACACTGTGTAACAATTACCGTCGAATTTCATTATTGAGCTGTGTAGGAAAAGTGCTTGAACGGTGTGTGCATAGGCATATTTATAGATTTTTGATGCTGAATAACATAATCACTCCGTCACAGTCTAGTTTCCTACCTGGAGAGTCAACTACAAATCAGGCTTTTGTGCATCTATGGCAATCTGTGTTCAAACTTCGACAAAAGAATCACCACTCAGTCTGTATATTTTGATATTTCTAAGGCATTTGATCGTGCATGGCACAGAGGCCTACTAAAACTAACAGTCTATAGGTGTAAGAGGAAATCTTTTGAACTGGTTCCAAAATTACCCGACATATCGCAAAGAGGCAGTAGTTATTAAAGGAGAAAAATCTTCAAAAAAGATAATTCCCGCTGGTGTACCTCAAGGATCTGTGCCGGGTCCCTTCTTATTTCTAATATTCATTAACGACATTGGTCACAGTATTGAGTCCATTATTAAACTGTTTGCTGATTACACTAGTATGTCATTAGGCCTCACGAATCCAGACACTAGAGCCGAAATACTTACGTGTGATCTAGTAAAAATCAATGACTGGGCAAAACTTTGGGCAAAATCAATGACTACTCCAAATTCAATGAAGAAAAGACAGAACTTGTAAACGTTAAACGTGATCCAAAACCAATACACCAACTTACATTTGGGAATGTAGTGCTCGAAGATAAACCACACCACAAACATCTAGGAATCACTCTTCAAAACAACTGCAAGTGGGACGAACGTATCAGTAACATTTCTAGTAAAGTAAATATGCTATTAACTGCTTGTGACACTTCAAATATAAACTAGGAAGGAAAGCGCTTGAAATAATGTATAAATCTTTGATTCTTCCACTTTTTGACTATGCTGAGATTATCTGGGATAATTGTACCAATACACAATCTAACATACTCGAAAACCTTCACCTTGAAGCCATACGAATTATCACTGGTTCTGCCCGGAGGGCAACTAATCCATACCACAGACGTCAATCTTATGAACGTATCATACCCTTCTTCCGAACTGAAATATACCGTAACTCTTTCTTCCCTTCTACTACTCTCCTGTGGAACAACATACCAGTAAATATTCAAGATAGTTCTTCTCTTAGCGAGTTTAAGCGCTATTTAACTAATAACGATACTAAGGTCCCTAGTTACTACTATTCCGGCAAAAGGATGGAGCAAATAATTGACTGAAGATTACGACTTGAGATGAGTGACTTAAATTTTGATCTTTTTAACCGGCATCTAACCGAAAACCAATCATGCGCTTGCGGCCACCCGTTCGAAACTGCAGAACACTTTTTGTTATTACGTCCTAACTATCATCATATACGAAGAGATACAATTATGCAGATAGAGGATAATTATTTAGACATTCAAATATTCTCTTTAGTAACCAGTCCCTTGGAACCATCAAAACGAATTCATATTTTAAAAAGTACATGACTTTATATGATGAACACGGTGTTTCTAGTATCTGACCAACAGCTAAAATACACACGCACGCCACGAATTTACAATGTGTCTGTAGCAATAAAAAACGAAACTCGCACTCAATGCTGCCTCTCTTGGGACTGAAGCTGGAACACATGCCTCTCTCTCCATGCACACACACGCACTCGCATACACAACCACACGCACACACACACGCGCGCACACAACCACACACACACGCGCGCGCACACACACACACACACAGGCGCATGCACGGGCACAAACAGGCGCGCGCACATGCACACACGGGCACGCAAGCACGCGCTAAAATATTAATATCATCTTTACTACAAGTTCCTTTTATGTTCACCATGTTGTTAATCAAATAGATGTTTGTGTCGTCATCAGGTTATGTAAGATTCGGGCCGTACTTATATAAGTATCTTTGTTGCACGGCCTAACTGTTATGTTGTTAAAGTATTGTTATGTATGAATTAAATTTTATTTAAACCAAGTATGTCCTGGTTCTATAGAAACTTTTAATCCAAAGTTTTGCCCATGAGGGCTTTGTCAAGACTTGCCCGGTCGGCTGGATTCTGAGGTCCATCCAGTCGAGGAATCGCGCCGACCGGGCCAGCCTTAATTTGGATTAAAAGTTTCTACCGAACCAGGACATGCTTGGACTGTTGTTCTACGTTCTCTACATCGTCATTTATGGCACCATACTCAGTCCTTCATGCACGGTGCGGTGCCTAGGAGCCACAGAGACCCTTGTTTTGCCGTATATTATATATATTTTACTGATGTTTAACTCCCCACGCCAGAATTGCGTCACACCAGAACGCTGACCCAGCTGGACATGCACCGATCCACACTCCGAGCATCGTTTTCCGGCACCTTCCTCCAAGGAAGGATGTTGTAAACCAGTGCTTGGAGTTTAGCACCGATGATATGGCCTAGATAGCTTTTCAATGCGAGTAAAAATCTAAATGAAACGGCCTAACAACCAAATCACACTAAATCACACTTAATCACACTTTGTATATATATATATATGTGTGTGTGTGTGTGTGTGTGTGTGTGTGTGTGTGTGTGTGTGTGTGTGTGTGTGTGTGTGTGTGTGTGTAACCGAGTGCATTGTGTGTTCTAGGCCATGACCTTTTAACCTTTAATAATAACTATAATAATGTACTCATTTATCATGCGCCTATCAACGCCCTGAGCGCCCACATGATACACATTAACCTAAATATGATATTCTATACACACATAGAACACAGTTCCACCCAAACAACCCACACAAAGTACCATACGGAAAGACAAACAACCCTCCTTCCCCCCAACCCACACACGAATAAAAACAACAATGAATGAAATGAAAATGCAAAACCTTTCTTTCTGTCCGTGTGTCCGTGTTAAATAAACGTTCGTTTGAACCTTTTTGTGTTTGGATCTTTCCTTCTGTCGTTCTTGTTGTCCAAGGAAGGATGTCGTAAACCAGTGCTTGGAGTTTGGTCCACACCGTGTATCCGTTGTTTTCACCCGGAGCTTTCCGTTACAGCGAGGCCCAACCGGAGCAGGCAGAAGCAAAACATCGATCCGGGTAAACTACACCGATTTACGTTAAATGCAGGTATTGCACATCTAACCGATCATCATAGTTGGAACGGGGAAGCTTTCCAAGTCCTGTGGTGTACATTTTATGACATTCGGTTTCTTGTACGTATCACAGTCAACATTTTCATTTTTGATTTCAAACTTTAGCAGGTAAAATTGTACTTTCTTCAAAAACGACAGGAAAACGCAATCACTTGGTGCATTTTGGCTATTGTCACTATGTTATTAAATATCTCTTGAGTGATATGATGAACTATTACTGTCTAAGAGTATTTAGAAGTCGCGTTAGAAGGATAGGAAAACACTCGCCCGGGTTTTCTGTGTTCCGAAGCAGAGTACACAACTGTTCCGACGCTGAGCTGTTCAGAATGAGCTAAAACGAACATCTTGTGGTAGTGAAGTGGCTAAAGAAAGTTTTTTTTTGCTATGACGCCTCAGCCAATTCCTGTTTCTGAAACATACGAAGCACTTGTTACAGGGGTAAGGTTTAAGACTGCCGTCATGCGAGCGTGCATGGTCTTAAAGACTTCCTCTACTTTTGAAGAAGAAGCTCCAGGAGAAAAACCAAGTTCCACAGCAAGAAGGGTTGAGGATAGAACTCAATCTGATTAACTGTTCGACACAGCCAACGTAGGGCCACAGCTACAGCAGGAATAAGGGAGTCAAGTCCCTCGACGTCTTTCTGTGCAAGCTGATGCTCATCCTTCTGCAGACGAGGCTGACAGGGGACTGCGCACCCCTCCTGGATGGATGATGATGATAACGTGGGGCTTAATGTCCTCGGATGTCGCCCTTCGCGCAGAACCTCATGGCGCTTTTCAACAAGCTCACCGGCCAGGCCAGACAGCACCCTCGAACTTGACGGGCCTGAGGGACTTGTCTGTTGACCGACGAGAAGGACTTATCTGTTGTCCTTCCTAATCTGCTTGTTAACCCTGTTGTTATAACACCACGTTTAATAGTATGAAAGTTATGCAGTGTTCCATCAACCGTAACGTAGCTCAGCTGATACAACCTATCTCTCAGGTCAACTACGAAATCTTGTTTCTGCAGTCACTGCACTGTCGACCGGGTGACTTGCCCAGACTCGAAGGGTATTACTACCCGCCATACTGCGGCCCAGTCAGCCCGACGGGCAGGTAACGGTCTGCATAAAATTGACATCAAACCCAATGTCCAAGCCAGTGAAGTAGCCGAGACTTCGGGCCCTCCCAAAGGAGGAGCCGTCCGGGTCCGGGTGAAAGGCCGAGCTCACTTCACTCGGGTTAATTGCTACACCCCCTTTAAAGTGCGCCGAGCGAGGTGGGGTGTGGTAGCAGGTGCTTGGTCACGGGTGATTTCAAAAGTCCGAGACAGCAGTTGGGAGAAGGGCTTCGAGTCCTCCAGCCCGACCATAACCGGCCAAATCAATGATAAATAATTTCATCGTGTTGAACGACGGATCGTTCACAAGAATACCGGATCGGTCGGATCAGAGCAAGACGGCCATTCACTTGACCTTAGTTTCTGCGGATATTGCTGATGAGGTGGGCAGGGATGTGGGAGAATACTTGCTCTCCTCCGACCACCTGCCCATCGTCATCAGTAGGTACTGTACAGCTGAACTAGGGTGTCCGGCTCCAGTAACCAAATACAACTACAAGGGGACCTGTTTCGGAACATGCTGGGGTCCAAGGATATCGATATAGACCAGGCTGACATCGAGGAGGTCAACAGTCAGATAATCTCCTCCATTTTGGCAGCGGCAAGGGTAGCTATCCCCACCTCCAGCGGTGGTATGCCACGCCGGGAATGTCGGCGTGATTGCCGCCTGGTTGTTGCTGCCATGTTCAAAATTCATGCCTTTATGCCGCATAGTGACCAGTGCTTCCAACTTATATGCAGCTAATCCTGGTTAGCTGATAATTATATGGGCCTAGCTACTATGCTATGTTGCCATTGTTGGATGTTCAGTTTGGGTGATGCTTTGCCGATACTGACAGAGTTGGCCCTCTGAAGTATGACTTCTTTGTGCGGCCGTGCAGCATATCTCGTTTGTTTCCTACCGATCTATTTTTGTACATGAAATCGGTGTTACGTCATGGCTGACACTTTGAAGACGTTGACTTCATATTTATCGACTGTTCATTTTAAAGGTTGAATATGGTTTTGTGCATAGGGGTGATGATAAACTTTGAGACACGTTATTTGTTTTGATCCAGCTTTTCCATGGCCGAGTCTTGGGCGCGCAACCTTTTACTTATTTAAGCCCCAGTCACACCGGATTGTTTGATCGCACGATTGTTGGCGATTTGGCCAGGTTACGACTAGTCTCCAAGTTTTTCTACGACCTGCCATTGCGATCATACACTACGATTGCTTTTACGACTGGTCGTACAACTGGTGGTGCGATTCCATAGATTAATCCCAAGAGAAGTCATAGGTAGTCGCATGACCAGGGTTAGGATCGCTACGACTGATTGCACGACCAATCGCAGATCGCCACGACTGGTTGCACGACCAATCGCAGATCGCCACGACTGGTTGCACGACCAATCGCAGATCGCCACGACTGGTGGCACGACCAACCGCAGGTTGCCACGACTGGTGGCACGACCAACCGCAGGTTGCCACGACTGGTGGCACGACCAACCGCAGGTTGCCACGACTGGTGGCACGACCAATCGCAGATCGGCAGGACTGGTTGCACGACCAATCGCAGATCGGCACTACTGGTTGCACGACCAATCCCAGATCGCCACGACTGGTTGCACGACCAACCGCAGATAGCCACGACTGGTTGCACGACCAACCGCAGACTGCCACGACTAGTTGCACGACCAATCGTAGATTGCCACGACTTTCTTGGGGTTGCACGGCCTCTGCCGGCATGTCCTCTTCAGGAGAAGCCGGGTTATCTCAGAAATAAATCTACATGTCCATTCACTTGTCCTCCTTCAGCAGCCACTTTTTCTGCATCTGGATGGGAGCTACCGCTTGCGGCCTGCCTCCTGTGTCACTGTCAGTCTCTCTGTGTGCTGAGGTGGAACTGCTGTAACAACCATCTCACTCTCCCTGTTTAGTTAATAATAATATTGGTAATAATACATCTGTATTTTTTAGTGTTACTTTATTGTATCCTATTATAGACTGGTTATAATTATAGTCAGTTTGCCTTCATCAGTTAATTGATACTGGCCGTCTTTTAAACTTACTGTGACACTGCGAGCCTTCAGCATTTAACTGATCTGTTTGTCTTTGATAGCTACCACAACACTGTGAGATATTGGTTTTGAATTTGAGTGCTAGTCATGCATACATTTTTATTTCATTATCATTTTGTTACCATCATGTATTATAGTAGCCTACAGGTAAACCACATGGTTACTGTATTTACTGGATAACTGCTGTTGTTTAGTCTTTACTCTTGCTTTCATGTTCTAAATATCAAGTTTTGTTTGCTTGTCTTTTCCAACACAGTTTCCTAGTCTGGTGTAAATAAAAGTAATGTTAGTAGCAGCATCTGATTTGTGACTCTTCATTTATGTTTCCATCCTGCCTTCCTCACTCCCCACCCCGTCTCCCTACATAGGGAAGTGTGGTTCAGTTGTACACACACACACACACACACACACACACACATTTTGTACATAAGTTTAGATTTCTACTCGCGCTGAAAAGCCAGCCTAGGCCTTATGATTGGTGCATGTCCGGCTGGGTCAAAGTTCTGGCGTGTGACGCAACTTTGGCGTGGGGAATAAAAAATCTGTAAAACAACAAGAGCAAATTAACACACAGAGCTCCATCTGACAAGCAGAATTACGCATTTGCATATGTGATCAATAAAAATGTGAAAGAAAACATTTTATTGCGAAACAACTGCTGCCAAACACAAAGACTACACAATTTTAAGGTGTTAAACAACTTTCTGTGCAAACGTCTGGAAAAAAAGCAGTTAGTGGGTCAAGTTGTGAAAATGTCCGTAAAGGTATATATATATCCTTGTCTTTTGCAACTGCGCATTTTATCCGTTAATCAACGCCGGCGTTGAAGACAGTATTTTAAATAACGCGAACACGATAAATGTTCTAATTAATAACGCTACATTTTTCCATCATGCATATGTCTTCCTCCATATTTCCCGAACGACACCGGCCTGGGTCATGGCAAGTCCTGGAGCGTCGGCGACGTCCCACTCCACACGTCACACTGCACTGGGCCCACTCGCTCCACTCTGTGTAGCCTATACACACCAAAGCAGGCGGCGGCCAGTTATAGTATGGCGGCTTACTAGCGTCAAAAGCACAGTGTTGTAATTGGGTGCAGATAATTAGCAGTTATGTTGAGATATTTACAATTATGTGCTTTTGATTGACACAGTTAACGGCATACCTGTGTCAAAAGCACATAGTTGTAATTGTCTCAACATAATTACTGAGTCCATGAGATCAAAGTTAAGTTAGGGTTAGGGTTAGGACATCGGGCGGCCAGTCGTGTCGTGTCAACTTGTTTAAGCTGAGTCGTCTCCGAAGAGGTAGGCCTACTGGCGGGGATCGAGACCCTATGATGTATGTGTGTGTGTGTGGGGGGGGGGGGGGGGGGGGAATTATACCTAACGCTATACAGGCAGCATCTGAGAATTATTGTAATGGGCAGCAATGCTAGCCATTTTAATGTTTTATTGTGAGTGGCAAAATTACAAGACAGTGTCTACAACCTCTCAAGAACCGAAGCGGGCAATCGAACCGACGTCGTCCGCTAATCAGCCTTACCGCTGGGACAAAACTGGCTCAGTCAGTGACGGCAGGTCGTTAGTGGCACAACAGTTTAAAGGGAGAGCACAAAATTTAAACTGGTCTGAAAATGTGCAAATATTTGCATCTGTAGGCTCTGTCTGGTTGTTCTGTCAATAAATATACCACATAAGTACTTTCGAATTTGAGTTCCCCAGAGCGCATGCATGTCCGTGGGTTCGCTCTTCATTTATGACGAGCAGAAAAAGTTGCCCGTGACGTGACGAAATGTACGGCCTGTCGCACGCAAACCGCGCTGACAGTCCTGGTGTTTTCAGTGACATAAACATTCCACAGTGCAAAACGTACGGTTATGTGCACGGCCTGACAAGATCGGTTCTATAGCTCGCTCTCTCTCTCTCTCTCACACACACGAGTCCAATGGCAATAACAATAATATGACATGATTTTGTACATAATAGTAACAACTATGTAGGCTTCTAGTTTCAACCAAAGACCATCGTTTATGTAGTCTTCTAGTTTCAAAGACCGTGCACTATGTAGGCTTCTAATTCCAGTCAAATACATTTTGTAGGCTTCTAGTTCCGGTCAAAGCTTTCAAAGACTATACTGCATTGTGTAGGCCTATCAGTTTTGGTTCAGTATACGTGTGCATGTACCTAAATGATGTCGGGGTGAGGACAGCGATTATCATTGTCATTTCGGGGGGAAAGGGGGGGGGGGGGTTAAATTATTATATGTATAAAAATATTATAAAAACAAAAACTGGATGAAGAGTCCGAGGCTTGCATCGGTTCTGAGTGTAAATGTAAACATTTGAGAAGCGTCAAGTATTTTTCCAGCCCATACCCCTGACTCCACCTAAGTACTTCAACAAGCGAAGGACAGCGATTCATACAATACGAACTTGTTGAATACAGTGTTAAGCTGAAAACATTCACAATCACTTTATGTTAGCTAACAGTAAACCTTTCTTATTACAACGCACGCATCAACATTCATATAATACCTGATATTTATTCCACACGCAGGTGTTTGCAACCTGGGTGGAGATTAGTTCTTAAATGTTAACGTTTCGTCAATCGCCTAGGCTCACCTCAGGACCGGGTTGGAAAGAATTTTGTTTTCTTTGCTTGGAATAAAAAATGTTTCATCTTTCCTTTCGTGAATTAAATATACACCTAGCAGTTGGAAAGACAAAACTTTGATAGCGCGTCGTCCTTTAGAAAGGCTCCTCTGACCTTTAGTATGGTTCAAGATTAGACACACTCGCATATTTTTATGCCCCCCTCGAACGTAAAGCGACAAAGATCTAGGACGAAAAACAAGCCTCAACAGAACAGCCTCGACCGTTTTTCTTTTTCGTTCTTCGCTTTGCAAGTTTGAGTAGCCTACATTGTCCTAGCTTTTGTTAGTCTGCGATTCTAACGGGCAGCCGCCGCTCGCGTTTTACTCTATTGTTACCATTTATTGTTATCTTCAATTATTTCCAGAGTAAAGAATGTCTTGAGCCCAAAGTGATCAGTCACTGAAATCAGTCACGATACAAGCCATGCAGTAAAGATCTTCCAGTTCAGTGACTAACCTGAGTTAGGACCGTCCTCGTCATCCTCCTCAAACACCAGCTCTTCTTCAGGTTCTTCGTCCTTCTCTTGTCCGTCTGATTCCATCTTGCTTACCGCCACCTCCTTCGTTCTGTCGTCAGGCATCATTTCTTTCTCGCCGTCTTCCTCTTCTTCGTCGTCATCCTCATAAGCATGAGTCGGCTGTGGACTGCGTATCTTTCTGTTGGTTTCTGCAGCGTTACTACGGCCAGGTGAGCGGGCGTGCATGCTGGCCGCAAAACTGCGTTTAGTGAGCTGGACGTCAAGTCTGTCTTGTAGTTCTCTGTCGTATTCATCTTCCTCTGGATCAATATTAATGAAAACATCAGCAGGATCAGAGTCAGCATAGTCGGCAGCACTTCGTCTTTTTCTGTCACTGTTCTCGTCGTCATCATCGTCATCATCATCACCATCATCACTGTTCTCTTCATCATTATCGTCCTCGCTGTCTTCGTCTTCAGTGGTATCAGTTTCTTCAACTGATTCCACATCTTCTTCCAGCTGCCTGTTAATTTCAGGTTTAAAGAGTTCCTGGATTACATCTTCTTCAATGTCCCTTGTTCTGCGAATGTTCTCCCCAACATGTTTCAGGATGTTGTGAACAGCTGTCTCCACATCAAAAGTGGTTTCCTCCACTATTTGGTCTTTTGTCTTTGAATCCATGACGATGCTTGCATTATCCTTGTTTGCATCGCCTGGCGAGCCCCTAATCATTGCATCTTCTTTGGCAGCATGTGGCTGGACATACCGTTCTCTGTTCATTACTGCACTGTGCGTTTGACTACTTTCTCCGTGGGAGGGCTGCGTCTGGGAGACGTCTTGCAGCAGGCCATCGGCTGCGTCTTTGAGTTCTTGCTCCAATTTGGAGGGTGCCTCTCGTAAAACCCTGTTACTGGGGTAGTCCAACATTGCGTCTATACGCTGTTTTGCCCTTCTCTCCTGTTCTTTTAGTTCGAGTCTTGCTTTTTGTTTTTCTGCTCTGAGCTCTTGTTTGGCCCTGTCTTTTTCGAGGTCCAGCTCTTGTTGTGCTTTGCTTCTTTGCACTGCTAGATCTAATTTTGCCTTCAGTTTTTCTTTTCTCATTGCCTCTTTTGCTTTCTTCTTTTCCATTCTCACTTTATTACTTGCCCTGTTCTTTGCAGCTTCGATGCTGTTTACAGCCGATAGAGCCACAAATCCCTGTTGACCGTTCTGAAACAGTCCTTTCGCTTGTTTTAGATTGTCTTCATCGTCGTCGTCATCATCATCGTCATCATCATCGTCGTCATCAGGGACAGGTTGAATGATCAGGGGATTAGGATCTGGGACAGGATTAGGGATGGAGCCTAAAGCATTAGTCAGGATGTCCTCCAGAGTACGATCTGCGTCCTTATATTTGGTGACTGTGTCTCTAGCCTTGATGTCGGAGTCCACAGCGGGCTGGATAAGCACCACGCTACGCTTTGGCATCTGAAGCGATGATGAATCGTAATCGGCGTTTCCGCTTGACCTCTTATGGACATGCTGGCCACTGCCAGAGCCTGTTGCGCGAAGTCCTTCCACGGCGCCTTTGGACAGCCCGCCACGTGAAGCAGACCCTTCCCATGCTCCTTGCAATGACCGTTTTCGTACGTTTCTTTTCTCCCTGCTGGTCATCCGTTGCCCTTTAGCGAGGCTGCGCGTCTTGAACGTGTAATGTGAAAATCTATGCCAACTGAGGTCGCCGTCTGGTTCGCTTGAGGAAGTACTGATACTTCTTTTTGGTCTGCTAGGGCGTGTTGCATTGTTCACCAGCTGACGAGCATCAAAATCATTTTTTGGTGCAGTGTTAGTGGTGTTGGCTTTACCCTCTATCTTGGTCAAGTTTTGGCCACTGTCGGGGTAAGCTGAGGTCCTCTTGGTCAAGTTTTGGCCACTGTCGGGGTAAGCTGAGGTCCTCTTGGTCAAGTTTTGGCCACTGTCGGGGTAAGCCGAGGTCCTCTTGGTCAAGTTTTGGCCACTGTCGGGGTAAGCCGAGGTCCCAGCAGCTGTGTTATTGCTGGAGGTGAAAGACACGCGGCGCGGTATCGCAGGCGGCTGGCCACTGTCAGAGCCAGGATGGCTCAGCGGGATGTTCAATCCGCCAGAATCGTTGGAATCAGGAGGAAGTTCGGAAGAAAACAAATTCACTTTCCTTCTCCTGCGTCTCTTTTCGTCGGCATCCTCACCGTAATCTTCATAGTTATTAAAACGCCCTCTCGTATTGTCGACAGCCACATCCAAACCGACGGTATTGTCTCTGCGGTTGACGTGCCTCTTGTCTTGATCTCTTCGAACCCTAACAGGATGCGTAATATCAATACTATCTGGACCGTCATCCTCGTATTCTGCCGAGTCCTCTCTTATGCTGTCGGCAGCCATGTCCAAAGCGATGTCATTGAGTTTTGTATCCTCAGCGTCCAGGTCATCGTCGTCTAGGTCATCGGCCTCACTGGCGACTCCCAGCAGATCAGCCACATCTTCAGTTTCCTCGTCTCTTTTAGAACGACGCTGTTCCTGTGCGGCACGACCTGACATAACTGAACGTTTTTTGCGGCGCGTCAAATCTTCGGGTGTAATTTCATCGTCTTCGTCTTCCACCTCCTCCTCTTCCATCTCCTGCAGGATCTGGCGGATGACTGGCGACGATCTCCGTTGACGATGAAGCTCCTGCCCCGTAGGAGACTGTGTCGTACTTCTCTTACGCCTGAGCGGCCCACCACCGGCTGAGGAGTCTTCACTATCAACCATCTCATCCAGCATGTCAGCAAGAGCATTTTGCAGCGTACCATCAGCATCATTATCATCGTCGTCATCATCATCTGTATCATCATCAAAGTCTGGCTGTTCCCTAGAAACACGTTTGAATTGAATGAAGCCTCGTTTTAGTCGCAGCAAACCATCTATACCGTCTTCCATTTCATCGCCATCATCATCATCGTCGTCGTCGTCGTCATCAGCATCGTCGTGAGACACTTCACTGATAGCCTTTAAAATGGTGTCCTGTCGTTTGGTCCTTGCAGTAGGGGTCTCACTATTGGCATGTGCATCCTTTTGGCTAATGTCTGCTGTCTGCTCGTTACTCTCTGCCTCTCTTCTCTTTCTTTTGGTGTCATCGTCATTATTGTCGTCTACATCGTCATCATCGTCGTCGTCATCAGCATCGTCATTTTCGTCTTCGTCGTCATCGGCGTCGTCAGTATCGAAGTCGTCTGCCTGTCGTTTTTGTCGGTCAGACGAAGTGAGAGTTCCAGAAATCCCGGCCCTTTGGTCCCAGTCCTCTTCTTTCACAACAGCCTTCTCTCGGTCGGCTTCGGATCCTGAACTTCGTTTTTTTCGAAACATTGAAAAGTCTATGCTGCCATCATATACATCTTCTCCGTCTTCCGCACCGCCATCATCATCATCATCGCCGTCATCGGAATCATTGATTCCATCGTCGTCATCATCTGCGCTGTCACTATCATCGTCATCACTGTCTCCATCCCCATCATCGTCGTCGTCGGCTTGCCTGGTCTGCCTATCGAGTACTATGACAGGGCGGTCTAGAGGAGAGAAGAGGGAGCTTGGCTCAGCTGGAACTTGCTGGCCTATGTCTCGTCGATGTCTGTGCCCGATTGTTTCCACAGCAACCGGTCTCGGCGCGGGTGGCCGTCCTCGCTGGGATATTGCCTTTGTGCGCCCCCCTGTCTTCCGGAGAGTTCTGCGTTTCCTGGCTCGGACATTTGGCTGAGTGGCTGATCGCTGAGATGGTACGAGAGAAGGCGATTTGGGGAGAAGCGCTGTACCGCGCCTCGTTCTGTCGCTCGCCGTCTTGGACGAGGAGGAGGGAGGAAAGGTGGACAACACGCGAGCCTGGGCTGAGACGCCAGGACGCCTTTTTCTGACCAGCCGTCGGTGACGCATTGCCATGACAGAAGCTTTGTTCAATAGGTTAGGCCTCACGGTCACGGACCTTCTCTTTTTGCCGTAACTAACGTCAGCCGCGTTGTCCATTGTTTGTCCGGACGACTCCTCGTCTCCTTCTAGCGCCAGGCTGCTGGACTTGGGCCGCAGAGGGGAGTTCTGTGGGTACACACCCTGGGGGTCGTCCACATCCTTCTCTAGCCCACTGGGACCTAAAACAAACATCACAGCAGTATATCACGCACGTCTCACATAAAGATTTTTGATCTTATAAGACCTCTGTGACGAAGGAAAGAACCAGCAGTGTCAATGTTTACGAAAGGGACTTAAAGACAATAACGCTGCATAGTCCAATACTATGAACAAAATAAGACAGATCGACTCCCGCACCAACACACAAAGTGACACACACACACACACACACGCACACACACACTTCTGATAATGAAAGTGCGCCAGCAAAGTGAAAAGGTTAAATCAAGGGCGCCAGAGTTACCCACCGGCAAGTATGCACTCTCTTACAGTGGGCCAGATGCAGTTCGTGGAGTGCAAACAAGGGGCTTCAACACGTCGTGAGAGAGAGAGAACTCGAACACTTTATTTTACAAGGATTGTAGTTTAGGTTCAAAGACTTGTCTAACAACTAGTCCTTGCTAAGCTACTGTTCAATATAGGTATCAGAGAGAGACAGAGAGAGAGGGAGAATTACCTGTAACCACTTTAGTTTTGTTCTCACTGATGAGATCCAGCTCCGGCGCAGGCACCTCCGTGACCTGGACCACAGTCGCTCCCTACAAGAAACGCATCGCTTTTCGTAGTGCAATGTACTGTTTTATGCCAACTTCCGTGCTATATTGCATTTGATACTACAATGTACATTGTTGAGAAGTTGCTGTCGATTGACTGACATCTCTATCTGTGTAGTCATGCAAAGAGTCGAACAGATCATGAGACCTTATTAAGTTATTACAATTGTTACAGTGAGATGGTAGCGGAAATATTGGATTTCTTCACCAGCATATTATGGTTGTTGTCACGCGCTTACAAGATTAGGCTGGATCCACGCCGGTGCAAGATTCTCTTGCAAGTTGTATGGTTGTGCGGGTGTTCCCCGATGCTAAATTCTCATGAAAACACGTCTGACCAATCGCCAGATGAGTTATAATTACAAAATTAAACCTGGAAGTTGATGTTTAATTGGAATTATAAGGAGTACGGAGATGGGAAGAGGTATTTACATGCCCGCCCTTTATCATAGCTTTTCTGAGTAATGAGTATCAACCCACCCAGGTAAGTTCTCATTCGGGGAACACCCGCGGCTAAAAAACTGACTGATCTGCGTGCGCATCGCATCTCAAGTAAATACCTCTTCCCATCACCACACTCCTTATAATTCCAATTAAACATCAACTTCCGGGTTAAGTCGCGTTTAATTTTCTAATTACTGGCATTGGCCAGCCGGCGGAAGAGCCTTCTCTTTGTGTTGTATAACAGTCGGTTGTGTTGTGGTTTAAGTATTGTACTGTTTAGCTGTAGTAGTATATCAATATTGTTGAATTGCATATTAGTGATTAGAGTGTGTAAAGATTCTTCGTAGCTGGGGTGGCTAAATGCGAGGGTAGGCGCAGTTTGAACGCCATTGGTGTTAAACGTGTCACCTGCTTGCACGTGACAATAGTCGTCACATGGCAGTGCCAAACAAGTACTTCCATATATATAACGTCAACTTTGTATTTGTGGCATGTGGAAGTTACAGTGACAGATGCGATTAGTCAATCAGGTCGCGCAGACGAGACACGCTTCTCGACTTCACTTTCGAAACACCGATAGCTCGAATCGGAACCATTGCCTTCTCAGTTTCTGTCATTGATGGAAAAATTACGTTATTTGATAGAACTGTTTGTGAAAATCCATGGGCGTCACGTTTCTTAAATGATGCAACGAAGTACAAAATTGACAGAACTCAGCCGGACTGTCAATCAACATCGTGCTCCATTTTTCGAAGACGACTGGTGCCCTTGCAAAGCCGGTTAGGCTAAGTTTTGTCACCGATTCAGAAAATCGACTGCTTTAGAACAATGTGCAGCTATCGCTTACTAAGTTGCTATTGATCGTGGCATCATTTAAGAAACGTGACGCCCTTCTTTTTTCTCTCCGCAAAATGTTCTGTCAAGTCACGTAATTTGTTCAGTCAACAACTGTCTAGAACTTTGAAAGATCAAGTAGACATGTAAACATTAGAAGACAGGAATATGTGAAGCCTTTTTTGATACTTCCGACGGGCAAATAGGACAGCAGTCTTGCCAGGCAACAGTTGACTAAAAACTGTTAGAATCCCATGTGATCCAGGCTTGTCACCGCATTCATAGTCAAAATGGCCAGCGGTAGAAGAGACTGGAAATTTAACTGAAATGAAATCAGTTTATTTTTAATTAAATCTTCCAGACCTGACCTACCTGGCAGCCGACAGTAAAGATGACCAGCAGAATGACCACTGCAACACATCGATGTGGTGATGACCTCCACCCACTTGCTGCCCTCCTTAACACGTCAGTCATAGTTTCGGGGACGTCTACATTTCTGGTTGATCATTCCAACACTTAAGGGTTACTGCCGGCAGTAAAGGCACACAGTATATAAACCATCATGACATTTTTGGTTCATCTTTCCAACATTTCAGGACCACAGCACACTAACTATGAAGCACCATCATATTGCTGATGATCATTCCAACATTTCAGTTCACCAATGACGGCAGTAAACACAGTCTATAAACCACCATCACATTTTAAGAATCTGCATATGCAGAAGGGTACAGGCCATCACTTGCTTTTGCAAACAGGCACTGTTTGTGCCATCGCGCAATGTGTGTAATAGTCAAGAGAATGATTTGATCAACGGTAAAAGAAAAGAATCAACATAATGACATCTTAACCTGAGCGGTATTCTAGTAAGTCAGCAGGTAAGTGACTATGAGGATCTGTATTTGTGTCTGTGAGTATCCAAAGTGATTAAGCAAGTGTACGATGTGTAGCTATGGGAACTTTCAGCTAGAGATAAGCTGATTTGGTCACAGAGCTACTGAGTCAGCACACCCGGTTTCGTGGTGACAATGCTTTGAGATCTCGGCCAGGAAATATTAGGTTTGTCATGATCATGATGATGTATGCAAGATCAACAATGGGCTTGTTGGCACCAACAAACAACGTTACAGTACCTGCAGCAAAGCGACCCGAGAACCCATTTTATCCCGCTGACGTATATACCAGAAGTGGTCCTGTCACTGACAATGTCAACTTATCCAATAAAGATCAAGATCAAAATCAAGAACCCGAGGCATGCAGCACTTTTTCCAGGAGAGGGTAGACAAAAATCCAGTCGTCAGAAACTCATATTTCTTGTGAAGAGCCTCTGTAGGAGCTAGTCCCACTCTAGGACACGCTCCTACAGTAGCACACGATAGTTTCTTCAACCTAGGCATTCGCAGACAGCCTTGGCACCATGACGGAGACACCCATCTACTTTTTATAGTTTTAAACCATTTTAAAGACGTTTTATTGGAATGGACCAAATCCGTCGTGCGCACACATGCGGTAAGTTTCACTGGGCCGAGACACTGCACAAAATCTCGATCTGTGTGAATCCGGCACATTATCTGGAAGGAGAGCAGCACAAATAAACACTTGAATATTATACAAGATCTAGATCGAATGGGCGAACAAACCTTACAACTTTCGATGGGCAACGAACAAAGCCCGAATCTGGCAGACTTGTATTCTGTAGACTTTACGATATGTCGCTTTATTCCCCTCTTGTTTATGTTTGATCAGGCAGTCGTTTCGAATGACGCAAGTATGGAGCAAAATGTATCGGGAGAGTCTCATTTCTTATGACGTAATAAAAGCTTATGTCATCATCCATGCAATTTTCGTCAGTTTTTGACATTGCTCATCGAGGAATAGGGTAAGATGCTCCAATTTCAATCATATTGCAACTTTAGCCGGTTTCACATTATTGATTTTGTTGAAGCTAAAGCAGTTTTCCTTACAAAATGGAGTGAAGCAGAACTGGAGATGTTTATTTAATCAAAATAAGCACCAAGTTATTATGTTTTACACATCTAGTAGATGGGTGTAAATCACACTAAATGTTTACTATATTAATGGAAAACAGTGGGTGCCACACTCCATCTGGTAAGTAAACCAGACTGGACATATAACAATCACGAAATAAGCAAGAGAATGTAACACTGGATATATATCTATGCAATGTTCATAATCATTTAAATCGTTCAACTAGTCCTTTCTATCTCTCTGATCTTCTCCAGCGGTATGTTCCGTCTCGCCAACTAGACTCGTCTGCCAATAGCCGACTCCTTCGTCTTCCGTCTGGTCAATGTGCCTTCTTTAATTATGCACTGTTACTCTGGAACAATCTATCCTGCTCTCTCTGACATGCTTCTTCCACAGCTTCATTTATATGTGTCCCTGTGAATCAGCTTTTCCCCTCTGAAAATAGAATATACGCGCGCGCTGTGTTTGTGCGTGTGTTGGAAGTGATGAGGAAGACGTTGAATGAAGTGTTGCAATACATTAATTCTGGCTGTGGTGGGGTGCAGAGTGGTAGGGCTCGATCCTGTGTGTAAATAAATAGCACACACAAATTCTAAGATGCATAATCATGTTATACGAAGACTGGGGCATAAAATAAAGTAGATAAAAAAATAAAATAAAAAAGTGGTCAAAATGTAACGAGTGAAAAATGGGTTTGTATCGAGCGCGCACCGGCTATTGCGGGTTAGCCGTGTGACGTCACGCTACAACACGCAGCGCTTCAAAACGAAAGCGTCGTCTGCTCTGGTTCCCGGTTTAGGCCCACTAGCAGTACAGTAATGAAATTGCAACTGATCCACAGGGCGGGATTAACGTGAAAACTTGTAGAAAGTCCACTCGTTCACACTTATATAATTAGTAAGGTTCATTGTTCTCTGAATTTGAGTCTGTACACTTTTGTCGACCATACTGGTGTCAGTGAGTCACTGATGGTTTTGCGCGGCTCACGTCAGGTGTAGGCGCTTTATAAATATTCTTCTTCTAGTTCTACATTTACTGAAGACATTCAAGCCTCTGTCTTACTCGATCCGTTACGAAACTTCTGCATTTTCTTTTTTAAACATAGTCGCCCACCTCCACGAGACCCCCCCCACACACACACAGGCTCACACCACAACACACACACGCGCGCGCGTGCACACACACACACACACGTAAGCATTTAACACTGCATGTCGCACGTACGCTAGCGTAATGTACTGAAACTAGCGTAGCCGCCCCAGATTGATGCCGGCGGAAGTTGTCCGGCGAGACCCGGGACAGAGCGACTGCCTCCAGAAAAGCCTTGACCCTCATAACTTCCCAAGAGACATCTGGCTTTTCTCATACTTTTCACAACCACGAACTTTGACATTTCAACTTGCTGTTTGCACGCAAGATACATACAACAAGAGTACTGAAGTGGAACAGAACAGCCCACATTCTTTTTCGGCATTGACATTTTAGTGTGGAATGTGACATTTCGTTGTTTTTGGAATTAATCTTCGTGGTTGCCCCAGATTTATTTTTGTAGCGTGAAATCGTCAGCTCATGCACAATGAGTTCGTGGACGCGAGTTTCTGTGTTATTTATCATCTGTTACTCGCTTTTGCAATTAATTCATTTCAATGTCATATCTGGGGAAAAGAAGAGATTGTGAACTGACGAAAACATGTATCCATCCGAACAATCTGAAACAGAACGAGGCCCAGAGTGCTCGTGTAAAATCAACACACAAGGGAGTTCATTAACGCTCGAAAGACGTCATGCAAACACAACAAAATGTTCCAATCACAAAATGTTACTTAAAGGACAAGTCCAAGGTTAGGGGTGATTTTTGACATGATTTCCGTTAAAGCTCGCTGAGAACGATAATGTAGGTGAAACTGTGATCTGAGGGTTATAAATGCACGAAAAGATGGCATTTTCTGTCGTACCGAAAGCGTCGCCATGACGCCCAAATCACGTGACCATATGCCTACTACGTCACTCTGGGGAGTCACTGCAAAATGGCCAACTCGAGCTCCGAAGACGAAACTGATACTTTGCCTCTGAGACCCACAAGGATACAGCCGTATCAGTTTGAGCCTGTCAGGCAGGATTTTGAAAGAGTACCGGAACATCGTGTCAGCTTCGAAGCAAACCCCATGCGGTATTCCATGGGGTTTGCGAAATCGCATTCACTGAAGTGTTCGCTACACAAATGGGCGTGATGCGGCGCAGCAAGAAAGTCAGCTCGTTTGAATTGTATAAACTTAATCCACTTTCGCCTCATTGCGGGTCGATTGCGCGGGAGTTCGTGCATTGTTATACCTGGGGTCGTCTGCGAATTGTTACAGTTCGCGGCAACACAGTAGGCCGGCATAGTTAACTTTTTTGTCGACCACACGCATACACAGTTTACTTAAGAATCTAAGATGGCAACTGCACTGACTCCCCAGACTGACGTCACTTCCGGGGAAGCCTACAGAAAATAAAATCGATTAAAAACCCAATTAAACATTATTAAAAAAAAAAAAAAAAAAAAAAATTGAAACTAGTGACTCATTTGTCAATCATTTCGATGGTCATTTTGTATACTTAAAAAACTTGGACTTTTACTTTAAGATTAACTTAAGGGAGTGGCAACTAGTATGTATGTGAACGATACGGGCACCATTATTATTGTAATTGCAACGTTCTTACTGTTTATTCACTCGATTTTATTAAGCTTTTTATTCTACTTAAGCGAGTGAAACTGTGTGGTATTTAATTACGTTTTAATGTTCTTGTTATTATTTGTGAAAGGCAGACAACTGAATTTCCTTTTTAAGGATTAATACATCAATATTGTATTTTATTGTATTGTAAAATGAACAAGTGATGCAACCTCGATCATTTGGTTTGGTGCACCTCGATCAGCCGAAGATTGCAGAAGAATGTGTATTTTTAGTTCTGAGATTTCGTTTCATAGAATAATTTTACTGTTGTATTGCTATTCAAACAGCAAGGTAATAGAAATAACAAATATAGAACACCTTACCCTACATCCTATCATTATGTTCTTAGTTATTTTGTTCTATTCATTTGTGACGTAGGTGGCGTACGACAAAATACAGCAAATAGCGTCATTCACAAGAACCTGATGATTCAAATTCATGTGACCATTTCAACAAATCAACAGAACAGCCACAACAACATTCGACGAGAAAGAGAGCAAACAGAAGTCAGACCTGTGGCGAACAGAACCTGCCAAAATGTATTACCTTTAATATCTTTCGCTTATCCTTTTTTATGTCCGCAGAACATTCTTGGTCAGTGCTGTTGCTCTTGAAACGTTTGAGCAGTTTGAAGAGCGAGTATTTATTATTTATATCAATTTATATCAGATTCGTGCCACATTCATGACAGTTCCGTTGACTCCGCTTCATAATGTACACGTCTACCGGCGTTGAAATATTGGTTGACGAATTAATATCAGGCTAGTTTGGTAATTTTTGGTTGCATTTGCACAGCAGGCTGTCTTCTTCCTTTTTGCCCCTTTTCCCCTCGCTTGCTCCCCGTCACATTCCTTCTGTGCGCCCGAGTGTGAGTGAGTGTGTGTGTGTTCGTGCGTGCGTGCCCGTGTGTGTGCCATCTGGGAAGAAAGATGGAAGAGATCCTTCTATCCCCAGAAGCGTTCGACCCTGCAGATGACATGGCGCGGGAAGTTAGAAACTGGCTCCGACCCGCGAAACGTCACTAGTGCCAAAATTAATACCTCGGATCTGGTGACTGTCTCTAACGACCTGTGGTGGGACCTACACATCACCATCTGTGCGAACAGGACCCTGGGCTGAAGTTGAAGTGTTGCTTTACGTCCATATAAACCGTAGGTTTATTAGGTACGGGAGCCCTGGACGTCCACCTCAGCTTTCACACAGCCCCTGAACTCTGTAGCCCTGGGCTTTGTTGCTGTTCGCTCTCCGCTCTCGAGCAGATTCGCTACGCTCGCATGTGATTTTACGCGAGTGACTAGCTTTTAAAAGCGTTTTTTTTTTTTTTAATATCCGCCGAAGTGGTGTACTTACAACACTGACAAGGCTGGTGCCACGTGAAACTGCTGCGGTCTCGGCGCGTACACCATACAACCATGCACCATGTCACTTCACGCAAAGCCACATACGAAAGGTGCATGCGTGTTTAGCTGCAACCTGCCCTTTTGGCGGAATGACTGGGATCTTTTCCGTGCTACTGCAGATACCGAAATAAGAGTCAGCACAGAAAGCTGACCCTGGAGAAGAAAATTATTCCGCCGCTCTTGCAGGGACTCGAACCCGTGACCTTTCAATCACGAGTCCGGTGATCTAACCACTGAGCTATCCCCTCTCCACAGCCTTGTCAGGCGCAGTCTACGTATCTGTAGCCGCAAGGTGAAGGAAGCAACCTACAAAGTTGTACTGAGACCACTCCTGGAGTACGCCAGTCCTGTATGGTACTCCAGCTGCAGCGACTCCATTGAGAAAGCCCAGAGGAGAGTGCAAGCAGGGTCCCGTGCCAACAAGCCGACATCGAGCGTGACTGGCACGCTTGAAGAGCTGCGGGACTGGCCGTCGCTGCAATCAAGAAAGAAAAAGGCCTGACTCACAACGCTGTACACATTAAAGAATGTTCTGCTAAATATTGACTCGAAGCATGCCCCAACATCAGGGAACCAGAAGAAAAGTCGCCGCCAGACCAACTCTTCTTCCTGTCTCTTCCAAAGGACCCAGTACCGGCAACAGACATTCCCCCGCACCGTCCCTGACTGGAACAGTGTCCTGCTGCTCTTTGCCTTTGGTTTGCCTGCAGTATTCACAGTAGGGTTGTTGGGAAGCTAGGCCTGTGCCGGTCGGGATCCAGCCACATGAAGCGCTTCGCTAGCTGGACTGGCCTCTGTAGTCTGAGACCCGAAAAGAATATTGCAGGGATTTTTCACAGTCTTCAGTTTACAGCCATGAATAAATTCTTGATATCATTTGATCTTATTTGATTCCATTTCATTATTTACGTTTATCTATTCCCACATTCCATCTCCTTACTGTGAACTTGTACTTCTAAATTCTATATGAAGACGTTGATCACCTACAGAGAAAAATAATAATATAGTCTGGTTAGATATTATTTTTGATGTTTTATATATACATTTTTGTAGATCTTGTAAAAGCGCGGTGTGCTTTACCCATGTCGGTATCTAGCGTGATCACTCAAGCCACTGACTGCAGGACTGCCAGCCACAGGAGGTAAACATGACTAGTGCTACAGCATTTTACAGCTAGGGTCAACGGTCCTGACTGAAAAAGCAGTAAACACTACTGAAAACACAACATTAATGGAAATTACACCAAAACAATTTACTTGTATCAGAATGTAACATTATCAACTACTTGATTGTGATAGCAAAGATGTCACAGCAAATTCAGGTATGGTGATGCATGCCAAACTGATCTCATCTTTGAAAAATAGCTGCTTCTCATGAAACATCCGTTTTACTCCCGGATATTGGGCGATTCAGCGAAGCTGGTCTGCTAGAGTGAATGCGTTTTGCCAATCTTTCGTGCAAGAAGTCGCAGTGCACTACCGGGCCGATTTCTGAGTAGTTGCTGCTTCACGCTGTGTATAATTGTGGAATTTTTTACCTAGAATTGCGAAGCAGTACAAATGCCAATACTGTTGCAGTTGCAAAAATTACCATGGAAGGGGATGGAGGGTGGAAAAAATGTGTCTTTGCATCGTTTTTTGGCTGCCCAGATGATTGCGAGTTCATAGAAAAAATGCGTTTTGGGGCATCCTATAGCACGAGCAACAAGGTATTGCTTATTTCCAAACATATTATGACTATGGGCCTCAAAAAATGCCTTTAAAGTTGGCAGTGTAAAATTCGCAAATTCACTGTCACCACCTTCCATTGTGAAGAAAGTACACACCAGAAGTAAAAGCAGCCAAGGGACTTAAGCGATGCCGGGCAAAAGTCAAGGGAGTTAACAACCCCGCCTGAATTGCCCAACGGAAGAAACCAGGTATAAAAAGATTTCAAAAACATACTTCTCCGAAACTGGGAACACATCACATTCTGGACAAATGTAACAGCTGAAAACAAGCTTGGATGACAATGCGTGGTACTATGGAAGCTGTTAAAATTGATCTCTTCCTTAGTGTATATCACTCATAAACTTGTATGCAAAAGGCTGAAGTAGCTTGCGGACCAAAATGGCATAATGTAATAAGCACGTATATGATGTGACATTGTCATTGTGTGTGTTATAATACATGTTTCCGTGAACTTGATAAAATAAAAACATTCACCTAAATTGCCATTTCCGGATGAAACTATGAATTTCTAAGTTCTTATGAGTGACATATCAATCTCTTTTGTTTCTTCAGACATGACGGCTGTCCGAGACAAAAGAGGGACATGCTGAAAATGGTTCGGTGTAGCGTTAGACCCATGTCATCAAATCATATGCGTTACAGGATGTTCGTTCTGTTCGTCACCTGTATCTTCTGCACAACGGTAAGACATGTTAAAACTTACCTGTAACCAGATTCTGAGATCAAATTAAATTGATGGGGGTGATTGGCAGCGGCATAGACTTGTAATGAAATTACATTTTGAAAATTGTATAAAGACCAGCTGCCAAAGCGCTTAAACTTACGTTTGCAATTCTTTACGAGACGGAATGAAACTGCATCTACGAAAAGAGAGAACTGGATCTCGCTGCTCTGGAAAGAAACACTATTTCCGATGAGCAGATAGATCCAGTAGCATGCAAATAGCTTTGAAAAGGTATGTACCGTATCTACAACACCCCTTGAAAGCTGTTTGCACGCAAAAAAAAAAAAAAAAAAAAAAAGAGAGACGAAGGTTAAAACAAAGTAGGAAACCATTTCTTCAGAGAGAACCTGCTTTGGAACATAAGGCCATTTCTAGGTCTGATTAAAATCTTCGTGTCAGGCAAAATCAATCCATTGAAAAGACCTTGAAAAATGGAGCGGGTCCACAAGATATATGTATAGGCCTACATATGTTGATCGCTTTTATATAGCGCTCCCGAGCTTTATATAGCGCTCTTGTCGCATATGTGACTCTAATGATGATGTGGGGCTTAATGACCTTGAATGTCGGGCTGACATATTAGGGACAAACTGTAACTGACTCTAAATGAGTGACTAGCTTTTTACAGCGCGCTTTGAATATCCGCCCAAGCGGTGTTGCTGCAGCGCTGTTTGGTTCTTACATTGCTGGTGCCACTTGAAACTGCTGCCATCTCGGTGCTTTCTATGTACACCATACAACAATGTACCATATCACGTCACTTTATGCAAAGCCACATGGGCTACATAGGGGGCATGGCATGTTTAGCTGTAACCAGCCTCCTGCACGTGCTACGTTGGTAACACATGTGTATTACATACGTATATATATATATATATATCAGTACCTCATTTTCCCTTGCGGGAAATTCGGTTCACCCTACCCAGGTAACTTAAAGGCACAGCAGCCACAGCTACAATGCTACACATTCCATCGGTGTGTGCAATTTTTCCAGTGTGCAAACACACAAATACACACGCACACAATGCCTATTTACACAAGATGCGATGTGTACGCAGATCATTCAGTTTTTGGCCGTGGGTGTTCCCCAAATGAGAACATACCTGGGCGGGTTGATATTCATTGCTCAGTAGAACTATGGCAAAGGGCCGGCATGTAAATACCTCTTCCCGTCACCATACTCCTTATAATTCCAATTAAACATCAACATCCAGGTAAGTCTCGTTTAATTTTCAAATTATAACTCGTCTGGCGATTGGTCAGACGTATTTACATGAGAATTTAGCATCAGGGAACACATGCACAACAACCATGCAAGAGAATTTTCATGTTTACAGATTTTTATTGACACATTGTCCAGTACTGATTGAGTCAGTTTCTCTGATTTACAACAGGTTAATAAAATTTACTGAACGTCTTTTGTCTTGACCATCCTGCACTTGTGAGGATGGTGTTCAGTGGCACATCTCTGCTGAATGCTGCCAAAGCACTGGCAGTACTATAGCCAGAAAAAATTGTTCAAGTCTATACCCGCCAAGTCTAGGACAGTTTTCAACCACCTCGACAACATGTCTCTCGAAATGTGGTGTCACAGTGTCACAAATGAAACAAGAAGTTTACCCCCTGCTCTAAGACTTTGTTCTACAGAGGTATTCATGAAGGCAAATGACAATACACAGTTGCTCGTTTTCAAAAGCAGGGAGTTCTAACGGCTTCACATGCACACCAAGTTTAGTTTGTTTCAGTAAGGAGCTGTACACAATTACGCATTTATCAGCATAGAGCTTGACATTCTCAGACTGTGAGTTGATTGTCCCCTTTGACCTGAAACATTACTATTCTCAGAGTCAACCGTTTCAATGTGAGCTGCCCTGTGTCCGGCCAACTGGCTAACCACTCCACTACAGTCAACATCCCACGTTTCGTTGTATCTGAGTAAAGAAGGGCCGTTTTTAATACACCTTTCATCAGTCTGCAAACCACAGGATGAATGCCTAATGGAGTGGAGCCTGAAGAGTTAAATACGCTGACACTGCACTTTTGGCTGGGTTAATAGTGATATAACTAGTCCCTGAATTGGACAAATCCGCAAGAAAATTTGACACATCAACACTACTTCATGAGTTTGTACAAAGTCTTGCCATTTCTTAATGTAAGTACTGTACACCTTAGTAGGTAGCTGGTCGCCATGAACACATCAGTAGGTCAACCGACCCGGTCTGTTCGTAGGTTTTGCGGAGATCATGCAGACCTGGAGGTCTAGGTGTCGCCTATGGATCAAAGGATGAACAGCTGCTGGTTGTCTGGGGAGTTGAAGCAGTCTGGGTTTCCTGGTAAACCTACAGCAGGGGCCAGAAAAAGGTGCATAAGCACCAGGTGCACTTGGGTTGGCCAATCCAGAACAACCAGGATTCCTGTGGCCTGGTCCTGTTGCACCTTCTGCAGAGCAAGAGTGACTACACTAAAAGGGGGAAAAGCAAAAAAAAAACTTTTCATTTTTCCAAGATTATATGGAAAAAGCATCTACACAAACTGCAGCGGGGTCAGGTCTGTATGAAACAAACTGTGGCAACCGTGCGTTCAGCCTGGATGCAAACAGGGCAATACTAGGGAAAAATTCCAGCTCTGCCAAAGCAGACTGTGAAACATTCCTGCCCATCATCCATTCCGCATCCATGTTGATCTGTCTAGACTCTTGGTCTGCAACTACATTGTCTTTGCCCGGTATGTGTGCTGCACTGATCCAAATGTTGTGTGATAGACACCAAGTCCGCACTGCCAGCATTATTGCAAGAAACAGATCAGTTATTAGTACCCATGTGACTGAGGCAGGAAACTGCAGCCTCATGCTTTTTCTGTAACTTGGACAAAAGGCATTTCAAAGCAAAGAATGCAGCTTTGATCCCCAAGTATTTTATGTGAAAATTCTTCTCGGCATGTGACCAATGTCGTCCAGACTGCACACCTTCATAGTTGTACCCCCAGACTGTCAGACTACATCAGAAGTGACATAAGACTAGCATTAGAAGTGACAATCATATCAGGTTCACTCACACACATCACTGTATGCTATCTGGACATTGTCCACCCACCATTTTAGTTCATGTTTGCTGTCACTTGACAGTGTCATTCTGTGACCAAATGTCCACAGAATGTCTTCCAGGCCTCAATTTTGTCCCTTCCGGTAGTGAAGGGCCCCATACTTGACAGCAGGGAAACTGGCCACAATTTTCCCAATGACTTGTGCAACATCTCATCCTGTCTGGGGTAAGGGCGACTGTCATAGCCTCAGGATCTGAATTGATGGCTCGAACACTGACTTGGTGGGGTGAACTAAAATGCCCAAGTTCCTAAGCATCTGGAGGGTGTCCCATGTGTTAGTTATGCACTCCCACTTTGAGTCCCCAACAGCAAAGAGTCATCTAAAAAGGATGGGGAAAAGTGTCCTTTTTTTCGGAGGGTAGCAAACACTGGTTTCAGCAGCCTAGTGAACAGACGCGGGGCTAGTGGAAACCCGTTTGGGAGAGCGTTGAACTCGAATATCTGGCCTTCCCATTTGAACCTTAGCAACTTCCTGTGGTCTTTGTGTATGGGAACGCTATAGTAAGCATCTCTGCGGTCAAGTGAGCTCATGTAACAATTTTTACGGAACAATCTCTTTGGTCAGAGTTCTCATTTTAAAATGGTGGTAAATTACCTGTTCACCGACCCGTTTTAAGTTCAAAATCATGCGATGAAGCCCGTCTTTCTCTTATCTTGTGAACACGGGTGAGATTACTTCCCCTGGCACGTAATCGCAATGAGAAATCACTTGCTTGAAAAGCAATTTTTGAACTTCACTCTCTCTTTTACTCATGTAAGACAGAGAATATGAAAGAGCACTCAAACTATATTTTGTCCCTGTCACAGCACTAAGAATGTCGGTGTCTGAAGTGGTTTTAGACCACTCGTTCTTAAAGTACCGCGGCCTGCCTCCTTCAAATGTCAACGCATCAGCTGCTAAAGCATCGATGAGTTTTGGGAACAGTGCAGAAAAAGTACTCATTTACCGAGAGTAACTCAGACTCTGGTAACCACGCCATCGGAAGTGGCGTCTCTGTGATGATGATGATGATGATGAGTTGATGCTTAATGTCCTCAGATGTCATTTGACATATTAGGGACAAGTTGAGACCAATACCGAAGCACGGTTCAATAAAATCCACATACGTAAGGTGTATGCGTGTTTAGCTGTAACCTGCCACCTGCACTTTTGGCAGAATGACCGGGATTTTTTACGTGCTACTGTGGTAACACGGGGATGGAACGGATACCGAAATAAGAGTCAGCACAGAAAGTCGACCCTGGAGAAGAAAATTCTCCCGCCGTTCCAGCAGGGATTCGAACCCGCGACCTTTCAATCACGAGCCCGGTGCTCTAACCACTGAGCTATCCCCGCCCCCACGTCTCTGTGACGATCTCCCTCTGAAGATGTGCGGGGACCCCCGTCGCTGACTGGGACTGAACCCCCTGCCTTGGTCTAAAAAGGGCTCCTACCAGACTGAGAGTCCAACCGCCACGAGACCCCTCGCTTCCCACTAATTCTATCCATCTCTTTTGCTTCTTTCAGAGTGGTGGATAAATTGTCACCAGACAGTGTTCATCAGTGATCAGGGGTGCTTTCGTCGCAGATTCTCTGAACTGGTTTATTCAGAAACGGACGCATTGCCGCGCGCCTGCACAAAGAGAGGTCTCTCGACGCGTGACCCAGAACAGCCAAGGTGTCAGTGCAACCTTTCACGAGGTTACCGTGTGCGCCAGCCAATCCGAGCACCTCACCGACTACTTTTGTGACCCGCGACTGCTGATTTTATAATGGCACGCTGAGTCAGCGCCATTTTCAAGTCCGCTTTTCTCGAAGAGATTGGCAATTTTGTCCAAATTTCACTGTTGACAATGGGCACAACTAGCTCTGTGCCCAGGTCTTCGAATCTCTTACAGAGCTCGTCTCTGTTTCCTGAAACGCCTTTTTGCGAGGTCATCTCGCACCTTTTCCCACAGACAATCCTCCCCGTATTCGTGCTCTATTTCTTTGGAGCTGAGACTCATTTTCCGTGTTGTTTCCAGTCTCTCACTGGGCAGAGTGGTTGCACAGTTTATCCTCTGCTTCGTCTTCTTGTACAATCGGTAGAGCCTACGTCCAAAGCGTGATCTGCTTCAGCCTCTAAGTTGAGTACCCGCCATTTTTTGACGTTTTGATTTGGGATGTAAGTCTCGATTTTCTTGGGGAAATGCTCGTTTCAGCATGCCACTCAGAGCTTCAAACCTCATCTCCCATTTTGCATCAAGATCTTCAACCAGTTTTTAAAACGGCATCTGAGCGTTCTGTGCATTCGTCATCCGACATTATCACCGGTCGGGAGAGGTAAGTTCCCCTACAGTGTCGAACTAAGCGACTGGATGACGAACTCAAGGCCAAATAAGGGCTGCACCAGCCGGGTATTATTGCAATAGAGAAAAAACTTGGACACTTACTTGTCAATAGTGTAGAACGAACGGCGGAACTTGAAAAAGCACATACAATCCGAGAGCGCCAAGCCACCACCACCACTCGCTGACGTAATCTTCGCATCGACTGACTGATCTGCGTGCGCATTGTATCTCATGTAAATACGTCTGACCAATCGCCAGTTATAATTCCGTGATCGGTTTCGAAGGAAGTTCAACAGGCTAGGCAAAACTTTATGCACTCACTGATTTACAAAGCAGGGGGCTGCTGTGGACAAAAAAGACGCGTCGGAACAGGCTACGACTGCGGACAATAAGGAAACGGAGCTACAGCTGGATACAATCACTGAGCACAAGAATTCCAAAGTGTTTACAGGTAACTAACTCCCCATAGCCCTGTTGTATCAGATAAATCTCCCCATCTTCCTTTTTTACCTCCTTCCCTGCGCCTTCTGTCTCTCCTTCCTCTTTGTGATGTGTGTGTGGATGTGTGTGTGTGTGTGTGTGTGTGTGTGTGTGTGTGTGTGTGTGTGTGTGTGTCAATGTGTGTGTGTGTGTGTGTGTGTGTGTGTATGCGTGCGTGCGTGTGTACGTGCGCGCGTACGCGTGCATGGCTGTAGGCCTACCAACAGATCTGAATAAAATATTGTTATACCGGTATGCAGGTCTACCGCGTAAGCCTACGCGAGACCTTTTAAACTGTGCATAATACAGTCCATGGAGCTTTACACTTTCATACATGTTTTCGTCACCTTGATCAGATTTCAATGAGCTTTTTTTCTTTTCTTTTTCTTTTTTAATATATATGAAAAACAAAAAAATCCTAACAACGGCAATAATTTTAAAAAAAGCAAAGAAAAAAAGCAGCAGCAACAAGAAACAAAAAAACAAAATATATATATAAAACAAAGATGACTGCTAATGTTCTAAAAGAAGGTCTAAACACAGAAAAGGTTGTAAAATGAACGCTTGTTTAATATTACAGCACAAAACGTGCGAATTTTGGGGGTACCCCCTGACCCCACCACCCCTTTTTTCTTCTTTTCTTTTCTTCGATCGACAAAACAACAGTTAACGACAGTTAACCGAGAAAAATGAAAATGTACTGATCTGCTTTCAGTTGTGGTGTGTTCTGTGTTTGAACGCTCCCCCAACGAGCATTGAGCTATCTCCGCCCCCACTTTAAGTACGCTTTCAGTTTCAGCGTGTAACTGTTGTTTCGTCGCTTGAAAAATGGGTTTACCTCGAAAATTTGCACGTTTTGTATTGCCACATTAAATAAGTATTCCGTTTAACCTTTTATTTGTTTCGATCTTCCTTTATATGAGCACTTGTCAAGCGCCTCATCTGGAGATGACTGGTGAGCCTTGAGCGCTTCACAATGGTAAAGGCAGCTAAATATTGCTGTCCGAGCAGACCCCACTGCGCTCTAGTGGTATACCACTCTGAATAGATGACTGCAGCTTTCATACAACGCGTTCTGAATATCCAGCGAAGTGGTTACAGGGCTGTTAGGTTGTTACATGGCTGGTACCACGTGAAAATGCTGCCATCTCAACGCATGGTTGGTGTACACCGTACAAACATGCACCAGTTTACAATGTCACTTTATTCGAAGCCGCATCGGCGTGGGGTGCATGTGCGCTTAGCTGTAACCTTCTACCTGTACTTTTGGCAGAATGACCAAGATCTTTTACGTTCTGCTGCCGTAACAGAGGTGGAACGGATACCGAAATAAGAGTCAGCACAAAAAGCTGACCCCGGAGAAGATAATTCTCCCGCTGTTTATGCTGGGGTTCAACCCCGCAACCTTTCGATCACAAGTCTGGCGCTCTACCACTGAGATATTCCGGCTCTTCCAACGAGCACTGAACTATCCCCGCCCCGACTTTAAGGGAAATAATTGCCGGATTCCTCCCTCGGCTACAGTTGTGTGTGTTTGTGTTTGGCGGGGGGAGGGGGGGAGGAAAAAAGTTGCTTTACTCAGTCTTTCAAGCTTTCCATGATGGTATTAGTTTCCAAGACATATTTCGACCATAGTTTGTGATCTTGAATTATTGTTTAATATTACACAGGGAAAAGGACATTGAAAACGTTGTGAGCGTTTGCATGTGTAGCGCCCACATATAACACTTTTTGTGATTTGAAGTTTTAAAGAGAGAAAGGTGTGAGAGGGATGTCCTGTGCAATGCCGGCATATCTGCTATAGGTGCCATTAAACCGGATAAGGATGTGGACGACCCCAAGGGTGTGTACCCACAGAACTCCCCTCTGCGGCCCAAGTCCAGCAGCCTGGCGCTGGGAGACGAGGAGTCGTCCGGACAAACAATGGACAACGCGGCTGACGTCAGTCACGGCAAAAAGAGAAGGTCCGTGACCGTGAGGCCTAACCTAGGGAACAAAGCTTCTGTCATGGCAATGCGTCACCGACGGCTGGTCAGAAAAAGGCGTCCTGGCGTCTCAGCCCAGGCTCGCGTGTTGTCCACCTTTCCTCCCTCCTCCTCGTCCAAGACGGCGAGCGACAGAACGAGGCGCGGTACAGCGCTTCTCCCCAAATCGCCTTCTCTCGTACCATCTCAGCGATCAGCCACTCAGCCAAATGTCCGAGCCAGGAAACGCAGAACTCTCCGGAAGACAGGGGGGCGCACAAAGGCAATATCCCAGCCACCCGCGCCGAGACCGGTTGCTGTGGAAACAATCTGGCACAGACATCGACGCGACATAGGCCAGCAAGTTCCAGCTGAGCCAAGCTCCCTCCTCTCTCCTCTAGACCGCCCTGTCATAGTACTCGATAGGCAGACCAGGCAAGCCGACGACGACGATGATGGGGATGGAGACAGTGATGACGATGATAGTGACAGCGCAGATGATGACGACGATGGAAACAATGATTCCGATGACGACAACGACGACGACAACGATGATGACGACGATGATGATGATGGCGGAATAGACTTTTCAATGTTTCGAAAAAAACGAAGTTCAGGATCCGAAGCCGACCGAGAGAAGGCTGTTGTGAAAGAAGAGGACTGGGACCAAAGGGCCGGGATTTCTGGAACTCTCATTTCGTCTGACCGACAAAAACGACAGGCAGGCATTGCGACTGACAGTATTGACGCAGATGACGATCTGGATGATGGGGAAGACAGCGATGAAGACGATAACCGTGACACTGACGACGAGGACGACCAAGACGAGGATTTCGTTGATCTGTCATTGTTCAGAAGGAAGCGAGAGGCCGGAACGCGCCAGCATCATGAAGAACTGAGACAAAAAGGCCCACAAGCCCAAACTGAAGCTGCAAACACCCTGCCGATTTCAACTCGTGCCAAAAGACAAGACAACACCAAAGACACACTGGAAGATGAAAAGATATCTTACATACACAATGACGACAAAAGGGACACCAGTGAAGACGACAAAACAGACCATGAGGTGAATGATGTCCTTCAAATGGGTTTAGTGCAGACAAAACGAGGACCTCTTAAACAGGAAAAAATACAGTTGTCCCGTATGCCACAACGTGTGATGAGACAGCAGCCGAATCCTGATGGCCTTTCTGATGACGACGACTACGACGACGTAAATGATGCCCTTACCGACATGATGGAAAATGAAGCAAACGCAGAAGATGACATGTTTGAAGACACGGACGACGGGCAGAGTGCCTTGCAGGTCAGAAATACAAGAAATGTGGCACACTCTCGCACAGGCCAGCCGGTGCACCGCCTACGAAGGTCGCCCCCAGACATTCGCCTAATCCCGCAAGAGGAGAATGTAGAATCCGAGGACAACAAACTGACACCCAGGGTCCTGACAAGACACCAAAGAAGTTAAGACTGATGGGAAAGCAGCTCGTCGTTCTAATATTGCATTATGTACTTTGAGTAGAAGAGCTTAACGTTGACTGCAGTAGGTGTGACAATAATTAGGAGTAAAAGCAGAGAAAGGATGCATGCAACCGCTGATTTTGAACAACAGTACTGAAGAGCCAACAGCAGTTTGCTGACGTGGGCGAGTTAAAAACTACAAGGCCAACGAGCAGGAGAGACAAGGCGGTGGTCATTATGGATCAACACTCATAGAAACTTCGAATCACTTTAAAAAGAAAAATCATCATCAGCCAAACAAAAACAAATTATACACACACACACACACACACACACACACACACACACACACACACACACACACACACACACACACACACACACACACACACGTGCGCGCGCGCGCGCAGACAAACAAAAAACCCAATACCGCCCAATTGTTTTTATCGACCTCCTTCACCAAAGAAAAACAGGCTGACTAACAGGACTTGGCACAATGACTATGCTGTACCTATTTCAGAGAGCCCGGCAACAAACGGCAATTAACATATTTATTCAGTCTCGGAAACTTCTCGGTTCCATTTCCACAAACGAGGGCGCAGCGACACCGAGCAGCCATTAGCTTACAAGGCCTCAGATGCACTGAATTATCTCAAAGAATCTATCAACATACACACCAGCACGGTCATGTCCTGGACTGGGCAATCACAAGAGAACCCTCATCCATTCCACCGATGTTGATACCCCCCTCCCCCCACATCGTTTTCCTTTGGTGGTGGTTACTACAAGCATGTCCAAACCCAGACCTGAACTGAGGCAATAATAATAATACATAACTTTTATACAGCGCTATTATCTAATCCACACAAAGTCACTGCACTTTACAACATTCTCCGACAGTTTTCAACGTTATGTAAGAAAAATATCAAAGGTAATATGTAAAGTAATACGTATATGACAACCAAGAAAAGATGACATACAAGGGAAAAAAAAGAAGAAGAAAAAACTAAACAATGTACATGTGCCATACTAGAAGCAGCAATATACAAAGAAAGAAAATAATCTCATTACATTATTACCTTCCTATACCCCCCTAACCCCCCCCCCCACACACACACACAACAAGCATGCATGCATGCACACACACACACACACACACACACACACACACACACACACACACACACGCACAAACACACCATCCAGCTGTAGCCGGAATGCACATTACATCAAACTCACGACATAGACCACACTCACACTGCCCCGCTCCACACACTCATGTGCACAAACACACGCACAACACACTCTCTCAGTGTATGGGAACGTGAAAGATGTTGATTTTAGTGACTTAGTTCAAGACTTTAGACACCTCCATCTGATTAGAAGAGTTGGTAATGGCTCTACAAGACTGGAGTTATTGCAAAGACATCAGATAACATTTTCGTGATAAACTGGGGCGGAGATCACAGTACCAGTAGGTAGGGGGAGATACCTGGTGTCGCACTGTCGCCACCACAATGATTTCTACTCTGTGAGAAATGTGCTGTGCCGGGCAGCCACCGGAACAATGTCCAGGAAGCAGAATTTGAAGAGAGGCCCGCAACCGAGGGACTCCAACACTCCGCAAAATCAGCTCTCACTCCCTCCTGGGCTGCTTGTCGCTTGTCTCCTGTGTCCGCTTTGCGTCAGCAAAACTGTTGTCATGCTTGTGAAAAAAATATATTTTCTTAAAAATATGCATGGTTTATATATGTATTTTATAAACTTCTTTTTTAAGAAGGCCGGAAAAAAATGTTCTTTTTTTTTTTTTTTTTAGGTAATGATAGACAAAATGCTTAGATTTTAAGCACATTGCCAAAATAATCACAAAAAAGAAGGGGGGGTTAAAAAAAGAAAACGTTTTCTTTCGCACAATTTTTCGGTTTTGTTCAATATCGATTTGCGTTTTTTCTTTAAGCAAAATGTGGATGGTTTCCTAGCATTGACACTGGACTTTTAGTATAAATACAGTATTCTCTATCATTTTTAATAAATATTCTGTTCATAAGATTCCAGTATTCACACTCTCTCTTTCTCTTCCTCTCTTGGTTTTCTTTCTCTGTGTCTCTACTGTGAATGTCGCTGTGAGTGTCACTGTGTGTGCGTGTTCGTGTGTGTGTGTGTGTGTGTGTGTGTGTGTGTGTGTGTGTGTGTGTGTGTGTGTGTGTGTGTGTGTGTGTGTGCGTGTGCGCGCGCGTGATTGAGACTGAGGAAGTGCCGAGTGGATGAATGACAGAGCCAAAAGTGATATAAACATTTTACTAAACACTTGATCATAGTAGTTTCACTCGGCTTAACCCCTTCACTGCCCCAGCCTATAAAATTTCCGGGCTGAAAATTGCACATATACACGCCTGCAAACAGTATATTTGATGGTCCTATAACAAAGCTACTGTCAATACTGTGCATTTTGATAGAAATACTTTGACGTGCTCATGCGAAAGGGGCAAAAAAGCTTTAATGGTTTCAAATTTGGCACTTTTACTGGACTTTTTCCGAGTCAGACGGCGCTGCACATATGGCAGTGAAAGGGTTAATCGGCGATGATTAAATGACATGCCTTCGTTGGATCAAAGTGTGCGGGCGTCCCCACGGCCAGTCCAATGTCAGCAAAATGATCCCTTTTTTTATCACTCGAAGCGGTCGGAATTTCGCATACGAAAAGAGCGTCTGAGCCAGTCGAACGACCATTAGCAAGCGATGTGACGTGCCCAATTGCTTTTTGTTTGTAGTTGTTGCTGTTGCTGATGTGTGTGTGTGTGTGTGTGTGTGTGTGTGTGTGTGTGTGTGTGTTTGTGTGTGTGTGTGTGTGTGTGTGTGTGTGTGTGTGTGTGTGTGTGTGTGTGTTAGGGAGCCAGTTGTATGATTTTGCTTTGAGGATGGGATAACAAATGTATACGTATGCACTGTGTCAGTAAAATATAAAAATCTTCGGTAATAGCCACGGAGGCGGTCGGAAATTCCTGGGACATCTTAAATGCCATTTTGGGTCACAAATATCATTCAAATCAATCAAACGGCTTCATATCTAACGAATGAAGCCAAAATCTGCAACAAAAGTGAGTTTTATTACAGTCTGTAAATGGTGAGTTGTTGGTACACGATCAACTGTTTTGCCGACATCAGCACTGAGGTTGCCTGCACGGTGTTACTCGGAAACTAGATCTAGACCAAACGGCAGTGGCGCATAAGCATACTGAAAGACACAAATGATGTGACACAACTCACTTTTCAGTCAGGCCTCGTGACTTTTTACACCCATCTCCAATCAATTCTGCATTATATGTTGTTATTATGTTTGTTTCAATCTGCTTATGCAGATTTTTCTGCTTACACGAGTTACACAAGTTAGTTGCACACTTTGATCTATCCGTAGATCTATTTGAGGGTGATTTCTGAATTTCAAGTCATTATTCTCCAACAGTTTACCACTTCTAATTCTGACCAAATTCAGTGAATATAGTATTAATTAACAGTACACACACGCTGCTGAAGTACATGTATACAAGGTGTATTTGTTTTTTACACTGCCCTCCTGATGCCAAGTGTTCTGAAGGGTATATCGCTTCACGCTAACATACAACACAGAGTGTATCAGTTTATACGAGAAATTACCAGCACCTCAAAACTGACCATATTTGAAGCAATCTTCTGTGGAATGTCTGGAGGAGATTGTCGACTGCTTTCTACAATCCGATGCGAGGGATGGAATAGAGCTTCGCTGTTCCGGTTCAGTATTCGATCCTCAGCCCGCATGTGGCCCCACCAAAAGACCGTAGTGCGCGCAGCTGGCAGTCCCGTATATATAACACGGGGGGTGGGGGGGGGGGGGGGGGGGGGGGAATCCACGGTGACCGTCGGAAATTTCTGGACCATTTCAAAAGTTTTTTGGGTCACAAATATCACCACAATCATTAAATGAGGTCCATACCTACCGATTACAGCCAAAATCTGCAACAAAAGGTGAGTTTTATTATATATTTTTGTCTTGTGACCGAAACTGAATAGCTTTTAAAACGGTCCAGGAATTTCCGACCGTCTCCTTTGATTTACCGTATACAGGTCCATACCTGAAGGTCTGGTATTGTCACAGACCAGCGCTTTTCGACTGCCTGTGGCCCATTTTGGAGGCCCATTCTGAAATCATGGAACTATAGATATATGCCAGTATATAGATCAAGTCCGTGTCTGAAATGGTGTCCTACCTTTAGGGGACTTCACTCTTCCGGAGTAAGAAAATTGTCAAATAATCTTATCCTGTTATTTCCAGAAATCGTCTAATGGCCTCGTCTCAGGCATGTAATCTGCTCAGGCCTAATAAACTGTCGGGCGACTTAACTGACGGTTGTGTGAATAATTCTATGTCTTTCTTTGAATAAATTTCCTATTTGTATGTAACCGAGTGTATTGTGTGCGTTGCGGACCATGACCCTTTAACCTTTCTTTCCTGTCCTTTATCCTTTTTTTATTTTTTTATTTTTTATTGGGTAGCAGCAGTTTTATGGCCCCATTTATCTAAAGTGTTAAAACTTATGCGCTGGGCACGCCACGTCCTCATAGTTTAGGAGCTGTGTGAGAGTCGAGGTGGCCGTCCTGGGCTGTCCGTCCTAACGAGCCTTCTGGTTTCCGTGGACGTAAAGAATCATTGAACCGTGCTTCGGCATTTGTCACAACTTGTCCCAAATATGTCAGCTGACATCTGAGGACATTTAAGCATCACTTCACCACCACCGCCGCGTCCTCTTTCCTCCAGCGTCCCTGCAGCAGCAGGTCGTCAGTTGTTCTGTTGTTCTTAACGAACGATTTTTGTATTGTGTTCTCGGGTGGCTCTTGTTACCCTGAGAGCATCTTGCATTAATTAGAATCAATTTTGCAATTTTTGCGATTACTTTCTAACTTTGCAGGAGGTTCATCCGCCTGTATCTGTATTTATGTTGTGTTCCCCATTGTTTAAGAGATTTTTGTATCGTATTATGTTTTTGTGGCTGTGACTCCGTGTGTACCCGTGCTGTGTTTCTGAGGCTGTGACTGTGGGTGTAACCGTGCTGTGCCTTGTGGTTGTGTTTCTGCGTATATCTGCCGTGTGTGGTCGAGGCTCTTGTGAAACAGTGTTGAGTGTGCCTTCCCGCTGTGGTGTGCGTCAGTGTTCATCTTGGCTTTTATGTTGCTTAACGTCCACGGAGGCGGGATGACCTATTAGGGACGGAGTGTTCATCGACGGTCCTCTCGCCTTCAAGTTCGTAGAGTCGTTCGGTGTTTTGGCGCGCTCGTCACGCCGGCTTAACCGCCGAGTGGAGTGAACGCAACAGCGTTATCCAATAGCTGCCCTTGTGAGGCAACTCGGTGTTAGTGTCGCGTGAGCTGATTGGCTGTAACTCCAGAGAGTTCTCTTTGTTCGTGCTAGTTGTGTTCCTTTGTCTGTGGTGTACGACTCTGAAGCCTGTGTCTGCAGCGTGTATACGGCACGTCGTGTAATTGAGTGTATTCCTTCTTTTTAGATACTGTTGTTGACTGTGGTGAGTAGTTATTGTGTGAGGGTGGTGTTGTGTTTGTGTTCGCTGGACATCAGTGTGTGAGCGTTTCTGTGGTTGTTGGGGCGTCAAGCTCTACGCGCTCAGTAGAGCCACATTTCCAAGCAGCCCTCCTTCCGCTAGGGAATGGAGGAACACAAGGACCCCCCTCCAGGGAAGAACCGGCGAGCCGAGAGGACTCACTGGGGAAAGAGCCGGTAGAACCTGGCAGCAACACCCCCACACCCCCTCCGAGCCCGACAGTGGCTCCATAGGACTAGAGTCCGATTTTATCACTCCTCGCAAGCGAGGAAAGAGACGGCTGTCAAGCGACAGCTCCAACTCGGAGGGAGAGAGTCTAGACTCTCGAACCCCGCTAAAAATGACCAGAGTGGGAGAGGATGTGATGGCCGACACGGCTACCACCCCTCCCGCCAGCCCAACCGTGCCGACACCAACCCTGCTCCCAAACCGAGGCAGGAATACCCCTCCAGAAAGCCTGGAAAACCGGAACAACAATTCCGAAGCCAGCCCGACGGCAACTCCCGCAGGAACCAATTCCAGCCGAGTACCCGCGCACCGGCATTCGTGGACTTCTCGGTTGTTATCCACAACTTCGGCGGCGGATGGGCCAGGTTCGACAAGCTCGGACCATGGCACCGCAGCCAGCTGCTGTGCAACGCGGTGGGAGCAGTGCGCTTCACTCCATTAGGCCGCTTCCCTCCGGGAAGTGGCTCACTGAGGCCCACAAGAGCAAGCTGGCATGCCTGGACAAGCTGCCCGGGGAGATCTCCATAGGAGCCCTGATTCCACTGTCCGTGGTCGAGGGAGTAGTGGGGCCCATCCCCATGGGTGGCGACGAGCTGAAACTCGTCAGACAAGATCTAGAAGCGGGAGGGCACCGCGTAGGTCGTCCGACTCAACAACCGCAAGCAGGAGACCTCACTTGCCGTCAAAATCTCCATCGAAGCAACGGAGTTGGCCAGCGAGGTATGGCTCGGTGCCACACCGTTCACGGTACAGGCTTTTGCCACACCGGTGAGACGGTGTACCAAGTGTCAGACCCTTGGGCACTCCAAGCAACAGTGTAGAGTGAAGCAGACCCGCTGCTCCAAGTGCGGGAAAGGCTCGCACTCACACGAGCAGTGCGACGCGCAGGTCTTCTCCTGCGTGAACTGTAAAGGCCGCCACTTGGCGGCCTACAAGGGCTACCCCGAAATGCAGATTCGTCAAAGGGCGAATCTGCCGAGGAACAAGATGCAGAGGGCCCGCGACGAAATGAAACCAAAGGCTCCGCCCCCTGCACAGCCTGCCTCCGCCGCAGTCGACAACTGCTGGTTGCGAGACCGGACAGCACCGTCCTCGTTCTCTACGGACACTGGAACTCCGGTGTCGTACGCCAGGGTAGCAGCGAGGGGAGGCACGGCCAACTGGGGGCCCAGCAATAAGAACCCCATCAACCCACCCCCGGGACAGAGCTCTCAGGCAGCGGCGGGAGTCCCAGACGGGAAACCCCAGTCTGTGGCAAAATGAGGCCGCTCTAAGGAAGTGACTGCCCTACTCGCCCGCCTCGATCAATTCACTCGCTTGGAGAGACCGATCATCAGCACGCTGGAGTCCAACCCTCCGATGACACTGGAGTTACTGACGGAGTGGAGGACTCCCTGACAGCGGGCGACACCAAAGGGGAAGACAGCCCCAAAACCAGCAAGAAAAGAAGGAGGCGCCAGAAAAAGTTCACCGAAGGCGAGGAGAAACAGGCTGCCCTCCAGTACCAGCTGGTCCTAGAGCAGCAAAAGAACCAGGCTCTGGAGAAGAAAATTCAAGAACAGACCACCAAAGCCGACGGGCTCACGACGGAATTGACCAAGTTACTGAACGGGTCCAACGTCGTCCTACAGCAGGAGACACTGTCCTTCGACGGTTTTCTGTGGAAACTGATGATCGGACTGATTCAGGCCAAGCTGAGTGGGGACTGCGCCCCCTTCCTGCGCACGCTAACGGCCCTCTACAACGGTATGACGGGCGATGAAGAAGAAACTCGGGCGATGTCTCGTTCCCTCGACCTCCTGTTTGTCATGTCGGGGATGAGAGACTCGCTCGCAGACGGGAATTTGCCAGTCCATCGGCTGATGGATTCATAAGCACAAACAACTGTGTTTTAACCCTGCCTTCTAACGTCACGTTCAATAGATTCACAGTTTGTTAGTGGAATTGTCGTTCCATCAACACCAGCCTTGATCAACTTGTACATGTGTCAAGACATCAGTTTGAAGTCGTGTTTGAAGTCCCTGGCCTGCCCCCCGGGTAACCTGCCCAGACTGGAAGGGTATTACTACCCGCCAGACGTCGGCCCGGTCTCTCCGAGGGACAAGGTCATGGCCTGCATATACATCAGACACAACGTCCTCTTTAGCAACGAACCGAACATCACATGTCCTCCCAACGGATATAGCTGCGGAGTGAGGGTTCGTGTTCTGGGGCAGTTTGATTTCATGATTGTGAACTGCTACACCCCCCAGCCATGTACCAGTTTCGACTGGCTGACTGAACTCGGAGGCAAAGGCAGATGCCTGGTCACTGGAGACTTCAACGTCCGGGACAGCAGCTGGGAGCGGGATTACGAGTCCTCATCGCCCTCACTCACCGCCGAGATAGACAACAGTGACTTCATCGTGTTGACCGATGGATCTTTCACCCGCATACCTGACCGCTCGGATCAGAGGCCGTCGGCTATGGACCTGACCCTCGTGACTCTCGACACAGCCAGCGGTGCAGATTAGGAAGTAGGTGCGGATTCTTTGTCGTCCGACCACCTGCCCCTCACAGTCAGCTTCGTTTTCTCAGCAGAGAAGGAGACTCCTGCTACCACCAGCAAGTACAACTACGACCTGGCCAACAGGGACTTGTTCAGGAGTCTTCTGGGAACCGCAGAGATAAACGTAGGCGATGCTGACCTCGAATAATCTCCTCCATTCTGGAAGCCGCCAGGGAAGCTATACCGATGACCGGTGGTGGGCTGTCACGGTCGAATAACAACCTTTGGTGGAACAAAGAATGCGAGGAGGCTGTCAGACTCAAACGGGTAATGTATAGGCACTACTCCAAAGACCAGAACGCTGAGACTCACGAGAGAATGAAAGCAGCCAACAGAGACTGCAACAAGATCATAGCACAGGCCAAGAAAGATCACTGGATAGCCTTCGCGGATTCTATTTCGGCTGGGAAGGCGGACTTAGGATCTGTGTGGAAGAAGATCAGAAGAATGAAGCAACAGTGCGTTGTTCCTGATTCTGACCTGTAACACGGCAGCACAAAGTACACCACGGCCCAGAGCAAAGCGGACGCTCTCGCGAAAGCTTTTGCCGAGGCCAGTGACACCGACAGTGTCCCGGCGGACAGGCAACAATTCCGACGAGAGATGGAGGCTACCTTCACGCACCCGGTGCCAGATGACAGTTTGGCGGTTAACACCCCACTGACCTGCACCGAGCTAAGGCGAGCCTTGGCTTCCATCAAGAAAGTCAGTCTCTACCGGTGTGGACACCGTCTCGTATCGGATGCTGAAAGAGGCCCCCCGAGTCGTTTCTGAAGATCCTCTCCACCGGTGTAGACACCGTCTCGTATCGGATGCTGAAAGAGGCCCCCGAATCGTTTCTGAAGATCCTGTTGGATTTCTTCCAAAGATGCTGGGATGGGGTCACAATTCCCGCTGGGTGGAAACACGCCATTGTCGTCCCCACCTCAAACACGGCAAATCGAGGAAGGAGCTCCCTGACATCCCACCTAGGGAAAGTGTGCGAGCGGGTGATCAAGAATCGACTAGAATACCACTGTGAGTCAAAGAAAGTGTTTCCCATGTGCCAGGCCGGCTTCCGACGGGGACGGGGTGTCACAGACCACCTGGTGAAACCGGGTGAGCACGTCGGGAGGGCAATAGGGAGGAGAAAGGTCCCACTGACGTACTTCTTTGACATCTCCCGTGCGTACGACCAGGTCTGGCACGCCAAGCTGCTACAGAAACTCGACAAAATCGGAATTTCTGGCAACATATGCAACTACATCAGATCCTTCCTGAGCGACAGATCGATGCAGGTCAGGTGGAAAGTAGCCACGTCGACCACCAAAGGAGTAAGTATGGGCGTTCCGCAGGGATCTGTGATCGCCCCCCCTGTTGTTCGACATCATGGTCCACGACGTGGACACGGCAGTGAAGGGAAAGGTAGTGCTGACCATGTACTCCGACGACTTGGCGATATGGACGGACACCCACATCAGGCGTCTCCACACAAACAGCTCATATGTGAAACAAAGCATGAAACTACTCCAGGAAGCTGTGGACGGGGTGGTCCGCTTTATGCAAGTAGGAGTCTTCTTCCCTGGAATTCCGACCTACCTAGCTCGCATCATGCATCGTCTGCACGTGGGCGTCTGGAGACGCATGTGCGTACCGACGAAGTGTGAGTGTGGGATGAGCGTCTCGTTTCACCACGTGATGTTCTCCTGCGCCTCATGTTCAGACCACTTCCAACCTTTGACTGGGAAACTACGCAGCGTGCGACTGTCCTGTGTACAAAAAGCCTGGCAGTGTGCGACCAGCGTGAAGGATGGAGCCTCTTACGGGCTGCAGCCAGACTAGTCTACACCTGTCGACTGGCAGCCTACCTGTAGTAGGCGGGACCACCGGCTACGTTCAACGTTTTCCCGCAGCTCGAGTTAATCCCGGCGGCGGAGGAAGGGGCGAACGTCTCCGTGTTTCCCGCACCCAGTTGTAGTCAGTTCTACGAGTGTATGCCCCAGTACAGCCAAGACGACCCAGCACCCTGACCCCAGTATTGATCCGCAGGTGGACCCATCTCATCTCTTCCCGCATTCCCCCTTTCTTCCAGCGACCTCATGTCCCGATCCAAATACTGATCCGCAATTGGACCAAGCTTACTTCGCTCTCCCCCCTCCCTCCCCCCAAGATTTTAACTGATATATCATTCATGTTGTTTTACGTCCACGGAGGCGAGATAGCCTGTTAGGGACGGGGACAGAGTGGGAAGGGGACGACAGAGTGAAGGCTCGACAGCGGAAAAAGACCGGAGAGACCGTGGACCGCCGCCAGAACAATGTGTTACAGCGGTGTCCCCTCGCCATTGCCCAGCGACTTGTGCACTGCGCAATTGCTGTTTCAACTACTGTGCTGGGCAGAGTCACTAAGACAATGTCCGTTGCACTGCTGTTGACGAACAACTTGGACAACTCGAAGCAAAAGACGTCCAACTTGCTCAGCCCAGCTCCACCTCCCTACCCATGATCTCTTCTGGGCAAAGTTGAGGGTCCAGCTCCACCTCCCTCCTCTAGGATCTTTTGATCTCGCTTGGAACCCTGAAATGCTATGATATATCCAAGACAAGCTTACTTTATAGATTGTCCCTAATATACTTTTAGCATCTGAGGACATTAAGCAAAAACAGAACGAACAAGATGACCAGTGCTTCCATTCATGTATGCAGCTAACCTTGGTTAGCTGATATGTAGCTAGTATGTTATGCTGCCATTGTTCGGATGTTCAGTTTGAGTGATGCTTTGCCGATGCAAAGTTATCCCTCTAAAGTATGGGTACTTTGTCAGTGCGGCCGTGCAGATTTCTGTGCGGTGTAACTTGTTTAGTTTCCTACCGATCTGTATTTCCACATGAAATCGGTGGTATATTATGGCTATGGCGAACACTTTGAAGATATTGACCTCATAGTTGTGGAATGTTCATTTTACTAGTAGAATATGGTTTAGGGTAAAATCCATGGAGACGGTCGGAAATTCCTGGACCATTTTAAAAGTTATTTTGGGTCACAAATATCATCACAATCATTAAATGAGGTCTATATCTACCAATTACAGCCGAAATCCGCAACAAAAGGTGATTTTTTTTCATATATTGTTGTCTTTGATTGTTTCGAGTTGGCGTCATGGATTGCAAATGGCGAACGAAGCCGACGAAGTGCTGCGTTAAACAAGCTACGGCAATTAAGAACCACGGAAAATGAACGGAAAAAATTGCAATCTGAGAACGTTGAGTTGTACACGCGTTGAGTAACGAGGATGGAGCCGGTCAGTTTATGACTGACTCCCCCCCCACCGCTTACGGCATGGTCCCCAAGTGCCACCCGTGTCACTGTCCGTCTCATTGTGTGCTTAAGTGGAACTGCTGTAAAAATTATCTCACTCTTCCTGTTTTGTTAAGAATGAGCTTGGTAATCTGTATTTTTTACTGTTACATTTTATTTTATTGTATACTATTATATACTGGGTGTTCATCAGTTAATTGACTGGCTGTCTCCTGTATACTCACCGCGACACTGTGAGATAGGGTTTTAAGTGCAAGTCATGCACACAATTTATGTGCTTGATTATTAATCATTTTGTCACAGTTACCATCAAGTATTATAGTAACCTACAGATAAACTACATGGTTACTGTATTTATTAGATAATTGCTGTTGTTTAGGCTTTACATTTGCTTTCATGTTCTAAATGTTTTGTTTGCTTGTGTCTTTTCCAACACAGACACTGTTTCCTGGTTGGTGCAAATAAAAGTTATGTTATAGCAACTTCTGACTTTTCATTCATGCTTCCAACCTGCTTCCCTCAACTCCCCATCCTTGCTCCCCTACATGTGCAATGTGCACCTTGTGGATGAGATCAGTAGCTGCCATGTACTAATAATGCTTGGTGATGGACGATGTGCATGGCGGTGTGCAAGCTGTTGGTTGACAAAAAATGTTTCTCAGCATACTGATCTGATGCTACTACAGGAAATACTTCGGACAACATTTTCTAATAATAATAACAACGGAAAGAAAAGAAAGACCTACTGGCCGGCAGCATGCCAGAAACACACAGATTATGCAAACAGGTTTCAGTAGAATATTTTAAAGTATGGTGCTGGTAGACTACTCCTATTAATCAAAAAAGAAGTATCAGGAACCTTTCCCTTTACTTGTCCAGTAACAGCTTTACCAGTTTCCTATTGCAGACATCTAAACTTTTGCACAGCTCTCTCCACCTCTCCACCTGGTCACCCTGGTTTACCAGCCACAACCTGTATCTGTGTCGTCAGCCTCTTGCCAATCATGCTAAGCATTCTTTTTATTTTGGTCCTCTGAAGATAAATGGTTGCAACTCCAAATCTATCTCCACTTTGTTTGCATAATCTTGAAATCATTTATCTTTGAAGGACCAAAATAAAAAGAATGCTATTAACTTCAAATCTATCTCCGCTTTGATTGCATAATCTTGAAAAAATAGAAAAGAAAATGAAAATATAAACAAACCTGTTCCATATAATAACAGTACATGAAAGAATGAATTTATTATCTGTTAATACAAAAGAAGGTGGCATACAAAACAAAACATCTTGTCCTGTGTTCTGTTAGTCATTCTTTCCAATTTTGTCATTCTTACCATCAGTAACTATCTGTAAATGTACAGAGGTGGGGGGCAATATATTCTCAATGAATCACATTTAATTACGTATTTGTTCACTTCAGATTTGTCAGTGTGATGCCAAACCAGACTAGTTTCAGTGAAAAATGTTGAGCAGACACTGAGATATTTTTTTAATAAACATTTGTTATTGTGGCGAGGATTTGAATTTTCACTGTGGCCGAAAATGAAGTAATTCTGTCATGCTTAGTACACAGAAGCAAATGTGTGAAAAAACAACAGGATTTATTTAAACATAAAGAAAAATAAATGTCATTCACACCTGTACACTATTATTAAAATATAAACACAGCCTAGCAATCCCTTGCAGTCATAACAGTTTGAGATGCCCAGTGACTTGGTCTACAAGTGCAGCTGGCCCTGAAACACACACACAATTCATACTTATTAGTGACAAAGGAGCCAGACACATCAGTGACAAAAGCAAAATGTAAATACGACACACTGAGGTAAACATCATCAGCAAGTTATTTCACTGCAGAATGAGACCAGTATGTTGCAGTCTTAAAAAAAAAAAAAAATGGATCTGCAATGGATTTATCTTTGTTTGCTTTAAAGGGAATTTAAAAGGAGATTTTGTCCAAGAAGATTGGCCTTTCTCCAACAGATAAAAAGAGATAAAAATGAAAACTTGAAAACTAATTTTGTTTGAAAATGCTCTGCTGATTTTATTTCAATTTAAAATCCTACTGGTGTCAGGGATTATTAGTGGCACAAACACACATGCACTGATCAGTTATCCAGATGAAACAAGTTTGCTTTTAGGGCAGATTTTGATGATGGAGCAGATTTTTTAATGTTTGACTAGGTCATTTTAGTGAAGGAAGTGGTATTGGGTGGTTCAGGTAAGGACTCCATTGATGTCAAGCATCGCTTAAGTCCCTTGGCTGTTTTCACTTCCTGTGCATACTTTCTTCACAATGGAAGGTGGTGACAGTGAATTTGTAAAGTTTACAGTGCCAACTTTAACTCTTTCATCCCTGAAAACCGCTACAGCGGTTGAGAGAATCTTTCCCTTCATTCCTGAGAACCTCAGGCATAAACACTCCCTTCCTTCCGGCTGGCCGCTGCAGCGGTTCTGCCTTTGAAATCCGCGCCTATCTGTCACATGGTCAGCACGTCAGTTCCCCCTGGCCAGTGTAACGGGACCTGAGGAATGTTTTGATAAGCCGCACAATGCTTTGATTAGCCCTGCCTGGCCACTGCCAGATTGTGGGAAAGTGTCCAGTGCACGAAATTTGTCCATTTCTAGGGATGGGGTTAGGGTATTCTGTACAGTTGGAAAGATGGCGGCGGATGAGTACAATGACAGTGACCGGTTCTCTGATGATGATGTTTATGACAATCTGGGTGAAAATGATTTGATCTGTTTGAACTGACAGAAGAGGAGAGAGCAGAGCTTGCAAATGCATTTAAAGATGATAGTGAGAGTGGTGATGAATTGGATGATGAAAACCTGCCATTGTTTTTTACTCAGCCACGTTTTGAGTGGACAGGTGGGGGACACTGCTGTGACACGAGACATACCTCTGATGTCCAATGCAGATGTGTACAGAGACATAGTAAATATAGTTGTACAGAGTTACGGTGGAAACGTGTATATATATATGATAGAAACGGCGTATGGATTACACTAAAATGAAACAATCATACTGTGTACTCATGCTTCCTACTCTTGTGCAAACCGTTACCTTTTCATCACCATTTCAAGGACACAGACAATGTGACAAAATGAATTTCTGGAGACAGTTTCTATGTGGATGTTATCTGGACATCAGACTGTAAGTAGGGAGCATGTTCCATTTCTCTTGGCATGTTCTGTGGGCCTGCAAATGTTGGTTTCGTCTGTTTGTCTTAAAAAGGGTATGTGTCACCTTTATTTGCACCTGTGTGTCACCCTCCTGGTGACAGTGACTCTGAAAGTGTGACCATTGCCTTCTGACTTCATTTACCTACACAGCGATATATAGGTTGCCATGGTTTTACTAAGAGCTTGCAGACACAGATGACTCAAACCCACATACCCTCTTTCACATATTTTTTCCTTATGAAAGCCCAGGATTGAAAGGACTGTTATGCATATAGGAACATAGGAATAAGGGGAAGTAATGCCAAATACGAAACAGGGATGAAAGAGTTAAAGGCATTTTGGAAGGCCTGTAGTCAAAATGTGTCTGGCAACAAGCAATAACTTGTTGCTCATGCAAAAAACAATGTTAATTCCAATAACTTTTGATCTCCTGGTCAGCCGGAAAAAAAAGATGTAAAGACACTTTTTTCACCATTCTCCATCACCTTCCCCCTCTAATTTTTGCAAACGCAAAAGTAATGGCATTTTTATTGCTTTGCAGTTCTAGTTTCAACTTCCATTGTTATACATAGCGTGAACCAATAGCTACTTGGAAATTGGACTGGAAAAGGAACCAGCTTCGCTGAACTGCCCAATAAGAAAGGGCATAATTGCTACTGGATGGTTCAGGCAGGGTTGTTAACTCCCTTGACTGTTACCCAGTATCACTTTTAAAAGTCCTTTGGCTGTTTTTACTTTCAGTGCGTACATTCTTCAAAATGGAGTTTACAGTGCCAACTTCCAAGGCATTTTTGCAGGCTCAATGTCAGAGTGTGTCTGGCAACAAGCAAGAACTTGTTGCTTGTGCTGTTTTTTGCTGGGGGTTTTATTCACCATTTTGCCTTAAATTTTTTGTCATCATAACATTAAAGGACAAGTCCAAGGTTAGGGGTGATTTTTGACATGATTTCCGTTAAAGCTTGCTGAGAACGATGATATAGGTAAAACTGTGATCTGAGGGTTATAAATGCACGAAAAAAAAAGGCATTTTCTGTCGTACCGAAAGTGTTGCCATGACGCCCAAATCACATGACCATATGCCTACTACGTCACTCTGGGGAATCGCTGCAAAATGGCCAACTCGAGCTCCGAAGACAAAACTGATACTTTGCCCGAGAGACCCACAAGGATACAGCTGTATCAGTTTGAGCCTGTCAGGCAGGATTTTGAAAGAGTATCGGAACATCATGTCAGCTTCGACATGTGGTATTCCATGGGGTTTGTGAAATTGCACTCACTGAAGTGCTCGCTACACAAATGGGCGTGATGCGGCGCAGCAAGAAAGTCAGCTTGTTTGAATTGTATAAACTTAACCCACTTTCGCCTCACTGTGGGTCGATTGCACGGGAGCTTGTGCATTGTTATACCTCGCGGCAACACAGTAGGCCGGCATAGTTAACTTTTTTGTTGACCACACGCCTACACAGTTTACTGAAGAATCTAAGATGGCAACCGCACAGACTCCCCAGACTGACGTCACTTCCGGGGAAGCCTACAGAAAATAAAATTGATTAAAAACCCAATTAAACAATTTTTATTATTTTTTATTTCATTAAATCTGAAACTAGTGACTCATTTGTCAATCATTTCGATGGTCATTTTGCATATTTAAAAACCTTGGACTTTTACTTTAACATCAGACACCATGACAAACAAAACAAAAAAGGACAACAACAAAAGAAGAAAAAAAGCACTTGTCTAGCTTTAAAAAAAAAAAAAAAAATGGAAAAAAAAAAAAAAAATGTGTTGCTTGATAGTTGAAGGCAAGGAAATGAAAAACTTGAGCTCTTTGTGTTTTTATATTATGTGACTTGTTTACAGTTTACAGCTGTATCCACAAAATGTTGTGCATTAACGACAACCAAAATAACATGAATTTACTTGACCCTTACTTGCCCATAGAATCGAATAGTTAAAACTAAATATTAGAGATAGAACTTAGAAGATTTTGTTTTTTGCATGTTCATCTTGTAGAATCTCTGTGAACAGATCAGCAGAATTAATGCAGTGACAACAAGCCAAACACAGGATCAAACTAGCTGCAACTCTGCAATCACTGACAAAAAAACAATATTAGAGATAGACAACTTTGTTTTTTGCATGTTCATCTTGTAGAATCTCTGTTAATAGATCAGCATAATTAATGTGGTGACAACAAGCCAAACACAAGATCAAACTAGCTGCAACTCTGTAATCACTGACAACCCCCCCCCCCCATCTGATTTCTACATTTGTTTTAGTGATGACTGATGAAATATTTAAATAACAAAACTATTTAAAAATGGCAGGTTGTGTTAGCCACGCCTATGCAAGGAGAAAGTGGAGTGAGGGTTTGTGGGCTCTCAACATCTTAATTTCTGTGTCTACAGTACCCCACTGTGGCATGCTATTAGAACATTATTTTCACACACAACATTAACATCATACCAGCGCCAAAAGCACATCACTGTAATAAATGATCACTACATCATTATCATAAACAGGCTTAACTGTAACTTGGTGTGCATATGCAAACATAATGTTTATTTGTTGATGGAGGTGGATGTTCTGTGTTCATTGACATCCAATAAAACAATGATGCCAATCTCAAATTTATGGGTGGTCTTGTATAAAATATAACTGAAGAACTTTTTTGTCAGTTCAAACACACATTAAATCACCAGCTGAAATCAAAGAAATCATCACTTTGAACAGACATAATACAAATGAACCCAACAACCGCTGAATATGAGAATATGTCTGCAAAGAAAGAAACACTAACCTGGACCCACTCCCAACACAGTCTTGGATCCTGCTGCAATCTGGGTCCTGCCTGCATCAGCGATCAGACATGAAACCAGACCCACACTATGAGCCTTCTGACCCAGCTCTTTCCTGCACAGCCAAGGAAACACTACTCAAATGGACATTCTTTCCTAGACCTAAAGGGAACTTTTGTTATAAACTGACATTTGAAAGTTGTAAACACATGAACATGAATACTTCTGTTCCACTGACAGTCAGTTGTGTTCCATTTTATGCCCAGCTGTTTGTATTATTAGTGTCATCATTAACAAGCCCAGACTGTGTGGCAGAAAGTACCACAACTGATTCATCACAAGCCAGCCATTTTCTGCTCTTTGTTGGTAAAGAGCAACCCAGCGTCACTGCACCCTGAGCTCACACTCTAAAGTCAAAGCAAAAAGGTACATCTTTTGTATAAATCTTCATAAAACAACCACATGAAGCCTGCAGATGGAAACAATGACTGCCATACTTTCTCTGTTCTCAGGCCAGCCTGTGTCTTCATTTTGGTTCCCCTTTAATAAATTAATACTGTAGGATGTTAAGTATATGATAGCAACGCATGTAAGATTATAACTGATTAAAAATGGTTTATGGTGTAAGCATTAAAAGCAAGTTCATCTCCACAATAAATATAACAACAAAATGCCCCTTGATGTGGGCCTAGATACTGTAACTAGAAAAAGCCACAGTGTGTAATATTTTATGTGTCTAAATATAAGCCTGTGAGCGTGAGAAAAGGTGCTCTGGCACAGTGCTGGTCTGTTTGCGTATTCATATTTCATCTTATTCCAATCATATCAAGCTGTGGTTGCTTTTAGTAAGCATTTATTGGTGAAAAATCAAAGTAAAAAATGGCAGCCTTGGTTTTCAGGATGAGGATTAAATTTAGAACAAAAAGCCATGAGGAAAATCAAGGAAAAGCTGAAAGTGGTACAACAACATCAACTTACAGCTGAACTGTTCTGGACAATTTGTACACCATCTGATCACTCAATAAACTACTTTAATATCCAAGTCAGTTGTAACCCAAGTGCACCATTTAGTTCTATAAAAAAAACAATCTGAAAATGCACTCGGCAAACATAACCCACTGTGTCAAAAATCTTGACATTTTCCAAGCTTGTCTACTGTCCACCATGGCATTCACTGCAGACCTTTGTTTCTCCCGATTTGCATACTAATCAGGTACCAAAATGTTTGTTGCTGGCATTTCCTCTCTTTCATAATTACATTCTAAAGTGGAAAACCAAAAACTGCTCATTTGTTACATTCACCCACTTTCCAGTTTTAAAGACACCTAAAACATTTCATCACTGCTGACAGGTTCTGTAAATACTTTATATATTTTCCTGTCGGTAGTACACTTTCATTTTTCACTAACAGTGTTCCCAAGCATAAGTTATGGTTAATATTCTTACTCAGTTACTGTGTGTACTATATTTGTTACAAACATCCACTGTTACAAACATCAACACATGTTACGTGGCTGTTACGATTTACCATCTAAAGTTGTTAAAGTGTGTAAATAACCACCAGCCTTGCATTTACTATCACTGTATTAATGCATAGTCCTCCTAGTTAATGCTTCATTCTAAAGTTTCCATTTTGAGACAATCATTTGTTGTACCAGTTTTCTGCATGTTACTTGCAGACATTTTGCTACAAAAAAGTGAAAAGTGTAATGGAAAGCTCATACTGGTGTGAATCAATGTTTAACTTCTGCCTTTGAAAATTCCTGAGGATGTTCTGTCGTGGACATGCTGGAATCAGGGGAAATGACACATAAGAGGAAGCACTCGATGATCTTCTTTGAAAGGATGACAGCAGGCTACTGTCAGTCAGAAAAAACACTGGATCTGTTTCAAAGGCAACATTGGGGCAATGTCTGAGAGATGGGATGGAAATTCTGTGTTTTTGTTGTTTGTTTTGTTTTGCTTTTTCAAGCACACAGATGCTATCTTGAACTGTATGAAGGGTTCCTGAGGAAAGAAAAAACATTATATAGTCTATTTAAATAATGCTTGTGGCATTTGTAGTTTTTACATTACTGTGTGCTCTTAGACTGTGAATCTATTATACATGTAGATGTTATTCCTGTCTTTGTTATTCATGTGTGGCAACCACATTTTTTACTTGGAATGGAATAAAGTACCTGACTTGATTGGATTTGTGGCAGTCAATCTACATGGTGTACATATAACATGAACAGTGTCCAGTTTAAGCTGTTGATGGACTGGCTCCTGCAATATAGAGTCACCCTGACCTGGTGGACTGCAGCAGCTCTTCTGAGAAGAGCAGCATTTATACTTCAATCTTCTGTAGACAGCTGTATACTGTGCATTCTAACTGTTGGCAACACTAAGTTGGACAGCAAATGCTCTTTCTCTTACACTGCTTTAGTGCCCTGGAACACACTTCCAAAAGACAGCTTTCTCAGCCAGCTTCTTCCTTCAGATCAGCATTGACAACCCACATTTTTTCAGCACAGCACTGGTTGTATGGTGAGAAGGTTATATATATATACACACACATCTATGCTGGACTAAACAAGTCTGTGCACATATGTATCTTATTTTGTAAATTATAATCATAACGTTTGAGAGAAAGGGTATTTTATTATATATAAAAAGATTTACCACCCTAATTAGTTGTATCACTGTGACTTAAGAAGATATAATGAAGATAACAAAACTTAATGTTCAAAGACTGAACAAAGACCAAAAAAATCACGGGTAACATACAACATAGCTGTGTCATCTGCCTTGACTACCACTTTGGGCTGACCATGCAGGCGCCACTGTTTGAAGGTGTTGGGGTCTTGGCGTGAAACACATTCTACAGCACCTACTGCTGCATGGGCACACTGAAAAGAGAAAAAAGACTGAAATTATGTAGAGTGTTATGAGAAAGGTAATTTAAACTATAGTGATATCCTTTTCAGGGGGGGGGGGGGGGGACTGATGAGGGTGGTATGCAAATTACACCCCTCTCACACAACTGCTCAAACCCCATGTGTTTACTATATGTAAAAAGAATTCAGATTGATTGTAATGTTTTGTTTGTTAATGCATTGTGTGAATGGAGAAAAAAAGACTGAAATTATGTAGAGTGTTATGAGAAAGGTAATTTAAACTATAGTGATATCCTTTTCAGGGGGGATAGGAGGGGGGGGAACTGATGAGGGTGGTATGCAAAATACACCCCTCTCACACAACTGCTCAAACCACATGTGTTTACTATATGTAAAACAAATTCAGTCTGATTGTAATGTTTTGTTTGTTAATACGCTGTGTGAATGGAACATCACCAAGACAAATTCTTGTGTACATTTAAATGTCACTGGCTAATAATATCCTTGTAGAATGCACTTTAATTAAAGGCTTTAAGCAGTCTCTCCAGCTCTGTCTCTGTTGGGGTGTGAGGTTGGTTGTTAGAACATACCAATTTTGACAGTTGCCAGGCCAGGGTGGGTGGCATTGAACAATGTCAGTGGTAGGTCACTCTCTACATCAGTTTTCAGCCACATTATTAGTTTCCTGCTGTTCATTTGCATGCAGGACTGACAACATTTCACAGCACAGCATAATGTTGCAAAAGACACCACAGAAAACTCAACGCTGACCTGAAATTGTTTATAAATTTATTTATTTTAGTTGTGATGATCGTTCTAAACCAGTTCCTTCCACTAGCTCTGAGCTGGTTGACAATAGGCTGCCTATTCGAGATGGTAAACAAACAAACAAACAAACAATCTGTGAGTACCAGCAGAAGTTTGAGATCTAACCAGGCACCACTGAGAAATATTGACTGCCATGGTGGGTCAAGGATACTGACAGCAGAGCTTGCACACATTTTTGACTAGATAAGTGCAGGATTGTTCTTCAAAAAATCACGCACAGTCATATTATGTGTTTGTTTGATTGTACTTTTTTTTAAAGACACTGTGTTTGCTGTACACAAGTTCTAAAAAGTGTCTGTGACCCCTGAGGCTGGTTTATGGAATGGGCAGCAGTTGTAATGGACTCTCATTAGCCTTGACAGATGGACTGTCTCAGTGGTAGGAGGTGTGTATATGTTGTTGTTGTTGTTGTTTTTTGGGGGGGGGGGGGGGGAGAAATGGGATGTTTGTAAGGATGCGTGTTTGGCAGCATGAGAGCATTGCTGTACCAGACCAAAAACAGGACCGGTGACAGCATAATTTGACCCTCCTGGGATGCAACAGTGCCAGCATACAGCAGCAAATAGTGAAAACAAAGAAAAGGCTCTCCTCCTTTTGTCAGAGAGGGACAGCAAAGACTTAGAACTGCCCAGAGGTGACACCCTGGCCCTGAAGGAAGCTGTTGGCAAACTGCAAGCAGCAAAATAGGCAGGGCCGGCATTACGTTGTGCAACCATGGTGGCAACAGCGGCATGCCAAACATAGAGCACTACATGCAGCATTGATGATGTCTCAGCATCTCCAATGACACAGAGGGCCCAACAGCAAGCAGTAAAGCTGGTGAACACCTATGCATTGTTGACTGTCTCTTCAGGGGCTTTGGTAAATGAAGAAGTGGCCCTTGGCGACAACATCACTCTCAAGCTGGAGAAAGTTTCTCCAGCAATGTGGGTAGTGGCAAACTTGAGGATACTGGAAGACCTGTTGCTTTTGTACATGGCATATTTACTAAGAACTCTAAAACCAACATTAGTAAATCACTATATAAACATCGTCAGGTTTCTCCATCTGGAGTCACCCTTCCAAAGATTTGTGGATGGCTACCAGCACCCTGCAGGGTACTGACATAGTTAAAGTATGTGAAGTTGTGCGTAAGACGCCCATCAGTCTGGCTGATCTTTTGTCTACTAGAGGCAAGCTTAATCCCTCAGTACAGAAGGATGCTATTTTTGGTGCTGTCAGCTTAATTATGTTTTTCTGTCTGTAGTTCTGTTTTTCTGTCTCTTGCATAAATCCAACATTTTTTCTGACACTACAGCTGGGTTTGACCATTTCAAACAGCTCATGCACTATTTTCTTTTGGGAGAAAGGTCATTACTGTTAATAAAATGGAGCAAAACCATTCAAAAAAAGGAGAAAACGCTTCAGACTGATTTACCATGCCTTCACCCCTTGTACCCAACTACTGCTGCTCTCACCTTTTGGCTGCTGCAGTAGTGGTAATCCCACTGACCAAACTTTCTCTATTTTTGGTGCAGAGTTCAACAAAATGATCAAAATCATGGCTGGCACCGACTTCTACAGTCCCAGTTTCAGAAGGGGCGGTGCCATGCATGCAATAACTAAAAAGAAATAAAATGGCCCTGTTTTGTTTCGCCCAAACAAACTTATTATGTTAAAGGTGTGTCTGATGGTTTGATTGGCTGATTGATTGACTGTTGATTGATTTGACTGATAGACTCTGTCTCCTTGTATCTTTGATTTGATGTCTTTCAGTCTCTTTCTCATCTTTTCTAAATGTTTGTTTCTGGTCTTGTCTGTGTGCATAATTATATGCAGGGGATGAGCGAGTAGTTTAAAATGAGTTTTGTAACAAAGATAGTTTATCACTAGTGATATCCTTTTCAGGGGTGGGGTTCGCAAGGCTGGTTTATGAATGGACAGCAGTTGTAATGGACTCCCAGTAGCACTGGCAGACTGGATGTCTCAGTGGTATGTGTATGCTTGGGGGGAGGGAGGAAAGGGGAGAAAAAGGATGTTTGTAAGGATGTGTGGTTGGTAGCATGAGAACATGGCTGTAGCAGACCAAAAGTGGGATTGGCGACAGTACAACTTTGACCCTCCTGTGATGTGGCAGCACTAGCATACAGCAGCAGATTTACGAAAACAAAAACTCTCCACCAATACCCCTACACCACTAGGTTTCTTAACTGTGTCCATGTGTGTGGCTAGCTGGCCATGGATTGCTGTTAGTTTGACACACACGTCATTCAGTCGTGTTCATTTTGCATGCCTTCACAATCTTTGAAATTTGATGGACTCTTGTTTTTGCTTCTGTCTGCATTGTAGCACTGGCATGTAGTTTCCAAACACTGGGCAGCATGCCTCTCCTTCATGTTTTGATGTAATGTTTCTTTAGCATCATGCTCCAACAATTAAACTTACGAAAACAAATCCGTACTGGGTTTGACAGTGAACTTCCAGCATTCAGCGCAGACAAGACATCAAAAAATCAGTGACCACCAGGATGCTGTACTGGCAAAGCAGTGCTGAGTTGATGTGCTTAAGTCTCTGGAGAAAGTTGAGATTTCTCAGTGTAACAGTACTAGCACTAACAGCGCTTTGCTCCCAGCTTGAAGCACCCTTTGTGTTTACCTGTGTACAATCTTTCAGCCACATTTGACGCTCTCATTCAGGTTAAAGTACTCATACATAAAAGCGGAGCCCTGACACACAAATCTTCCAAATTTAAAAACAGAAAAAGCGAGAGAGAAAAAAGCATCAACAAACAAAAAACAAGCAAAAAACAAGCAACAAAACTCCAATGACAACAAAGCAACAACAACCCTACACAAAAAATAAATAAAAAAATGATACTTTTTAGAATTTTTTAAAGTGTTAAAATATCATTTTAAATGAGAAGATTGGGGGGTGAGTCTAAAAGTAGAGTTGTGAAAAATAGCCCTGATCATGATATGCAGGAGTTGAGCAAATAGTTTGTAACAGACAAAAAGACAGCACTGAGTACTGTTCATGTACACACTGGTCATTTGAAAAGGAAATTATTATTAAGCAGGATAACATTGGTTTGTTTACTAAAAAATTAAACAGGATCCTCAACCCAATCAAGGTGCAGTCTAAGATGTTCCACAGAACCCTCAGTCAAAACATGCCATTTGGGGCTTCTTTTTTTAAATCCCCAAAATAACCACAAACGGCACACACTTTGAACAGTTTGAAAAGATTACAGTCTTAAGTAAGTAAGTTGGTGTTTTACGCCCAGTCAACCAGTACAGTTATATCAGGGCAATAGTTTAATAACATTTTTAACTTATGGAGAAGCATAATAAATGTTCAGCTGATTCATGATTAAAGCTCCCAACAAGGAATATGCTACCTGTGCTGCAATTTTCCCCTTTCCCATCCTCAGCTCATTGTTGACAACCAACACCAGTTTGACCTCTCCAGTGTCTGCCATCGCTTGAATTCCATCTGACAACTGGTGACAGAAATAAGTGCATGATAAAAATAAGCACATCAATTAACTGTAGAAACACAAACACATCCAGTGAGATTCACATAATATACACCATGTTTGACCACCAATTAATAAAAAGGTGATTTGTGTACAACATGTTTAGTGCCATATAACAAGCGCTAGAAAGAGGCCAAAACAAAACTGGAGGAGAGCTGTCAATGGCAAAGCCAGGAATGTGTGCTGAGGTGTATGTTATTAGAGCTGGATCTAGGTATACCACTGACTGAGGAAAGCATGCAGAAATGAACAAGGAAAATGTACACACAAAGAAAGACACAAAACAACTGATTTAAAAAACAAAACAAAAAACAAAAAAATGTCCCATCTTCTTTTGACGAGTATATTTTTGTTGTTCTTTTCCACCAGCAGTCAATTGCCTTTTTAGGATAACTGGAAAATGCTCAGTTGATTCATTCAAATCTAGAAGAAGAAAAAAGAAAGAAAAAAACCTTCTCTTAAAAAAGAAAAAAAGAAAGAACAAAAAAAAAGAGAGAATATAATGGGAGTTAAATGTTAAAATGTAAAGATTCTAGCTTAAGTAGTTTTTTTTTAGAGAAAAATCCAACAACACCAAAACTGTATAAATAAATGTTCCACAAGTCATTTAACAAACTTGGATATTATGGTAAATTTTTATCCTTGTTGATAGTTGTAGTAAACAAATTCACTCTCCTCAGTTAAACAACTTAAAGGCCACAGACATTCTGAATGGAGGCCATTCACACAAAATTAGGCCAAGCTACTTCAGACAGCAAAGCAGCAACTTGCTAAATAGGCATTAGATTTCACATTTGCAGTTTTCACTTGTTTTTATTTTATAACAACCAAAAACAAAATAGACACAGAATCAAAACACAAGGGAGTCAATTAGCGCTCAAAAGCAGGGTACATAAACTCCACCAGAGGTACATCTTTCGAGTGCTAACTCCCTTCTGTGTTGATTCTGCACAAACAATCTGGGCCTCATTCTGTTTCAGATTGTGTACATACACAGTATAAGATGTGACCATCCCAGATGCTGGGTAACAGTGGGTGGGACTGGGGATCAGAAAAAAAAGTTAAGAAAAAGTGGACCAAACTGCACTTGAACAAAAGAGTAGCCTTGCCTTGATGTTACTGTGATAAGGTTACACCAAAATCTCTTGCCATGTTTTCACGATCTGGCATTAAAATGGCTACGTGACTGCCCATGATGTTGGTTACGTGGTTTCCATTTCACATCATTTTCACAAAAGGTAAGAAAGTGAGTGGCCAAGCTGCAAGTCTTTGTGAATGTCTTCGAGTCAGCAAACATTCTGGTATCAAGAAGTTGTGAAAATCTAATGCCATTAAATTTGTAGTACTGTGTTGAAAATGGAAACTGTAACTTACATCATCTCCACAACTCAACAATTCTGGTAGTGGCACAGACTTTGTTGGAAGACTTTGTTTTTTTTGATGGATGTGAATGTTTTGATGGCAGCATTCTTTGAGAAACTGGTCATTGTTGTTGCAAAAATAAAACGTTTTCTGCTTACTCTACATGATGTAAGTTACGTGGAAACCTTTTAGTTCGCTACAGTTTACAATGTGTGACATACTCGCAATTTCACCAGAAACTGACTCATAAGTGTTACCAGACCATTCTAATTTATTTTATCATGGTCAGCATAAAGTACAAAGCACAAAAAAACATGCACACAGACTCATCCAATCTCAAACTACCAGGTAAAAAACATACAAAAAAACTTGTACACAGAATCATCCAATACTGTACACACATACTCAATCTGGTAAATGTATACTTTCTGGTTGGCTCCATATACAGTGGAACCTTCCTATTAAGACCTTCCAAAATTCACCAAAATGAAGTCTCAACTGGGAGACTTAATAGGGAATCAAAAATGCAGATGCCATATAGTGGCTGGGTAAAAAAAGAGGAGGAAATCTTAATAGGGAAGGTCTTCATGGGGAGGTTTTACTGTACCACCCTCACACATTCAAAGCAAACACAACATCCGTCCCTAGAAGAATAGTAAAGACAATGGTCAGCATCTGGTGCATCTATGATCTTTAATTCTTTCTCTTCAACACTGTGGTCAACGTCGTCAATCTGGGGGAATGTGTAGTGTCACCCTTGCCACTTCAGAAATTTCACAGTACTGAGGCAAGTGTTCTCATCAAAGTTGATGACCTGCACATTAGCAAATAGAAGACCAGGTATTAAAACGGATTTCCAAACGAAAGTAAGAAAAAGCAACTACAGAGTACAGAATACATTATTCATCACTGAGGGAATTACACTGCCACCAGCTAGCCATATATCACTGGGAGTGGGGTCGAGGGTGGTGGTGGTGGTTTACTATACATTAAATTGAAAACATTGCTTATAGTTTGACAAAATTGATCACCTGCCCAAGCCACGGTATGCTTGCTCTTGCCCTCTTTTAGTCTTGTAGGTTTTCTTAACCCAAAATCCAAACATTGCCATTGATTAAAACAATTGCCATAATCTGCTAAATGCATCATTAGAATAAAGCGTACTTACCATAGTACAGCTACAGCAAGTCAGAAAAATTGAAAATCGAGCTGAAACTCACTGATGCACGCCTCAAGCATGTTTTGTTACAAAACGGGAGACCGGAAACAACCTCAATTTGAAACTAAATTCTGTGCATTTCTCCTCTGAAAATTTGTAACACACAGATGGATGATGTAGTATCAGAATTGGATCAAAAATCTTGTTTCGTGGGATGTTTCGACTGTAAGTGACCGTGATTCGATACTGTTGTGTTCGTTATATACGGAGGTGAAGTGGGGGTGCTACTTCGCAGCTTGAAATCTGTCATTTCTGAAATCTGTTCCAGACTGTTCCATACTTCAGCTAAACTGCAGGTTATTTACTCTTGACAATGTCAACACATCTTTGGGTTTTCAAGTAATGCAAATGTGTTGCAGATACTTGTTTTTTATTGAAGGTAGTGGAAACACATGTAACCAACGTGTGGCCGTTTTTCAGAGCTGGTTTTAGAATTATGGAAATAAAGTGAAAAATCATCTCTTTTGCCAGCTTCAAGATTGGGTTTCAAACTGCACATTTAGCCCAAACTGTTTATTCTGACCGCTGATCCTTGCACACCAACCAGATCAACACCTGCAAGGGATCAGCCTGTCCCGTCTTTTAATGCCATTTTGGATGCAAACTTCTCAGTTTATTTTGCATTTATTTACTAACCAAACTTTTCACAGACAAACAAATTATACTTTTAAATACAGAAACATGTCCTTAGTTGCAAATCATAGCAATATTCAATCACAACTGATCACAGACTGAAAAAAAGGCAAGGAAATGGTGGCACCCCCCTCCCAATCCCAGTGTTACCCAGTATCTGGGATGGTCACATATATTTTGTGCTATACTGGCATGCATGTGTGCATATCCTTCTCATTTAATAATAATAATACATACATTTTCTATAGTGCTATTCCCTGCTGAGCAAGCTCAACGCACCTGTTCATGTACATGTACATAATATACACCATTTACATTTACTAAGATATATACAAGCAATCGCATAATACATACTTAATAAATTACACTAATATAAAAAAGTACTTGTAAAATGGCATATAAAATAACTGTTATAAAACACTGAGATATTACAATAATTTAAAACAGGTACATAATTATAAAGCAGTGTACTAAGTAATTATTACTATGCTAAAACGTGCACACACACATATCTCCCTTTCTTACTCTCTCTCTCTGCCCCTCTCTCACTCTCACATACTCTCCCTTCCACCCCCCCCCACTTCTCGTGCTCCCTGCACTCTCTCTCTCTTAATGATCAGGAGACAACTAAAACACTAAGGAAGCACATTAATGTAGGGGTGAGGGGTGGGGGTGGAGGGGCTGAGACTGCAGAAATCCTACTGGCAGAAAGCTGTCATTAACAAGTGAGTTTTGAGTCTGGATTTAAACAGCAGAAGGGTAGAAGATTTTTTAAGATCACATGGCAGAGAGTTCCAGACAGAAGGTGCATGAAAGCTGAAGGATCGCTCCCTAAATGTTTTGGTGTTGCGCTTTGGGACTTTGAGGAGCTTCTCACATAATGAATGAAGGTTTCGTGATGGTTCATATGCACATAGAGTCTAAGAAAGATAGCCTGGTAGAGAGTCGTTGAAAAAGCGACGTATGTGCATCCTTACTTTGAGAGATATACAGAACATTTAGTCTTGGTCATGTGCCTGCTGCTGTATTGGGCGGCTCAGTGAAGCTGGTTTGCATGAGTGAATGCCCTTTGTAATCTTTCACGCAAGAAGTTGCAGGAGGTCGCAGTGTCACTTCCGGGCCAATTTCTGAGTAGGTGTTGCTTCACGCTGTGTGTGACAATGAAAGTTGAACCTAGAAATGCGAAGCAATATAAATGCCACCACCGATGCAGTTGCAAAAATTACCGGGGAAAGGGGACACAGGGGGGAAAAGTGTCTTTGTGTTGTTTTTTGGCTGACCAGAAGATTGCGAGTTCGTGGAAAAAATGCGTTTTGGGGCATCCTATAGCACAAGCACCAAGTTATTCCTGTTGCCAGACACATTCTGACTACAGACCTCCAAAAAAGCCTGTGTAAAATTTGCAAATTTAGTCACCACCTTCTATTATGAAGAAAGTATGCACCGGAAGTATAGGCAGCAAAGGGACTTAAGCAATGCTGGGCAAACGTCACGGGAGTTAACAACCCCGCCTGAACTGTCCAATAGTTATATCCCCCCTTGTATTGGAATCACTGTGTCTGTCTGTCTGTTTGGGCTTTGTGTGGAAGATATCTTCTGAACTGTTCAACCTTTTGTAACCATGTTGCTCAATGAGAGCCATACAAACACAAAACAAAAAACTAACTATTAATGAAAAATGTTTGATAATTTCCTGGAAAAAAATCAGGACAGTGGACCAATAAATTAACAGAAAAATTAAGACAGAAAGTGCAGAAAAAAGGGAAAGACAAAAAAACAAGAGAGGAGACTGGAAATGGGAATCAAATAACAGCCCTAAGATTTCAGACAGAGGATACATCAGACACCACCAGCCTCCCTTTGGCGTTCTCTTCGGGGGAATTTGAAGATAAATCTATCCAATCAGTAACAATATCAGGCCATGAAAGTAGTGAAATATGAGCAAAGAATGTATTATATTACTCAGAAACTTTATGAAAGCTTACATCTTCCCAAAAGACCTTTTTGAGAGCCTTTGAGGCACTGGTACGTCCCCGCAGTGCCCAACCAATTGCAATGCCCAGCCCGATACTGAGGGTGGTAGATATCATCAGAGTGGCTCGGTCAAGCTCCAGCATTCCCATTTTGCCAACAGAGACCAGCAATTCTGAAAAAATTTTTAAGGAAGTAAATAAGTGGCACAGCTGCCGCTATTGCTAAACAAATTTGTTGCATTGCAGGTCACATCAAAAGTTAGGGAAGAATGGCACATCAACAGCTGGGGACAAACTGATACAACTCACAGTCAATCGTGAGGTGTGAGGGTTATATCAGGGCGTCTCCAAATAGATGGAATCCACTAACATGATAAAAATTTATTACTCAGACAAGTAACTCCCCAAAAGATTACATTTCCTTGAAGCTGAGGTCTCTAGCTCAAAAACTTAAGATTTGAGGTCAGCTCAAAGGATACATTTATTAGAGCACGTGTTCCACATCAGACACACTTGAAGCCGATGTTCTTGAAGGACCACATGTATGAGAATTATCCTCAATCCACTGCTGAACTGAAAGTAACCATCACCCAGAAGATTCATGCCATCAGGAAAGAAGTGTCAGGGTGACTGACAACTTTGCTCATCGGCTTCAAGTGTGTCTGAGGTGCAACGGTAGAAAATTTATATTATATATATCCTATAGAAAAATTTCACCCAAAACGGCCTTGCATGTTCACAGCACCAGATGCACACAGTGCATACATGTAAACTTTTTTTTTTTTTTTAAATCAATCAATCAGTATATCTTTATTGCCACGTGTCAAGTAAAATATACATGCACATGGACTGAGGCACACATATGCACGCACACACACACGCACGCCCGCACATGCACACACACACACATAGGCATGGTGTTCAAAGAGCATTCACAGTAACATTAACACGTCAACAACATCAGGCAGACAGACAGGGAAAAACGTCGTAAAACATCGCTTCTGAGATCAATTAAGCGTGTGTGCACTTTAACAAAAGAAGGCCATGCATATCGCATGGCAACTTTAACCACACAGTGCAGTCTAGATCTAAAAATAACCAGCCCCTGCTCAGTGTGAAAAACATCGCGATTGGAATGCAAGCCCTGTGCAGCAGACGACTGACTCACCAAGCCTGACAGCCCGGAGCAAGGCGCAGGAAAACCGACAGTGTCACGTGAACTCATGAATATATATTGCATACATGTAAGCTTTCACAAGCTAAGAACTACCAAAGACCACTCATACCAATAAGTACAAACAGCCCCTACCCACCCACCCCTTCCCGTAAGTGCAGCTGCACACACACACACACACACACACACACAGAGTAATTATGGCAATTTCAACTTAACACACACAGCAGCATAAGCACACGTCCACAATCACATCAACCATCATGCTTAGATAAAGAAATGGGTTTTCAGCAAAGGTTTGAAAGACTGAATGGATGTTCTCCAGGAGGACATTCAAGGATAAGCGTTCTTACTGAGGAAAGGTGAACATTGTTGTTTGAAAACTAGTTTAGATGTCAAAGGAGCATGTGCATACTGAAAAGCATACACATGACTGTTGAAACTCACATTTAGTTTTTGCCATGCTTTGTATGAAAATGTTAATTTTCATACATTCTGTGTATCATTGATTTGCATAATTATGGGCGTTTCATTTGTATGTTTTTCTTTAAGCTGTAAAGTGCTACAACTGTACAAGTCTCAGAAAGCACTCTAGAAGTTCCTTATTATTATTATTACTACAACTTACTTCATTCGCTAGATATGAAATATGCATGTTTGATATTTCAATGATTTTGATATCAGAGTGACTATATTCATGGTATTGTGTTCCTAGCATGAGATTCTACAGTCACAGTACTGTGATGACAGCACATTTTTCTATAATCATGGTTTGGCTCATCCGTTCAGATTAGTGGTCAGGTTCATGACGTCATTTTCTGGTGGAGTTTAAATAGAGGCACCCAAAGACTTTATCTAGTTACCAAATCCCACTATAGATGAGAACTGGGTTTGCCGACATCATCTGCTGTAGTTCATCTTCGGAAAATGATGCTACATACGAATCTTTACGATGTTCCAGTCTATTCAAACTCTTTGTGAATGGCAAATTTACTGAATGTTACAACTTTCTCATGCACAGATGGACTTATTTTTTACTATTTTTGTCTGCTCACTTTAGTGAGCTCCGTTATTTTGGCTTTGCAAGTTTGCGTGATAATTCTAGGTTATGCAGTAGGCATTTTTCATATCATGGTGACACTGACGCAAAATACATAACATTCGGTGTCAGTCAAAGCTCTGAAAGGCAGCGTGACCACTATACCGTTATCTGAGAAAATTACCCTTCTGCCACAGTACTGTGTAAAGCCTATTATAATGGTACTGGGACATTAGACTGTCGCAATGCTGTCAGTGACACTCTGTGTGTGTGTGATGTAAAGCTTCATGTCCTCGGATGTCGGTTGACATATTACTTTTATTAGGCACAAACTGTGACCAATGCTGAAGCACAGTTCAATGAACATTGCTTTACGTCCATAGAAACCGTATGATGGAGCCCAGGACGGCCACCTCGACTTTCACACTATCACAGCTCATCTTAAGTAAGTAAACATGGTGTCCATAGTTCAGGAGCTGTGTGAGAGTCAAGGTGGCTGTCCTGAGCTGTCCGTCCTAACGAACCTTCTGGTTTCCGTGGACATAAAGATTTATTGAACCGTGCTTCGGCATTGGTCACAAGTCATTCTGGTGGTGACAGCTGCGTAGCAATAGGTATATAATCTCCCTCTTTCCCCATCTCCCTACCCCCTTCTCCCCACCCCTAATAAGCCTCATGCAGTCATGGTTTCTGGGGACGTTAAGCACCATGTTTACTTACTCAGTTACTGTCACCACCAGAATGACTTCTGCATTAAGGTGGGCAGCGATGAGAGTCGTTCTAATGTTTCATAATTGTGAGGGACAAAGTCACAAGACATTGTCCACAGACCACAACTTTTGAAGAGAAAGGAGAGCCGAAGCAGATTCGAACCGAGGTGCTGCCACCGTACCGTGATTTTAAAGTATAGTTCCTACTGGCTACTCTGGCTACTGTCGCCACGGTACTGTGGCGAGGCTTCCTTTGACCCAAAATGGCGTTTAAAATGTCCCAGAAACTTCCGACACCCTCTATGGAAATTACTCAGGTAAAGTAAACAATGGCTATCTTGAAAGTGAAATGTAATCGAGAAAATGAAAGTAATTAATGACCAAAACTCAACACACACAAATTTCGCTCTCATCCACTCGCTAAACTTGTACTTCCTTCCACAAAACCTATCAAATGTGTGATTGGTGGTCCAATCTCTGATTAGACCAATCATGTTATAGAACTGAAAATAGGTTGATTTAAATCGGAAGTAGAATCTTCAGCGTACAGTCTTCAAACGCTGTAGATTCAACGAGAATTCGATTAGTTTGAGTGCAAAGAAGAGCAATGACTCTATACGATCACATACGCCAACTGTATCAGGCAGAGTTGTATGAAGATCTGATTCACCTGGTATGGACTCTCTCTCTCTCTCTCTCTCTCTCTCTCTCTCTCTCTCTCTCTCTTTTCCCCCGTACCCATGTTGTCTTCGTGATTTACAAATAAATTTTGCAAGCTGTCAACACCATTTTCGCATTGCTATCATGTATATATACATGTTATTTATTGATTGTTATTTTGAAAGTATTTTCAGTGATTTTGCTGCTCCTGTATGTTTATTACTATTAATAGTGGTAGCATTATTTATATTTTATTTGTTTGTATATTGTTCAACCTCTTGTAAAGTTAATATTTTTTTCTTTTTCTTTTTTCTTCCCCCCCCCCTCCATTTTTCACTTAATCAGTAGTTAGCAAGGACTAGTTGTTGGGTCTAAATGAACCTAAACTACAATCCTTGAAAAATAAAGTTTAGAGTTTTCACTCTCTCTCTCTTTCTCTCTCATGATTCAACAGATCTGATTCTCAATCTTAATCATTATACTCTCACTGTCTCAGTCTTATCTGTAAGTTATCACCATTGCTTCAGTGATTTGCAATGATCTCCAAGCAGCTTCTGCTTATTAATGTTCTTCTTCTTTTGATGGAAAGAAAATGATCAAAATGAAAATTTGTGCTGAGTGTGACAATTTGTACCATTTTGCAGGTGACAACAGCTGTAATGCTGAAGAACTCAAGTAGAAAAGCATGCAGATGCCAAATGGCCATTTTCAACCAATTTAACATTTTAAGACCTTGTTTCAGAACACTGGCAATCAACTTTGTTTTGGTTACTGTTACTAGTGTTAAGTATTGTTAGTGTTACTGTTAGTGTTAGACATTTTTTTTCTTCTCCATATTGTTGCAGAAAGACACTGGGCACATCATTTTTAACATGTTGTTATTGAATAATCTATTGAATCATGAGCAGGGAAACAATTCATTTGCTTTGGAGCACAGTAAGATTAAGAGAGAGAGCGTTGGCCAAAGGCATTTAACACACAGAAGTGTAAGTGAATAAAGGATATGACATTATATATATATATATATTTGCCTGTTTCAGTTTTCACTGGCTTCATCAATGAGTGAAAGCAATGAGTCAGACAGCAGCACTGAGCCCCTGATGACGCTACCGCAGAAGTACCAATGTCTTGTCTACTATGGCAATGCTTATTATCAGCAGGGGGAATACCGCAAAGCTGTTGTATGTAACTGTTCTGTGCCAAGTTTGCTGTCTTAACTATTCCTGAGCACTTTGTCCCAAATCACAGTTCACATCCAACGCATTATCTGTAGATAGCAGAATAATACATTTTCTAAACATCTGAAGTGCTTCAAAGCATATTATTTTAATGTATCATGTACTAGTCTACTTCTAGTTCTACTACTACTAGTACTACTGTACTACTACTAGTGAACTTGTGATTTTGTTTCCCCTTTGAAGACATTGAAAACCCTGTTTAATTCCAGCATTGACAACCAAATTCCAACACAACAGTCAAATGCCATGAAATGGACTTCAGTTATTTTGAGCACGCACATGCACACATGTATGCACGCACGCACACACACACACACACACACACACACACACACACACACACACACACACACACACACACACACACACACACACACACACACACACACACACAAATACATACACACACACAGCCTAGCAGCAGAACTGAAGAAAAAATATGGTTACCATTTGCTTGAATTTGAGTTCTGTCCCATGTAAAAAGGGGCTTCAGTATAATTTAATCAAGATCAGTAGATGTGTTTAATTTAGAATGGAGGACCTGGACAAAACCACTGATGGCAAACACTCACTGAAATGGAGGGACATTCTTTGACATGTTTGGATACAACCCAGCTTCATCCACATTACATATTTGTCCTTGAGGGTGCTGCTCAACCAACACCAGTTCCTGGGCCTGGTTGGCACTGAAATAATTATCACAGTAATTAACATTGTTTTCAGGAAGGGACATAGCAGGCAATACCCTGTGCATGTTGAACCATCAATCAACACCCCAAAGTCACTTGGTACCACTACCAGTACTAGAATTGTAGTGTTTTTTGGGGAGGTTAGTCTACTAGTAGTCTTTACATTCAAATTTAGCCTCTGAAATGAAATGGTTTTGAAACATTTTTGTTTCACACACTTCTTCATGAAATGCCGTATGAGTTAACAGGTAACAAGAGTGCTACCCTAAGTGTGACCCATACTGGACTTAGGACTGAAATGTTTATTTCAGTTTTTATTTTATTTACCTGTATTCAAGGTCACAAAAATGCGACTTTCCCATTGTGAATGTGAGCTAAATGAGGGATTACTCTTCTTGGTATTATTAGTGTCATTACCATTTACTATCTTTGATTTTAAGTAAATTTTATGTATTGCTCATCAGTATTAAGTATTATTGTTTTTGTTATTATTTTTTGTGTTTTCCTTTTCAGAGAATTTTCAAGAAATCATTATTGCTGAGAAAGGCCATTAACAAAGCAAAAGGCAAATGTGGAAATTCAGCTGTAAGTTCAGAATATGTATACTTTTGTTCTTTCATTCACATGAAACCTTTTATGCCACACATCAGTGAGTGAAAAAGGGCAACTTTATTCATAAAGTGCCAGAAATTAATCAGCTTAACACTTGGTGGTCCCGCTTTAATTGCATACACTTCCATTTTGAAGGTTCTTGTGTGCTACTTTGTGCGAGCCTGCCTACTGGTTAGAGGGGAGCCAAAGTAGTGTTCTTTGTTCCCTTGCAAAGCATGCCAAAACAGTGTGTCATCTACTGCCCATGTGCGGGCTGTTTATATCCCCTATCCTTCTAGGCAAAAATAGTTTAGCCACTCAGTACCTTGCCACAGTCTGACAGTCTGTCGACTGCTACAGTGTGCCACTTGGCTTTGCTTAACATGCCTTCACATGTCGCATAAAATTCATTTAACACTCACTGGGTACTGTCAATTTTGTTCCTTAATGTTTGTCAGAAACTGGCAGTTCATAGTAAGTAAACATGGTGCCTAATGTTCACAGAAACCACAAGGCTTATTACGGATGGGGAGTAGGGGGGGAAGGGGGTGTGGAGATTATATACCTATCACTACACTGTTAACACCAGAAAGCAGGCAGCAATGCGAGCCGTTTTAATGTTTCATAAATGTGAGGGACAAAGTCACAAGACTGGTTCCTGCTGAGTTCCTGGCAGATTTTCTCTCTGAGCTCATTCTGCCATACACTCCATCTCATTGTCTCTGATCAGCAAGTGGGTCATTTCTTGATGTTTGTGGGCTCAAGGACTGCGAAACAAAGCAGTGTGACCTGAAAGCCTTAAGGTATATCACCCCTTTTCAGCAGAATGCCCTGCCAAGGAGCATCAGTGAGCCAGCCTCTATTCATTTTCTCCTCTCTGCTTTCAAAACACACTTCTTTCATTGTAGTTTGTAATTTTCTCTGTGTGTGTGTGTGTGTGTGTGTGTGTGTGTGTGTGTGTGTGTGTGTGTGTGTGTGTGTGTGTTTCCACAGAGAACACCCACTGGCTTTGGTGGCTGTGCAAGAATTACTGTCCCTGGGTATGCGCGGCACTGACATTATGTCTGTAGTCATGACAGCTGTTCCACACTTCTCCACCTGTGAATGGTCAGTGGCTGCCTCTGATCTTGTGTTGCCTGATTTTGTTGACCTCATGTTTTGTTGGGTGGGGGGGGGGGGAGGGGGGGCAGGATACAGGAATCATCATATATGTCCTTCTGTCTGTTGTCTGTCCATCTCCTGTCTGCAATATCAGGGCTGTCATTTAATTTTCCTTTCTGTCTCCTCTCTTCTTCCTAGTCCTGTTGCTCTTTCTGTCTTGTAATTTTTCTGCTGATGGTCCATTCTCCAGATCTTTTTTCTAGAAAATGGTCCAGTTTTGTCAAGAGATGGGTGTATTGCTCTTGTTCAGTGGTCCTGGTACTGGTTTTAATTTTGTTTTTTATTGTTCTGTCTTTTTCATAACTGAACTTTTGTATCCAAGAATTGATCCCTCTGTTTTGTCTGTCCATGTGTCCTGGCTTTGTCCAGAAGATATTTTCTGAACTCCTCAATCTTTTGTAACCCAACTTGATATGGTGATGCATCATCATGAAACGGAGTGCCTCTTTTCTGTGCTTTGGTAGTGGTGTAAATGTTCAGAAGGTTTGTGTCAGACTTTTTACCCCATTATATTCTCTAGTATCAGGACTTGAAACTAACCCAGAACAGGGTAAGACTGTGCATTTGCAACTGCATTATAACAGGGCTCGACGATAAGGACTGCCCAGGGCAGGTAGACCCGGCTGTCGGGCAACCCATATTCATGGTGAAGTTGCCTGACTGGGCAAGTGATTTTTTTTTCTCCAGCTGCAAGTCTCTTTCTCCCTTTCCCCATCCTTCTCTCTCGTTTTAATGCAGCAAACTGCTTTTGTTTTTTGCACTTGTAAACATCAGTAGCCCAGGTCCATAGTTATCTCCCTTGAGCATTTTATCACCATTGCCAAGAATGTGCAGCTTTATTGTGGATCAGCCAATGAGAAAATTTGTTGCTCACACCGTTGTGAGGTCCAGAAAAGTTGTACTAGGCTCCTGAGTAGGGTGTTTGCGGCCAGGGCTGTTTGTATTTGGAGGGGAAGAGGAATCTACACATTGCTCTGGGTGACTGGCAGACTGATCTGTACAACTGCACTCTCATTCTGAGTCAGTTTATTGGCTTTAGTTTTTCCACATTCACATGTGCCCAGTCCAACAAGATCTACACCACTCAACAGTGCCCGGCTGTTGGAGTCAATTTGTTGAGTATAACTCCATGAGGTGCAACTCATTACTTGATACCTGGTTAGAATAAAATAAATGTGTTTCTGCAAAATCAGAACTACATGGAACTTGACTGAGCACAATTTTTTTTAACTCAAAGACACTTCATTCTGTTTGGTTTTGATATATACCCAGGATTCATATTCAGAGCTTGAACAGTCACTTATAAGTAGTTTTTGATACTGTGTGATGTACATGGCATTGGAATACTTTGCTCTCTCAGTCTCTGAGGCTGAATAGCAATGAACATTCTAAACAGTGTGATCCAAAGTTGACAATAAGTGAATGCCAAATAAAAGCAATAATTCTGGACATTAACTCTTTCACAACAACTGCCTGCCTGAGTATACACTGCGAACACCTCAGGCAATGGCCCAAAATGGCCTGGGAACACCCAATTTTGGCCTTTTGGAATTAATTTTCACAGAGTGCATACAGGATGCCTAGATTTCATTTTTACACCAAAATAAAAGATTAAACTTTCATCTTTTCAACCATGTGTGTTTTTATTTATCAAAAAGGTTGTATTCTTGATGTTTAATGCTCTTGAAAATGTAACAATCAGGAGCAAAAACTAAAACTCAAGGAGACTGTGCAGCGTGTATAGTCTGTTGTTTCACTGTAATTTACCTCAAAGATATTTCAAGAAAGAATGTTTCAAAGTAATTTGTAGAGGAATAGGTTAGAAAAAAATCTAAAAAATCTTCTTCTGTAAATCAAAATAAATGTAATAGCATAACTTTAACTAACAGACAATTACTCCAACTGAAAGTGGAGACTCGGTTCAGTGTTGTTTTGTGCATAAGAAAAACAAAATATGTCTGCAAAATACGTCAGCCAAACAAAAACAAAAACAGCATATGACTACATTTAGTATGACAGCACAGAATACTACTGTACATAAATTTAAACAATTAATAAAGCAGACAGACAAAACACTAGAATTGGCATCAGTAGTGTCAGGCCGGATTTCATTGTTGATTTCCCCGTCTTCATTGCTCAAATAGTCTGGATTGTGGTCTATTTCAGGAATGTTGTCCAAAAATCTTCATCTTCAACACTCTTGTTGCTGCTTTAATAATGGTCGACTTCAGTTTTGTCATCTGAACTGTCCTAGAGAATCAATTCCAATGCCTGGGTACTGTCGAAAGTTCACCTTTTCGCCATGTTGTTTGAACTTGAAAAAGGTGCTTGTAGCAAGAAGTGGGGTTGGCTGTTTCAGAGCAAATTAACCAATGAAATCATCTCTTACAAACTGGAAACCATGTGTTGTGTGATGTAGGTAGGCTGGAATGTGCACGGCATGGCCTTTGTTTTGGTGTAAATGCGAAAGCTGGAGCGGTGTTAATTTTAGATACTGCACTGCAACTATTCTCGCAGTGCGTCCCTGCTGACAGAACTGCCGCTGCATGAGATATTGCAGCGCATAGCACAGGATAGAGGTGCCTGCTGTGAGAATACTCGCAGTGTGTTGCGAAAAAGTTAAAACAGCAACAGCAAATTACCACAGCAGATTGTTTTGCTTAGTTGTTAGTTTTAGTGTCTTAGTGCATACAATGAAAAGTTTGGACAACCAAAAAATAGTGGCGGGAAATCTTTTTTCCCTCTACAGGGCAGGTAGGAGATAAAGTTAATGTCAGTCACTGTATAACAATATAAGGGGTTTGAACACAATTAACTTGACTGCAGCCCAGCAAATGATGCTAGAGTCTAGTAAATGAAACTAGCTTCAAGTCACTATGGCTGTATGTGTTGAAGTTTACTGTTTGTTTCCAGGTTCATGGGAATCATCCGTGCTTATGCTTTCATGTCTACCAAAGACTACACATCAGCTGTAACTGCTTTCAAATCGTTGGAATTAAAGGTAAGTCAAGTGGCACTGCACCCACTTCATTGTCTTGTGTGTGTTCCCTCAGTATTGTTTTGTATATCTGTCAGTGTTTTAGCTACAGTGTACTGGATCCATTGATTTAACTAGTATGCCAACAACTTAGTACATTGTATAAAAATACTGTTTCTGTTCACAGTAATGAGTGTAAATGACATAAAAGTCTGGATATGTAAGTCCTGCAAGTCAATGCAGCTGCCCTCTTCTATAAAAAGAAGAATTCTCAAAGTGCCTGACACAAATGTTATCCAGTATGTCTCTTTATTAACTTATCATAAATTAAAATGCTTTTGACATTCGTTTTACATGTCTTCAAATTAATGAGCTTTTAGCAGTTAGTTGAATTACCCTGTGAGGGATAATTAAAGTATGTTGACCTGACTTGACAAATGCAAAAGATCTTTTGGTGAGAGGTTCTTGTCTTTTTCTGGCCCAGTACCGTGGAACTCACTTCCATTCCAGGTCCACATCCTACAGCCAGTTTGCATCCTACTCAAACAAGGCTTAAAAATCTACCATTTCTATGCTGCCTACAACCATTAAACCAAGTACAAAAGTTAGGCATAAGCACAGGACACAAGTTGATGCCCAGTTGCATTATATGCTGGACTATAACTCCAGCGGCCTGGTCCAGGCAGAGTCAGGGACTTTTTGTTTTGAGAATCAGTACTTGTACAGACTCATAATGACAAAAGTGCCTGCTTTGCCTTCTTGTACATATCACATGTGAAGGTCATTGTGTACATTGAAGATCCTGTGTCTACTTTTTGTTAATGGCTGGTGGCATAGAAACCTACAGACAGATTGTGGCTACTTCGAATGGAAGAAGAAGGAGAACCAAACCAATTGTAAAGTGGGTATATATACCATAATAACACTGACATGGTATTGCTAGGCACACAACACAGATCTTTCGCTATGCAAAACAACAAAGTGTTGGCATTATTTCACTTATATTGATTAATACTACTAACAGTTCACATGCTTCTTATTACTATGTGTGTGACTTTGTCCTGTTACAGGGAGGACTGCGAGACAATATTTACATACAGGATGGCTTGGCAGAGTCACTCTTCATGTCTGGACATTACAGTCAGGCAGCCATCTCCTTTCAGAGGGTAGTCACATTTTAATCTTACAGCAGGAATGCATTAATAGGATCCGCAGTCATTTCTTGTTTTACCCAGATGTTTCACAGTTGCACACAGGAAAGTCTAAAATATTTAATACAGACCTTAACATCAGGCATTAGCTGTTCAGATCACTGACAAGCCCATTTAGAGGTGGACTGATTTGAAGTCCATGCAGATGAGCAATGTCCAGACCCAGAACTGAGGCGTAGAAGGGCCACAGGGCATATTGCACAAAGCAGTATACTTCTGTGCAGCTTCTGTTTTGTGTCAGATTTGACTCTTTAAGGTTCCCCAGGGACCCCTAAAGTTGTCGTCAGAAGTCTCATTGACCTGCTTAAAATATTCATAAATTGGAGCCCTCATGCACATGCACACATGCATGCACACACACACACATGCATGCATGCACGCATGCACACACACACACACATGCATGCACACACACACACACACACACACACACACACACACACACACACACACACACACACACACACACACACACGTGCCTGTGTGCATGCACACACATACCTTTATTTGTCAAAAAACATATAACTGGTACTGAAATGCTGATGGAAATGCTCTTTAGAGTTTAACTTGACACAGAAAAATGTCTTTTTTGTATGCCTACAAAAGGGTAAAGACTTAGGGTTATATTATTTTATCTGGGCAAGTCATCAGCCATTGCCTTCAGTCATCTGTTAAAGTGCTGCTGGTCAATGTGTATGCTCTTGCACTGTACAGTTGTCTGTTGAGGTACTGCTGGTCAGTGTGTACACTCTTGCACTGTACAGTCATCTGTTGAGGTGCAGCTGGTCAGTGTGTACACTCTTGCACTATACAGTTGTCTGTTAAAGTGCTGCTGGTCAGTGTGTACACTCTTGCACTGTACAGTCATCTGTTGGAGTGCTGCCGGTCAGTGCATACACTCTCTTGTGGTGCAGTCATCTGTTGAAGTGCTGCTGGTCATTGTGTACACTCTCATACTGTACAGTCATCTGTTGAAGTGCTGCTGGTCATTGTGTATACTCTCATACTGTACAGTCATCTGCTGGAGTGCTGCTGGTCAGTGTCTACACTCTCATTGGAGTGCTGCTGGTCAGTGTCTACACTCTCATTGGAGTGCTGCTGTTCAGTGTGTACGCTCTCATTGGATTGGAGTGCTGCTGTTCAGTGTGTACGCTCTCATTGGAGTGCTGCTGTTCAGTGTGTACGCTCTCATTGGAGTGCTGCTGTTCAGTGTGTACGCTCTCATTGGAGTGCTGCTGTTCAGTGTGTACGCTCTCATTGGATTGGAGTGCTGCTGTTCAGTGTGTACGCTCTCATTGGAGTGCTGCTGTTCAGTGTGTATGCTCTCATTGGAGTGCTGCTGTTCAGTGTGTACGCTCTCATGCTGTGCAGTCATGGCAGGGTACCTCCATCCAGTGCTAACAAGGTTAAGCATCACTTTTGTGCCGCATGAACACATATCTGTTGAGCACGTCAGCCTGGAATGGTAATAATAAAATAATTATACAATAATAATAAATGTATCTGTTGTATTAAACTTGCACTTCTTTTCTTTTTTGTCAACTGCAGTGCTGTAGTAGGAATTCATTGTTTGAGTAATTTGGTTTTTCGTTTCACATAATGTTCTGGTGAAAAAGATTGAGATGTTTAGGGGGTAAATAATTTCTATAAATTTTAACAATGGCACATGCTGTCTGTCAGTGAGTGGAGTGCTATTATGACTAATGAGTGTTGTGGTTGCCAGATACGAGCCTTGGACCCTTTACACATGCACAACATGGATCTGTATGCTTTCCTGCTTTCCCGAGATAAGCGCACCAAGGATCTGCAGACGTAAGTTTGAAAAGATACATACCCACATTGAAACAACATGCAGTAAGTCCTTTGAATTGTTGAAGCTTTTATTACACTTTTTTCTTCTTCAGGGGATTGAATATTGTACCAGTGAGTATTTTTGTGTCAGTGTTTCTGTTCTCTGTGTGAGCATGCTTTTTTCCCCTCATTTTTTATTATAATTCATTGCTTTTATATAGTGCTATCCACAACACTGGAGTAGACTCACTGCACTTCACATGTGTTTGGTGCTTGCTGGGTCATTTTTATGTTTCCATGATCTAACTGAACTCTGATGTGGACCACAGGGTTGATCCAGGAGCAGGTCTCAAACCTTGTGTGAGATAAAGTAGTTTCTTTATTTGTTTTCCATTATAACAGTTTTTGTGTGTGTGTGTGAATTTCAAATTTGTCAGCAGCAGGCGCAGATGTTTTAGAATTGTTTGAAATATGCCACTGCAAACTGAACAATGCAGATGGTGATTTGACCCAGCTGCACAGTTGAAAATGTGAAGAGAAAATGACTTGGCTACCAGCACACCATTGTGGGTCTAGCTGCGGCCTATAAAATGTTCTTAACAATGCAAGTGTTCTGCACGTATGAGAGCACTTCACAAAATGATTTTTATTCAGAACCGTAGATGGTAAACAGCACCATGTAGAGCACACACCCTCTGAGAAATGGACCAACCTGAGCTAGTGTGTGTAAGTGCTCAACTTTCTGTTTAGATCAAATTGAAGCCCTAAATGAAATCTACCTGCTGGCACTTTGCATGAATACAGTTTGTAGCCAAGCCATTACAAGCGTTTGTTCAGCTGTTCCAAACTGATGAGGAAGATGCGTGTGTTGAAGTTGCCGTTTTGTCTTCTGCAACAAAGGTGTATTTTGTCTAGAGTACTTGGTAGTGTGTAAGCATTCCATTTTAGACTACAGCCATGCATTCTGTTGCTTTGGGGAGTTGCGCATTCATGTGAATGCTTGTACACGTTTGCGTCATCCCCATTCCTTGCAGTTAAATGATATCCACATGAACTGACTAGTAGCCTGACTTGAACTTCATCTGTGATCAAACTGATTTCTCTGGACAGGGCATTTCCATTCAATTTCAAAATTCTTCCAACATAAAGTGGCCACATAACCACCACACCTTTTCATGATGGTAGCAAATTTGAAGCAGTGTTGACAGTGTGATGATGGTGAGTGAAAAATCCAGCACCACTTCCCAGAAGTTGTTATTTGTGGATGCTTGTGTTCTGCTGTGAATGATGTGTGGTTGGCTACCATACCAAGCTGTGGTCAGAGTTGATCACATAGGGAACATGCAGCAATCATTCCTCTCCTTCTTGCTGTGGGCATGCTGACAGGACTAATTAGACTGTCATCTGCAGGTCTTCAAAGAGTAGACCTGTCCACAAAGGAAAGCATCAGCTCCTAATGGAGTTCATATACTTGCCTTGCAACTGACTATAGTGATTTTAACTTTTTTATACCCACTGTAACTATGTTGGGGGGGGGGAGGTATATTGGAATCACCATGTCCATCTCTGTGTCGGTGTGTCCAGACATGTTTTGAACTGTCAACCTTTTGTAATCAAACTTGGTATGGTAGTGCATCATCATGGGATGGAGTGTCATGTGAAAAAAAAGAGGGTTTATGGCCACAGTTGGTATGTTTTAGAACTTGGCAAAACCCATAGCATTAGCAAATGTTGCATGAGGGCAGAGTCAGACCAGTGTATGATGTCTTTTTTTTTGGTGCAAGTTTTAGGTCTGTGTGAATAATACATATAACTGTTACAAATGTACTGTGAACAGGTTGTCCCAGCAGCTGATGGAAGTGAGTGAGCAGGCTGTGGAACCATGGGTGTGCATGGGATACTACTCTCTCAACAGCATCAACAAACACAATGAGCGGCTTGTTCGCACAGTCTACTGTGCACAAAAAGTCAGTGTTCCATCTTGATACTTCTAGATGTTTGTGAGATGTAGCTGTTCTTTTGATTCTGTGCCAGCATATTAACATATTTCTAATGAATGAGTAAACAACTGCTGGTGAGGTTGACAAAATAGAACAGCTCTAGAGAAATGTACTCACCTATACGACACACAAAGGCAAATTAAACGCAAGTGCTTTTGACAGAGTCTTCATCGGGTGTAAGAGAGAGATAGAAAATAATAAAAGAAGAAGATAGACAAGGAGTTGATGTAAAACAATGTTAAGAATGTATATGTACCTCTACATATACATTCTTAACATTGTTTTACTTCAACTCCTTGTCTATCTTCTACATGTGTAAGCAATGAAATCAGAAACTGTCATCTGCACCTTGCTATATTTTGCTCCTTGGTCATTAATAGTGACAGAGTAAAAAAAATCAAAAATCACATGCAGTGTCATTTGCAAAATGTCAAAGATCACCTTTTAACTTGCTGGATCAACAATGTTTTCCTTTTTGCTAACACTCAAGTAGCCAGTGTTTGTTTTCATCATACCATTTCACTCAAGTAGCCAGTGTTTGTTTTCATTGTACCATTTCACTCAAGGAAGACATAAAAGTAGCAAAGCCAGGAATGCAAACGGGTATAGCCAGTGGGGAAAAATACTTTCAGTTTCATGTTTGTAAATACAGGATGCAGAAAACACTTACTTTCCAAATATTTTTTTTAAAGGGGAAAGGGGTCAGTTGCTATTGCAAAACAGTTGCATCTGTCATTATTGAGTATCCATCAGTCTTGCTACTTATCCAACAGAGTAAAAACGAAGGCTGGTTACTTTGCTGAAGACAAATGCGAAAACTTTCCCTGACAAGTTAAATGGAGAATAATAAAAATAATAATAATATACATTTTATCATGCGCTCATGAATGCCCTGAGCACTCTTAAATTGCCCTTTCTCAAATGAGCCCTAGGTGTGTACGTTTCATACTCAAGTTAAAACAACTGACATCAAAGCACAAAATATTAACATACACAAATTTGTCATCAAACATTGCCCCCACCCCTATAGATGCACACAGGCATGTGCACATACACACACACATACTATTTTCTCTGTGTGTGTGTGTGTGTGTGTGTGTGTGTGTGTGTGTGTGTGTGTGTGTGTGTGTGCATCTATAGGAAGTAGGGGCAATGCTTGATGACAAATTTGTGTCTGTTAATATTTGTGCTTTGATGTCAGTTGTTTTAACTTGAGTATGAAACGTACACAGCCAGGGCTGATTTGAGAAATGGCGATATAGACCCCACTTTCATTATTCTGGATGAGCATTCTTTGTCCAAGCCATGCAGCGGCTAGTGTTAAACTGCACATTTACCAGATTGCAAAATTCTCTCAATGGTTGCCTTGATTGAATGGTTTCCACGAACCAGTACTGTCTGTTTACAATGCTATCACAGTTTGGAAAACATCTAGTTAGATCATTCATTATTTGTAGCCACATAATGTACCCCTAACAGCATGTAACTTTGAAGCTAGGGCATTTTAAACAGCTAAGGCTGCATATTTGATGGTGTCACCCACCATTAAATTTACTTGGAAAACGCGGTTGATAATGAAAGCGGCATTTGTTTGACAGGCCTACTCCATCAACTCCCGGTGTACGCAGGCATTGTTGTTGAAGGGAACGGCACTCCAGGAGTTGAACCGCATGCAGGATGCTCTTCTTCACTTTCATGAGGCAGTCACACGCGCTCCGCACAGATTTGAAACATACCAAGGTACAGTTTACAAATAGCCCCCAGGAGGGGGGGGGGGGGGGGGGCAAGCCCATCCATTTCTGCACATGATGCATAGGACATTCATTAAGGGTTTTCTGTTTTTCGAGCATGACATTGCACTGAGGAATACAGAGTGCTGAATGAGGCAGTGCAAGTCAAAGTGTACAGGGAACCACTAAAGACACACCCATTGACATGAGGTTCATGCAAGACCTCCCACCAATGCAAACCAGACAGAAAAGGGAGTGGGTCAAAGCATACTTGAGTGCTGTTGAAAATCCCCACACCCCACTCCTTGAAGTCATGAAAGGCTCAAAGGGATCCAGACTGGGACAAGGCAAGTCTTGGATGGGTCAAGCAGAGGACTCAATACTGCAAGTATGCCAGCTGACAGAGCTCAGGCAAACCAAGGAGTGGGAAAGGTACCGAGACTGATTATGGCATCTCTGTCAAACACTCCTGCCAGAAAATGGCCAGCAGGCAACTTGGAGACAGAGGTCAAGCTTCTCATTCAAGAAGACGGCAAACAGCAAGATCTGATAGTGTACACTGATGGCTCAGTCACCAAAGACCAGGCATGGGTGACTGCTTCCCCCTCCATTGTCAAGATGGAGGTGCAGTCACCATCCATGAAGACAGTGCAGCCTACAAGGTCTTAACCTTCAGCTTCACAATGGAAGGGGAAGCAGTCACCCATGCCTTTCGCTGGATTGCCTCAAGAGGTGACAGTCAGATCACACGTGCAATCATCCTGACAGATTCATCAAGCTTGCTACAGAAAGTGATAAGTGGAATGGGAAGCCAGACATGCCAGAGTGAAGGGAAATTACTGAGCAGATAGCCTGGCGGCAAAGCAGCCATCACAAAGTGGCTTGTGTCTCGGAAGATCTGAAGCTTTGGAGTCACACCATCAATCACCTAGAGGGGAGAGACATGGAAGGAAGCACTGGATGTTCTTTTGAAAGGATGAGAGAAGGCCAGCATCACTCAGACAAACATTGGAACTTGTTTCAAAGGCAACATCGGGGAAACTTCTGAGAGATGGAGCAGAGCACATAGATACCATCTTGAACTGAAGTGAACTGGACTAATTGAGCATTAAGAAGGTGTAAAAAACAACAGATATACAGATTCAGGAAATATTGCTTGTTTTATGCAAGCAAAAAGATTGGAAATGAGATATGAGCAGAAGAGAAGTGTGTAAATGGATCCTCTGCTACCATTTGTCCTGATTCCAAATTCCCCAACTGTTAGTGCAGACATTCCAGACAAGAAAATAAAACCAAATTGATACTACTGAAATATGTGGGATTATTCTATCAATGAAGCATTTGCTGGAACACATATAGAGGTAACGCAGATCCTAAAATTTAAGATTGGTTTACCTTGTGCTGATTTGGTATCATAGTGTATATATTGAAAAGTTTGGCCGGTCACATAATTGTTGTGGGTAAGTTGATTGTTCTGCTGTTTGCCTACAAGGAAATGCTGTGTTGAGCCTGACATGGACGAAGACTTGATTGTCAGTAAGCTAGCAGTTTTGAAAACCACTTCTGTGTCCCAATACAAACTTGTAGACCTGGGGGTGCATGGCAGACAGTGATACAGAAAGGTGGCAAGTCTTGTCAAAAACAGAATGCAAGCAGACCTGACATCCAGGAGGAGAGAGACACAATGCATGTGTGGGCAATATGAACCAGTCCATGACTGCAGTTATACCACACAGCGTGCACAAATACTTTGGGGATGAAAAGTGGAGAGAAAAACAAAAGAGACAAAACAACTCGGCCTGCTTCTAAGTGGAAGCCTTGTTCTCAGTGTTCTACAGCACAGTGTTAGGTTGGCAAGACTGAGATTGACCTGCATAAATAGCCCCACCTAGCACAAAAATCAAAGTGTGCAGAACGTATTGTTCATGGAGTGTCTTGCTTTCCATGTCCTGTCACTACTGCAGTCAGCACTGTTGCTCACTCAGCTGCTTTTGGCGTTCAGTCTCACAGAGCACTGTTGCTCACTCAACTGCTTTTGGCGTTCACTCTCACAGAGCACTGATGGTTACTCAACTGCTTTTGGCGTTCACTCTCACAGAGCACTGTTGCTCACTCAATTGCTTTTAGTGTTCACTCTCACAGAGCACTGATGGTCACTCAGTTGCTTTTAGTGTTCACTCTCACAGAGCACTGATGGTTACTCAGTTGCTTTTAGTGTTCACTCTCACAGAGCACTGATGGTTACTCAGTTGCTTTTAGTGTTCACTCTCACAGAGCACTGATGGTCACTCAACTACTTTTAGTGTTCACTCTCACAGAGCACTGATGGTCACTCAACTACTTTTAGTGTTCACTCTCACAGAGCACTGATGGTTACTCAGTAGCTTTTAGTGTTCACTCTCACGAGCACTGATGGTCACTCAGCTGCTTTTAATGTTCACTCTCACAGAGCACTGATGGTCACTCACATGTTAGAAACAGCAGGTAATTTAGTGGACACGTACTTAATTGCTCACGTTTTAATTATGAGAATTACATTTAATTAACAATGTAATAAAGAAAGACAACATTTTCTTTCTTGACATTTAGAGTAGATGAGTTTTGATAGTTTTTAAAGAGTGTAAAATGAATTGATCTGAGTCAGACTACTCCAAACAGGTTTGTAAGGGAACAAGATTTTTTTTTAGTAGATGTTTTTGTGTTTGTATCCTGTAGGTTAACTACTGATAGGTGTGAAAGCAGACCTTTTTGTTTAAGCAAGGATTTTTTAAGATACAAACTAATGATCCCATACAAAGTTATGAGAACATCAGCAAGCCTTGAGGCTTACATGCAGACCTTTTGACCTTGTACATTTTTCATTGTTGATGTAGCTTGTTGCGATAGACTGATACTCTGACTGACCTGCTCTGACCCAGGATTGGTGGACTGTTACGTGGCCAGTCATCGTCTGCGAGATGCAGTGACCCTGGCAACCAGAGCCTTCAGTCATCTGGGCTGCTCAGCGCGAACTAGCACAGTAAGTGGAGCTTCTTCCTTTGCTTTGGGTCTGTCAGCTTAATCCTGCTAGCACTGAGTTTGGTCTCTGTTTTTTCTTTCAGTCTATAAGATAAACATATGCCAGCTCTCATTTGGGCTCTTCTGTCTGGACTGCTATGCCACTTCCCATTAGAAATGCTGCAACTATCAGTACTTCAATTCAAGATTACTTTATTATCTCAGTCAAGAAATTAAAATGTGCCTGAACATTAACCACATCACAGTACACATTAACATATTTTAGAACTCAAAAAACAGGTCTGCTCTAAAAACTCATCTCTTTAACTTCCAAGAATCTGACTAACTCAGCCCTGTTTGATATGATGTGTGGATGTGTGGGTGTGCTTTGTATGACTGTGTATGTGTGGTTGCGTATGTGTGCGTGTGCATGTGTGTGTGTTTTGCTTCAGTCAGTACTCAATATGTATGGGTCATTCTCCTAAAATGACCAAAGAGGGTGCCACTATCCCAGTAAAATAAAAATTTAATTAAAACATGAAACCTTTAAACAACCACTATATTTGTGATGTAATGTGTTTGGAAAAATAAGGAAAATGGCACAATGCGTGAATGCATTTTTTTGTTGCCAAGCGCATTGTTGTGGGGCATTTAATCGTATAACATGCATCCCATACAATAACATGTTCACACACCCATTCATACTTCATTCATGTCTATAAAAAAATATTTAAAAATGTATACGTATACTGACTGAATCATCCATTACAGTTCGACATGTTTATGACATATATCTACAAATGCAGTACAATCATTCCTTATATCAGTGTGTTGTGAGTGAGTATGTGTGTATGTGTGTGTGTGTGTGCCTGCAGGTGCTTGTGCACATGTGTGTGTGAGGTTGTTGTTGTTTTGTTTTGTTTTGTGTGTGTGTGTGTGTGTGTGTGTGTGTGTGTGTGTGTGTGTGTGTGTGTGTGTGTGTCTGTGTGTGTGTCTGTGTGATGGTGAATGAAGTGCAGTCTATGGGTTTTGTTATTAACAATCAGCAACGTGAGTGTTAATTTCAAAACATCTTGTCTTTTGACACACGTATAAGAGATCCATTAAAGTACATCCATCTATTACCTTTTACACGTTCATAATATAGATATCAAATTCAGTGAAATCATTCTTTCATCCAAGCTTGCGTGGGTGTGCTTGTGCATGCATGCGTGCCTGTGTGTGCCTGCGTGTTTGTGTCTGTGTTTGTATGCGTGCAAGTGGGTGCATGCATATGCACATGTGTTTGATTGAGCAATTTGTTATTGATAATTGGCTTCAAAACAAACGATTAAACAAATTCTCTTCTTATATCATTGTCTACAGTCCATGTGGGATTTTTCCACTAGTTTTACATTATACTTACGTTGAGTTCACTATCGAAAAGAAATTTTATTTCTAATGGTGTACTATATTTAAATATACCAATACATGTTTTTGCAACTAATATTAGATGATTAATAAATCAGATCCTATTATAAAGGGTTGATTGTGTCCTTTATAACTGAATAACACATTGTTCATGGTTAACTTTAATTTAATCTCAGACTTATGATAAACGTTTTCCTCCACGTATTCCAGATAGTTGATATCTTTTTACATGTAAAGAAAAAAAATTCAAGATAATCTGTCTGATTGCAGCCAAAGGCATAGTTCTTGTTATTAGATATACCCATTTTATTCAGCAAAATACTAGTGGGATATATATTATGGAGTATCTTCCACTGAAGTAGACGCCATCTGGTTTTAGATGTACATTTGCTTGCTAATGTCCAGTGCTCTTTTTGTACCTGATTCTGCATTTATTTTGCCAAAAGTTTACTGCTATTGGTTCAGTCTTATTTGCTTCCACTAAGTGCAAACAAAATTGTTGGGGTCTGAATATTGACTGAGCATGGTCATCTGTAGATAGCTTGGCATTTTCAACACTAGTGAATGCATTATTGTTTCTTGTGCTGTGAGTCTTTTTTGGTAAAAATCGACATTTTCATGGCTGTCATTTGTAACATGGCTAAGGGAGGGTTAGCTGATTGCAGATATTTCCTTGAAATCGTTAATGATTGAATAAATACAGATTTTATGAGAAATAAGGTGGCTAGCTCTTACATACAAATGATATTTATTGTGTGTTGCTTCCTACTAACAGCTCCAAGCAAAGGCAAGATAATCAATGTCTTGTACATTACCGATGGCATCTTCTGAACGTGTATCACGATGTGACTTGTTCAGAACAGAAATTAAAGAACTTCATTTTTTTCATCTGCGTGGTAGATAACCACATTTCACCTTATTTTTAATGCTTGTTTGATGACATGAGAGTAGATGCAAAACAAATTACAGTAATTTCTTCAGGGGTGGTTGACTTGGTGTTTTAAAATGGTGTAACCTGAGCACGCAAAAGAACTATTTTTGTTAGTACCATTGACTTTTGACCTACCCACATGAGCTGACTTGCGGCAGCAACATTTGACCCTTTTTTTTTTTTATTGTATAATAAAAAAGGCAAGAATCAGACTGGCCACTGAACCGACTCTGTTCATGCATTTCTGGTGGCTTCTGTAACATGCGAGACACCTACCTATGACGTAACATAGCGCACAATTAACCAAGTTCCTGTCACCGTGTCAATTTATGCCTTATATTTCTGTGCACAAGAGATGTGAAGCTTTCGTTTCCAAATAATAACATAAAAAAAATTCACACTTTGAATTTTTACCCCCTATGTCACAGTTCTGACAAGTTTTCAGGAGAATGACCCATAATTATATGCACTGTTTGATTTCTGTATATGGGTCATTCTACCAGTAACTACCACTGAGTGTGGCCCGCATCAAGCAAGTATTTTGAATCAGTCTTTCATTGTAAAGTCTGCCTTTTACTTGTGTTGTATAGTAATGTGAGAGACATTAAAAAAACATTAAATAACAGTGTTAAGTTATTAAGTTATTGAGTAGATGCTGCAAAATGACCCCCCCCCCACCCCCCAAAAAATGGTGGCTTTTCTTTATGACATTTTCCTCATACATGCCAGGAATGTATCACTGTATTGAAAGTACCTTTGGACCATGAATGAAGTTGATTGCAAACACGTAATATTGATGCCTTTCCATGTTGGACAGATGATTTGGCTTTACTAAAGCCAAAATTTGAAAAATATTTATCCAGTTTCAATAGCAGTACCATCATTAAAGTATATCACATGAATACACTAGGTTCTACTTTTTTATTCATCACATACACTATTGTTTGGTGTTTGTTTGCATCCAACCAAAACTCGGATATTAAACTGGATATGAATATTTATGATTCAAAGTTATTTGCAAGATTAGGTTTCCGGTTTTAGGTGTGACATATCAGTTTTTAATTTCTGAATTACTTACAAGTGAAAAATGACACAGAACTCTTTTTTTGTCAAATTAGACCATGTGCATTGGCAGAGGGCCATTATACATGCCTCAGTTGACCATGTGCTTTGATGTGGGTGTAAGGAGTGATTTGGTTTGTAAAGCCCATTCATGTATATTTAATGAAAAATAGTGATTTTAGGAAAAATATCAGTGAAGTCACTCGCTGTGAGTGTCGTTACAGGCTTCAACACGGCTGATGACTATTTTTACCAATTTTGAGTTTTGGATTTTGAACTTCTACGATTGTTTTTGATTCTGAACTTCTACGATCATTTTTCTACTGTCTGCTGGCTTATTAAAGCTCAAGTCATTGTATAAAGTTGCTAAGCTGTTTGTTTATGTGTGGAATACGTGAAAAGAGTAGCATTGGTACACATCATCAGTTCACTCTGTTTGCACTGTTTGTACACGCTCTGCTGCAACAGAGACCTAGGCATGTGAGCTATCTTTAGAAATGTCCAGTTTCCCACTTTTGCCACTGACCAGTGTGCATTTATTTAACCCTGATAGTAAAGTGCCTCCAAATAAGGTAAACAGATGCTATGTGTTTAACCAATCAGAGTGAGTTCTTTAAAATTCCCTTCAATACCATCATAATACCGGTTGCTGTTGGTCAATCACAAGCTAAGGGCAGTAACTTCAAGCAACGTCTGCCGGCTTTGTATCAACTTCAAACATGGAGGAAGCAAAGCAAAAGTGACTCGTCATTTTTTTAGTCAGTCTAAAACAGCCAATATTCTGCAGGAACAAAGTGAACTCAGTGAACTCATTCATGATTATTTCATGGATGAGTCCTGCGATGATTCAGGCGTTGAGTTGTCAGAAGAGGAAGAAACACCAGAGCAGATGGACAATGACAGTGTAGTAAACAGCAACTGTGATGAAGAGGATCATGATGCCCCACTCATCCACGTAGACGAAGCAATTGGCAGAACAAGTTGTTTCACCAACAATGAAGCTGTCAACCATCCTACTCTTGCTCAAGCTGCAGTGTTCAGGTGCAGATGCAAGCAAATTAAAACCATAGCAGAGGCAGGCCTGGAACCTGATCAGAGGAAGGGGGTGCATCAGCCAGTTCACAGACGAAGAAGTGCTGACTTTGCAGCTCAGTATCGGAGACATGACAAAAGGTAAGACTGGTAAATGTATGGATGGCTAATAAAGCTATGAGGAAGTAAAAGTACAGTGGTTGCTTAAGATAATGAGAAAACCTTTTTTTTCAATACATTTTTTATTTTGTTTTTTCTTGTAGATGTAATGTGCAAGCCCATCATAATTATTACTGTGTGGGAAAAAATGCTAACACAGTGAGTAACAGGCAGTAGATTATCCCATTACCATGAATGTGTTTTCATGATAAATAGTAATTTTACAGTTGTTGTTTTTCTGTTCTGATTGTTTTGTGCCATTTTTTTCATTCCATTAGATGCACTTGACTTCCTCATAATGGGAGTGTTCAGTGTAAACATGTGACCTGGACCAACAAGTACAACAGAGGAATCTGCTGAAGGAGTGCGAAAAGCCACAGATGCCGTACACCATGCTCAGTGGACTGGTCTGCAGAGACACCTTTTGTTTTCTCGCAGGGTAAGATACTAAGGGAAAAAAATAGTTGAAATAATGTAATGTTGCCCACATTTGATACAATTACTGAAGTTTGTAACTGTTATTATTAATGGTAAGTATTGACATACCACAAAAAAACTTTTACTAACATCTGCTGTGTGCATTCCCATTTGATTTTGAACTATTCAAAGTGCATAAATAGAAAATAAATTACCGTGGGAGTTACGTAAATGCAGCATTTTTACCCAGAACACTAACTGCATTCAAATACCACCATGTCAGTTCATGTTCTCTGCAGGCAACCATGCGATGGAGTGATGTGTCACTTGATGCGGAAAGCTCCCTTTGAGTTAATCAGTAGTGTATCATAATTATGGACACTACTGACCAACATTGGAAACATGACACTATTAACATTTTAAAACTGTATTAAAGTACAAGTTTAATTTGCAGTTTTCCTGGGTTTAAAAAATCTGCTGTGTAAGATTGAGTATGGTGTTCCGTTTTGAGTGCCAGTTATTATAGATTGATTTGGCTTTTAATTCAGGATTAGAGAGACAAAAGATTGAGAAATCTCATGAACCACTTCAAGACTGAAGGACCTTGTCAGTGATGAAAGAAGTCTGGTGGAGGGAAGAACAACACCAAGTCCCTGTCCATGGACGGCACAAATTGAATGTATCAGTTCACCAAGCACTATGCTAAAGATCATGCGATGAGCCTCCTTGGCAGAATACCTGGTTTCAAGAAGGATGATATCCTGCTGCTGCCATCATCAACTCTAAAGAGCCAGGTGCATTGACTGACTCTTCATTGCCAGCTGTGAAGCTGCAGGTAAAGATTTTATGCTTTTTAAAAATTCAGATATCACATGATGTAGTTTTTCTTAGCTAACAGGCTTAATTTCTTTGCGGGAATTTATTTCCTTTCTGGGAAAAAAATAGAGACCCATTCTGCAGTTCTTGCTGTTGCTTGTTTTTGGTGGATCTTGCTTTTCTTGCCACTGTTTTGTTTTTGATGTTACAGTGTACAGTCCTGGGAACATTAACACCGGTGAGTGAAAATTTCCAGGCTGAATGCAAGACACTGCATTTTTACCTGGCCACCCCAGGGCTGAGCATGGGCCCATGCTGCAGTGTAAATGACCCCATTATATTTTTGGTTTAAATAGCTTTAAGCTTCTCTCTCTTATCATTATTACGTTCTTTTGTTTTTGCAGGAAGCCGTGCTGTCGCTCTTTCAACCTTCCAGAAGCTCTGGAATGCACTTCTTCCTTTTGTTGTGGTTGCTTGCACTATGACTGACTTGTGTTGGATTTGCCAGCACAACAACTACCAGATCATCAGGAGTGCAAATCTCTGTGACCAGGAGAAGGATGAACTACTGATGGCTCAACGTCTGCACCCGAGTTGACGGAGGAGGAGAGGGATTTCTACAAAACCATGACTGCAGCCTGCAAGGCTGTGGTTGAACAGCTACAGATGGAATGAGCCGTGTGGCAGAGACATCACCGCGCATTACTCATTTGACTTTACCCAGCAAGTGCACATTCCGAACGGTCCCTGTCAACCCGACCCAGTTTACTTCCTTACACCAAGGAAGTGGGGAATGTTTGGAGTGTGTTGTGAAAGCCTGCCACAACAGGAGAACTGTCTCACTCATAAGGGGGCTGCTTCCAGCAAAGGATCAAACGCTGTTAGTTCCTACCTACACCACCTCTTTGAGACGTACAGGCTGGGAGAGAAAAACATCGATCTTCATTGCGATAACTGTTTAGGACAGAACAAAAATCACTGTACACTTTGGTACTTTGCTTGGTGTGCGATGCCCAGATGCGATGACCAGAAAGCGTGTCTCTGTCACCATCAACTTCATGCCACCCGGGTATTCAAACTTTGCTCCAGGCTGGTGCTTTGGACTGCTGAAGTAGAAGTTCAGGAGGACCAAAGTATATTGCCATGATGACCTGTGTGAAATGGTGCAATTAAATGCATTGATTTAAAAGAACAACTCTTAAGCCTGGTTCAGCTTCTTTTCAAGACACATAAAGATCATCACATGAAGGACGAGGAACCCCAGCAATAACCGTGTCTACCACTGATCAAGGCTGTCATGCACGCTTACACCAAAAATGAATACACATGTAGCAAAGAAACTGACCAGGCTCAGTCTTTTCAAACTACGGTGTTAGAGAGAGAGAGACAGAGAGTGAGAGAGAGAGCAGTTTATTTCCGTGGGCCTTCAGCCCTTGAAAAAGTGAGAGAGAGATGGGGAGAGAGAGAGAGATATTAACTTAACTTTTGTTGTTTCTGTATGTTGTTGATTTTGCTTCTGTTGTTTTTTGTTTGTTTTTGTTTCGAATAAAGCCATGTTTGAGAGGGAGTTATTATATTGATTCTTTCCACTTCTGTATGCTTTTCTGCTTATTGCATGTGCCCAGAAGTTCCTAGCTCAAATGATTAGTTCATAGTTCTATTCATTTTGCCATCATAACATGACTGGATGCGCCCCGAAGGAAGGCCAGGGATGTCTGATGTCTTCCTCCTGTCTGGAATCTCAGGGCTGTCATTTGATTCCCCTTTCCTATCTCCTCTCTTGTTTTTTCCTGCCTAGTCCTCTTGCTCCTTCTGTCTTCTCATTTTTCTGCTGATGGTCCATTCTCCTGACTTTTTTCCAGAAAACTCAAATATTTGTCATTAATGGTTAGGCTTTTTTGTATGGCTCTTGTTGAGCAGCTAGGAGATGATAGTTGGTAGGTGGTGTGTGCAGCTTGCTGCCATATGGCACTGGTATTTGCCATTATGCATTTATATAAAAAAAAAATTATTTTATATTGTGTCTGTCCATTTAAAAAATAAAAAATAATCTTTAACCTGGTATCAATAAATTAGATGGAATGGTCGACAATACCAGCATGTCCTAGCCTTATGTGCTCTTTTAACAGGGGTGATGTTCAAGGGTCTAACTCTTTGAAAATTTGTGTCTGATGTTTGTGTATGTATGTTTTATGTTTGTGAAGTGATTGGTTTTGTAGATTGACTTGACAGAGTGTTGAGTGAGAAGAGTTTAGCTTATGACCTGAGTTTGTCTGTCCTGAGGTGACCCTGTGTGGTTGACAGGACATTAAAATCCAATTACTACTTGACTGGATGCAACTGTTTGCAAAGTGTCTGTGTGTTTGGAAGTATGTACTGAAGTGAAGATTGACTGCATTGATAGCAACACTGATTACTGAGTTGTTCACTTAATTGGTTATATTTTCCAGTGTGTGTCAGTGTGTAATTCTCTCTTGAATATTTCCAAACCGAATCAGTAAAAGAGTGATTAAGAATGAAGCACAATCACCAGTGCCAGTCAGTGACACGCAGACACTCTGATGCATGTTTGTTTACATGACACCAGACATGGGTATGTAGAGAGACGCGGGGCAGCTGGAGCCAGTGGCTCCATTTTCAGAAAAAGATGGCGGCGTGGTGGCCACTCATGGTGAGCTGCGCTGGCTGCAGTGCAAGTGGGCAGCCTTGTCTGTCCATCTTTCTAGCTCAGTGACGTTTATTCCTCCACTCCTCCACCTCCCACCTCCCTCTCCCAGCATTTGTGTAAAGCAGTCAGAGGTTAAGAAATTTCACTTTAAAAAAGAAGAAGTTATTATTGATTTTATTGTGGTAGCAAGGTGTATGTTTTTGTACTATTTAACTGTTTAGAGTCAAATATTGAATGTTTTTATTGGCCAGTGTGCTGGCATCTGCAGCTTGGGTGTTAATGTTGCAGCTTCTGGCTTCTGTTCTGGCCAAGAGTCCCACTACTGTGGCAAAGGTAAGACTGCAGCAAGTGTGGCATCAGCCAGTGACTGTGAACAGGTAAGACAGCAGTGGGTGTGGCATCAGCCAGTGACCATGAACAGGTAAGACAGCAGTAGGTGTGGCATCAGCCAGTGACCATGAACAGGTAAGACAGCAGTAGGTGTGGCATCAGCCAGTGACCATGAACAGTTAAGACAGCAGTAGATGTGGCATCAACCAGTGACCATGAACAGGTAAGACAGCAGGTGTGGTATCAGCCAGTGACCATGAACAGGTAAGACAACAGGTGTGGTATCAGCCAGTGACCATGAACAGGTAAGACAGCAGGTGTGGTATCAGCCAGTGACCATGAACAGGTAAGACAGCAGGTGTGGTATCAGCCAGTAACCATGAGCGGGTAAGACAAATGTGGCATGGTAAGACAACAGCAGGTGTGGCATCAACCAGTGACCAGGAGTGTGTTCGAGATAGATTGTGTATGATATTGGGGGTGGGGTGGGGGGGTACTAAAATATGGATACTCCTGTTCATCATACTGATGCCAAATATTAATTGTTCATCTTTTTTGGTGATGTTTCTAAAAGTTGAGACTTTGATCATTTCTTTAAATAGAAATATCCACCTTTTGTTTCATAACCCCTCCAAAGACATCCACAGGGTTCATATTGTCACTCAGATTTAGGGAAAACTGAGATGCATTTAACCAGGCCAGGAAAGTTTGAGGAAAATGATATTTTGGGCCAAGGTCTTGGAGTTACATGATAATGATCAACAGATAATCTGCAGAAGAAGGGTTTTGTTAATTGGGAGGACAAATGATGGATGATCAAAGGAGAGAACAAAAACTGACCTGAACCCAGTCCAGGAGTAGTTTCAAATTCAATAAACTTGCACATATAGCAAGTAACAGTATGTCTGGTTGGCATGTCTTTACCTCATACTTGCATGAACATCCAAAGTGTCACTATGGCAGTTAGCAGATGAAGCGGTATCTAGCCGTGTGAAAGTGTTCAGATTAGTTATGTGTGTAACTGAGCAGTAACTGGCATGGGGAAGTGGTCATTATAGGAATCAGAAAAGTTGGGGAATTCTGAGAAGAAAAAAACCTTGTACAAACCCTGCCCCATCTCTCACCCCCTGTAATGTAATATATCGTTGAGTACGAAGCAAACACACACAAAACTTATGCATTCACAGAATGTGCTCACAGCGCTTGGGGGGAAAGAAAAAAAAAGATTTACAAATAAAGAACAAAGACACCTTGAGTGCAACAAAAAGAAAACCTGGTTAACTGCCTGACATCCATAAGTGGATATGTGCTGATTATTTGCCAGGCCAAGCCATACCTGGAGAAGGCGATGAAGCTGGACCCCACTTACCTGGATGCTGTTTACATCATGGCCGACATCTACGCTCAGGAACATGATCATGAACGAGGCATAACTCTGTTAGTGTAATGTGCAAATCTTTTTGTTCTGATTCAGTAGCTTTTTTATTTTTATGAACAGTTATTTTGGAAGGAGGGGACATTACAGTGGGGTGGGGATGACAACCGACCCATATAAAAAAACACCGCAAAATTAAGCTGATTTTGACTTGCATGCAAAATGGGAGTCATGCTGTTTGCATGGGATTGAAACAGGATTTCATGGAAATGTGCTCTTTGAATCTGACTGGAGAAAAGCAAATGACTGCTGGTGAGAAGGAATAAGGGAAACGTATTCACCAAAAGGAGATGGCAGGGAAATGAAATACACTTTAATATTATGACAAAAACCAACAGTGTTTGAGTGTAATACTGAGGGTATGTGCTGACTATTTGCCAGGCCTGAGTGTAATGGTGAAGGTATGTGCTGACTATTTGCCAGGTCTGAGTGTAATGGTGAGGGTATGTGCTGACTGAGGCCTGATGATAGACAGTTGAAAAACTAAACAGATCAATTGTCTGTCCTCTTTTGGTTTCTTTTCCTTTTGTCTGTCTTCTGTCTTTTGTCTGCCTTTCTATTTGATCTTTTTCTTGACCAAGACATCTATGTTAAAATAGTGAAGTGTTTTATATGTCTGTCCTGTCTTTTTTTTCATTTTTTTTTTTTTTCATGAGTATGTTTTCCACATGAGCTAAACATTGTAAGTTGGGTACTTTCTGAATCCAGACTGTTGGGCTGATGTTTCAGCGTGCCTTTCTGTGACCATGCTGAGCAGTTAGTGGCCTGTGTGTGCCAGCTGATTTGAAGTTTATGGATTGTGAGCTGCTGATTGGGCAAAGCCTGTGTGTCACTTAGCCCTTCTTGCTTCATAGATTATTGCAACACTTGACAGATCTCTCCACAATGAATGTACTGAAATGCATGGGGATGTTGGGATTACATTTCAGATCACCATCACTAGCTTCAGGTTGTTTTTAATTGTTTCAGCAATTTGTCAATGAATGGTGTTTAACATGCTTATGTTTGCCTGCTGCCTTGGTGTAATAGACCCCTTTCATTTATCCCATGGTAGCATGCTGACAACCAATCAAATTTGACTACTATGTTTTACAACTCTTCCAGGGAGTGTGTTGGTACTTTGTGCATACTGAGCTTTGATTAGGATTAATCTACATGAATACCCTCAGGGCAGCTGACAGCAAAATGTCTGGTTTAATCTGTTGATCAACACCAAGCTGGCCTTTATTGTTATATATATATATGAAAGGCATTTTGCATGCATGCTGCACCATAGTTTCTCATGTACAACTTGTAATTGCTGTCATTTACAGTTTACGGCAAGCCTTACAGACACAGAATGATGCTCGGCTTCATGAACAGCTGGGAGACTGTCTCGCACATGTCAGTCAGTTTCAGGATGCTCTGGATCACTATCACATTGCTCTCAGGTTTGTCCCAATGGGTGTATGTGTTAGCATTCATGTGTGTGAAGTAGGTGTGTGGGCCTGATGTAATAGTAAGAGATATTATAGTGGCAGCCAGTAGTTCAGTAGCCAGAATCTGGCACAAGTTGCTGTGAGTGGGAGGTCAAGGTAGAGATGGCATAGCAGTAGCCACAAGTTGCTCTGAGTGGGAGGTCAAGGTACAGATGGCATAGCAGTAGCCACAAGTTGCTCTGAGTGGGAGGTCAAGGTACAGATGGCATAGCAGTAGCCACAAGTTGCTCTGAGTGGGAGGTCAAGGTACAGATGGCATAGCAGTAGCCACAAGTTGCTCTGAGTGGGAGGTCAAGGTACAGATGGCATAGCAGTAGCCACAAGTTGCTCTGAGTGGGAGGTCAAGGTACAGATGGCATAGCAGTAGCCACAAGTTGCTCTGAGTGGGAGGTCAAGGTACAGATGGCATAGCAGTAGCCACAAGTTGCTCTGAGTGGGAGGTCAAGGTACAGATGGCATAGCAGTAGCCACAAGTTCTCCGAGTGGGAGGTCAAGTAGCTAGTGGAACCTGAGGCTGCTGCCTCTTTGTGCCTATGAATGTGTGCTTGCTGTTGCAGTCTGGATCCCTCCAGCGTCCGTGCACGTGAGGGGATGGAGCGAGTGGAGAAACACAATGAGATGGGGATGGAGGGCGGTTATGACGTGGAGGTGGAAGACATGGCTGCCAGTGACAATGAGGTTGGAACAGTGTGCATTGTCTTGTCTTGCTTGCAGCATGCGTAGGGCTCATCGGCAAACCGGAAGGTGGCTGTTGACTTTGAAAGCTTTGGTGACAGCTTCTTTACTTGATCCAAGACCCACACCCATCTGTGTTGAGCGTTTGGATCAGTCGTTTCTTGCAATGACAGTCGTTATTCATAAATTCCTACAGACTGCCCCTAAAGGGAGGCTGGGGATGTCTGATGTTCCTCTCCTGTCTGAAATCTCAAGGCTGCCACTGTTTGATTCCCATTTCTTTTATCCTTCTTCTGCATAGTCCTTTTGCTCTGTCTTGTCCCTTATCTGGTAATGTTCCGTTATCTCCTAACTTTTCCCCCCAGAATATTCTCCTATATTTTCATTAAGAAATAGGCTTTTTAGTCTGGCTCTTGTTGAGCAGCTAGGGGATAATAATGATAACAGTGGTCATGGATTTCTATAGCGCCCTGTCTCACCGACAAGGGTGACCACACCACAAGATCAACAGTAATTTATACACTGAAACCTCAAAAATAATAAATTATATAGTCATAATATTGTATTCCTCGCACACACACACACACATGCATGTGCACACACACATTGACACATGCACACACAGAAACACTATTATGTATGCTGCATCCAAGATGGTTTCTGTAATGTATCATGTCTTTTTTGCAATAGGTTTGACAAATTATGGGAGTCAAAATTATTACATGTCGCATTCCTTGGTAATCCTTCCAGTGACCACACTAGACATTTTTCAAACTGGTGTGACCTGGATAAGGTGTCAAAAGCGGTTCACAGCAACTGGTCAATCACTAACCAGTCAGATACATGGCTATCATTAATATCAATACTACTACCACACATGCATGCCTGCATGCACACATGCACACACACACACACAAACACTCGTATATACACTCTATATTTGATTTTAAAAAATTGAGAACTGGCCAAACAGTATTACAGCTGATACGACTGACTGATTAGTGTTTTTTCCCCAGTATATGCTGATCTTAACAGGTAAAATACTGGAAATTTCTAGTTAATGCAAACCCTGTGAACTACAGGTTAGATTTCAGTCTCAACAAGACTTTTACATTTTATCCATAATATTAATTTCCTTTTTCAGCCAGACTTTGATGGCAGTGACATGGAGAGCACTTGGTCAGAAACAGACTTCAGTCAGGCATGACATCCACACCATGCTGTGTGAACGTAGCCACTTCAGCAGCAGATCTGAGCAAGGCATGACCATCACATCACTTCAGTTAGGCATGCAGCTGTGATCTTGAAATGTCGAAAATGTCACTGAAAGTGGTGTGAACAGGTAGAACAAGCATGCAAAATTTGACATTTATTATGCGCATAGTATCCAAGAAAATGACACCTTTGACCATGCCTCTCATCCAACCAGCTGGCTTACAGCATGTGTTATTGTGTATTATAACAATGAGATCAGACATCTGCTTGTAATTTGATAAAGTATTTGATTTAGTACTGAATATGGTGTGAAGAACTTATTTGAAAGAATGAGTGAACTGTAAATACTGAAGTAAGCTAATTATTGACTGTTTTCACTTAGTTCTGTCTGCAGTTGACTGTCCACAGCCTTAAGCCTTCTTTTTACTTTTGGTGATTTGTGACTTGTGTGTTGGACACAGAAGGATTGTTGATGCATGATTCCCCCTGAGGTGACTAGGATGGGTGCAGTCAATTGGACATTAAAATCTAATAATTAACTATCTTCTTTGAATAACTGCCAAAGTCAGAGATAGTGTCATATGCTTGATCAAGTCCAGATGTTCAGCAATCATTAGCGTGAACTTGATGAGATAGGAACTTATTAGGAAATACAGCTTTTAACTTTTATTTGGTTGATGCTGCTGTGACCTTCAAATAAAGCCAAGGTCACATCAGGTGGTATGAAGAAGTAAATCTCAGTCAGTACCTATCCATCCTATTTCAGTGCTTAAAACAATGAACACATTGCAGGGCCAGTCAGCTGGCTGGAAGTTGTTGGTTGTTAAAGAAACTGTTCCAAGCCTGTGCACTTACACGAACTGAAGGGAGTAGCTTTATTTATTACTTCTTTACGGATCAAGAGAATATTTGTTTTTTTTCCACAAGAGTGAACGACTATTATTCGTTTTGCTCTGTCCTCTCCTTTTTCTCATTTTTATTCTGGTTTTCTAGAAAGGTCTTCACTTTCAAGAAATGTATGGCCTGTGGCAGCACAGGTAGTCCCACCAGTGGGATTTGTGACCTGGGAGAGAAATTGTGTTGCCATGCTTACACAATTTGACCCCAAGAAAGGGTGACAGTAATGTCGCCATTGTACGTTTTTGTAGAGCATGAGCATGTGCTTGTAAATTGTAGTGTGAGGAACCACTGTCCTATTGGGCGATTCAGCGAAGCTGGTTTGCTAGAGTGAACGCGATTTGTAATCTTTCGCGGAAGAAGTCACGAGAGGTCGCAGCACACTTCCGGGCAGATTTCTGAGTAGGCGTTGCCTCACACTGTGTATAACAGTGGAAGTTGAACATAGAATCGCGAAGCAGTACAAATGCCAATACTGTTGCAGCTGCAAAAATTACAGTGGAAAGGGGATGGAGGGTGAAAAAAAAGTGTCTCTGCGTCGTTTTTTGGCTGACCAGAAGATTGTGAGTTCGTAGAAAAAATGCGTTTTGGGGCATCCTATAGCACAAGCAACAAGTTATTGCTTATTGCCAGACACATTATGACTATGGGCCTCCAAAAATGCCTTTAAAGTTGGCAGTGTAAAATTTGCAAATTTACTGTCACCACCTTCTATTGTGAAGAAAATATGCACCAGAAATAAAAGCAACAAAGTGATGCCGGGCAAAAGTCAAGGGAGTTAACAACCCCGCCTGAATCACCCAATACATGATGCATTGGGTCATTACAATGTTTGCAGCTTTAACTGTGGGTCTATATATCTGTAACTCAGTGCTGACTTGGAGTTACTACGATTATTACTGTGGGCAGTCTGAGTGCTGCACCTTGCCTTTAAAGAATTTGACTGGTTAATAACCTCAAGGTAGTTTGGGTAAGACTGGTTTGTTCCATCCTTGAATTTGCCAGAAGCAGATGGGGCTGACATTCTGAGACAAGCTGGTTTTATCCAGGCCAGGAACCTTTGGTGATTTGCTCTGAAATCCAAGTTTGCAGGCTATGTTAATGATGTGAATACCTGTTCTTTTGTTACTGCATTGTATCCATACCAGTTTAATTATGGAACTGAACTGATCGGTGGGACTGTTTAATTATGGAAGTAAGCTGAATCCTGTCTGATTGCATAACATAGAACTGTACAACTGTACAAGCAAACCAGTGATTGGTTTCCTCAAGCAGCTGAAAGGTTGCAGAAACATGGTGCTATTTCTGAACCAGTTGATGCACAAGACAGTCATGTTGCCTCAACTGTTTTTGGGCTGGGAGCTGTTTCTGCGAATGTCTGTGTTTTGGAACCAGAGGTCTTTGACAGGCATCTAGACTTTGATTTAGCTGGAATCCAGCACCAGTACCATCTGTGGTGTTGGGACATTGAATCAGTCCATTCCTGATGAACTGAGGCCTACCAGGGTGTCAGCATTACGCCAGCTTCTTCATTCAGGAGACATTACCATGGTTATAACAACGAGAACATTACAGTCATTGTGTTGTCAGATCATCCATTCAGATGTCATTGTGGTCACATAATACTTAATAAGTGTCCTGTATGTAATGAGCATTGGTGTGGTTGACTGAAGAAGTTATGAGACACCTGGTGACAAGGGTATGAACATGTGCTTGATTAGTCAGTATTGAGACATGTATGACAAGTACAGGTATTCTTGGCGGATTTGTTGACAATATTTGTCATTGGAGTGAATTTAACAGGAAAGATACTGTATTTATAATTGATAATAGTTTGCTGATAATAGTTTCCCTTTTTTTGCATAATGTTACTTAGTATATTGATCAAATAGTATTGCTTGTTAATTGTTAGTCCTTTCACTAGTTTCAGTCTTGGGGGAATGAAAGTGTTGTGCAGAGTTGTGTGAGGCTGAGAGAGATTGATCAGAATATTGATGACATGTCCCATTTGACAGCCCTTTGCCAGCATAACTGTAATAATCCGCCCCCCACCCCTCCCCCCCTCCACACACACACAGAGTTTTGTGTGTGTGGGGGGGGGGGGGGGGGGGGGGGGATTATTACAGTTATACTGGCAAAGGGCTGACAAATAGTGCAGCAAGTGTACATTTTGACAGGATTTGTCTCCCTGAGCTGGTGATAAATCATGTGACACCATCAACATGGCCATTTTTTTTTTTAATGGCCAAGAATTATTCATTGGTCAGTAATATGGGCTTGGGGACAGTTTGACATGTGAAAAGGACTTTTTTCACCATGGGGAACTACATCATGTGTTCAGATGAGATGCATGTACTGACCATCAGTTGTGGTTTGGATGGCTGTGTCAACAATTGGAATTTTCTTCCTCTTATATGACTGAGTGTTCTTTCTCTTTCTCTGCAACAGTTAAGTTTGTTCAAATTGCAGGCTTTCCCCTTTCATCAGGAATTAACCATCTGTTTTGCCAGACTGATACCTGCACTTACAAACTACTGTGACATCACAGCATTAGGTTAGATGATACCCATCATTACTGGGAATTGGTGAAGTCCACACAGATCTGGCACTCATTTGAGTTGCTGATTTTGACTTTTGTTGGAGATCTGGACTATTTAGTGTGAAATTTTTTTGACATGACCAGTTGACTTCCTGCCTGTTGGGGTGTCTGGACTCAAATAGCTGGCCTTTTTTTTTAATGGGTATTTATTGTGTTCATATTGTGTTAATTAACAAAGGAGATGTTACCAAGGAATCTTTGCACCAGGTTTCATCTCAGTAGGTTTAATGGGTTGAGCAATAAATTGTGGCATTGACACAGACAAAAATGGTGGACACTCTTCTATATTTGTAAGTATAGACTGGCTGCAGAAGTGATGTTTCATATGTTAGAACATAACATAGTTTCTGACTGGATATGCACTTAACAAGGTGTTCATTATTTATTTACTGTAACAGTCTTGGTGAGTTCTTGTTTCATGAATAAAATTCAGTGCAGTGAAACAAATGCAGGCAACTGAATGTGAGTGATGTTTTTCTTTGCTTGAAATGAGGATTATCTTACCTCATATGTTTGTTACCTAGTTGTATTTTTCAAAGTACCAAAAAAAATTTTTTTTTTTTTTTTGCCACAATGAGCATATCTATCATCATGTTGGTTTATTTTATCCAAAAAGTTGACTTTGAGGGGTAAATACACTGATCCCATATTTGGGATCATGGTAGTGAGAGGGTAGGGGTTTTCTTACTCTTTGTTTACTGAAATCGATGCAAATCTTTTTGATGTGTATTAATTTTGTTCATTTAACTCACACGTTTAAGGCATAAATTTGTTATAGAAACAAAACAAGCCATTCAAACGATCATTTCGTTGAGCTCACAATTTGTCTTACTACCAAGATATACCAAACAATCTGTCAAGAACAGAAAATAGTAAGAATGGAATATTTTACTTTCTTTCACATGCACAGACATAATGGTTTGGTACAAAACTAATCGTTATATGTGATTATTTATAGGCATGCCAAAATAAATCTTACAAATGAAATGTACCAAAATAATAGGTCACAAACACTGACAAAGTAGCAAAATGAAATGTACCATCAATTACTCAGTTTATTGACTAAGGGCACCAGCAGTACAGCTACAGAGCATGTCTCTGATGTGAAAGGTTTGGCACTCAGTTAAAATATCTGGTCTACATAGTAGTTCACTTTGTGTGGAACATGATGAAGCATCTGCCACATATGTCAACATTTCACTTGCAGTATTTGTGTTTTGTTTTCGTGCTGCAACAAGCACACTTTAGCTGGTGGGCCAGGGCTGATCGAGGTGGTCCAGTCTGTCAGTGGATTTCTTCAAGATCCATGCACTGAGATGCAGCAAAACCCGTCAGACATCCCAGGGATAGTAGATGAGGACCACTGGCAAGGAATGCTCTTTCAATCATGTGGCAGATGGCAAGATCACTGTTCCTGTTTAGCTTCCTATGTGAGCCTGTGGCTAGACTTGCTGAATGCAACAATCCAAGCAATAAATGCAAAGATGGGCCACAAACATTTGTTTGAACAAATGGCAGAATCTGTTGATGTTCTGGTGAATATGATCAACCCTGCCCATAGTCTTGTTCTAGTGTTTGATCAGTGTCCACCCTTTTCCCATCATCTTGACCATCATTTGAATTTCTGCACTGGGTATATAGACACCAGCCTTGTTGGAGACAATGCTAACAACACTGTTATCATTTTACCTCACAATGTCTAGTCCATTCTTTGTGTCACATGCATAGTGAAACACCCCTCGTGGTGCCTTTTTCATTTCCTTTACTGAAGTCAAGGGGTAGTTTCTTGACTCACTGGGGGAAGTTGAGTGTAAATATAGCTACTTGATTGAATGTAGCAGCATCTTCCAGCATGGAGAGAACTTTACAAACATTGAAATATCTGAACAAAGTAATAGAAAAGAAACTTCTAGAATATAGTGGAAAATTACAGTAATAAGATATTATTTTTGTCTATTTAGTATTGTATGCTAACCTCACTTTGCACATGTTACTGACACTTAACCAAGAAATGTGTTGACATCAAATGTCTCCTCAGCATGTCTTCACTGGACACTGAACTGTACAAAAGTATAACCATCAAGATCATGTTCCAGGCCTGTTGCTGAACAGCAATCAGCAGCAGTTGGTTTGGGGGCCATACCACCCACAGTGTCCCACAAATGCTCAAAATGCAAACACCGCTCATGAATGCATGGGATGCACTCTAGGCAAGCGTAAGCATGAATGCCGCTTTCCACATCCCAGCAGACAATGACCAGTCTTGCAAAATTTGTACTTCTCTGCACACTACTGAACACTTCAAATTGGATCATGTTTATTTTCTACCATCTTACCATTTTTAAATTGTGTTTCTAAAAACAAAAGCAAAAAACCACATGATGCCATAATTTATGCATACTGAAAGCCCAGCTAAAAATGTTATAATCACACTGCAGTATACATGTAGTGATTGTGGCCTATCTTAGTTCTGTTTGGGAAAGACAAAATCCTTGAAATTTAGTTGCTATTCCATTTTGTTTTTGTATCCAACTAGAAATTTACTTTCTGTATTCAAAAGTGTGTTATTAGTGATTCTGCAAACTATATTTTACAAGTTTACAAGTCTATTTTAACCACATACTTCATACAGCTTACACACACACACTCCAAGAATCCAGTCATTTTATTAACTGGCTTCGTGCCCAAAATATATGACAAATTCTGTATGCTTACGAATAAAAAAAATCTATGCTTATTCTTTCAGAATAAAAACAAAAAAGCTGCTTGTAATACAAAATAATTATGATTTGAAAATAAACTCTCTTACACACAAGTCACACAAGAAAAACTGTTACTTGCTGAGTTGTTGTTTTTGCTCTAAACTAATACATAACTAATGAAACAATTGCAAAAATGATCAAGCTGATTTTAAAATCATGACTGAATAAACCAGTCAACTGTAGAAAACCACACTCAATGAACATGGTAATTTTAAAATCTTTACAAAGCCTAACACTGACCACTACATTCTTAAAATAACTTTTTAAAATATTATAGTAACTTTTTAAAGGAGAGAAACTATAACTAGTTTGAAGGGTAAAAACAACAAACACAAACCAGGAAATGATTGTTGAGGCAAGGGAAAACTTACCAGGAGTGGAAAAAAGAAGCAAAAATGCACACACAAAAACAAGGTCTGGCTCATGCATAATACATATACTACTACTCTATACAGTCCTAAAATAATGTCTCAAGGCACTGAACAAACATAATACACATAATGTACATCGAGCCAGAGACTGTCATCAATTTAACACATGGCTAACACATAATGTGCACACAAAATGTACGCACACAAATGTGCTGTTACCTGTTGCCTGCACTTTTGGCAGAATGACCAGGATCTTTTACATCCTACTGTGGTAATGTGGGTGCAACAGACACCAAAATTAGTCTCAAACACCAGAAACAATCATTTTTGCTACAGAAACATTGACAGTGCTTTCAGTCACACCTGCTCCTTGGTCTTGGAAGGTCTGATCACATCAACAATCAGTGGTGCAACTGATGCTGGTGTACAGGCAGAAGTTGAAACGTTCCATGCCTGCCATCAGATCAGTCAAGACTTGGAGTAAGGACGTTATAGAGACCCTGAATGGCTGCTCTGAGTGCACCAACAGTAGCATGTTTTTTGTAGTGAGCACTTGGTGCTGCAGCAGACGTGATCTCCAGCTACATCCACTTCTGCTCCAAAGTATGTCTTGAAACCAAGGAAGTGAAACTCTACCACAATTCCAAGCCATGAGTGACCAAAGAACTTAAAGCTATGTTACATGATAGAAAGCATTCAAGGAGAAGAACAATAGGAAAATCAAGTCTGACAAAAGGAAATTTGCTTCCACGGTTGAAGAAAATGTTCAGCATAGTGACTCCAGTCACATAAAGACCACTACAGGCTACAAAGGAAAGAAGGGCAGTCTCTAGGCAGCCAGTGACAGAAACTAGCCAACAATCTAAATGTTTTCTACACCCACTTTGACCAATGAGACTTCTACACTCAGCAAACACAGGCAATGGAGAAAGTTCAAGACCAGCCAGCTTGGCAATTTGTCATCAATGCTGGTTTTGTCTTGTCCCAATAAATAGTGTTCTTTTGAACCGTTTATGTGTTTGGATCTCATTTGTCATCAACAAAAAGAGGATACATGCATCTTGACTTTAGGAACAGCTCCAGGAGCACACAACAAAAGCCCAACAAGTTCAGCCGTAAGACTGAAGCTGCGCAGTGATTCTCTTGATCTCACTTTCACTGAGCTGCTCCAGGTCCTTCAATGAAGGGCATATTCCAAAAATCTGGAAGATGTCAACCATAATGCCAATCCCAAAGAAACGATCACCTAGCCACCTGAATGACTATAGACCAGTGGCACTGACTTTAATCGCCTTCAAGTGCGCAGAGAAGATCATCCTCAAGCACTTGAGATCAGAAACTGCCAAACACCAAGACCCCCTTTGCCTACTGTAAGAACAGAAACACAGAAGATGACATTCTGACCCTATTATATAAACTGTGCCTTCACCTTGACAGACTTAGGATGTTCACCAGAGTGCTGTTTGTTGATTTCTCAAGTGCCTTCAACACAATACAGCCCCACCTTTTTATTGAGAACCTGCTGGTGATAGAGGTTAACCTGACAGTGACCTCTTGAGTCTACAGCATTAAGCCACCTCTGTGACCAAAGGTGAGGAAGTATGCACCGTCAAGCAGTACAAATATTTCAGCACAGTGATTGACAACAGGCTGGAGTGAACAGCTAACATGGAAGCATGCCCACAAGCAAGCAAGCCAGTAAATGTACTTTGTGCAGAAGCTGAAGAACTTTAGGCTCAACAGCAACTTACTCTGCCTCCTCTATCAGTCAGTGGTTCTGAGCACCTTTCTGTACAGCCAGGTTTGTTACTACAGCAACACCAGGACAGCCGACTCAAAAACACTGGACCATAGTACAACTGCCGACTGGAAAATCACCAGACATGATATCCAGTCACCTACTGACATCTGTGGATTGATAACAGTCCTGAGTGATGGTACAGTACTCATCTTCTCTATACAGCACTGAGCTTCTAGGTACACCTCAACAAAGCAGTTCATCTCCATCAACTGATCAAGGGCAGGATGAACAGTTTTAAGAACTCATTTTTGCCAACAGTAATCCAGCTTTTCAGTGCTACTGCCAGATGATGAGTAATGAGACAGCTTTGTCAGCCGTTGTGTACAGTTGGACAATGATGTTGTGTATGTCACTGTGCTGGCAGTGGGCATGTGACACGTGTGTATCAGTTTTGCCTGCCATCACTGTGCTGGCAGTGGGCATGTGACACGTGTGTATCAGTTTTGCCTGCCATCACTGTGCTGGCAGTGGGCATGTGACACGTGTGTATCAGGTTTGCCTGCCATCACTGCTGCACATGTATGTGTGTGTGTTGTTGTTGGTACAATCACTGATTTATGATGAAAGAAGTTAATTTTAGCCAGATTTTTTAAATTTTATTAAAGCTTTTGTCTATTGGTGGTTATTTCATTGATCATGTTACTTCATTGTTGTAGCTCATGTTGGTTTATCTCTGCTGCTCGGAGCATAGTGCATGTGTGTGTGTTGTATGTGTGGTATAGTGTATGTGTGGTCTGTGTCATAATGTGTGCTACAGTTTGTATGTATGTATGGTGTGGTTTATGTGTGGCATAGGGGGTATGTTTGTGTGAAATGTTTGAACTATTAATGTGTTTTTATTTGTTGTGATGATTATTAGGCTACTCCACACCCAAATTTTCTTGTAAGCTTTATGAGGACAATAAAAATTATCTTATACTTCTGCACAACTGCTGTTTGGTGTTATACTTGACCCTTTAAAACTGCACTGGGACTCTCTAAAAGTTGTAGCAGGGAGTCCCATGGTAGATACTAAACACACTCATAAGCTGAAATGCTTACTTTACTGACAGCACAACATATAAGTTTTTGTCTACCACACAGTGATTTAATTTCATGACTAATAGTTATGCATCTGCTTTTGCAAAACAAAGATATTTTGTTATGTGAGTGCACGTCAAGGATTTTACATAGCAGTTTTGAGGACCTGGTAGCGCTTGAGTATCATGCGCAGGGATCCCAACTGATGGTCCACCATGTCCAGCTTCTCTTCCAGCAGCTCCTGGTCACACATCAAGTACTCTAATCACAATCACAGTCAGCAACCATCACACCCTTACACACAACAAATGAGCAGTTCCCAGTGACCAGTCAACAGCTGTTATCATCACCACACACTGTACACATCCCTACACACAACAAATGACCAATGGTGACCAGACAACAGCTGTCATCATCACCACACATTGTGACCAGATAATGGCTGTCATCTTCACCACACCCTGTGACCAGTCAATGGCTGTCACATCACAACACACTGTGACCAGTCAGCAGCTGTCACCATCACCACACGTTGTGACCAGTCAACAGCTGTCATCATCACCACACAGTGTACTCTTTTACATGTAATGAATCAGCAACAGTCACCAGTCAACAGCTGTTGTCTTCACTATACCCTGAACACCCACCAAATGAGCAGTTCCTGGTCACCACTCAGTGGCTGTCATCATTATGCACTTAGACAAATTACTAACTAATAGTAATACTGATCAACAGTAAAACACACTTGTTTTTTAAATGCCTCAAACATGCATCTGAGACCAAGAAAAGTGTGTTCTTGTGGCATATTTTTCTCTGCTAGATTATAAATTCACAAAAACTCAGCTGACATCCAAATAAATCACAAAGGCCAAACCAAAGTGCCTTTCTGAGAATATTTTATCTTCATAAAATAAAACAGATATTTATTAATATTTAATTTGTTTAGAGTGCTCCATGTACATTTTGCCACATGTTTAAAAAACCTCAGATGAAATAACACATCAAAACTCACAAAGAGTTGCAACAAATTCGGACGCAAAGTAGCATTCACTAGACGAGACAGAAATACAAACAGCTGGCTCAACAATCAATGTTTAATTACAAATCAATAGAGTACGTGTTACCTTTTCTCTTCTTGATTTTCTGTCTCGGCCATGAGAAGGCATCTTGTTCAGTTGAGATTCCAGCTAGGAAATAAAAATGGGTAGAAAACACAATGATCATATAACATATACTGAAAAAGATCCAAACACAAAAACAGGTTCAAAAGAAAGCTTATTTATTAACACAAACACAATCTGCAAATTTTCAGGGTAAACCCCCTTTGTCAAGCTACAAAACAACACTTAAACAACAGTTAAATGGTTAAAAATGATGAAAAATGAGAAGCACAATAACTTATCTTTTTTTGGTTCAGCTGTTATTTTTTGTCCAGTGCTTGGAAGAATGTTGGCATGGGACAAGAAAACAATAGCTCAACAAAAAAAGAGAAGTTATTTCACTTCTCCTCTCATTTTTCATCATTTTTAACCATTTACCTGTTGTTTAGGTGTTGTTTTGTAGCTTGACAAAGGGGATTACCATGAAAACTTGCAGATTGTGTGTCTGTGTCATAATACATAAGTGTTCTTTTGAACCTTTTACGTGTTTGGGTCTCATTTTAGAATGCTAGCAGTCATTCTTGTTTCAGATTTAAATTCTTTTTTTTCTTCTTCTTTTTTACAAAAGAAGAGTAATTCCTCAAATGTGTCATAACCAAAAAAGCAAATGCAACTGTTTTTTGTCTTGCTTTTTAATTTTGGATCCTCTGTAAATTCAGCCCACTGACACTGGTATGAACAAGCATAGTAAACATATGTTATCATGACTAAATATCTGAAAGATCTTGCTAAATTAGTCTGAGAAAATACCATTCAAAGCCTGTTCTGATTCAATGCGCACAGGACTCCATCTTTGATGCCCCCTACTGACAATGTTACCTAAGTCATACCTAAGACTACTGTGTCCCTCCATGAAGAAATAATTTTTTATATATAGCGCATAAAAAACTTCCACACAAAATCTTGCATGTTCACAGTGCATGCACGTAAGCTCTCACAAGCTACCAAAGGATATTCATACCAATTATATCAATCCCTTTGTGTGGACTCTCTCATGTAAAAAGGATTTGATCGGAACTGCCTCAGGCAAGGAGGAAACAGAAACATGGCCACATCTGACATCACCACAAGCAGGGTCACTAAAGCCAGGACTACCTTTTATTGTGGAATGGTGGCTGGTGATGAAAATAATAAATGATGCTAAGGTCCATTTTGGTTAGAAACTACTTGGCAGAGCTACAGACCACACTTACATCAGACATAATGATCCCAGTGTTAACCAGGCACAAGAATGGTGCCTGCAGTGCTGGTCAAGCAATCACAGCAACACCCCCAAAGACACATTTCTGGAACAGCCCCTCAGTATCTGTTTAATTTCCTTCAACCTTATATTCCAGCAAGACAATTATGATCTGCATCTGACACACAAACCTTTGTCACCCACTGTGTAAACATGAAAACATTTGGTGAAAGATCGTTTTCTTATGCTGGCCCATCTCTTTGGAACAATTTGCCTCAAACACTCTACCACTCTGATTCTGCCTCCTCTTTTAAAGCCACCTTGATGATGCACCTGTTCAGTAACTATTTCTAAACTGTTTTTCACAGCTGTGTCTATCCCCCCATCCAACATGCAAGTATGTGTGTGTGTGTGTGTGTGTGTGTGTGTGTGTGTGTGTGTGTGTGTGTGTGTGTGTGTGTGTGTGTGTGTGTGTGTGTGTGTGTGTGTGCATGTGAGTGTGTTGTTAGTATTACTGTAAAGTGCCCTGTGCTCCCACCTTGTGTGGTAGATGGGCGCTTTAGAAATCCTCTTTATTACTATTATTGATTGCTGCATGGCTGTTTTCTCAATGAGTGCATAATGATTAAAACTCCAAACATGTTTTACACCACAAAGATTCCTCTGTTGCTTCATTTGATCTGTTGTCTTCTGGAACTTATAGCAAGTGTCACAACCACTGTAACAGTCACTTCGTCTGAACTGATCAAAGCTAGCAGCCAAGCCATCTTCAGAATTATGTCCATGTCATGACAATTTCCATGAAACTCATGAAGAGTCATTTTCATACCATCAAGAACCAAAGTGTTTTCATATACGATTTTGTCAATGTTAGTTGTGGGCAATGTTCACAAAGACTCATTATATGAAAAAGGGGACCTTTCTCATTTCCAGTCACTAGCTTTCCCTTTTCTGGTCAATGGATTCTGAACTCACCTTTCTCTTCTCTGCCTGGAGGGCATCATAACGACGCTCCATCTGGTCAATAGACCGGATACGCTCTCGCAGCATCTCTTCCTGTGTCTGGAAAACAAGTCACAGCACAGTTATGGAGTATGATTCAACTTCTTTCCTACTTAAACATTTGACTGTTACCACAATGTGGCACATTAAACACTGCCAAAAGACAGCTATGGAGTGAAGTATTTTTTTAAGAGTTAGTACCTTGAACTGCAGGCAGCAATGCACTCTTTCTGCGTAACACTGCAACTCATGGTAATGCACAAACATACAATAATTGGTTCCAAACGTTTAACTGTTTAGATAATACTGCTCAGACATGGGTCAGTCACTTCTGATGACGACCCTTGAAGAAACCACTGTCACCACTACAGCTCATGTATGGTATGCCTCAGGGCTCAGAGCCTTAATCTTAATCCTACACATTACACTGCTAACCTTTCTGTAAATCATCAGCTTTTTGCAGATGACATACACATCCAGAATTCTGCACTTCTCAGCCAAGTGGCCAACCTCACTTAACAAAATGGATGCACAGATGACAGAAAAAAATGTGCTGAAAATCTGCTGACAAAAGAGAAGCTCTCCATTTTTCACCTTCTTCTTCCTTGAAACCTGCCACCATTTCCCCCCTGACTTGATCACTCACCCATCTCACAATATTCCATTCTCCAATTATGCTAGGGTTCAGTCTTCACTCAAAACCATCCATGAAGAAGCATGTCATAAAAATCTGTCAAACTGCTTATTGATTACAAATACATCATTTTATTTATTTACCTCAATGGTTCTGATTCTTACTTCTCAGAACAACTACATGTCTACACTCTCTCACACACTTCACTCTTCTTCTCACATCTGCATGCTAAAAATCCATTAGTACAAATGCAAGACTCATGGCTATTCAGTTCAATTTTATTCATCCCACAAGGGGCAACTTACTTTTGACAAGACCACAAAAGTAGTAAAATGAACGTTTGCCTCCTGTAACTTTGACAGTACACTCCAGTTTTACCTTTCATCTTTCCTCTGCACATATCACACACCCTCTGAACCTCAAGCGGGAAGGTTTTGAAAATTCCAGAACATAATTTAAAATATTTTCAGTCTCATCACTCTCTACATCTGGAGTTCGCTGCCTGCCAGTCTGCAAAATCTCCCCATTGTGTCTGATTTCAAAATCCAGCTGAAGACTTTTCTCTTCAGACAGGCCTTTTCACTAACATAGGCAGACCATTCCTGTGACCATTCATTATGTGTATGTCTATGTGTATATATGTGTGTGCTAGCCCATAGGGATTTTGTTATGCAAAAAGATGTGTGAGTACATACGAATTATAAAAGTTATCCATTATTACCATAACTAACTCTTCCATCTTTTAAAAACAACACTGAAACTTTCCTGGTTCAACACTCATTTTTTGTTTCACATGTGTATACATGCATGTGTGCGTGCGTGTACGTGTGTGCACATGGACCACTTACAAATTATGTTTGCACCTATTGCACTTTTGCCCTGTACTTGATATTTTATGCAAATAGTATCAGGAGGACTGTCTGTGTTGTACATGTATACAAAGCTTGTGACAGCTCAAAAATATTAATATAAAAAGTCTTCCATGATCTATGATGTCATCTCAAAAACTGCACCGTCTTACTTATTTCATTTTTACATCCCATTAATTCCTCTGCTGACATCTGCACCTTTTGGATTAAAAAAAAAATATTTAAAAAAGTTCCAAAGTATATAGGTGTTACCACAAGTTCCACAGTATCATTGGAACTACTTAACCATTTGCAACCAGACTTTTTATGTTGGTGCATTAAGATGAGCTGGAGTGTTGTGCAAAAGGCTATATTAGTCTTTTGCACAACACTCCAGCTCATCTTAATGCACCAACATAGAAAGTCTGGTTGCAAATGGTTAAGTAGTTCCAATGATATGTCCAAACAAAACAACAAAAATGGACACATGGAAAACCAGACTGGGAAAAATGATTCACAGGTGAATGAATAAATGAATAATTCATGTGTTAAAAAAAAAAAAAAAAAAAAAAAAACAACACTTCCCTGCAAGAATATGCATGGGGTTGGGGAGAGAAAGAGAAGCAAACATTTTCACACATGCACACCATAAGAAACACAATGAACTGAATACACACACACACACACACACACACACACACACACACACACACACACACAGAGTAAAGACAAGTGAGCAGGAGTACTACAAGCCACAGTGAAAGAAGTGTGTCATGACAGCAGACTGGGAAAAAATTAATAGATTCTGTCTCCTCAGATAGATGAGGCTGGTCATTTTCCATGAAAATTGCTTATAATTTTTATTTGACTTAGCATGGCTGGGAATGAAGTGTTTTGATGGTTAAAAAACAACAACAACCCACCATGTTTAGTGTTGGGGACTTGTCAGGGTGTTGTGACTTGGCCAGTGAGGTGTAGACATCCTCCCACTGTGGTCTTGATACAATGTCACCGCGACATATGTGTTCCAGTGTGGCCTCCACCAACTGACTGGCAGCATCTCCACCCTCTGATGACACAGCAATGACGCCAGCTTATCTTAGCATTCAGCACTCTGCCACACCATCATGAATCAGCAAACCAACTGCAACACTCTCACTAATAAATACAATTTCACCACATCATAGTCACCAATCACTAAACAAACCCACAACCTGGCCACACTCTAACAAATGCTCCTCAGTATATAGGTGTTACCACAAGTTGACACCACCACTCAGTATCAATGGGTAGTTTGACAGTTATAAAAGCAGTATCTAAAAATGTTTTTATCAAATGTATCTTCAAAACAACAACTAGTCTGATTAAACGGAAACTTAACCAAAGAAGCATCACAGGCCCCCCTTCTGATAAATCTGTCCACCCAACTTTTCCTTCTCTTTAGGTGTTTGAAAGTCGTGAAAAGAACTGTCAGTGCTGCCATTTTGTGCACAGTTGTCTGTATCAGTAATGCTAGATGGCTGGTACATGTGTGCCATAAGACAGTATCTAATATGTAACAATGAGACAACCCTTTGCTTCCCTCCATTGTAAAGACCAAACCAACAAGAAGCTCAAATTCCATGCAAAAAAAGTTTTTATTTTTATTTTTATAAATACTGGTAGAACAAATGAAGCATGCAAATAATAATAACAGACAGTTCTTAATGGGTGCCATTCTCTAACATGAGTTAAACTTACTGTGCTGTACAAACATCTAGACCACACATTTACATATATTTCACCAAACAGAACCTTAAATATAGTATTCTACCATAAACATAATCACCTAGGTAACAATGACTATTTACACAGGTACATGCGCACCCACACCTACACAAGGAAACACACGCACACACCAATCAGTCCCCAGTCACACACTCAAACAGGCATTGCGATAGTAGTGAATTACCAATATTCTCTCCCTTTGGGTCACTCTTCCTCTCCCCCCAGCCTAGCTCTCACCTGTGAAATGTTGCCGAACAGCAAAATAAATGTAGACCAACACGTTTGCCACCTTGCATTGCAAAATACCCTTATTGTGTAGTTAACCAACAAGCTTCATCCCAAGATAAATGAACTCCACATTGGTCTGATGATACAATTTTAGTGAAACTTAGGTGTTAACCATGAACAGGAACTCACTTGAAGCTGGTGACTTGTACACAGGACTGGAGCACCCTGGTTTCTTTCCAGCCACTTCCCTGCTGCTCCCCTCTTCCTTCCTGGCACCACCAGGGGAGGCTGCTGACCCTGACCCCATCTGCTGTACCGCAACATCAAAACGGGTGGGGGATGATAAGCTGGAAGACTGCAAATTACTGCTGGTGTTGAAGCCAGGCCTCTTTTCCACTACCTGCCGACTTTGCCTATCACTGGCTTTCTCAAATGCTGCAACAGAGCTGACTGTCTTCTTAACTTTCTTTGTCCTTTCCTGCGGCCCACTGACAGCCACAGTATTTGTCAAATGTCTGGCAGGCAAAGTGATGGCATCAATAACAGTAGCACCACTGTTTACAGACTGAAGAGAGTAACCAGTGGAATACTTCTTCGGCTGCTGGCTGGGAATAAAATCTCCACGATCCATGGTCTTCTGCAGACGTCTCAACTCCTGCTCTGCTCTAAGTACAGGGGAGTCTGAATTCTTGTCCATGTCAGTGTTCTCTTCATTTGGGGTAACTCTTCTTGGTGATGTTACCTCCCCTCCAATGGGATTTCTGCAATAAATACATCTCCTGTCAGTTTTAGGTACTGACACACAAGCATACATGTACACAGTCATACTCTAACAAACCTAATTCATATTTGGCCAGCCACACTGCATGAGGTGTGTTTGTTACAGTAAGGTAGTTCTTATCAATAATGGGGGAAAGTTAATCTCAGTGCTGGGGCATTAAAATATGACAATACAAAACATTTGCAAATTTCAAGGTGAGTCCCTTTTTCAAGTGACAAAAACAACAGCTAAATGGTGAAAAATGAAAATGTACTTATTGGGTTTCAGTTGCAGTGTGTCCAGTGCCTGATTCATAAATGCCAACATTCTTCCAAACACTTGAGACATTTACCTGTTGCATTGTCACCTGAATTATGGCTTACCCCAAATATTTGTGCATTTGGTGTTGTCATATTAGTGTTCCTTTTAACCTTTTATGTGTTTGGATCTTGTTTTAGAATGCCAGAAGTCACCCTTGTTTGAGACTGTTTTTTTCAATGTGAGTGCATTATTTTTTGCCTAAAACAGTAAAAGAAACAACAACAATAAAACACAAAAAACACAGATGAATCATTATAGAACCAAAAAAAAAAAAAAAATTGAAAGTAAAACTGTACAGTTTGATAAATTAACTGTAAACTACCACAGTATCCAATCCAAAGCAAAAAAATTAAAAAAAATTGTTGTACATCAACAATATGTTTTGGAAAACAGGTCACCAGTGAAATTCACAGGTTTGTATAGCTGTTATGTGTCAAGAGATCCTCAAGAAATTTGAAAAACATTATTTTTATTGATGCAGAGCAGCTATTTATCAAGTCAAGACAATATACTTAAATCATTCCTCACAGGGCAATTCAGCTTACTACTAAGGCTCATTAATTCAAAGCAAAAACAAAACAATATGTAAAAATAACATCAGGGCAATGTGAAAAGCACTGAAATTGAAAATAATACACACACATATACTGCATTTTTTAAAATTTTATTATTTTAATCCATAGCAGAGATTGAAACATTTAAATTTATGATAGCACAGAACAAAGTAGGAAGCAGGGATAGCTCAGTGGTAGAGTGCTGGACTTGTGACTGAAAGATCTGCTGGCAGCAGCAGTAGGAGAATTTTCTTCTCTCCAGTCAACCTTCTGTGCTACCTCTGTACAGTCTTTCTTTTTTTTATCCATTCCACCTCCCTGTTATTGCATAGCCTGTAAAAGACCCCAGTCATTCTGCCAAAAGTGCAGGTGGCAGCTAGTTACAGTGAAACACACATGCACTCTACATATATGGCTGTGCATGAAGTAACACTGTAAACTGGTGCATGGTTGTATGGTGCACACAAAATGTGTGCTGAGACAGTAGCAGTTACATATGGCACCATCCAGGTAATGACCAAATATGTACCTTTTCAAACAGTATTTTGACAGCAACAGTTTCTCTGCTGCACAAAGCTTGAATTCTCTTTTGCTCTCCATCACAGCTCCTGCCTTGAAAACTAGTGTTTAAAAGTTACCTTTTCAAACCAGCGTAGCTTCTTTTTTAATGTCCTTCTCAGTCATGCATGTCTGAGTTCTTTATTGGTATTGTATGTGCATATGCAAGCGATCCTATGAGTGTGTGCATGTGTGCGATCATGCATGTCTGTGTGCATGTGTTTCACTATGTTTTGTATGAATAAGTATGTTCATTAAGGTATTTTTATGCCATTGATTTGTGTGTATTTATGCATTGCATGTTGGCCTTTAATTAAGCTGTAAAGCGCTTTGAGACTGAAAGAGCTCAATAAATTCCCCATTATTATAACTACCTACCTGCTTTGCCAGCTTCCTGTCTTCTGGGATTATTTCACTGACAAAAGTTACAGATATATGCTCTGACCTTGATAAACAAGACAATTTCTTGCCTGCTGTCTGCCCTGAGTTGTGTTCATTTTCTGTCCTTGACTCTTTCTGTGTCAGAGCAGGAACTTAACAGTATGATTCCAAAGTCCAAGCCGACAACCTACTTGATTGACCCCATTCCTACTTCACTGTTTCTCAACTGCTTAGGTGACCTTTTACCAACTCTGTCTCAGACTGTTAATGACAATCTGCAGTCTGGTTCTTTCCTGTCACTATTCAAACATGCTGTCATTAAGCCAATTCTCAAAATTGTCTCTTGTCCACCTTAAGAACTACCATCCTGTTTCAAACTATTCATTCTTGTCTAAAGTCACCGAGAAAATAGTTACACAGCAGCTGCTAATTCTCATATCTGCTGACTGTCTGTGTCACAGCACTAAGATATCTCTACTCAAAATGACCAACAGTATTTTGCATGCTCTGCATGACGGTGACATGTTGAAGACCTGTCTAGACCCTTATTGATCTGTCTTCTGCCTTTGATACTATTGACCACCATACTCTTTTTCACAGACTCCAATATATATACAACATTTATAGCATCATTCTTTGTGGTTTAAGTCTTACCATACTGGTAGGACTCGAGACTGTGGCTGTCAATGGCCAGAGTTCAAGACATGTGGCTGTTTCCCATGGGGTTCCATAGGCTCAGTTTTTTGTCCTGTGCACTCTGCACCTATTTCCTCTTTGACTGAAGCTCATTCTGCCTCCAGCCAGCCTTTTGCTGATAACACACAGCTACTTCAGTCCTGTCCTGTTTTGATCAGACACACATCACTGTCTTGACTATGCAGACATGCATCTCTGATGTGAAGACCCGGATGACAGAAAACAAAGTGAAGCTGAGTGACAAGAAGACAGATACAAGATTCCTCATGAAGTCCAATAGAACCATTGCTCCCGATGCTCAGCCTACTTCTCTTCATGTTGGCACTGCCAACATTCATTTCATGACCTGTACTTGCAACCTTGGTTTCATGATTTCAGATAACATGACTCCTGACAAGCACATTTTAAATGTCTGCCATTCTGCTTACACTGAAGTCAGATGAATCAGCTCTAACTGCCTGCTGAAGCAACCAAAACTCTCATCTGTGCCTCTGTTCTCTCCAAGTTGCACTACTGTAATTCTCTTTTATCTGGCTGCCGACTTTACATTCTCAGTTGACTACAGAAACTTCAGAACTGTGCAGTAAAGCTGGTTTTCAAAGCATGAAAACGTCATCATGTGCAACCTCTTCAAGTCCTTCATTGGTTACTAGTCAAAGCCAGAATAGACTACAAACTGTCAAATATCTGTCACAACTTCTTCCTCTGACCTTCTCACCATGTACACCCCTTCCAGGCAGCTTCATTCTTCTTCAGACACACAGACACTTTGAATCCCTAATATTAAATCTAAAACCTTTGGCCAACACTCTTTCTCTTCTGTGCTCCAGTGCAATGGAATTCTCTCCATTCTGACTGCTGTCACATTCAATCCTCCCATGTCTTAAAAACTGCATTAAACAACTCATCTCTACAATCACTAACACAACACTTCTGTCTTCTTCCTTTTGCACCCCATCCCCGTGACTGTACAGTGTGTGCATCTGTGTTAGTGATGTGCGCAAGGAAGACAATATTATGTTTATATGTTTTTATGTATACATTTTTGCTGATCTTTTAAAGTGCAGTGTGTTCACCCTTGTTAGTGAGATACCAAGTATAGAAACAACTGCAATTATTATCATTAATGTTTTTAATCATGACACACAGCAAAATATGTGAACGTGTGCCAGTGGTGTAACTGTTTTGTCAAGCATCCATCAGATGTACTGGAAGGGTTTCTGGTCACTTCAAATATTCTCAGTGAATAAACAGCAAGCTCCAAATGCAGTCAACGCCTCCAGGTCATGTTCAACAGGTGACCCTCTTGCTGCAGGCTCTCTGTGGTGTGTACAGCCACATTTCCTACAAGGCTGATCAAAAATAGAAATTGGATGCACTTGGAAAAATAAAATTGTGTGTGATCATAAAGTTAGGATATTTACTGCTTGTTGGTTGCAGGGGTACCTGGGGTATATTATCTCTGCTGCTATCCCTGGTGTCTAAAATTAGAGTGCTCTCACTGCAGCAATTGACTGCAGCAGTCCAAACCACCTGTGAGTGAGCACATGAGCAAATGCATGAATGACTGGATGAGTAAATGAGTGACTGACCTGCCACTAACAGCCAGCCCATTTCGCATGTTCTCATTTTCCTGAGTCAGCATCTTGTTTTCAAGCTCCAGCTGTGATATCATCCTGCAAGCATAAACCATACAATACACTGATGTCACATGTCTCATGTCAACACTGTTGTCAACAATTCTACCACAGATATATACATGAAACAGAGTTTGTCACCTTGAGTGGCAAAGTAGCCCTACTTTTTGAATGATGATTGATGATCGCTTATCTAGTGCTATTCTCCAGTCTCTTGAGCAGACTCATTGTGCTCGCAGGTGGTTCTACATGTGTGGCTAACTTTACAGTGCTTTATTTAAATATCCACTGAAGTGGTGTACTGACTGCACCGGCATGGCTGGTGCCACATGAAACTGCAGCCGTCTCGGTATGCAAGTTCTGTGTACACGATACAACCATGCACCATGTCACTTCATGCAAAGCCACATATGCAAGGTGGATGCGTGTTTAGCTGTAACCTGCAACCTGCACTTTTGGCAGAATGACCAGGATCTTTCATGCACTACTGCGGTAACATGGGGGTGGAATGGATACCGAAATAAGAGTCAGCACAGAAAGTCGACCCTGGACAAGAAAATTCTCCTGTTGCTTCTGCAGGAATTCAAACCCGCGACCTTTCAAACACAAGTCCGGCGCTCTAACCACTGAGCTACCCCCACCTGTCTTTTAAGTCACTGTTACTGGCAGTATACTATACATGGTTTGTTTTTCTGTTTTCTTCTGTACACTGGGGGCAGCCCAGAAGCTAACTGTTTGAGATTTTTAATTATTGTTTTGAGTGTGTTACTGTTAGTGTAAGTAGCTGCAGACCACAAGGCTGAACAATGTTATACACCTATGAGCTGTCAGAACTGCTATACTGTGTATCTACAACTCCTTTGTTTGCACACCACTAGCCCAGTCTGCTGCCAAGTTCTGATAGTTTTTAAAACCACTGCACAAAGTGAACATTTATTTCAACCCCTAAAGCACTGACACTATTTGAAGAAGATTCCCTGGGTTACTTGGCAACTGAATATACTTCCAGGCCCATGTCTGTACCTATGCTCCTATTGCAAAAACTACAAAACCATCACCTAAGGCAATACATTATGAACAAAACATGAAGTTACCACAATGTGCATGCACAAAAGCAAGTTCAACCCCAACCTTACACAAAACAAAACTAGCAGACAAACAAAACCAAAACACATAAGAAATTACAAAGAACACATATAAACAGACACAATTTTCTGAATGAATACATCCTTTTTAAGCAACAAACAGACAGAGAATATAACAACAATGACAGGAATGAAATTTGATCTGCTCAGCTTTTAGTTGGCAGAAAAGTTTAGACATGGGATACTACTCAACAGGCAATATTATCCTGTAGCACTAGCCTGCCTCAAATAAGCTTCAAGATTCAGGTTACTTTATTATTTAATTTGAGAAATTAAAATGTGGCTGAACATTAACCACATCACAGTACACAATAACATATATTAGAACTCAAAGAACAGTTACTGAAAATACAAAACTTACATATCCAACAAACTAGTAATCTACATAATTTACACACACACACACACACACACACACACACACACACACACACACACACACACACACACACACACACACACACACACACAAACTGTCTTGGCCAACTGGGGTAATAGCAACTGGGGGGAGGGGAGGACTGATGCACCTAATAGGCTCTCTTTATTAGGGAAGCAGGGACTTCTTTTCTTCTTCTTCTGGATTTACTCTGTTTTAGGTCTTCCAGATCTAAATATAATGCCTCAACTATTTGCTCTTTTTTTCTGTTTTTGTTGTTGTTGTTTTTCTTTCTTCTTGCTTTTCTTCTTCTACACTTTGATCTAAAAACCCTACTGTAATCTGATGGAACAGAATAAGGCCTAGAAAGCTTCTGCAGAATCAAGAAACATGGGACACTAATCAATAGCACTCATCTGACATCACACTGATGCAACAACAAAGATATGGACTGCAAACTGTAGATTTTATAGGGCTTACAGGGTAGACTAGATGTTCCAGGCTTGTCCACTGCAAGCCTGACAGAAAAAGCAGCTGAAAGGAGGCTTTATCCACTGCAAAGGCTTGCAGTAAAGGAAGCTGAAAGGGGTTTTATCCAGGCAGAAAGGGCCTGACAGTAAAAGCAGCTGAAAGGATGTTTCATTCACTGAAAGCATGACAGTAAAAGTAACTGAAATAATGTTTTACCCGGTGGAATTGGTCTGACAGTTGATTTGTATTCTTTTCTGAGTACAGTTTCAGCCACAAAGTCAATAAAAAAGCACACACTTGACCTTGAAGATAAGCAAATTTTTACACATCATATTCTGGCTCATAATGATGCTGTGCCATACCAAGTTTGGTCAGAGACAGGTTGACTGATTCAGAAGACAGTCATCCAGATAAAACCCAAACACATGGACCAATGGACACACAGACATGGTCAGTGAAATATACCCCCCTAACTTTGCTATGGGGAGGGGGGGGGGGGGACACAATCTAACATCTTTCATACATAACTTACTTGTATAATTCAACAGTTTCTGAGCGAGTATCCAAAAGTTTCTTTTCAAATTCTGCTGAAGTTTCCTGGAAACGAAAATAAAAACCTATGAAACAATGACATATTAACAACACAAACTAAATTTTTCAGAAGTTATGAAAGTATTATGGATAATTATTCTGCTGTGCTTAAGTTGTGGTATCATTATTTGTTTGTTGTTTTGTTTCTGGTTGGTGTGTGTGTGTGCGTGCGTGCGTGTGTGTGTGTGTGGACATGCGTGCATGCATGAGTGTGTGTGTGGTGTAAGAAGGGCTTTCTCCTTCTGCAATAATTTGACACCTTAACGATAATAAAACAATGTTGTTTGCACACATCACATCAACATGTAACACTCATAACATGCATTTGTACACCATACACATACATGCACACATGCAGGATATAATAACATAATATTGATGTAAGATAGCTTCACCATTACAAAGAAATTGGTAAAATAATATCAACGAATAAAATATTCAAATTCAACACCCTGTCAAGTGCAAAGGTCATACCATGATGCAAAGCAATTCAATTCAATTCAAAAACTTTAATCATCCCACAAGGGGCAATTTTGTTGTGGTCATGGCAGGCTCATAAAAAAAATACATAAAGTTAAGAGAACAATACAACAAACAAAAGAGTCTTACTTTAACCGTAGCATAGTTATAAATATAAAACAATTATGACTTCATCATAAAATAGTCATGAAGTTAAGATCACATACTTGGAAAACAGTTAAAGTATCACGCACAGCAATTAAAATAGTATCACACACGCACACACACAAACACACACATACACACACACACACACCGTGGCACAGTGACACACACACACACACACACACACACACACACACACACACACACACACACACACACACACACACACACACACACCATCATACAGACACACACACACACACCATGGCACAGTCACACACACACACTCACACACACACACCATCACACACACACACACACACACACCGTGGCACAATCACACATGCACACACCGTGGCACACACACACACCATGGCACAATCACACACACATGCACATACCGTGGCACACACACACACCATGGCACTGGCACATACCGTGGCACACACACACACACTTCATGTACACTTCAGGTGTTGTTTAAAAGGCGTACTGCGACTGGCATAAAAGAGTTCTTAAATCTGTTTGTTTTACAAATGGGGCATCTAAGACGATGACCTGATGGGAGAGCAGTAAATTCCTGGTTTAAAATATGATCCTTCTTCATTAAAATAGAGCGGGCTTTCCGTAAGATCTGTTGTTCACAGAAAAGAGCCAGGTCTCTCTGGGGCTCTGCAGTTATCTTGGAGGCAATACGGACAATTCTTTGCAGGCTGTTCCTGTTCTTCACTCCCAAGCTGTGAAACCAGCAGATGAAAGAGAACGACAGAACACTCTCAATAAAAGATTTGTAAAAAAGAGTTCAAATCTTCTGGTCAACAGGGAAATAATTTAGCTTTCACAAGAGATACAGCTGCTGTTGCCCCTTCTTTACAATTTCTTCAGTGTTGTCATCCCATTTCAGCTTGTCATCAAAGATGGTGCCCAGGTACCTGTATTTACTGACAATTTCAACTTCCTTATTGTGGGTAATGGTCTTCCCAGGACTGTGTTCCTGCCTCCTAAAATCAACAATCATTTCTTTGGTTTTCGTCACATTAAGATCTAAATAACTGTTGTCACACCAGTCAACAAACTCGGTTAAGGCGGGTCCATGGTACTGCTCAGATCCCTGAAGTAGTGACAGTAGAGCACCGTCATCTGCAAATTTTACCAGAAACCTATTTAACTCTTTCGTTACTGTATATCTGCTGACCATTACTACCCTTGAGTCCTGACAGCCGCTTTAGTGGGCCACACCCTTTCCCTCCTTCCAGCCCGGTGGGCCGCAAAAGCATGGTAACGGGATCTTGTGCAGCTGTTTACGTTTCCCCTCCCTGAACTTAAAGAGTGCTAACGGGACCAGCCGGATTTGTTTTAATTTGGCTGGTATGGCTTACCCTTTTGTGAGAAAGTAGCCAAGGTCCAAGTTTTGTTTAATATACTGATTCTGTCACTAGTTTTCTCTGCCACTTTTCTGCAGCAAAATGGCAGAGGACGACACAGAACAGTTTTCGGATAATGAAATTTATCTGGATATTGGTGATGATTTTGATTTCTTGGATTTGAATAAAGAGGAAAGGTTGAATTAGCAGCTTTTGTGAATAACCATGACAGTGACAGTGGTGAAGAGCTTGATGATGAGAATTTGCCGCTGTTTTATCACAGATGCCCGCGATTTGAATGGACAGGTGTAAATTATGTTCCACCAGCACAGAATGACAATCGCCCAATGTATTCTAGGCATTCAGGTCCGTCCGTGTTCTTGATGCGCCAATCACACCGTTGGAGAGTTCCAACCTTTTCTACACAAAACAAATCTTTCGAGATCTGGTAGATTTTGCAAATGAGAACGCAAGAAGAAGAAAGGAAAGTGACCCTGACAACAAGGGAGACTGGAAAATGTTGACGGTGGATGAGTTGAAGGTGTACTACGGCCTTGTCATCATGAAGGACATCATCAAACTGGACAGAGATGCCCACTACTGGCACCATGGGGGTAAGCCTCCTCTACACTAGATTTGGAAATGTCATGAGTAGAGACAGATTCTTTCAAATCCGTCGATACCTCTACTTTGTAGACCCAAGGGATCCCATCAACACTGCCGACAAACTGCACAAAATTCGATATATTCTGAACACTGTGCGTCAAAACTTTCAGGATGAGTAGGTGCCACATGAGCATGTCACGGTGGATGAGGCAATGGTGCCATTCAAGGGTTGTCTTGGGTTTAAACAGTTCATGAAGGACAAACCCGTCAAATCTGGAATCAAACTGTGGGTGTTGGCTGATTCTGTGACAGCCTACTGTTACAACTTGGAGGTTTACACAGGTAAACATGGACAGCAGATCAACAGACTAATGGGACTTAGTGCTTGAGTTGTCATTGGACTCACAAAACCCATTTATAACTTTGGCCATATAATTTACATGGATAACTTCTACACTTCACCCATTCTGGCAAAATACCTGGCGAGTCGGAAGACCTACCTGTGTGGGACAATGCGTCCAAACCGTCTCAGCTATCCTGCTGACATGGTAAAAACAAATGCAGAAGTCCAACGTCTCCCTCGAGGTAGTAGCGACTAGCATCAATGTGAAGATTCCAGCATGCTGGTGACAGCATGGAAGGACAAACGTATGGTCTACTACCTGTCCACTGCCCACGCCCCTCATGAGGAAGAACCACAGAGCGTCACCCGACGGCAGAGGGACGGCACAGAGGTCGAGCTCCCCTGTCCTCCTACTGTGGCTGCCTATGCCCAGTATATGAATGGGGTTGACAAACTGGACCAGATGATGAGGCAGAACAAATTGAAAAAGGGCATGAAGTGGTACTGACAAGTGGAAACTAAACTCATGGAAACCAGCCTGTACAACGCTTACGTCATTGAAGGACACGCCATCGATCACAAGGTTGGAAATGTTGTTAAGTGCAATTTTTTGTCGTTCAGGCTAGACCTGGCTCATAAACTGGTTGAGGGTCACTATGTGGAGAAGGCCCCAGTTGGCAGACCACGCACAGAAGCCAACGACAACGACCCACGTTTAGATCGAATGGACCACTGGCTGGTGAGAGGTGAGGGCAAGGATCATGTCTGTGAGGTGTGCAATGCATGACACAAGCACCACGAACGATGAAACCCAGGTGTGTCATACCGAGACAACCCCTTCAAACAGTGAAAGATGACCATGAAATGCGAAAAGTGTAATGTGTACCTCTGCTGCAATCAGCACAACTGCTTCAAGGTATACCACACATGTCACCTTTGTGTGACATGTTGACATTGAGGCGGAAGACACGAACGCTCAGAGGCTGACATGACCTGTATTATAGTGTATAGATCCCGTTTTTCTTTTCTGTGTTTCTAATGGGTGTTGGGAGCTCTACTGTTAACTTCCGGACAAATGTAACCATCATAACATTGGCAGCACAGAGTGTTTTTCCCTGTGGTTGATATTGTGATAGTAGCTGTGACACTCAGGACAATGTGACACTCACTTGTGTTGGATGCCTAGTTCCCCACATTGTCAGACATCCAGGGGAGCCCAATCTGTAAGTAGGAGCATGTTTACTTGTCCCTGCTGAATGCTGTCCACCATCTGCATGGCATTATTTTTACTGTCTACTTATGACACAGCAAACTATGTCCTTTGTGTCACCTCTCTGTCACCACATGCACAACAGGTTCGTTTATTTGACCGTACTTCTGACATCAATTCTGCACACAATGGTGTATGGCACTATACATTTCATACATTGCGGCTCATGTCAAGGCAGGGTACAAACAGGTACCCATTTCATACTTTTTCTCTCTCTGGAAACCCAGGAATGAAAGGAATTATGCTTCTAACAAGAAGTCCGGGCTCATGGGTAAAAGATCAGCTGCCCTGCGAAAGTGGTCCACAGTAATGAAAGAGTTAAGTGGTTACTTCTGCAGTCGTCTGTATATAGAATGTAGAGAAGTGGAGACAGGACACACCCCTGAGGAGACCCGGTACATGTCAGTGACAGCTCTGAAAAACAGCCGTTGACAAAAACTCTTTGCAATCTGTTGGTGAGAAAATCAATGAGCCATAGAACTAAATGATTGTCCAGACTAAAATATGAGACAAGTTTGTTTGCTAAAATGTGTAGCTGTATGGTGTTAAAAGCAGAAGAAAAATCAGCGAATAAAATTCTTGCATGAGTCTGAGGCCCCTCAAGATGTCTGTACAAGGTGTTCCAGATGAACAGCTTGGCATCATCAACACCCCTCCCAGACCGGTAAGCAAACTGAAGAGGATCTAGGTTACACTCAGTGACAGCTAGAATGAAGAACTGAATGATTTTTCCAACGTTTTCATAACAAGGGAGGTGAGTGCAATAGGTTGAAGGTCATTAGGTAGTTTCAGGTTATCCTTTTTAGGTATTGGAATTACAGTTGAAAGTTTCCAAATGTCGGGGATGGTACATGTGTCTATGGAGGTCTGGAAGAGGCGCTGAAAGGCGCCACTAAGTTGTTCAGCACAAAATCGGAGAGTTCTGACACAAATCCCATTGGGACCTGGGCATTTGTTTACACCTGTATGCTTGAACAGCCCCATCACTCTCTCTTGGTCAATAACAGCACTGTCATCCAGCATCATGGACTGCTTCACATCGGAAATGTGTGATGAAAAATCATGTTTTGAAACGAGTGAAGAAACTGTTCATGTGGTTTGGCAATGCCTCATCCAGGCTAACCCTTGACCCATGAGAAGCAGACACCTTGTTGACAGCTGCCATGTTCTTAATGCCTTGCCAAGCAGCATGAAGACAGCCACCGCTGAAAGTCATATATATGTCTAATTCAAGTATGACCATATAGTCAATAGCAAACATAACCAGGTCCAACTCATCAACCATGACCAAGCACAGTAAGTAAGTAATTTGGTGTTTTACACCCAGTCAACCATTACGGTTATCTCAGGGTGTTACACATTTTGTCAATATACAATAATTGTTAAAAATATGTCTATGTTAAAAACGTATATGACTTAGTGTCAAAAGGTGCGCAAGCAAGGGGTTATGCACTTCAGTTGAGAATAAAACATTGTTGAAAACTGTTTTTATTTGAAATGTTGTGTTGTGTACTTGCATGAATGAATGAATACATAGTACAGATAATTTCAGCAACCAGGCTGTGGTTGATTTCAAGATACAGTCATCACACACTGAACAAGCGCCAAAAAATTACTGCCAAAAACGGACATCCATGTACCGAGTGATTTTCATCACTTTGCTTACAAACAAATCGCAAGCACATGGAGAAACAATCACTGATTTGTACATGAAAAACATTTTATATGGATAATATAACATCAACACTCACGATAGTTGTATTTTTGATCAACTGACTGCGAATGTTTGCCCTGTATGTACATCGGATGTGTTGCAAACTCAAACTGAAAACTTTGAACAACCGAAAAACGACAGCATCGCTTTGGAATCACCGGAAACGTCGTGTGTGTTCAAATCCATGCATTTGCACTACACAGTGATACTCGTTTTTTTCAGCGAAGTTTTGCACGAAATCTGAAGAATATTTCCCCGATTGTTTGATATTGTTGTAATATCTGACATCCCTACAAGATATCTAATATTTTGTACAAAACAAATGAGAAAGCAGTCTCTTTTTTATCGACAACATCTGGAACGTCACGTGACCTTTCCTGAGTGCCTTCATTTTCCCGTCCGCATGGCGTGTCTTTGTTCAGAAACACCAAAAGGTATGTTGTAGTCTCCTTCAGCGGACCGACATAGGTACAGTGGTCTGATGTAGAACATGCACTGTGCGCTTCTTCAGGAGTTTATTGAGATTATTTTCAAGTTTTCCGCTGATTTGGGTGTGCGAAATGAAAGTACTGTGAAAAGTGGCATCTTCCTGCGCCGAAGATTTGAAACCCGTTTTTTTATACTTAGCCAAGTACAGCGTGAAGAATTTCATTACAACAAGGCAATATCTTGTAAAAGTTACGTGCAACTGTTGATTCAGGATGTGTACTCAATTTCATCAAAAACTTGTCAGTTATAAGTGCATGCTTTTTGTAGACTGTTTAGTGGTGATGCGAGAATATTTTGTTAACTAAGTGAGAGTGACGAAGTTATAGTTTTTTTCTGGAAGTAATTTTTGTCCTGAAAGTTATGTCAGACGTCATGTTTGCAACACAACTGTTGTTGTAACATGAAGTAAAACATTAAACTTTTAAAGTTTAATTAAGCCCAGCAGATGTTAGTAATACTAATAGCGGTTCTGAGAACTGAGTACTGATTTGTGTAGAAGTCATGGTGTGTAGGTTTGACATGTTTGTACTGAGCATATCAGTACTGGGACAGTTGCAGGTTATTGGGCTAATAATTTCATATTCATAACACTTCAAATTCATTGACATGACCAGGGTATGCCGAACTGAGTGTACTCCTGAGCCAAGTGGTACAGCAAGGAGGAAAACATCAAACACAGATAGTGGTATAGCAAGGAGGAAAACATCAAACACAGATAGTAGTACAGCAAGGAGGAAAACATCAAACACAGATAGTTGCAGATGGTACAGAGAGAGGCTGGCCGCAGAGAATCCACATCTCGAAGAGCGTGGGGGGGAGGGGGGGGTCTGGATTTAATTGTTAATTACCTTGATAAAATCAGGTTATTCTGATTTGTTTTTGTTAGACTGATCTAAGCAAACAAAATGTTTTTTATGCTAAAAATTGGGGAAATGTTATTTTGTTGTAATACTGATGTAATACAGATATTTGTTTCATTTAATTTTTATGACTTGTTATTAAATGCAAACTGAAAAAAAATCTTCTCACTGTGTTTTTGCATGCACTTGTATGGCTGATTATAGTATATTGCATGAAAGGGTGTGTGACTTGTTATATATAAAAAAATGAGTTATGGGTTTATGTCGCCCATCAGATATTACAACAATCAACATGTCACAATCATGTGTTAAATTATATGAGTGTACAAAATTTGGCACAAACATAGTAGGGGAGATGTGCACTAATAGTGTGACTTGATTTTGTGCATGCTTGTGCAAAACTGAAGACACAATGAACTATGCATGTTGTAATATCTGATGTACAACATGTGGCCCTTTTCTGATCTTTGTCGGCAAATATCTCCAAAAGTGAACAAGTTTTTATCTTTTGCTTTTAAGAATTCTTTCCTAGCATTGTGCACATTCTAAAAACACAACTAGTTTCAATGTATCATCAACTTTATTTTCTACCCCCTTTGTCCTGTTTTCATGCACACCTTTTGGCACGAAGTATTCAGATTTTTTTTACACAGTCGTAAGAAGTGGGTAAAACACAAACTGAAAACCTCTTCTCAAGTATATATATATATGCTTTGTCAAGTTAATCCAGAAAACCAATCACTTCACAAATGTAAAACAGAAATCCATGTATAAAAAATCAGACATCAATTTTCAAACTGTTAGTCCTTTCAATATTACCCCTGTTTAGAGAGTGCATAAGGCTAGGACATGCTGATATTGTTGACCATTCCATCTAATTTGTCGATACCAGGTTAAAGAAAAGCATAAAAAAGGAATGGATGAGCATAATACAAAATTAAACGTTATACAAATGCTTAATGGCAAATACCAGTGCCATATGGCAGAGAGCGGCACATACCACCTACCAACTACCATCTCCTAGCTGCTCAACAGGAGTCACATCAAGAGGCCTAACTCCCAACAAACATTTGTGAGTTTTTTGGAAAAAGTCGTAAGAATGGACTATCAGAAACATTACCAGATAAAAAGAGCAAGAGGGTTGTGCAGAAAAACATGTTTCCTGCACTCCAATAATAGCTGCTTTATACCATTTTATGAGTGGATTTATCTCCTCAAAGTTAACTTAAAAACCTCTCAAGAATCACTGAATAATCAAATAAACCATTATTTCAGTTTTAAAGAACTGATGATTCCATTTCGTCATCTGACAGGGCAGAGTATTGGTTGGAGAGAACTAGGTTCCTCTCCGCCTTGCTCTGCCTGTCTGGAACTTTTGGTTTGGGTGGCACCTGGGGCCTGCTGGAAGGAGCGGAGCACAAAACCCCATGACGTCCACCAGGACCCCATCCACCCTCACCTTAGTAGGTGAGTGCCTTGAAGATGATCAATCATCTTTTGAGGCCACAGTGAATCCTTAGGTGTGCTTTTGGAGGCAGCCATTTTGTGGGATTGGCGGAACCCCTAGAGGCCATTTGGGGGGATCGGCTGAACCCCTATCTGTCTCTGAAGAACACTTAGCAGACTTGCAATGCACCTGGGCGATGGCCGATACCATCCCCAACTTTCTGGAGGAAGCCTGAGTGCCGGTCAATATTGATCCGGGTCTCCCAGAAGAACGCATGTTAGACTCAGTCGTCCTAAGTGGACGTTCTGAAAAAAACCAGGTTAAAGATGTCTGACATTCAACAGATTTGGACTCTCTTCTGGTGGAAGCGGCAGTGGCATAGGTCTTACCTCCAGTGATCACAGTCGGCATCTTGGCCTCTACCAACTGTCTGGCTTCCAGAAAGGATATGCGTTTCTCAACGCGGACATGTTGAATCTCCTTCTCCTTCTGCCAGACCAGGCAATCTTTAGCCGATGAAGCGTGGGGACCATTGCAATTAGAGCACAGCTTGGGTCCCTCACATCGACCTTCATGCTTATCTTTTCCACAATCCGGACACTTCGCAGCAACCTTGCAACGTTGGCTCATGTGGCCAGACTTGTTGCAGTTGAAGCAATGCATCGGGCTGGGAACAAACAAGGCCACCTTCACCTTTAGATAGCTGACCGTAATCTTCTTTGGGAGATGCAGGGAACCAAAGGTCAAGAAAGAGTGTTGGTGGGGATCACCTTCCCCTCCTTCTTCAGTGTCACTAGGTTCACCCCAACCACACCCTGATCTTTCAGTTCATCCCGGATCTCAACCTCCGACACATCAGCGAGGTCCCAACACCTGGTTACTCCCAAGAGGAATTCAGGGTCTTGTGAATTGAGACCCTGACTGGTCTGTCAGTAAATCGGTTTGTTCGGAGCAGTTTTTGGGCCTGGGCCTTTTGCCGCACTCCACAAGAAGGAGCCATCTCTCAGTCTTTTGATACTCTTCAGGGTTCCAGCAATTGCCTGAAAAACCCTTCTGAACTGCAAAAGGAGATAACTTTTGCAGAGGGAGAGCTTCACTCGCCGACTCGACTATCAAAAATCTGGGCCCGTTTGTTTCACTTTTCATGAGCATCTCATTGTTGGAATCCATATCTGAATCGTCATCCTGTACTCTTTTTTCGGATTGGTGTTTTGTTGCCATTGGATGTTAAGTAATGTTTCATTACGTTTTGTCCCCACCTGCCACCAAGTCCAACAAGGGGATGCACACAAGCAGAAAATCCAGCAAGTGCATACCAGGGCTCAAAACGCAATATACTCAGGTGATAAAAACAAAACAAAGTTTACCTCTATCCCCTGAATGACCCTGAACTGCTGCCTTCTAATCGAAATTAGGGCAAAGCATGACCAGCTGATTGATTGGGTCAGGCCAACCCAACCACCCGTCTAGAAGTCCTGGCTGAAGATGCGTGTTGGACCCCATGGGGGACCTCAGCAACCAGGATCCCATCCTCCCCCGACATGGGATGCAGCGCACAGCAAACACGCTGGGTCTGAAGGTGACCGCAGAGAGCAAGATGAACTATATACAGAAGAGCTGTGTTGTAGATAAATACAGGAGAATGGCCGGTTAGGTAGAAATAAGCTGTAAGAAGGGAGCTGAAAACAGAGGTATCGTGGAGATAATTTCTGGAATGAAATATAGTTGAAAGGACCGGTAGACAGAAACTAGACATAAGAAAAGAGTGAAAGGGGTGGAGCAGCTTAGTGTTTAACCCCCGGTGTGAGAAACCGGCTCCTTGGGGGCGAACAAGCACAGATACACATTAAACTCATACAAGTGACATCATTCCAAGAGAAAGTACCCAGAAACATGTGCTATCAGTAGTAAACAATCTTTTTGCAAGACACTCTGGCTCATGATGATGAATCACCATACCAAACTTGGCTACAAAAGGTTCAACTGTTAGGAAGACAGGGCAAACATTCATTGAAGTTTTGAACTTTGCTGTGACCATGACACTGCACACACAATAAAAGCAATCTTTTTCACAGACACTCTGGCTTATGAAGTTATGGTGATGTGCCATCAAACAAACTTCAGAACACAGAAAAAGTCATTTGGATCATACAAGCCCTAACCATGATCTTGACCTTCAAGATAGCAACATGTTCTGGACTTATGATGATGCAGCAACATACCAAATTTTTTTACAAAAGAAATATACTGGAGGATGTACCTTTGACAGAGTTTACGTACATGTCAAGGGCAACTCAGGTCTTTGTTGCTGTACTTGTGTTATGTATTTTGAGTGCTAATTGACTCCCTTGTGTGTTGATTGGTTACAAAATGTTCAGTGGTTCAGAGGAAAATTATTGTTCAGACAAACATTGACTGAAATTCTTAATGTTCATTTTGACCTTGACCTTGAATTGATTGGTTACAAAATGTTCAGTGGTTCAGAGGAAAATCATTGTCCAGACAAACATTAACTGAAATTCTTAATGTTCATTTTGACCTTGACCTTGAACACAGCAATCCAATATTTTCAATGGACACTTTGGCTTATGATTATCAACCATCAAACTAAGTTTGGTTGCAATAAAAATCATATTTTGATTATACAAGCATCATTATGTTCTTGACCTTGAAGATAGCAACCCACTATTTTTGCTTGACACTCAGCTTATGATGTATCACCATACCAAGTTTGGTTACAAAAGGTTTCGCACTTCCGAATATATTGTCTGGACAAATATTGATTCAAATTTGGAAGTATGCTGTGACTGTGACCTTGAACACAGCAATCCCATATTTTCATTAGACACTCTGGCTTATGATGATCTACCGTGAAAGTAAGTTTGGTTGCAACAGAATCATGAATTCAAAACACAAACAGATAGATAACTGACTTAGTTTACAAAGAAGAAAAAAAAAAAGAGGAAGAAAAAAAGAGTAGAAACAGTCACAGTTTTATTACATAAACCCTCACTTTGGCCTTGACCTTGAAGATAGCAACCCATTTATTTTGGCTTGAAATTCTGCTTTCATAGCAAGTTTGGTTTCAAAAACGTTTGAGCGGTTCAGAAGATAATTATCTTCTGGACAAAGCCTGGACGCATTTTGTGCAGCAAAATAACTCTTGTTGAACGCCTAAGATACTGTAAGTCACTATTATTGGCTGTATACAATAAATACATGCTCACTTTCTTTGCATTATGTCTGGTTTAGTAATAGGACATAAACAGGCATAATTTGGTTGCAAAGATATCAGTGGTACAGAAAATACAGGACTGACAAACATTCAATGAAGTTGTGAACCATCACTGTGACCTTGACTTTGAACACAGCTACTTTTCACAAGACACTCCAGCTCATAATAATATACCATCAAACTAAGTTTGGTTGCAAAAGGATCAGCACCTCCAAAGAGTTAGGAGAAATGATTGTATTTTGATTATTTGAGCCCTCACTGTGAACTTGACCTTGGTGGTAGCAAAACAATCCTTTTGTGAGACACTCTGGCTCATGATGATGCATCACTACTAAATTTGCCTTCTTTTCTTTTCTTTTTTTAAAGTTCACAAGATATTGTCCAGAGAAATGTTCAATAATGTTCTGAACCTTTGCTGTGACCCTGACTTTGAACACAGCAAAAAAAATTCGCAAGACTTTCCAGCTTGTGATGATGCATCATCAGACTAAGTTTGGTAGCAAAAGGATCACAAGTTCAGAAGATATCATTTAAAAGGTCATATTCTGATTATATGAGCCCTGTGACCTTGACCTTAAAGAGAGAACCCAATTTGTTTTGCAAGTCATTCCAGATTATGCTGATGTACCATCATGGTCACAAAAGGTTCAGCAGCTGAGAAGATATCGTCCTGCAAACTTTAACTGAAATTTTGAACGTTTGCTGTGGTCTTGGCCTTGAGCACAGCAATCCAATATTTTCAACAGACACTTTGGCTTATTAAGATCTAGCATCAAAACTAATTGGTTGCCAAACAAGCTACAGCAAAAACAGTCATATCTTGATAATAGGAACCCTCAATGTGACCTTAACCATGAACATAGAAACCTTTGTTGTTCACACCAACAAAGGTTTCACACCAGAAACCTTTGTTTTTCACACCATATGATGCTGTATCAACATACCAAGTTTTCTTACAAAATGTTCAGCAGAACAGAAGATGTCATGCAGGTAAACATTAACCGAATTTTTGAATAAAAATCTGAAACAAGAATGACTGCTAGCATTCTAAAACAAGATCCAAACATAAAAGGTTCAACAGAATGCTATTTATTAGGACAAAACACAACATATGAATTTTCAGGGGTAATCCCCTTTATCAAGCTACAAAATGACACTTAAACAAGTTAAATGAGATGTAGATCTAAGCCACTGATCTGTTTTTGGTTGAGCTGTGTTGTTTTAGTTTTGTGAAAACAACACAGCTCAACCAAAAGCAGATCAGTCTCTCATTGTTCACTGTTTAACTCTCATTCTTGTAACATGATAAAGGGGATTCCCTGGAAATTTGCATGTTGTGTTTTGGCCTAATAAATAGTGTTCTTTTAAACCCTTTATGTGTTTGGATCTTGACATTTTTAATGTTCATACTGCCTAGACCTTGAACACACAGCAATCAAATATTTCCACTAGACATTTTGGCTTATCATCAACTCAAATTTCATTGCAAAAGACTCATTATAATCAGAGACAGACAGAGATGGACATGGTGATTCCAGTATACCCCCCCCTACCCCCCCTACACACACACACACCCATTGTTACATGGGTATTAAAATGGCACTGAACAGATGCTTTGTACCACCATTGGACCTATCAACAGTATGCATACACCCATGAAATAGCAGAAACCTACCTTTAAAGCACTGTAGTCTTTCTCCAGCATTTCGTACTTGTCAAGTAACTGGCAAGACAAAAAGAAATATATCTATTACTAGAAAACAAGAAGTGCAAAGTTTTAGTCACTCTTATTCAACAGATTTATCTAATTTGGCATTATATATATATATGTGTGTGTGTGTGTGTGTGTGTGTGTGTGTGTGTGTGTGTGTGTGTGTGTGTGTGTGTGTGTGTGTGTGTGTGTGTGCGTGTATGTGTGACTAACTTGATGCTTGCAACAACAAGAGGCAGACAGTGTCTTAAACTTTCCCCATCCCCATCATGCAGAAGCTGGTCCACCTGCTGGCTTCTAGCTGCTACCAAATGCAATGAGCTGTCTACAAAGAAACAGATTACAAATTTACTGCTCAGCATCTGTTGCTTTTTGATTTCATGTGGATAGATGAACAACATACAATTACAGAGCAGCAGCACAGGAACTCTTCTTATCTGCCACTGACTGGAACCACCTCAGTGATGACCAGGTGAAAGCCCCCCCCCCCCCCCCCCCCCACTTGAGGACTTAAGTGACTGATCGCCACTGTAAGCACTGCCTAACTCACACGCCTGCACTCCCCTCTTTCACATCTACACCTAAAGTTAGGTCCCATGATGTACAGAATCAAGATCATGAACGCAGGGCCAGTGCAGATCAGAAACACCTACTTTTGCAGGGATATACTGTAATGGTCCTAAAGTATTGTGCTGTAAAGCCCAACACCAAGTCAACCAGTCAGTCAGACAAAACATTCAAAGGAGAAGAAATCATTTTGAATTTTTTTCTTGCAGTGTCAGTGTTCAAAGGTGGTTGGGGGGGAGGGGGATTTAGAGAGCAAAAACTTTGTTCTAGAATTTTATCTTCCTGTCCAACATACAGGGTAAACTCAGGATGAATCACATATTTAAAAGTTTGAAATGTAACATCACTAAATCACAAGCAAATCATCACTCAATGCAGTCAGTAGCAATTCTAACCAAGTCAAAAGAGTTAATAATAATCATCTCAGGATAACACAAGAACAAATCCTGAGACCAATTAGCCTTCAAAATAGGAAAATACAACGGAGAGTTTGCCTTGAACAATTTCAATAACAAGAATAGACCTGGTCTTTATTTGAAATCACAGGTCAAAAAGTAATAAAATGCACAGCACTTTCCTGAATTTAAGACATACAGGCAAATTATAACCTAAAATGTCACCGCATTCTGACATATATACATAAAACATACATTTTATGACTGTGCTTTTTCCACCCTATTTGTTGACACAGTTTATGCTGCACATTAGAGCAGGGTCAGTGCAAAATGAATCAGAACAATGAAGCCTAAATCACAGATTTCCTTCAAAACAGTCAATCAGGAACAGTGAGTCCTGAGACTGGAAGACAATCACCCTTTACTGAACACTTCTTGCAAGCTGGCATGTTTAATTAGTTTGTGCACCTGATGTATGTTAGCATGTATTACAGCAATCAACTGTAAACAAATGACAACAAACAACAACAGAAGAATTGCATGCGTCCCAACAGAGCTGCTTGCATTTCCATCCACAGAATGTGACAGACAGATGTGACATGTCAGAGCTAGGTTATGCTACATTATGACTACTAAAACGAAGTAATTACTCTCTTCATTGCTGACTTGTCCCTCATGGTTGTTTCTGTCTGTTCTTCCTGAGCCTGAAAAAGAAAATACCAATTCAGTCTCATTCTGTTTGAAAGGAGACTCCATGCTTCATACTTTCAGGTTCACATGGACATAAAGTTGCTGACAATACAAGACAATGTTTCAAAAAGAAAAATCTACCTTGCATGTTGAGGATTGCCTAACCTGCTAGAATCCCACATCTTTTATGTGCAACTAGAAAGGGAAATGCACGGTTCTACCTGGCAACTGTCAATCATGGTTTTTCAAAGCTAAACAACTGCATCACTATTTTTACTCAACAAACAACTGCATCTTAAGGGCAATTGTGTTAGGATCCCTATTTTGACACAAACAGCTTAAGTGGTTTCTTTCACAGTCTGAGAAAGAATCATTTTTATTTGCACCACACTTACAGTAATACACCAGATAATGCAAAAACTCATGGGGATCACTATCTTCAATAAAATACATAGACCAACCTCCTCATGCCAACATGTCCCTTGCCTATCCCTGGCTGTCTATTAGACAGAAACACTTAGACCAACCTCTGGGCTTTTGCCAACATGTCCCTTGCCTATCCCTGGCTGTCTATTAGACAGAAACACTTGCTTTATGTCCCCAAGTCACCATATCAGTATAGCAACGTAAATATTTCACCCAAGCACTTCCTGAGAAAATGGCAACACAAAACTTTTTGTCAAAGCAGTAAGCACATCAGTTACTGCTTAATTCACCTCATTGGCATATTGCTGCTGTGACAGCACCCACACTGACAAGCATTTTTGAAATGTACAAACAATAACATTGATGGAACAAATAAAGATGTTTTTACAGAAGTGACAGATGCATTACAGGAGAAAATAAGACTGGTTTCACTTAGGCAGTGACTTAAGTCTATTCCCATGTTATTCATACAGTCTTGTATTTCCAAATATGTATGGGTCTATAACATTTCAACTATTACATTATTTTACACAAAAGACCTCAAATAGTGTGTTTGAGTAAAACTGTATGACCATGTTCTTGCACCTCCATTAAGTTATATTAAAGCACTATGTTCATGATCATGTCCATATATCGAAATACAACTTAAAAGCAATTTTTAGTGACGCAACGGCAGGGCCCCAAACCATGTTTATTTTCCAGTCAGGGCCCCAAACCATGCTCATTTTCCAGTCTGGGCCCCCAAAATGCTACTTTTCCAGTCAGGGTGCCAGATAATGATTTTTTCCCAGTCAGGGCCCCAAATAATGCTTCTTTTCCATTTAGGGCCCTAAATAATGCTCTTTTTTTCCAGTCAGGGCCCCAAACCATGTTTTTTTCCAGTAAGGGCCCCAAATAATGCATTTTTTCCAGTCTGGGCCCAAAATAATGCTGCTTTTTTTTCTCAGTCAGGGCCCCAAACCATGCTCTTTTTTTTCCAGTCAAAGGTTTCATGGAAATGTCTGGGTCACATCCACTACCATGTCTGCCTAGCAGACAGGATACAGGATGCTCAACTCCAAAAAGAAATATTACTTTTATTGTCAACTTAATAATAACAATAACAGTGCTTTTTTCCACAGTGAAGGGTGAGCACAACACACTTTACATGATCAACAAAAATGGATACATAAAACCTTAAAAATAACATATAAACATTACATTGCATTCCTCTCTCTCTGTCTCTCTCTCTCTCACACACACACACACACACACACACACACACACACACACAGAAGGATGTGAGAGGGGAGACAAGTTGGGGGGCAAAAAGAAGAAGACAAAATCTGAAATCACTTGTGGCATTTGTTTGCAGATGCGAGTTATTAACCTAGTTTTGAAGGCAGGGGAGGATTGGATGTGACAGAAGAACACAGAGGAAGAGCACTGGCCAAAGTTTTAATTTTAATGTGGGGAATACAAAATACCTTTGTGTCAGCAGAAGAATGAAGCTGCTTGTGATCATTTTTATGTGAGAAGAACTTGTGAGTAATCCATGGGAGAAATTCCCCTAAGAGGCATTTTTCTTACTCAGCATTTCACATTATTTGTGTTGTAACACAGAGCTGAGAGGAAAGGCTAAAAAGCATGTTTTGTTGCCCTGTGTGGGAAATACCTGCTTTGTGTGCCCAGATACTGTAAGTCACTGTTATTGTCAGAATATATATGCACTAGGTCTGGTTATAAGTAATACTACATCAACACACCTAGCTTGGTTGTAATATCGGTAGTACACAAAACATTGGATTGACAAAACACTCAGTGCAGCTTAGAACTGTGATGTGACCTTGACCGTGACTACTGCCAGTTCATTTATCAGACTATGAAGTCTTACCTTTCTAACAAATTATGTGCAGAACTATAATATTTCCTCCATCAGTTTATCTTAGTGAAATTTTCTACAAAGTAACAAAAGCCTAAAATAGTGCACTGCAATCCAATCTTTTCACAAGAAACTCTAATCAATGATGATGTACTATCAAACAAAGTTGGATGCAAAAGGATCTGTAGTTCTAAATATACTGTAGAAACAGTTATATTTTGATTGTATAACCTTGAAGATAGTGAGCTAATATTTTCACAAGGCGTTGTGGCTCATCATGAAACCTGATCCTGGTGGGGACCATTACTATGTTGGGTGCCTAGGTCAAACACATGTTTCTACCTTTAGTAGCTCCTCAGTGACTGCTGGAAAAATTCTGTTTTTTTTAAATGCTGTATTTAAAAAGTCTGAGCATACTTTGCAAAAAGAAGTAACTCTGCAAGAATGAACACTCTCTCCTTGACCTATGGATCTATAAAGGATGCTTCAAAATGTTAGATCCGGAAAAAATTGCTGCAAAGGTGTTCAGGCTTCAAGGCAATTCAACGCAGGTAAGTAAATATAAGCCTCAATGGTAATTATTAGTGCATGAATCTAATAATGGGTGTAATTCTCTATGAATTACAACATAAGCACATACCAAACTACAATCCCACCTTGCACAGTTCTTGCAAAGCTGCTGCCTGTCTTCGTTCACTGGACTGCACTTGCTCCAACAGACACTCCCTGTCTTTGGCGTAGGCATGCACTTCTTCAAGGCGATTCTTCAGCTTCATGACCTTGTGCTGAGATTCCTCATAGCGCTCCGCATAATTAGCCTTGCATGTGGGCATAAAAAAGATCAAATCTTACTATAGGGAAATTGAACTGAAAAGGCATCATGGGCCCTGTCAACAGAAATATAACAAGACCTATACACACAGCAGTTTCTCACTTGGTTTCTCACCTTGTTTGTTAAAATTAATATCAACATCTGAAGGTCACAAACACATGATGAAGAATGCTGCTATTTTAGCATGTGTGGCAAAAGTATCAAACACATTATGACAACTGTTTTCTGTTCTTCACTGGTAAAAAGTGAGTTAACATGACTGCAGGAGCTCAGATTCAAAACAAACTAGTACTTTAAAAAATGTTTAACAACTATTGACTGGACAACCAATGGAAGCATGCAGATGATTATGATTTGCACATTTTCTGCATTTTCAGGCAAACCTGAGTCTTTGCCTTGGTTCTCCTTTGAAATAATGAATGGCAAGTATACATATGCTGCATTTTCATTTAACAGTAACACTCACAGAAGCACTAAGCTGCTGGCACACAGAATTCTTTATTTTCATTAATGCTCACCCTTCTAAAGCAGCAGCATTCTCTGTGATGGTCCTAAACTATGCCTTTTAAAGCTGGTCACTGAAGAGATTCATAAACTCACTGTTGTATCGCCTACCAAAACCTACATGTTAGACCTTGTTCCTACTTCTCTCACTAAAGAATGTCTTCCTAACCTAATCATAAAAACTGTAAAGAGTTCTCTCTTCTGGAACCATCCCATGTCAGTTCAAGCAGGTCCTAGTAACCCCACTGCTAAATTTGCCCTCATTTCTGTGTACTGGTGTGGAGTGGTCAAAGGACAAGACACAGGCAGCGGAGTCAATAAAGTGGAGACCACAGCAGGCGTATGGCAGCAATCAGTTTTTACTTGTTCAGCCGCAGACAGTTTTCAGCACACACACAAAATCATCACGCTCATGCATAGATAAGAGAATGGTGCGGGCCACAGGGAACACACGCTATCGCTACAGTAAAATCGCCACTCTGGACCACAAAATGGCTGACAATTGTGTTTCCCTGGCCCGCACAAATACACTTTCCTCTACAATAACTAAACTAATTAAAACATCAAAAACATCAAATAAAAGCTACAGTTACAATCTTTTAAACCGTATAAACAAAATGTACACACATGACTTATTTTATTTACAACAAGAGTGGGAAGCGTGGCTTGTGCCTGTCTATATACAGATTCGTACAACTAAATCACAACTAACACAATGTACAAAATATAAACGTCACTAAAACTTACATCGGAATAAAGAGCACGCTCCCACGGTTAAAATGGTACATAACAATTACAATACAACGCTCTGTAAGAGAAGCAAGACAAACTCAAAGACTAGCATTAAAACAATCGGTGCGAACTTTCGCCTGGGGCGCGTAACCTTAGTCGCAGCAGCGCTGATAGTGAGATTAAGTAGTCTATGAATACAACTTAGCTTCTACAGTACACAATACTTAATAAGTTAATTTCAGCCCAAAATAAACACTAAACATGAAGTCAGCTAAGCAAAATACTATACGACAACGCATTGATCGACACAGAATTACTTTAATCGAATCAAAACAACATTTCACTACCATTTACTAGTACTAAACAAAGCGCGCCATGCAGACGACGGCTATAAAAGAATGGACCTAGAGAGACATCGGCTACTAATTAAGCTCGATCCAGTGTCTGAATAAACGTTAAATAAACATTCTAAGATGCCAAATTATATTATACATAGCTTAGTGCATAAAAAGGACTAGATAGACAAAGAGTAGGTAAATAAACAAGCGGTCAAAATGTTAAGGGGAGAAAAACAGATTTGAAAAAGGCGCGCACTGGCGGCTATCGCCGGTCGGCTGTGTGAAGGCCATGTGGCATTACGCCACACGCCGCGCTTCAAAACAAAAGCGTCGTCTGCTCTGGTTCCCGGGTTACTAAAGTACAGTAATGAAATTGCATTGATCCGTTAAGCGGGGCGGGATTATTGTAAAACGTACAAAGAGCACTTGCTCACATCTGTAACCCTGAAAAAGGTTGTTTTAACCCAACTGCAAAAACATCTCAGAAAATGATCTGCTTGAAATCAGACAGTCTGCACAATGAAAGAATCACAGCACAGCTCTGCTTAGTGTTGAAGATGGTCTCACAAATGCCGGTGACAGACTGGTCTCAGTGCTGGCTTTGCTGGACCTTGGTGCGGCAATTGACAGGCTGGACCATCCCATATCGTCACCGAAGTTTGAGACTACTTCACGCATTTCTGGCATCGTGCTTGACTGGTTTGCATCCTACTTAGAGGGACACAAACAGTGACAGCTGACTACATGTTGTCTTCTCCCAGCCTAGTGTTCTGCAGGTTTGGTTCTTGGGCCAATCCTGTTCATGCTGTACTCCCAGCCCTTCTCTGACTTCATTATCTTGTCATGAGTGTGATTATCAAAAATATGCAGATGACACCCAGTTGTCAAAGAGAGCTCTTCCTGATCAAATCCAGTTTCTTCTCCATGGTATCCAGACCTACATCCAATGTCTTGTTGGCTGGATGTAAAGCAACAAGCTCAAACTAAATGCTGGTACATGCTGATCTTAATTGGTAAAAAACTGGAAATTAGCAGTTAATGCAAATCCTGCTATGTATGTGGCTTCAAATAAAGTGACACTGTAATCTGGTGCATGGTTTATGTTGTATACAGACCATGTGCTGAGATGGCAGCAACTTCATATGGCACAACCCATGTAACAACCAAACAGTGCTGTAACCACTTCAGTGGATATTCAAAACATACTGTGCACAACTAGTCACTCATCCAGTCACATATGACTAGAGTGCAGTGGGTCTGCTTGGAAGAGGAGAACAGCTATACAGTTGCCAATGTGAAGTGCTTAGGGCTCATCTTGAGATGAGATGCTCGACAAGTGTTCACACAAAACAAAATTAAAAAATAATATACATTACCATACCAAGTTTGGCTACTAATGGTTAAGCTGTTCACAAGATATCGTCTGGACAATCATTAACTGAAATCCAACAAACTGCCCATTGCCACTACCTCCATCTTGCCAAAGTACTAACCAAACTTAGCACAAATTTTCATGCTAAAAAAACTTTGAAATAATCTAACACCTGGTCCAACAAGTAAATGGAAGAGTGAGAACTCAAATGCACATGTTGTCTAGGCTATGATGAGGTCATTCACTGAAAATAGAATATGGAGCCAACACTATGAGCAGAAATCCCTGCACATGATGGTGAGGTATAGTATTAGTAATTCTTATAAAGTCAGGGAGAAGATTCTGCTATGGATAGTAGAAGAGGTACACAGTCAAAATTTGCATGCTTCATATAAACAACTCTGTTTGGATAAGAAGTCTGTTTTGCAAACACACAGATATTGATATGGAATAAAGAGTACAAAAATCAACACAATGAACAAATATTCTGCATTTATACACAACTAGTCACTCAGACATTTAAAAACAAAACAAAAAAAACTCTGCTGCTCTTCATTCAGAATCAGAATATTTATTGTCCCAGTGTAAGTTTACAAGGAAATTTGTCTTACAGTGCACAGTAGGAAATAAACAATAGACTAATATTTTAACATGGCAACAAAGGCTAAAAATACACCTAACACACACAACATATTACAATCACAGCATTGGAAACTAAATATTTACACAAACATCTGTAATTTAAATATTTACACAAGCATCTGTAATTAAACAATATTAGTCTCTCTCTCTCTACCACTCTTTCTCTCTCTCACACACACACACACACACACACACACACACACACACACATATACACATGCACGCACGCATGCCCACACACACACACACACACACACACACACACACACACACACACCCACACCCTGTCTACAACATACAATTAATGTTGCTCAAGGTGTACAGACAAATACATAACTATCATGGAAATATGATGAGGAAGAGGTGTGTTTAAAGCTGAGCTCTAAAAGATGACAAGGACGAGAAGAAGCGGTAGTGGCATTGAATTCCAAACAACTGAGCCTGGTATTAAAAAGACTGAACACCAGCACTTTTCAGGTTGACACATGGAACAGTCAGAAGTTTCTGAGAGAAAGAATGAAGAGATCTGGACAGTGACATGACACTCCAGTTCATGAGGATGTACCACCATACCAAGTTTGGTTAGAATACATCTTCTGGACAAAGCCTGGACATATGAATACAACAATTCCTATACACACACCCTAACTTTGTTACAGATAGTATAATTAGGAAGGCTATATTCTGACCTATTTCATGTTTTAAAAAGAGGACACCTTGTCTGAACGGTTCAAAGCCCTAGCTTCTCAGCTGAGGTGTTGCTAATTTCTGTGTCTACAGTATCCCTCCAAAGTTTAGTGCAGCAAACAAAATCACTGAATTTATACTCACAGCCCTTATTTCCAGGCCTTGTAATTTCTGTTCCAACTCACGGCTGTGTCTGAAAAACAACAATGCTCAATCAAATCAAATCAATGTTTTATTTTATGTCTGTTCGCACTGAGGTGATATTAGACAAAACCAACAACAACAAAATCTATTATACTAACTTACCCACAGGACCATGTACAATCAATTTAACAATAAAAATTATAATATCAGTATTATACAAAATGTCTCTTACTTTGTTACAATCATTGAAGTCATGTGCATTTTTCTGAAATAAATCTGTGGTAATAGGACATTCAAGTAGTACGTGTCTAACAGATAGAATATTCTTACAAACACAAGTCACATTCTGTTAATACTTGTGTGTGTTCCATGAATTTAGATGTAACTTGTATATTACTCTTGCTAAATATCTTGAACAAGAAGGTATTGCAGGTTTACTTTTTTGAAGTTCTTGATACACAGTCTTCTCAAGTACTGATGCAATCTCAAGGTACGAAAGCTGTAGGTTATTGTATGATATTTTCAGACATGTTTTTCATTGTAACTTGTTTAGCTAATTGATCTGATATTTCATTCCAATAAAGACCACAATGGGAAGGTACTCAACAAAATTCTATCCCTATCCCCCTAGACATGATACAATGTATTAAATATTTATTTCATAAATTATATCCTTTTCATTTTGCAGTCCCAGTTTTGCAATGCAGATATATACTGATTTTGAATCAACATACCAAAAACTTAAAGCACCCAAGAAAATCACAGGAAAATCATTGAACCTACTTGAAAGAATCTCAAGAGTGAAGAAAATGCAAGAAAACAACTGGGATATTGTCTGGATTAGACTATTGCAAGTCTCTTCCCATGGGCACTCCTAACTCTGTTATTCAATCAATGCAGAAAGTCCAAAACAGTGCTGCACATCTTATTCTCAGAGCACCATGTCATCCAAACAGCACACATCTCCTACTGTAACTCCACTGGCTCCCAATTAACAATTTCTGAATGGATAAAAGAGAAAAACTGCTTGAATGTGTTACAATGCAATCACAGGTTCTGCTCCCTCTTATCTTTCTGAGCTGTTACAGTCCTTCCAACTCTCTCTGCTATTCATGAGACACACACCTGCTCAAACTCCCGATGCTTCAACTGCAAAACTGTCCCAGTAGACATGCCAAATCCAGTCTGGAAGCATTTTGGTTACAGCCAGTTGTGGCCATCATGGCAAGTGTACAGCCAGAATAGGGCTGGATCGTATATACCTGATCCAACTTCCCGCATCCAATTCAATTCCATTTTTCCAAAGAAGGTGTGGATCATATTGTACACAACCGACCCAGAACTGATCTAGATGGCCTGGTCAGGGTTTGATGAAACACATTATTATTATTATTATTGATCGCTTTTATATAGCGCTAATCTCCGCTCTCGAACAGACTCACTGTGCTCGCATGTGATTCTACATGAGTGAATAGCTTTTTATAGTGCGTTTTTTGAATATCCACCGAAGTGGTGTACTTACAGCGCTGGCATGGCTGGTGCCACAAGAAACTGCAGCAGTCTTGGTGCGTTCTATGTACACTATACAACCATGCACCATGTCACTTCATGCAAAGCCACATACGTAAGGTGTATGCGTGTTTAGCTGTAACCTGCCACCCGCGCTTTTGGCAGAATGACCGGGGTCTTTTACGTGCTACTGCAGTAACACGGGGGTGGAACGGATACCGAAATAAGTCAGCACAGAAAGATGACCCTGGAGAAGAAAATTCCCCCGTCACTCCAGCAGGGATTTGAACCCACGACCTTTCAATCACGAGTCCGGCGCTCTAACCACTGAGCTATCCCTGCCCCCAGATCTGGTCTGGAAGCAAGCTGGTGTGCAGGAATCATTGGGCCTGGTTTCTGGCAGGACACAACTGGCCTGCTACCAGTTTTCCACTTTTAGACTTGGTTGCATTCTTCCACAGATGTCCCAGATCTTTTTTTCTTCTCCATCCTTATGTACTTTGTGTTTACAGAATACAGATTCTTTATTGTCTATGCATAACATAGAAATTTGCCTTACGACTGCATAAAAGATGCCAATGCAATAACCCACAGCCTGTCAGCATAATACATAAACATAAGTACACATACACAGAGTACTTTATCTTTGAGTCTGGATGGCACACACACATCCAAAACAGTCAACCCTAGCATTCACAGGTCAAACATTTTTCAACAATTAAGAAAAGTACAACTAACCAAATTCAACCCAACAGACAAAATACCTGCACACAAGCATCTCAATTCAGGCCAGTACTATCACATAAAGAGCATAGTAAACCCTCATATTGAAAAATAGCAAACTAATGTGAGCAAGTGCTCTTTGTATACGTTTTACAATAATCCTGCCCCTGTTAACAGATCCACAGCAATTTCATTACTGTACTGATAGTAACCCGGGAACTGGAGCAGACGACGCTTTTGTTTTGAAGCGCGTTGTGTGGCGTAACGCCACATGGCCTTCACACAGCCGACTGGCGATAGCCGCCAGTGTGCGCCATTTTCAAATCTGTTTTTCTCCCTTAATATTTTGACCACTTGTTTGTTTACCTACTCTTTGTTTACCTAGTCCTTTTTATGCACTAAGCCATGTGTAATATATTTTGGCATCTTAGAATGTTTATCCAACGTTTATTTAGACACAGGATCGAGCTTAATCAGTAGCCGATGCCTTTCTAGGTCCATTCTTTTTATAGCCGTCATCTGCATGGTGCACTTTGTTAAGTACTAGTGAATAGTAGTGAAACGTTGTTTTGATTCGATTAAAGTAATTCTGTGTCGATCAATGCTTTGTCCTATAGTATTTTGCTTAGCTGACTTCATGTTTAGTGTTTATTTTGGGTTGAAATTAACTTGTTAGGTATTGTGTACTGTAGAAGCTAAGTTTTATTCATAGACTACTTAATATTACTATCAGCGCTGCTGCAACTACTGACTCCGCTGCCTGTGTCCTGTCCTTTGACCACTCCACTCCATTACACTAAAATCGCAGGCATCATGCAAAACAGAAACGTAGCATACTAACAGTTTTAATACTGAAATAACCTCTGTCTCTCCCTCTCCCCTTGCCTCAAACCCCCACCCTTTCCAGATATAATAGCACTATCACTATTGGGGGCAGGGATAGCTCAGTGGTTAGAGCACCGGACTCGTGATTGAAAAGTTGCGGGTTCAAATCCCTGCTGGAGCGGTGGGAGAATTTTCTTCTCCAGGGTCGATAATTCGGTATCTGTTCCACCCCTGTGTTACCGTGGTAGCACATAAAAGATCCAGGTCATTCTGCCAAAAGTGCAGGTGGCAGGTTACAGCTTGCATATGTGGCTTTGCATGAAGTGACATGGTGCATGGTTGTATGGTGTACACAGAACTTGCACCGAGACGGCTGCAGTTTCATGTGGCACCAGCCATGCCAATGCAGTAAGTACACCACTTTGGTGGATATTTAAATAAAGCACTGTAAAGTTAGCCACACATGTAGAACCACCTGCAAGCACAATGAGTCTGCTCAAGAGACCCGCAAATAGCACTAGATAAGTGATCATCAATCGATCATTCAAAAAGTAGTGGTTACTTTGCCACTCAACGTGACAAACCTTGTTTCATGTATCTATTTGTGGTAGAATTGTTGACAACAGTGTTGACATGGTTGTATGGTGTACATAGGACTTGCGCCGAGACAGCTGCAGTTTCATGTGGCACCAGCCATGCCAGCGCTGTAAGTACACCACTTCGGTGGATATTCAAAAAACAAAACGCGCTATAAAGCTAGTCACTCATGTAGAACCACATGCAAGCGCAATGAGTCTGCTCAAGAGAGCGGAGAATAGCGCTATATAAACGATCATCAATCACTCAATCACAACAAATACATCATAGATTTCTAACTCTACTGATTACATAAAAACATTCAAATTAAAAAGTGATCAACTACAAACCCAAGTATCATGCCAAATAAGACAGCCAAAAACAAAAGCCATTTTAATAAATTCCTCTCTCCCTCCCCTTTCCTCCTCATCTCCCCCCCCCCAACAAGTATATCACAGAAAGTGCAAAACACACAAACACACACACAGCACATGACACATACATGGCATATGCACACAACACCTTGACGAATGCTGATACTACCACCCAAATGGCACACTCACACCCCATGTATATGCTTCCACCCTAATATTTGTGGCATGCACACACACACACACAGGCTGACACTGCACACACATATAGCTCCCACTGAAACAACCCACCCATCCATACAGGTATCAAAACCACTGAGCAGAGGCCTTGGCTCCCACTGACCTAAATCAGGTCTAGCTCTGTGGGAGCCACTGACAGGGGAGTTAGCCCAAAGCAACTTAAAACAACAGGGGTCCAACAATACTGTGATAATCATTGGAGGAGCAGAGGCTGGGAAATGTGCAAAACCAGCTTGGACCCAATATAGTTCTGGCTGAAAGTGTCAGGATTTGGCCACACAGATTTGGTCTAGAAGCAAGCCAGCTTCTGAGCCAATTCAAATTGGGTGTAAATCGGATCCAGCATGTTTACTGGGACGGCTTTCACTTTCTGACATTTTCATCCTCACATCTTCACTTTCTGACATTTTGATCCTCACATCTGGAACAATCTCCCCAAAAACATCAGGCACTCAGCTACTCTTCCTTCAAAAGCAAACTCAAGACATTTTTCTTCTCCAAATGTCTGAGTTAAGCAACACTGTCCTTCACCCCTATCAGTCCATACAGAGAGAGAGAGTGAGTGAGAGAGAGAGAGAGAGTGTGTGTGTGTGTGTGTGTGTGTGTGTGTGTGTGTGTGTGTGTGTGTGTGTGTGTGTGTGTGTGTGTGTGTGTGTGTGTGTGTGCATGCATCTTGCACATAGTTATGCTTGAACCTTTGTTGATGTCTACATTACCATGTGATTATGCGTCAGCTTTTGTTTCATTGTGAATAACATTCTCCATCTCAATGCACATTATGTGTGGTACACATAATGTTTGTTTAGCACTTTAAGTGGTGGGGTAGGCACTTTACAAATTTCCGTTATTATTAGGTATAAGTCGAGGAAGGCATCTGCCAGAGAATGTAGTTGAAAGCACCTTTCTGATGGGCACTTATTTCATTAATATATGTGCAGGGGGGGTTGATGCAGGCTGATTTGGACATAGCTCTTCCTTCAAGCCAGCCCCAGACAGCTGAAAGAGTATCCTTTCTGGAGCAAGGGTAGGGTATTTTGTACTATGTGTTTGGGATCCTGTGCTCATATCACATGGACAATTGCTAGTGTCAGAGATCTTCAGGCAATGCAAGTGAGAACATATAGGCCAGTTCTTAGTCTGAAGATGACAGACTGTCGTGTGTGTGTGTGTGTGTGTGTGTGTGTGTGTGTGTGTGTGTGTGTGTGTGTGTGTGTGTGTGTGTGTGTGTGTGTGTGTGTGTGTGTGCATGGGCATGCTTGCATGCATGCGTGCATGCATGCATGCATGCTTGTATGTGTGTGTGGTTAGTGTTATTGTAAAGTGCCCTGTGCTCCCACCTTGTGCAGTAGATGGGCACTCTAGAAATTCTCTTTATTATTATCTCTCCAGGTTACTGAGGTACATATCCTCTTTGTTTTTGTTCAGTTGTTGTTTCCATGTCTGGCTGTTTATACTGCCCTGATATAACCATGCTAGTTGACTGGCATACAGGCTGTTTATGAGGCTTTTCATCTCAGCAAATGAAATACTAAAACTGTGTCAACTAGCTTCCTGCTATAGACAATTTGTCAGCCTCTTCATTCCCTTGAATCTCAGTGGGATGGAGTACAATGGAGTGACTTTGTGCACTTCTGGGAGAGGTTGGAGATAGTTGTTTCTCTGCTGATGTTGTCTTTTGCTAGTGACAGGTTTTCCAGCACTAACTTGCAATCTGATAAGAAGACCACATGCCACAGACCATATGCTTCTTCTAGGGTGGCAAGGATGTTGATTGCTTTCAACAGAGCAATCTATTCAGCCTAGCAGCTGGTGGAAAGCTTTCTATGGGGCAGAATGGAGTTACATGCCTTCCATTGGAGTGTTGGATGTGTATGCCACATCTGCAATCCCTTGCAATATCCTCTGCTTATCTGTCTGTGTACACAATTGAGTCCAGAGCTCTCTGTACTGTATTCCCAGTCAAGCATTTCCAGAGTTAGGGTGTTTTGCTGGTGGAGGGCTAGGTTCAGCTCAATTCCAGGGACAGCAGAGAAAATAGAAAAGTCTGTCAGACATATGTCCATGTCCTCTGTATCCTGGAGAAGTTTGCTCAAGCCCTGTCAAGTTTGAAATCCGAGCTAAAGATCTACTTCTTCTGTCAATTTGGAGGTGCAACAGGCCTAGATGTGTCCAAATCCCAGTCCATCAGTAATAATAATTACATTTAAGTTGATTAAAAAAAAAAAAAATCCACATCAGAACAGCCTTATACTGATCACTACAGAGATTTACATTCTTTTCATGTGAATCAAAAATCAGCAGTTAAAGGTCTACCTGAAACAGAGTCAGCACAAAGTACTCTTTTTTCCCCTCCAGATCTAATACAAAAATCCAAAACTAAAGAGAAGACAAAGCCAACAGATTAAAACATAAATAAACAAAATAAAGCTTACAGAAGGCAGACTGACAGAGATATGCATGTGTATGCACTTACTTCATTTTCACAAAATAAAAATGCCTATGCCTGACCTCAAAAGAGAGAAACCAGAAACCAGTTGCATGCACCTTTGTGTTGTTAATCATTTTTACTGTTTGCAATATATTGTTGATTTGTGTAAAAGTGAAACAGGAGCCTTGCACTTTGTATTTCAGGACACTCACATGTGGGCATCATCCAAAGAGTCCTGCAGGTCTCTGATCTGTCGTCGTAATGACTGGTTCTCCTCCTGTAGGATGCGTTCTCTGGCTGTTTGTCTGTCTGTTGCTGTTGATGATGAAGACAAAACTAGCCCCTCTGACAAAGAAGCAAGCTTGTGGCGCAGATCTTGGATCTCAGCCTCGTAGTACACTCGTAGGTCAGACAGATGCTTGGCATGCTTCTCACGCAGGTTCAGCCTAGCTCTGAAGTTCAACACATACCATCAAACATGACAAAACAAAAACATATTCTTCACAAGTCACATTGTGCTACTTATTGCTAGCAAATTCAGGCATAGGCATGCATCAATGAGACATAATGCATCAACTCCAAAAGGGGGACTGGGAATATCTGATGTCTCCCACTTGTTTGGAATATCAGGGCTGTCAGTTTTCCCTTGCCTATCTCATCTTTTGTTTGCCTACCTAGTTATATTCTTCTTTCTGTCTTGTCATTTTTGTGCTAATGACCCATTCTCCTGAGATTTTTTCTGAAACTTTCTTGTACTGGTGCCTCAAAAAGATTAACACCAGTGCCTTTAAACAAGATCTCTCTCACACTGTCTCACAAGCCAGTTCTACAAGTGACTATAACTGTCTCTGTTCTGTCCTTGACAAGCTCGCCCCCCTCTTCTGTCACACAGTCCATACAAGGAAGCCAACACCCTGAATCAGCAGCATTGTGGAGCAGTTCTGTGAGCTGAAACGGGAGCATCTGCAGGTGGAGAGATGATGGCTCAAACCTAAGCTCACCTTCCACAAACAAATCCATGACTCCATTAAACAGAAAATAACAAACCTTGTAGATAAAGCCAAACAAGCCTACTACTCTGCCAAAATTCAGTCCAGCACAACCTGTAAACAACTCTTTCAAAACTTCCAACATCATTCTCAGCAAAAACATTTCTTCACCTCTTCTTTCAGTGTGAAACTCTGATGATCTCCAGAATGCCTTTTCTGATTACTTGACAAAGAAAATCTGCACCATCAGAAACCATTTTCCTCCTCCAAACCCAGCTACCTGCCCTGATACCTCTTTCACTGGAAATCCTTTGCTAACTTTTGAGCCTGTCCCTAATGAATTTGTCTTCATAATAAGCAGTGCACCCACCAAGTCTTGTGAACTTGATCCCATTCCCACCATGTTTCTTTATAAAGATCCTGACATCATTTTGCTGACCATCATCAACACATCTCTTACCACTGGTATTGTACCATGTTATCTGAAGATTGCCATCATCAAACCTCTGTTGAAATAGCCATCACTTGCCAAAAATCTTTTGAAAAACTACCACCCCATTTTTAACCTTCAATTTCTGTCCAAAATCCTTGAAAAAGTTGTTCACCACAAACTTCTCTCCCATCTCCTATCGAGCAGGACACAGCACAGAGATTGTTTTGTTACTTATTGTAAATGATATTCTCTTCACTCGAGAACATTTCTGTTCTTCTTTTGTTGGATCTTTTGGTAGCTTTTGACATTATTGACCACCAAATTCTCCTCTTCGTCTTGTACATTACACCTCTCTCCGATATAGCTAATCACTCTGTAAATCATCAGCTTTTTGTGGATGACACACAGCTCCAGAAATCTGCTCCTCTCATTGAAGTGACCAACCTCACCAAAGAACTTGGTGCATGCACAGACAAAAAAACATGGATGACTGAAAATCAGCTCAAACTTAATGATGACAAAACAGAAGCTCTTCACATTCCCTTTTCATCTTCCTTGAAACCTTCCGCCATTTCCCTCCCTGACTTGATCACTCTTGGCTCTCACAACATCCCCATTGCTGATTCTGCCAGGAACCTTGGAGTCATTTTTGACTCAAACCTGTCCATGAAGAAGCATGTCATAAAAATCTGTTAAACTGCTTATTTTCAGCTTAAACACATTAGTTCACTATGCAGAGTTCTCACTGAAGATGCAGCCAGGACTCTTGTTACTTCCTATATCCTCTCGTGGCTCATGGGTACACCTAATTCTGTCATCCAACTTCTCCAGAAAATTCAAAACTTTGCTGTAAGATTCGTTCTCTTGGCACCCTGCCACCACCACTCAACATCTCTCCTGGAAAAACTGCACTGGTTTCCCATTAAATATAAAGTCACTTGTATGTGTTTCAATGCTATAAATGGTTCTGGTCCTGCTTACCTCTCTGAACTGCTACATGTCTCCATTCCGTCTCATACACTACGCTCTTCTTCTGACACCCACATGCTGAAAATCTAGCAATACAAATGCAAGACTAATGGCTTTCGCACTTTCTCTTGCTTTAGACCCCACATTTGGAATTCACTCCCTCAGGACCTTAGATACTGCTCAACTCTCTCAACTGTCATCTTTTAAAGCCAAACTGAAACCCTTCCCCTTCTCACATTATTTCCACCACAACTAATATCAATACCCAGTTTCTGCTACAGTCATTGTGTGCATGCGTGCGTGCGTGCGTTGCGTTGCATTGCATGCGTGCGTGTTTTCATATAACACCTTATGTAAATTGTTTTGGAAGGACTGTGCTCTACATGTGTATAGAGTATTGTATTTAGGTTAATATGTATCATGTGAGTGCTCAGGGCATTGAAGAGCATATGATAAATGTACATTATTATTATTATTAAAACTCTCAAATGTATTTGATGACACAGTTGTGTGGTTTTGTGTGTGTGTGTGGGGGGGGGGGATTTTTTTTATTTTTTTTTAGCTCTTGTTTAGCTATCACATGGCTATGACATGATAACTGGCAGGGGTTATGTGCTGCTTGCTGCCATATGGCATTGTTATTTGCCATTTTGCATTTATGTATTTTTAATAAAAAAAATCTGTCTATTCCATTTTCTTTTCTTTTTTATTATCTAGAATTTTTAAAACTCTGGCACTGACAAATAAGACAGAACTGTCAACAATACCAGCATGTCCTAACCATGCCAAACAGCCTGCAGCTCTATGCACAGTGTGTTCAAAATTTTAAAAGGACAGTACATGATCAGGCTTCACATACCAACTTTTGTTTTGAAATTGCTGTTTACTGTGGATGAGTTTGACAGTGCCAGCTCCATTCAGTTCATCCTGAGATGACCCAGTGTGGCTGGCAGGTCATTAAAATCCAAGAACTAACTAACTAACTAGTTCCATTCAGAATCTTTTGCCAGTAGCTAAAAGACAACATCAAAATGCCTGTCAAATTAGTCTTGATGAAAAAATCCTGGACAGTGTCACTGACTATGGTTTGATCATCTCATTAATTTTACCACTGGTCATTTGACAGTGTTTTGTTCAACTCAGATCCTAGATCTGTATCTGGATCAAAATCCCTCTCCTTCAAACCAGAAACAGATTTGCTTTGCCATCAAATGCCTTCACTCACTCATACTGACAATAACAAAAAAAGGCCAATTTTTGAAGCCATCTTCACACAGGTCATGCTACTGGGCAGTTCAGTGAAGCTGGTTTGCACAAGTGAATGCCCTTTGTAATCTTTTGCACAAGAAGTCATGAGAAGTCGCTTTCTGAGTAGGTGTTGCTTCACGCTGTGTACAACAATGGAAGTTGAACCTAGAATTGCAAAGCAGTACAAATGTCACCGCTGTTGCAGGTTGCAAAAATTACAGGGGAATGGGGATGGATGGTGGAAAAACAGTGTCTGCGTCCTTTTTTGGCTGACCAGAAGATCATAAGTTCGTGGAGAAAAAAAAAGTGTTTTGGGGCATCCTATAGCATGAGCAACAAGTTATTGCTTGTTAATAATAATAATAATGTACATTTATCATGCACTCATCAACGCCCTGAGCGCTCACATGATGCATATTAACCTAAATATGATATTCTATACACATGTAGAGCATAGTCCTACCATTTTTTTTAACGTAAGTATTATAAAAATATAAAAAAATGCACCACACACACACACACACACACACACACACACACACACACACACACACACACACACAATGACTGTGGCAGAAACTGGGTACTGATAGTAGTTAGGACGGAAATACTGTGAGAAGAGGAAGGGTTTCAGTTTGGCTTTAAAAGATGACAGGGTTGAGCAGTGTCTAAGGTCTTGTGGGATTGAATTCCAAATGTGGGGTCCAAAGCAAGAGAAGGTGTGAAAGCCACGAGTCTTGCGTTTGTATTGTTGGATTTCCAGCATGTGGGTGTCAGAAGAAGAGCGTAGTCACTAGTGTATGAGACGGAGTGTAGACATGCAGCAGTTCAGAGAGGTAAGCAGGACCAGAACCATTTATAGCACTGAAACACATACAAGTGACTTTATAGTTAATATGTTCTGAAATGGGAAGCCCGTGCAGTTTTCAAAGGAGAGGTGTTGAGTAGTGGTGACGGGGTGCCAAGAGAACAAGAGAACACATTCTGATGACAGGCCTCCAAGAATGTCTTTAAAGTTGGCAGTGTAAAATTTGCAAATTCACTGTCACCCCCTTCCACTGTGAACAAAGTACACACCAGAAGCAAAAGCAGCTAAGGGACTTAAGCAATGCCAGGCAAAAGTCAAGGGAGTTAACAACCCCACCTGAACTGCCCAAGAAGAAATGCTGATGGAGCAGCATCCCTTTACTCATAAATATGCATACTCTTGAAGTGGCAAACCAGTTTCTTGCAAGTTACAAGATTTGGCACATTATGTGCCAGTGGTGACTGATTACTCCTAGCAAAACATAGACAACAAACAAAATAATGGTCCTCACCAGGATAAACATGTGGTTTGGGGAACTAAAAATCTAATTTGGCTCCAGGAGGGCCTGATGTACCCCCAAAAGGCATAGGCTTTTCTTCTCTTTATCCCACTCTGTTTTAAGGTCTTCAAAACCCAACGCAGCCTCAGTAATCAGTAATTTTCTTGTTTTTCTTTCTTTCTATATTTCAATCTAAAATCAGCACTAAGTTTGTTTGTTTTTTGTTTGTTTTTATTCTGCAGAAAGCAGAACAGACTGTGCATGCAAGTTATGGAGAACATGTACCTGGGCGATAAAGCCATGTCTAGATGCAAAGGCAGATCTGTAATGGCTGCAGTACGCTGTAGCTGAGAGTTGTTTGATCCCCCAGTCTTGTTGGCAGAGCAAATGTCAGCCTGTTTGCTGTCATCACCTCTACCTGAAAGCTGAACACACAGTATGCCAATGTTAATATACTCCACACCACATGGCACTGAACCTTTGGGCAGCAGAAAGGCTCATTTGACAGACTGAGGCCTCTTTAGTCCACTGATGCCTCAAACATCAACAACAAATATCAGGGAAGGTTTTAGAAAAAAGAGAGCTGGTCTTTCATCAGGGGGTCTACCAATATTTGAGATAAAGTTTGTTTTGATCTTCTGTCCAGCTTTGCCCTCTACTCTCCTCTGCCATTTGCTCAGTGGATATAAGCTGAAGTCTGGATATAAGCTTGCATTGGTAGAAGTATTCCTGTAAAATCTTGCTTTTTCTACAGGGATGACTGACGACTGAGCTCGGTGAACTTGCTATTCATTAATTACACTAGTTACATTAAAGAAATATATATAAAAAATCTTAACATTAAACATTTTGCCACATCCAGCCAGCCAGCCAGGTGGCCTAACATAGATACTTGCATACTCACAGATTTATACTGTATAAGTCAATAAGTGTGGAAGCTAAACTACAGTTGTGCTCATGATCCTATTCATATACTTGACAATCATACAAGGCTGGAAACCTGACTGCATAAGGACTTGATGAAATTAATTTTTTTTAGGAATGAGTGAACAACTGCTGGTGAGGTTGACAAAACAGAACATATTTAGGGAAATGTACTCACCTATACAATGAAACACAAAGAACAATCAAACACAAGTGCCTTTGACAGAGAGTCTTTGTCAGGTTAAGAAGATAGATAGATAGATAATAATAAAAGAAGGAAGCAAAGAAGAAGACAGACAAGGAGTTGATGTAAAAAGAAAAAAAGAAAAAAAAGTTAAAATTCTTCAACTTTTTTTTTATTTTTTAAATCAACTCCTTGTCTATCTTCTTCTTTGCTTCCTTCTTCTTTTATTATTGTCTATCTTCTTACACATGATGGAGAGTTTCTGTCGAAAGTGCTTGTGTTTGATTGTTCCTTTTGTTTCGTTGTATAGGTGAGTACATTTCCCTAGATCTGTTCTATTTCAATTTTTAGTTTTGGGATTTTTTTTACATTAAAATTTGGCCAAGCCCATAGCAACTGTTATTAATTACAGTAACAGCATCCAAGAATACTAAAATGATAAGATTTGCAACATCAGCAAGTGAACAGCTGGCTGATCTTTCACTGATCATTACATAATTGCACTTTCAAGCAAAAACTCAAGAATAATAATAATGAATACTTAGAGTGCCTAATCCGCACAGGCCCCAAGCACTTCCATGTTCTTTACAAATACCTATTGTCAAAATTCAATGCATACAACATGAATGCACACACACATGCACGCACACACAGAGACTCACACACGCATGCACATGCATACACACACACGCATATGCACACTCAGACACACACACACAAACCAAGTTCCTTCCTTCCTTCCATAAAATCAATCTCTACACAAACATAAAACAAAATATGCATACACAAACACACACCAGTCGCTTATCAGAGCAATGAGAGTGAAGAAAAGGTTTTAAAAAAACCCAATTTCACCTCTCTTGCTGATGTCCTGACCTTGCCAATGGGCATGGGACTGCTGTAAACACCTCCACACAGCTGCTTCTCATGCACCATCCCTGAACTTGACCTTTGAGTCACCTGAAGTGACCTCTGGCTCAACTTTTTTTGTGCTGACCTTGCATAACCAGATTGGAGCAAAGTCAGTCTATCTGCAAAGTGTTTGCTTCCTCCCTCACTTGGTTCAAGCAGAGATGAGCAGTGAGATATCTGCTGTAGCCCCTCTGTATCACAGTCATCTGACTGAATGCTCTCTATGCCACAAGTACTACGTCTTTCTTCTGCCTTTCTGTAGCCTGCACATGGTGACCGTTCTGTCAGCGCCTGTAATAGAACACAAAAGGTGAATACAAACCAAGTGTACACATGCAACCACTGTAAGACAGACAAAGTGAACCTGACCACACAAGGATAAAGGTTTAGGCACTAATACTGTCACACAACCTGTCCTTGATATGAATTACAAACACTCAAACAGTAATATGAATCAGAACTTAGACAAAATGATAATTATGATTTATAATGATTATTGTAACTAATCATAATAAAAAAGACAGAAAATAACACAAATTCATATATATCTTGAGTTCAGTTCAGTTGAAGATTGTATCTATGTATCTGGAAAAGCCTGCAAGCACTCCTCCCCATTTATCAGAAGTTTCCCAAACTATGCCTTTGCAGCTCTAATGTTTGTCTGATTGGCAATGATCAATCTTCAAGCACTTCCTCTTTCCCAGCACCCTTAAGTAGGGTCAGTGATGACTTAAGGGGCTGTACCAGCAAGGGCATGTCCCTCAGAAGCACCATTCAAGCCAGAGAGAACTAGTCAGAGACCCGACAATACCAGTGGGATTTTACAAATGCAGAGTACAATTGGGTTTTGTTTGTATTTTAGCATCAGACCTCTCAAAGTGGCAGTATATTCATTGAGCATTTTTGAGCACCCTGATTATGGCCACTCTATCTATGATCACTAAGGATTAACTGAAATGTTTAACTTAATTGTGCTGTGATCTTGACACTGAAGACAGCAACCTAATCTTTTTACAAGACACTCCAACATATGATGATGGAGTTTGGTTACGAAAGGAGTTGTATGCTAGTAGAAGATATAACCTGATTGTGGCCACCTGTAAGTACACCACTTCGGTGGATATTCAAAAATGCGCTATAAAACGCTATTCACTCATGTAGAATCACATGCGAGCACAGTGAGTCTGCTCAGGAGCGGAGAATAGCGCTATATAAAAGTGATCAACAACAACAGATGTGACCTTATCCATAAACACAGCAATCTAATGACTCCAACTTATGACGATGTACCATCAAACTAAGTTTGGTTCCCCCCCACCCCCTCCCAAAAAAAGGAGTAGTACACTAGCAGAAGGTACAATGCTAACAGAAAAGGTCACATTTTGATTAAGTGAGCCCTCATTGTGCCTTGGACCTTGAAGAGAGCAACCCAACCTTTCCATATGACTTTCCAGCTAATGATGATGCATCACCATACCATGTTTGGTTACAAAAGCCTCTGTGGTTCTGAGGTCACTTCAGAAGCAACTGCATATTCAAAACCAATTCTCACATATATAATAATAGTGTAAACCCTTTCTCTTTAACAGTCAAATCCAAAAATCATAATGACAGTCAAATCCAAAAATCATAACCATCACTAGGCACATACACACACACAAATTCTACACAAACATAAAACAATTTATGCATACACAAACATCAAACACAATTTTCAAAGAGTTAGTCCATTCAATGTTGCCCTTGTTAAAAAAGGCATACAAGGCTAGGACATTCTGGTATCACTGACCATTCTGTCTAAATTATTGATACAAGATTAAAGTATAAAAAAGAATGGACAAAAACAAAACAAAAATTTGAAAACATATCAATACAAATGGCAAATACCAGTGCCATATGGCAGCAAGCTGCACATACCACCTACCAACTATCATCTCCTAGGTGCTCAACTTGAGCCATACAAAAAGCCTTTTACCAAAAAATGTTGGAGACTTTTCTGGAAAAAAGTACAGAGGGTCCATCAGCAGAAAAATTACAAGACAGAAAAAGCAAGAGGACTAAGCAGAATGAAATGATGGCCCTTTGATTCCACACCCCCGGGGTGAGACATCACACATCCCCAGCCTCCCTTCTGGGATTCAAAAGTTATCATCCAGTTAAATATTACCAGAATGTTTGAACATTCACTGTGACCTTAGCCTTAAACATAGCAATCCACAATTTTCACTGTACTATTGATGATCTACTATCAAACTAAGGTTGCTTGTAAAAGAATCATTGGTTCAGAATATAAAGAAGAAACAACCGCATAGTTCAGAAAACAAAACAAAAAAAGAAGTTATATTTTTAACTGTATCCCTTATTGTCACTTTGACCACAACCTATAGCAACCTATTTTATTTGCCTGACACTCCTGGCTCATGGTGATATACCACACAGAGTTTGGTTACATAAGTAAGTAATTGGTGTTTTACGCCCAGTCAACCATTACGGTTATCTCAGGGTGTTACACATTTTGTCAGTACATAATATCTGTTAAAAATATGTCTATGTTAAAACTTATATGTATTCAGATTTTTTTTAAACAGTCGTGAGAAGTGGGTAAAACACAAACTGAAAACCTTTTCTCAAATACATATATGCTTTCTCAAGTCAATCTAGAAAACCAATCACTTTGCAAATGTAAAACAGAAATCCATGTATAAAAATCAGACATCAATTTTCAAACCATTAGTCCCTTCAATATTACCCCTGTTTAGAGAGTGCATAAGGCTAGAACATGCTGGTATTGTTGACTATTCCATCTAATTTATTGATACCAGGTTAAAGAAAAGTATAAAAAAGGAATGGATGAGCATAATACAAAATTAAACGTTATACAAATGCTTAATGGCAAATAACAGTGCCATATGGCAGAGAGCTGCACATACCACCTACCAACTACCATCTCCTAGCTGCTCAACAGGAGTCACATCAATTTGTGAGTTTTTTGGAAAAAGTCATAAGAATGGACTATCAGCATAAAAGTGACCAGATAAAAAGAGCAAGAGGGTTATGCAGAAAAACAGGTTTCCTGCACTTCACTAATAGTTCCTTTGTATCATCTTGCAAGTGGATTTATTTCTTCAAAGTTAACTTAAAAACCTCCTAAGAATCACTGAATAATGAAATAAACCATTATTTCAGCTTTAAAGAATTAATGATGATTCTGTTTTGTCATCTGACAGGGCAGAGCATTGGTTGGAGAGAACTCGGTTCTTCTTCGCCTTGCTCTGCCTGTCTGGAACTTTTGGCTTGCGTGGCACCTGCGGCCTGCTGGAAAGAGTGGAGTGCCTGGGGTGCGAAAACCCCTCGACATCCACCAGGACCCCATTCACCCTCACCTTAGTAGGTGAACGCCTCGAAGATGATGAATCAGCTTTCGAGGCTGCGGTTTTTAAGGGACCTGCTGAACCCTTATGTACACTTTTGGAGGGAGCCGCTGAACCCTTAGATGCCATTTGGTGGGGACTGGTGGAACCCCTAGAGGCCATTTTAGGGGGATTGGCTGAACCGCTATCGGTCTCCAAAGAACACATAGTGGACTCGCAACCCAGGCATTGGCTGATACCGTCCTTGACTTCCTGAAGGAAGCCTGAGTGCCAGTCAATACTGATCCGGGTCCGCCAGAAGAATGCACGTTAGACTCAATCATCCTAAATGGACGTTCTGAAAAAACCCAGGTTAATAAGGTTTGACATTCGACAGATTTGGACTCTCTTCTGGTGGAAGCGGCAGCAGCAGCGGCCTAGGTCTTACCTCCAGTGATCACGGTCAGCATCTTGGCTTCACCAACAGTATGGCTTCTGGAAAGGATATGTGTTTCTCAATGTAGTCACGTTGAACCTCCGTCTCCTTCTGCCAGACCGGGCAATCTTTAGCTGATGAAGCATGGGGACCATTGCAATTAGAGCACAGCTTGGGTCCCTCACATTGACCTTCATGCTTATCTTTTTCACAACCCGGACACTTCACAGCAACCTTGCAACGTTGGCTCGTATGGCCAAATTTGTTGCAGTTGAAGCATCGCATCGGGCTGGGAATAAACAAGGGCACCTTCACCTTTAGATAGCTGTGATCTCTTTCGGGAGGTCTGGAGTGTTGAAGGTCAGAAACAGGGTGTTGGTGGGGACCTTTTCAGTATCCTTCTTCACCGTCACCCTGTGGACCTCCAATACAACCTGTTCCTGCAGTTCCTTCTTGATTTCTGTCTCCGTCATGCCAGACAGCTCATGGCAGCGGATGAAGCCACGTGATGAGTTCAGCACTTTGTGGATGGAAACATGTATTGGTCTATCAATGAATCGAGTAGTCTTGAGAAGACCCATTGCCTGTGATTTCCTAGCACACTCAACTAGGAAAGTTCCATCCCTCAACTTTTTAATGCTTTTGAGGGTTCTGGCCACCGCCTGGAACCCTTTCCGGACAGCAAAGAGTGACAGTTTACTCAGTGGGAAGTTGTCACTCGACAACTCCATGACCAATTGTTACAGGAGTTGTAGGAGCGTTTGTTATCTGAGTCTGTGTCCGAATCTTGGTCATTGTCCCATAATCTTTTGTTTTTGTTTGTGGGTGCCATGTTATGTTTCTTAATGATTCATTACGCTTTGTAAGGGGATGCACACAAGCGGCATTCCAGCATGTGTGCACCAGGGCTCAAAACGCAATATACTCAGGTGATAAAAAAACATAAAGTTTAATTCCATCCCCTGATTGACCCTGAGCTGCTGCCTTCTGATCAAAATTAGGGCAAAGCATGACCAGCCAATTGATTGGGTCGGGCCAACCAACCACCAGCCTAGGGGAAGTCTGGGCCAAAGAAGCATGTTGGACCCCATGGGGGACCTCAGCCACCAGGATCCCATCCTCCCCTGACATGGGATACAGAGCACAGCAAACATGCTGGGTCTGAAGGCGACCGCAGAGAGCAAGTAGAATATATAAAGAAGAGCTGTGTTATAGATAAATACAGGAGCATGTCTGGTTAGAAATAAGCTGTAAGAAGGGAGCTGAAAACAGAGGTATCGTGAAGATAATTTTTGGAATGAAATATAGTTGAAAGGACCGGTAGACAGAAACTAGACGTAAGAAAAGAGCGAAAGGGGTGGAGCAGTTTGGTTTAAACACCCCCGGCATGAGAAGCCAGCTCCCTGGGGGTGAGTTTGGTTACAAAAGGTAGTGGTTTAGAATGCCAGACAAAGCCTGGACACATGGAGAGACAGAGTGATTCCACTTCACCAGTAAAAAACTGTCAGTTAAAAACAGCTTGGCTGGCATGAGTCGTCAACACGGCTAGCAAGATAATAGGAGTTGAACAAAAGCAACTATGTGAACTGTACCATCTTTCTGTCTGTAGATTGTCACTCTTGATCCTTCATGACAAAACGCATCCTCTTAACTTTTGCTTTCAGCATTGGCCGTCGGGTCGATGACTGAAAGTGCCACTGGCAAAGAAGAATGTTTATAAGAAATCTTTTACACCCACTGCTGTTTCAGTTTTAAATGCAAAGTTTTAGAATTTCAGTGTTTCAAGTGATGTAGTGTGTGTGTGTGTGTGTGTGTGTGTGTGTGTGTGTGTGTGTGTGTGTGTGTGTGTGTGTGTGTGTGTGTGTGTGTGTGTGTGTGTGTGTGTCTGTGTGTGGTGTGTGCATGCGTGTGTGCGCACGTGCGTGTGCATGTTCTGAACTTCACACGTGTTTGCGGGTGTATGTCTGTGGAAGAAGCCGGGGCAGGCGAAAGGGGGAGAGAATGTGAGTGAGATATATAAATATATTTCTTATTGTTATTTTAATTTTACCTTCTTGAGTCTTGAGCCCATGTGTCAAAGGAAAATTTTCATTTTTATGCTTTGTATAATGATAATTAATAAAGATTTATTTGATTGATTGATTTGCTTGATTGAGTAACAAAGAGTTAGTGCTTTGAGCCCAGTCAACCACAAAGGGTTATTATATCAGGGCTAACAACAAATTTAGGTTTATTTCCTGATTATTTATAAAGTAAATTGTAAAACGTTCTATGTAAAAGTTTTGTACAACTCTTCAAAAATATTTTACACAAACATTACCTTAACATGCTTCCTATTTTGTAAAATACATTTATAAAGGGAAGTGTAAAACGTTCCATGTAAATTATTTTTAGCAGTTATTTAAAAATACTTGACACAACCATTACTGTAACACCCTTCATATTTTATAAAACACACCAATCTCACACAAGAAGTCAAAAATGATTTCCGGATTCACATTCTGAAAGAGTGAATATAAAGACTTCTGTTCGAAATGTTTTTCCTGACTTCCAACAAGTCAGCGCATTCAATCAATATATGTTTAATTGTAATTGCAGTATTACAAGCTACACAAACAGGAGCCTCTTGTTTTCTCAAAATAAATTAATGTGTCAAATAGGAGTGACCAATATGCAATCTGTTTAAAACAGTGTTTTCCTTCCATGTGTTACAAAAGGATAACAGTTTTCCTGAAAGCCTTGGTAAAATTTTATAAAACTTATTTGATGCCAAACCAGCTTCATCCCACTCCCTCTGCCAAACCTTACAGACGTATTTGGAAGTTAATGGTTTCAGGTCAAAAAAAAGGTACCAGACCAGCTGTCGGTTCAGTGTTAAGAGCCTCTTTTGCAGCTCTATCAGCTGCCTCATTTCCTCGAATACCTATATGTCCAAGAACCCACATAAAAATAGTTTCCTTTTTGTCTGCATTAATTTTGTGTAAAATTTCTGTACTTGTATAAGCAGAGGATGATCAGTTTTTAAGTTTTTAAACACTTGCAGAGCAGAGAGTGAATCTGATAAAAAATCATGAATTTCTTTTCTTTTGACTGGTAAACTTGTTTTAGAGCAAACAGAATTGTAAATAAAACAGTGGTCTCTCAGTCGACAAGAGAAGGGGCTATTTGGATCAACAGACAACACTGCTGCAGCAGCAACCTTCTCATCTACATTTGAGCCATCGGTATATATCTGCATATATTTTGGATGTCTGGATGTTATTTCTAAAAAGGCTTGTTTATATACTTCAGGGTTTGTAGAATCTTTTTTATATATGTTGTCAAAGACAGATAGATCTGAGGTTCAGACTGACTCCAAGGAGGGGTATCTGTCACTGTGGTGTCGTCAACCACATCTAGGTCAATCTTAGAATCCTCAAACAGTGGTAGAATTCAGAGGCCAAGAGGTGGAGTCTGGCTGGATTTTTTGGAAAGTTTTAAGTTCGGTGGCTTGAAAACACAGCTGTAAGCTGGGTTGTCAGGACAAGTTTTTAGTTTTAACACATAATTCATGGATATTTTCTTTCTTCTGTTTTTTAAAGACATTTCTTTTGCTTTGGCATAAAGGCTTGTTACTGGGGAAGTATGAAAAGCTCCAAGAGCAATTCGTAACCCCTGGTGATGGATGGGGTCCAGTTTCTTTAGAATGTTGTTTGAAGCTGCCCCATATACAATGCACCCATAGTCTAATTTGGATCTTACAAGGGCTTGATATAGACACAGTAGTGTTTTTTGATCAGCCCCCAAGTTGGTGTGGCATTTGACTTTTAAAATATCCAGAGCTCTGAGGCAGTTCGTTCTGAGATATTTTACATGACTGCTGTAGGATAAGGTTCAATCAAATATTACACCAAGAAGTTTAGCTTCTGTTGCTACCTAGACAGGAGTTTTGCCCAGCAAGATAGATGGTTCTGCAAAATGTTTATGTTGATTACAGAAGTGCACGCAGACTGTTTTGCTTGTGGAGAACTTCAAAACCATTTTTAGAGACCCAATCCTGCACACTGTTTACACATAGCTGCATAAGTCTCTGTGCATGTGGGAGGAACTTTGCACGTATACAAAGTGCAAAATCATCCATGAATAATGACACTTCCAAACCTTTCAAGACAGACTTGAAAATATTGTTAATTTTAAGACTGAAAACAATCAGAGACAAGATATTTCCCTGAGGAACATCTATCTCCTGCTCATATGTATCAGACAGAGTGGAGCCAGCTCTCACCTGAAACAGCCGATGGGACAGAAACCCCTCAATAAAGGTAGGCAAATGGCCTCGAAAATCAAGATTGTAAAGATCAGACAGTATACCATGTTTCCATGTGGTGTTGTAGGCTTTTTCAGGTCAAAGAAAATGGCAAGAACATGTTCTTTTTTGGCAAAAGCATTACAAATGAAACTGTCCAATTGTACCAGCTGATCTGCTGTGCTACGTTTTTTTCCTAAATCCACACTGCTCCAAAGCCAATAAACCTTTGGATTACAAGACCCACACCAATTGCTTGTTCACCATCCTCTCCATCCTTTTGCATAAGCAACTGGTTAAGGCAACGTGTCTATAGTTGTTAGGATCTGAAGAATCCTTTGTGGGTTTTGGCATTGCAACTATGGTGAAGTGCCTGTTTCAGTTCTAAAAATGAAAAGGTTTTATTGTAGTCTTCTGTGTTGTCTGAGGTGAATTTGACAGTTTTTTTCTTCTCTTTTTGCTTTTTAATGGCTTGAAATTGTGTTGAATTGATTGATTGATTGATGATCACTTATATAGCGCTATTCTCCGCTCTCTTGAGCAGACTCACTGCGCTCGCCTGTGGTTCTACATGAGTGACAAGCTTTTTATAGCGCGTTTTTTGAATATCCACCGAAGTGGTGTACTTACAGCACTGGCATGGCTGGTGCCACATGAAACTGCAGCCATCTCGGCGCAAGTTCTGTGTACACCACACAACCATGCATTATGTCACCTCATGCAAAGCCACATACGTAAGGTGTATGCGAGTTTAGCTGTAACCTGCCACCTGCACTTTTGGCAGAATGACCGGGATCTTTTACGTGCTACTGCGGTAACACGGGGGTGGAACGGATACCGAAATTAGAGTCAGCACAGAAAGTAGACCCTGGAGAAGAAAATTCTCCCGCCGCTCCTACAGGGATTTGAACCCGGGACCTTTCAGTCACGAGTCCGGCGCTCTAACCACTGAGCTATCCCCGTCCGAAACCTGGGCGTTGGTTGATGCCGGCCTCAACCTACTGGAGGAAGCCTGAGTGCTGGCTGAATAGTGTTGAGATGAGGAGTTGAGAGAAAATGGTGGAGGCTAACAGATTTGCAATTTGTTTCTTGTCTGTGATCAATTTTCCGTTGACTTTCAAGTGGCCTAAAGAGAAGCTTTTTTTCCTTTGATTTTTCTGATTGCTTTCCAGACAGTTTTAGGTTTGGTTTTTGATGTTAGTGAACAACAGAAACTTTGCCAGGAGGTTTTCTTTTGAGTTTTTATTAAATATCTGGCTTTGGCTTTCAGCTGTTTAAACACTAGTACATTTTCTGCAGTAGGGTTTTGAAAAAGTTTCCGTTGAGCTTTCTTACGTTTTTTAATACCTTGTTTACAAGCATCGCTACACCACGGTATTTTCGGGAGTTTGTTTTTAGAAATGTGAGATTCTGGAATAGTTTTGTTAGCAATCTCAATCAAAGTATCTGTAAACCAAGCCACTGGGTCAGCTTGTCAGACAATTGAGACACACATAGAGTGCAGAAGGACATCCAGTCAGCCCTGTTGAACCTCCAGGGTTCAGCAGCAGGTTCATCTTCGTTACAGGAAATTTTGAGGATGATTGGAAATTGATTGCTTCTGCAGAGATCACTGTGGGTTAACCAGTCAAATTCAAGTACAAGAGATGGATAGATCAAGAACAGAAAAGGAGTGACGGCTGTGGTGTCTATATGTAGGTTCCCCAGTGTTTAAGAGACAAAGGTTGTAATCGTCTAATAATTTTTCTACCATTTGACCTCTGGAATCCTGCCTCACATCACCCCAAAGCATTAAAATTTTCAATGAGGACAAACGGAGTGGCAAGTTGTTGAATCAACTATTCTAGGTCTGACAAACTTACATTGACTGATGGTGAAATATAAATATTGCGGACATTAATGGCCTTGCTCAACATCACCCTCACAGCCACGGCCTACAAAGGGGTGTTTAACTGAACTTCACTAAACAGATAAGGATTATTTATAAGCAAAGCTACCCCCCCCCCCCCATATACCCCCCCCCCCCCCACCCCTGGTAGCTTTGTTATTTAAGGAATTTTTGTTTAAAATGTTAAAACCAGAAAATGTCAGCAATTTTGAATTTGTCAACAGCATCTCCTGCAATGCAATCACAGCTGGCTTGTATTGTTTTGAAAGCAGGACAAGCTCCTCGTAATTGGCTTGGAAGCCTCGCAAGTTCCACTGGGCAATGGAGTGTTCCATTGCTTCAGTCAGGTGGGATCGATGACGAGTCCATCTCATCATCAGACAGGGCTGAATACTGGTTCGAAAGGACCAGATTCTGCTCCGCCTTCTTCAGCCTGTCTGAATCTGCAGGCTTGGGTAGAGCCTGGGTCCCGCCGGAAGGAGCAGAGCACCTGGGGTGTACAAACCCCTAGACATCCACTGGGACCCTCCCCACCCTCACCGCAGTAGGCAAGCTTCTCGATGAAGATGAATCATCTTTCAAGAATGCAGTTTTTAAGGGACCTGCTGAACCCTTAGGGCTGGTTTTGGAGGGAATCACCGAACCTATAGAGACCGTTTTGGAGATATCGGCTGAACCCATAACTGTCTCTGAACTTTTCGCGGGATCACACGGAACCTGGGTGTCAGCTGATGCCGGCCTCAACCTCCTGGAGGAAGCCTGAGTGCTGGCTGATACTGATCTGGACCCACCAGCGGAACGCACTGAAGATAGAGCTGTCTTGAGCGGACACTCCAAAAGAAACACACGTCAGCAACGCCTGACACTTGACAGTTTTCATTTATTTCCTGGTGGAAGTGGCAACGGCATAGGCCTTACCTACAGAGACCACAGTTGGCACCTTGGCTTCACCAACTGTCTGGCTCCTGGAAAGGATATGTGTTTCTCAATGCGGACTCGTTGAATCTCCTTCTCCTGCCAGACTGGGCAATCTTTAGCCGATGAAGCATGGGGACCACTGCAATTAGAGCACGGCTTGGGTCCCTCACACTGACCTTTACGCTTATCTTTTCCGCAACCCAGACACTTTGCAGCAAACTTGCAACGTTGGCTTGTGTGGCCAAATTTGTTGCAGTTGAAGCATCGCATCAGGTCTGGAACAAACAAGGCCACCTTCACCTTTAGATAGCCGACCATGATCTCCATGGGCATTTCTGGTGTGTTGAGGGTCAGAAACAGGGTTTTGGTGGGGACCTTTTCAGTATCCTTCTTCACCGTCACCCTGTGGACCTCCACTACACCCTGTTCTTGCAGTTCCTTCTTGATTTCTGTCTCCGTCATGACGGAAAACTCATGGCAGCGGATGATGCCATGTGACGAGTTCAGCACTTTGTGGATAGAGATGTGTATTGGTCTATCAACGAATCGAGTGGTCTTGAGAAGACCCATTGCCTGTGATTTCCTAGCACACTCCACCAGGAAAGACCCATCCCTCAACCTTCTGGACAGCAAAGGGCGACAGTTTACTCAGTAGGAGGTCATCAGTCGACAACTACACTACCCTTGGCCAGTTATTACTTGTGTTACAGAAACGTTTGTTATCAGAGTCTGTGTCCGAATCTTGGTCACTGTCCCGTAATCTTTTGTTTTTGTTTGAGGGTGCCATGTCATGTTTATTAATGATTTGTTACACTTTGTCCACACCTGCCACTGAGTCCAACAAGGGGATGAACACAAGCGGAAACTCCAGCAAGCTCAAAATGTAATATACTCAGGTGATAAAGAAACTAAGAGTTTACTTCTATCCCCTGACTGACTCTAAGCCACTGCCTTCTAATCAAAATTAGGGCAAAGCATGACCAGCTGATTGATCGGGTCGGGCCAACCCAACCACCCATCAAGGAGAAGTCTAGGCTAAAGAAGCGTGTTGGACCCCATGGGGGACCTCAGCCACCAGGATCCCATCCTCCCCTGACACGGGATGCAGCACACGGCAAACATGCTGGGTCTGAAGGTGACCGCAGAGAGCAAGAACTATGTAAAGAGCTGTGTTGTAGACAGATACAGAAGAATGGCCGGTCAGGTAGAAATAAGCTGTAAGAGGGAGCTGAAAACGGAGGTATCATGGAGAGAGTTTTTGGAATGAAATATGGCTGAAAGGGCCGGTAGACAGAAACTAAATGTAAGAAAAGAACGAAAGGGGTGGAACAGCTTAGTTTAAACACCCCCGGCATGAGAAGCCGGCTCCATGGGGGCCCAGTAACAAAGACAGAATATTAGATATAACTGGTCTTTAACATCCAGTCAACCATGATGGTTGTAGCAAGGCAAAACACATTTTGTCAGAACACAATTCATGTTTATATTGTAGTGTTATAATTTATATGATTTAGTGCCAAAAGGTGCGCATGCAAGGGGTTATGCACTTCAGTTGAAAATAAAACATTGTTAAAAACTGTATTTGAAATGTTGTGTTGTGTATGTGCATGAATGAATGAATATATAGTACAGATAATTTCAGCAACCAGGTTGTGGTTGATTTTAAGATACAGTCATCACACACTGAAAAAAGTGCTGAAAAATTACCACCAAAAATGGATATCCATGTACGGAGTAATTTTCGTCACTTTGCTTACTAACAAATCACAAGCATATGGAATAACAATCACTGATTTGTACCCAGAAAACATCGTTTTATACAGATAATATAACATCAACACTCACGATAGTTGTATTTTCGATCAATTGATCATGAATGTAGGTACGTCAGATGTGTTGTAATCTCGAACTGAAAACTTTGAACAACCGAAAAATGACAGAATCGCTTCAGAATCACTGGAAACGTCATGTGTGTTCCAATTCATGCATTTGGACTACACAGCAATACTTTTTTCAGCAAAGTTTTGCAAGAAGTCTGAAGAATATTTCCCCAATTGTTTGATATTGTTGTAACATCTGATGTCCCTACAAGATATCTAATATTTTGTACAAAACAGACGAGAAAGCAGTCTCGTTTTATCAACAACATCTGGCATGTCATGTTATCTTTCCTGAAAGACTACTGAGAAAAAATCTTCTCGCTGTGTTTTTGCATGCACTTTTACGGCTGATGATAGTATATTGCATGAAAGGGTGTGTTACTTTTTATACATTTTTTTTTGTTGAGTTATGGGTTTATGTCACCCATCAGATATTACAACAATCAACATGTCACAATTCACACTCCGAGCATCACTTTCCAGCACCTTCCTCCAAACTCTGCTAGATTTAGTTACGTCACTGAAGGGGCACTATTTATCTCGGCGCAGCTGTCCACCAGCGTGGTCAGCACTCTCCGAAAGGTTTGGGTGTTAATATGACTGGAGAAGCCCAAGCATGCATGTGAACATGAGGCACATCCACCCAGGGTAAAAAAAAGAGTTCCGTCCCAATTCAAATGATTCTGGTTTTATTTGTGCTGGCGTTAGGAACATGGACAGTTATAAAACAAACATCTGATATAATCTGAATTGTTTGTAACAAACTTACTACTGTTTGAACACCAACGAAAAACTGTTCGTTAGCTGACAGTTTTCTGGACCCTATGGCGTAACTAAATATGGCAGTGGTTGAAGGAAGGATGTCATAAACCAGTGCTTGGAGTTTGGTCACAATCATGTGTTATACGAGTGTACACAATCTGGCAAAATTTGGCACAAACATAGTAGGGGAGATGTGCACTAATAGTGTGACTTGATTTTGTGCATACTTGTACAAAACTGAAGACACAATGAACTATGCATGTTGTAATATCTGATGTACAACATGCAGCCTTTTATGACCTTTGTCAGCAAATATCTCCAGAAGTGCATGAGTTTTTATCTTTTGCTTTTAAGAAATCTTTCCTAGCATTGTGCACATTCTAAAAAACACAGCTAGTCTCAATGTATCATCAACTTTATTTTCTACCCCCTTTGTCCTGTTTTCATGCACACCTTTTGGCACGAAGTATTCAGATTTTTTTTAAACAGTCGTAAGAAGTGGGTAAAACACAAACTGAAAACCTCTTCTCAAGTATATATATATGCTTTGTCAAGTTAATCCAGAAAACCAATCACTTCACAAATGTAAAACAGAAATCCATGAAGTCATATACATGTTACAACTAGGATATCATCACAAAAAACAAGAACAAAAAACAGAAGTACAAAGTATATATATTGAGAAAAAAATCATTAAAAAAATCAGAACTTTTCAAAAAAGCTGATCTCTTTTTGATCAACAAGGATAAACTTTGAACAACATCCTTAATGACTGAGCTGTAAAATGCCACTCCCTTGCTTCAACTAAATCAAGAAGAAGAAAAAACAAAAAACAAGCAACAAAAAAAAGCAAAGTACATCCTCTAAAATAACAAAGTTAATATTAATTAGTATAATAATAATGAAATATTTGTAAAACATAAACTTCTAACATAAGAAAAAGAGGTTGGCACGCTGTACAGAAATCAAGATTAACAACTGAGATAATAGAAAATAACAACATCAATAACAAGCAATTTAATTTCAAATCACAGAAAGACAAACAGCAAAACCTGCATCACAGTTCACACACACAGACACACACAGACACACACACATCACATCACATCACATCACATCACAACAGTCAACTGAAATAATTTACAGAAAGTAATCATAGGAAAGTGCAGGACGGTGCAGGAAATAGAAAGTTTGCTAGCACTGCAAACTAGTTAGCAGTGCTAGCAAACTGTATTTTCCCCACCTTCTGTACATTATTTTCAGTAGTAGCTAACGGCAGTAGTAGGATTTAAACAACTGGGTTTTCAGAGTGGTTTTAAATGCATGGAAAAGGTATAAAAACAGGAGACAAAGACAAGTGCCCAGTATGCTAAACTCTAAAATCAGTATAATCTTGAAATCATGATTATGAGCCATGACATGTTCAAACACATGCTTAATCATAATGAGAATATTTATCACTACCTCACAATGGTTGTCCTGAGGTGACAAGACATTAAATTCCAAGAACTAACTTTTTTTCAGTAACTAACCTCACGATGGAAATCCAGTTTTTGTTGCATACTGAGTTGCTGGTTAAGCAGCTCTCCCTCAAGGTGGCGCTGCATGTCACTGATCGTACGCTGGTGTTCTGCATACTGGGCCTGGAGCTCTCCACGATGCTGATCTTCCAACATGCGGTACATTGACAGCCAGCTGACCTGCTCCACAACACCAGTCTCACCATGATGAAGGTAAACATAAATGCAACTTCTCTTAATAAAAAGAATGAGATAAGTCTAATAAAGTGCTATTCCTCCAACACACACGTGGGCATGTGTGTGTGTGTGTGTGTGTGTGTGTGTGTGTGTGTGTGTGTGTGTGTGTGTGTGTGTGTGTGTGTGTGTGTGTGTGTGTGTGTGTGTGTGTGTTGGAGGAAGAGTATTATGATTAAAAAGACACAAAACAGCAACAACAAAAGTGTTGATTTGAGTGGAGTTGTTTGTAACTCTAAACAATATATTTAGCTTTATCATCATTCACATAGTTGACAGGCAGGATAGTGTACATTGACACCTTTTTGTGCCTGCTGAAGAAAGGCCAGTTTTTGTTTTTCTATTTTTCTTGTTACTGTTTTTGTTTTTTAAACAGATATTTTTCCTTCTGCAATTCCAACAGTTTCTGAAATGATTGCACAAAGCAAGCACATTTGTTTAACCCTCTGAAGCACTGATGCTATTCAGTTTCAAAGAAGATTCTTTGGGCTGCTTCTGCAATTCAGTATCCTTCCATGATCATTTTTCTAAACCTATACTTTATAATGCAAAAAGGACAAGTGAAAAACATGACTTTGTAGCTGCTGGACATAATATATACACCAAGTCTGTCCACTTACATCTGCAGATGTTGATAACCAGTTTTTGATGCCATCAACCATGAAATATATATTATGACAAATATGTCTGCAGCAGATTCAATAACTTGTATTAGATTGCGTATTGTTGAAGAGTGTTAGAACATCATGATATGAAGCCTTTACCTGTGCTTGTGAAATGGCAGAATCATAGAGCACAGTCATGGTGTCCGCTGTCCATACCAACAGTGCAATGCAAGGCCTTACAGGTGTCATGACCAGCACAAAGAACCCACGGTCATGGCAATCAATAGAGTAGAATAACACACTGGCAATACTTGTTCACAAGAAGCGAATTCTAGAAATGCATTTGCAGCCAGTCAGGTGTGTCAAGGTTATCATCATGCTGACTTAGTAAAGTGAGACACTGAGAGGATACAAGAAAGTAGGTACAGAATAATCACGCTAAAGGTGATACAGTCATTGTCAGTGTTCTGGCAGCAGTCAGGTGTTCTGGTATAACAGTGTCACAATGTTCGTAAGAATATGCATTCTTCCCACTGTGCTTTCTTCATGCCAAGCCCCATTTTTACACAGTTATGGTATCTACTCATGATGTTACTGATGTCACACCCACACACACATATTCATATCCACTGGCAACAAAAATTTCTCGCTATGCATGTGGGTCCCCTGCCATTGCCGGATGCAACATGATGTCACACCAGTTAGGTGCAGGCCAGTATTTTGTGCCTTTGAATGAAAATAACTGTTATTTGTCTACTTTTCATGACTTACAAAAACATTTAAATACTAGTGAGCTGCCTCTCTGTCCCACAAATTAGTATGACACAAGCACCCAGAAAAATTGACTATGATGAGCGCACCATTTCTGATGACAGCTGGGCTGTTAAGCATAACACTCAACACTTTCACATTTCCTTGAAGTGTTTTTTGTGTGCTTTGCTGTGTTAAATGCCTTCTACTGCTATAAGGAGGGGGAAAGTCATGAGCTCTGAAAAGACAACTGTATCCATGAAAACACAGGGTTACCAGTAAGCAGTATTTGCAACATCATTGGGGAGATCTGAAATTGCATGCTAGGGGTGTAGGGTGTGTAGGTGAAAACATGAACATTCTGCTTGTCTGGATAGGACACAATGACCAGGCTTTGTGAGTGCTGGCGTTATCATGATGTGTTGTTTTTCTTGGTACTAACAGTTGGGCGTTTCTCACAGACTGCATGACATAAGATGTGCAACACCAAACCCTCAGTAGTTTTGTCAATTTCTCATGAGTTTTGACAGAATAGTGTCCATCATGGAACATTATTAAACTGTAGAAAGCAATACGTTTCTTAGTTCCATTCTGTTAAACACACATCAGGGCATTCTGTAATGAATAATGTCACAACTCTACAGCAGCTGTTTATTTCTGCTTGAAAATATGTATGCTAAAAAAGCAAAAGATCATCTTTTGTTTGATGATATTTGGAAGATTTGGGAAAATATTTTTTAAGCAATAACTGCTGCTGTAAGGAATGGAAGATGCTCATATTATGTCACATGACCTTGTTTTTCCCAGTAGGGCTAGGAATTTTGTGTCCAGTATTATACATAATAATAATAAATAACTCTTATAAAGCGCTATTCTTTAACCAGAGTTAAACTCATTGTGCTGTACAAACATCTTATCACAAAAACTACATTAACATACATTTCAGCAAACAAAACATTAATTATATTTGTTATCTACCTTTCAGAACTTTTTTACCATTACACTCCTTCCAGGCAGCTCCATTCTAGTGTTCAGAATACTATCTTTCCAAACAAAGTCCAGTGGTGAGTGCTCTTTCTCTTACCAGGCTCCAGTTATCTGGAACCAGCTCTCTGTTTCTGTCCATTCTCTGTCAGTTCTTTGAAATCTTCCTTGATTTTTTCCCTCTTTTTAAAAGCCTTTTCTTCAGTCCCACTGCCCCAATATATGACTGTACGTGCGTGTGTCAGTGTGTGTGTGTGTTGAACTTTTACTTTGCCTATCTTAGACGTAGGACTATATTTTACATCGGAACATTACTCATACTTACAGCGTGTGTGTGCGTGTGCGTGTGTGTGTGTGTGTGTGCGTGCGTGCATGTGTGCATGTGTGTGTGCGTGCATGCTCCTGCAGGTGTGTGTATGTGCATGTGCATGCACTTGTGCAGGTGTGTGTATGTGCGTGTGTGCAGGTGTGTGTGTGTTTGGGTGTTGTTTTGTTGGTGCCTTTAACTATGCTAGTTGATGTATGTCAGTGTTGTTGTTTGCTTATGTTTGTATGCTTACCACTTTCGAGACACTTTCCTTGTTGTAAAACTTGGTGAATAAAGAATCTGAATCTGAATCTGAACTTTGTTTACAGCGACATATAATAAGTCACACTCACTAAAGTAGAATGAACATACAAAGCTAAATATTATCATGTACAGTTTGGCATTTGGTGATTTTCTAGATTACATGGACACCAAGGTGGTGGTAGGAGTTCCCTCTCTTTATTTTCACAGTGGCACAATCTATGATGCATTTAAGTTGCATGAAGCTGAACCAAGACTTTGAATGATGTCACACTTTTTTCTTTTCTTTTTACAAACTTTATTTGTGTACTTTTGCTCTCATTAACTGAATAATACCTTTGCATTTTGGGGCACTTTTATGGTTTACTTTTTCAGTTCCAAAATATTTGTATCTCATCCAGCTCTTGGTATGTTGTTTTCTTATTGTTTTTTGCCTTCATCGGTAACTCTCACTGGCATGTAAGTAAATACAAGGTATGTGAACTCCACCAGAGGTACATCCTTTCATCCTCATGATTTTGTTATTTTTATCTCTTCCAACATTCCACCTTTTGGCAAAAACATGTTTTTAGAAGACTACTTCCTTTTATGATGTTTAAAATGACTGATTGCCAGTTGAACACTGATCATTCCATACTCATATTTTTTTCGAGGGGATAAAAAACAAATGATGAAAAGGAGGGGGGGGGGGGGGAATCAGCACAAAAATCAGGAGAGTTCAGACCCACCTGTTGGTCCTGCAGAGTTCTGAAGTTGGGGATGGCACCAGGACTGGCCATTGACCCACTTGCCTCTGCTGACCCTGATATGGACACAGAGGTGCTGCAGGCTACCATGCTATCTCTGGACTCTCTCTCACCCCCACTGACCTCAGTCCTCTTTCCCTCTCCACCCTGTCCACTACTGGGGCTGGTCTCCCCATAGCCATCTCTTGTCTCTCTGACAGCCCTGTTGGCTGACAATGAGGGGCTGCCTGCTCTCCACTGAACCTGTCGCTGTAACCACAAATATGAGCCATCCTGACTGTCTTCTTCCTCTTGTGATCTCTCCCATACATTTCTTGAACCAAGTTCATACTGGGCAGAGCGAAGTTGCTGGGGTGGACAGTGACTGAAGGGTGGTTGCTTTTCAGTGGATGAAGGTGTTGTGACTTTACTGGTGAAAACTGCAGCAGGAGGGAACAAGGCCATCTCAGCTGATCTCTGCACTCTCTCAGTATATGGAACTGTACAAAGAACAACATGAATTGACTTCAGTAATACTCACTGGCAGAAACTGTCTTTCAGCCTCTGTATTTGGACCTGAACAAACAGAAGCATGCTTCATTTATTAATCCTAAGACATGCAACACAAAAACAACCACTTTAGTTTGAGCCGCCCTGGAAAGGGTGTTGTTGGCATACTGAAAGGGGTGGGGGTGGGCTGCGGGGGGGGGGGGGGGGGGGGGGGGGGTTTACAAAAAATACAGTAATTCATACTGATGAAATCAAACGCTTTTGAAAACAATCATTTTCAAATAATTGTTTATTCTCTTCCTTTCACTCTACGTCACAGCCCTTCCCTCCCTGCCTTCAAAACTAGACTTAAAACTTACCTCTTCATGCAGCATTTTGACCAGCAATAGCTTTTCTGCTGCTCAAATCTTGAACTTGAACTCCCTCTCTTTATCACAACTCTTCCAGCCCTTGCCTTCAAACTAGTCTTTAACCCCTCCCCCCTCCCCCCCATCTCAGCCATGTGTGTGAGTGGGCACATGTGTGTGTGCTCTTTCTTTGCATTGTGTGTGCACTCGATCCTATGTGTGTGTGCATGCATGTGCACATGATCTTGTGTGCATGTGTTTCTGCCATGCTTTGTATGAAAATGTTTGTTAATTTTTGTACGCTTTGTATGCTTGCATACCACTAATTTGTATAATTATGGGTATTTGTGCATTATATGTTTTTCTTAAGTTGTAAAACATTTTGGGTTTCCGAGAGCTCTCTACAAATTCCCTATGATTATTATTTAAAATAACAACAAACAAAAACACCTCAGGACAATCAAACTGTCAAAAGCAAAAGCACATTTCAATCTTCTCATATAAAGTACATAAATCCTTTCTGAAGTCAATCCACAACACCAATCCCTACACAAACATAAAACAAAACATAGATACACAAACATCAAACACATTTTCTGAGTTAGTCCCTTCAATATTACCCCTGTTAAAAGAGTAGAACAGGCTAGGACATGCTGGTATTATTGACTATCCTGTCTAATTTATCGATACCAGATTAAAGAAAAACAGAAAAAAGAAACGGACACATTTTTTTTGGGTTTGAAGTGAATGATATAAATGCACAATGGCAAATACCAGTGCCATATGGAAACAAGCTGTACGTACCACCTACCATCTCTCCTAGCTACTCAAAACAAGAGCACCGTGTCCAGTTACAGCCCTAAAAAGAAAGATGCCAACTGATCAAAGCTTGTGTCATCAGTGGATATCACTGGTGAAACCTTTTCAGTCTCTGGAATAACTGATAAAAAAAAATTGGGTTTTGTACAACCTTATTTTGTTGTACAGCTTAGTGTGCTGAACTAATAATAAACAAATGCCACAATTTGTGGCCTACAGCAGCAATATCTGTGTTTGAGCTTTTTCATGTGATAAAAATTAACAATTTGGGCAACACTCAGCCAGCATGAAAATGTTTCATAATTTTCTGAGAGAAAAAAAGTCAGAAGAATGAACCATTAGCAGAAAAATAACAAGACAGAAACAGTCTAGTCTTGAACCTTGCATAGAAAGTATTCAGCTGGTTAATAATTGTGAGGGAGTAAGACCTTGAAGGAGGAGTGTGATGGAGCTCTGCTTGACTGACATACCAGCAATTTGCTTAATCCCATGCCAAGTGCCAAGCAAATTACCTCTAGTGAACCATTCCTCCACTCTCAGCCTGGCCTGGAGTCATTTCTATATTATTCTTTTCAGCAAACTGGCTTTTACGTTTTACTTGACAGTATGCTTCAGATCATTGGTAATCTGTGGCTTGTTATTAGCAAACAGTTTGATGGTCCTACAGGGAATGATCATATCTTCATAAAACTTGATATAGCAGGACTAATTTGTGTACTGGTGTATGGTGGGAGTCTACAAGTGTGGTGGATGCAAATGGTGGGTAGATGGGTCTACAAGTTTGGTGGATGCAAATGGTGGGTAGATGGGTCTACAAGTGTGGTGGATGCAAATGGTGGGTAGATGGGTCTACAAGTGTGGTGGATGTATTTGATGTGGTTGAAAAAAATATATATAAAAAACGTTGAAATATACAGCTCAACAGAATTCATTATTGAAAGTGTGTGGAGTGGGGAGGGGGAGGGGTTGTGTGTTAGGTGTTTATACAATTATTTGCATATGATGCATTCTGTGATGATAGTCTCACAAGTGATATTATTGTTATGATTAACATGGACTGTACTACATGATGATTAATAATAATAATGTACTCTTTAATGTGCCATTTCTCTAAATTGCAGCACACAGCCCATCACAAAGCAAAAAACCAAAACACAGTCCAAAATTCTGTGAGGGCGCACGCACACACACACACACACACACACACACACACATACTCTCTCACACACACACACACACACACACACACACACACACACACACACACACACACACACACACACACACAGTCAATAGGATAGCTTGAAGAGGTGAGATTTCAGAGATGATTTGAAAGATGTGAGTGTGTTCCATTATCTAACTTCACAAAGGAGACTGTTCCTGACAGACAGTGCAGAATAAGAAAAAGATCTCTGACAAAGCGTGTGTGCATATATACGGAAGACAAAGAATGGAAGTATCAGAAGAGCACTGCCGGCGGGCTGGTTTGTAAACTTTTGGGAGTTCAGTCAGACATGAAGGGTTAAGGCAGTTGTAGCATACAGAAACAAATTTGTGCTGTATTTGTGCAAGATGATAAGATATGGTCAATTTTGGCAGCTCTCAGAACAAGGCGAGCAGCATTGTTTTGATCTTTTTTATAGTTTGTTTAAGAGATACTGAGGACAGCCAGACAGCAGAGAACAGCAGCAGTCAAGGCATGAAAGAACAAAGGCACAGACAAGAATATGCGTGGCATCCATAGACAACCAATGGAACTAATGCAGCAGAGTTCAGATTGGAGATGTGAGTTTTCACAGTCAAGTGTAACACCAAGGTTTTTGACAGTCAGACATGGGAACTGATGCACTGCATATAGGCATAGTGTCTGGGGAGGAGGAAGAGAGAGACCTAGACTTTCTACCTAAGGATACAATCATTTGTTTGTTCACTGTCATCCATGTTTTGACATCACTAATAGGTTTCTACATGGAGAGGATGAGATCTGGGATTTGATAAGGGGCCCCAGATTTCTGAAGCTGAGAATCATCCATGCGTGAGTGGTGAAGGACAGAGTGCTTTTCAATGACAAGAGAATGAGAAGCTGTGTAAAGGATGAGTACAGATCCTTGCAGGACACTGAATGAGACTGGAGCTGGCTCAGAGGTGTGGCAATGGATACTGACAGACAAAAGTGTGGTTTGTAAGGTAGGATGAAAACTATTCAAAAGCCGTGCCTTGTATTCTGAAATGGTGAAGTCAGTGGAGTAATATGCTACAGTCTATAAAGCTATTGCATCAAAGGATGCTGACAAGCCCAAAAGAGTATGCAAAGAAATATTTCCATCATCTAAAGAGAGGAGAAAGTCATTAATTATTTCCAGAAGTGCAGCTTTGGTGTTATGTGAGGGTCAATAAACTGACTCAAAGTGACTGTTGAGGTTGTTTGCAGAGAGATGTTCATAGCTGAGAAGAAGAAAAAAATTCAATGATTAACTTATTCCATTTATTAGGTTCTCCTTGATAAAATTAAAAGAGTGATTAACTGTTCAGCTAACCTCATTTTCAAGTTCCTAAATCTGCCCACATCACTCCTTTACTGTATTGTATTCACACCCACCCACACATGAGCACGCGCGCACGCACATGCACACACACACACACACACACACACACACACACACACACACACACACACACCACACATTGGTACAATGAAAAACAAATGACTGATCAGTCTGCAGAAGAGAAGAGATGGGTTTTCAGTTTTGACTTAAAAGAAGAGAGTGAAGATGAATGCCTGACAGAGAGAGCAAGAGAGTTTAAGATCACAGGTCCGATGTATTGAAAAGAGTGAAGATGAGGAAGAGAGAGGAAGAGAGTTCACTACTTCGCAGGGTCGATGTATTGAAATGCTCTCTCCCCCAGGGTCCTTCTGCTCATCCTAGGAATATGGAAATTTTGAGTATCTGAGGCTGAGCAGAGTGAGCAAGAAGGAGAGTACATAAGAAGCAACTCAGAGAGGCATGGAGGAGCTGTACCAGACACAATCTGGAGCAGAGGAGACCCAGTTTGTACTGAATCCGGCTGCTGATTGATATAGTCAATGGAGATTGTAAAGGCGTGATGTGGGCAGATTTAGGAGCTTTGAAGATGAAGTGAGCTCTTGAAACTTGGCCAGCAGAGATAGGTGCCGAGCTTCAGGAGCATTTTCATGTGCTTTTATGATGCAGCAGAGACGCCACAGATTACACACTGCAGAGGTTGACTTTGTGGGTTGCCTGTGGGGTCATGACTGTCATTATACCATAAGCATGCCACCGGTGTTATATCAAATTCAGCAGAAATTCTGAAATACACTTAGAATACATTTTTGGTACCAGCCTTGTTTGCTGATTTGAATGGTGCTGACAGAGAGAGGAAGAGAGTTCACAGGTCTGACCCTAAAATATTGCACTAATAAACTGGTGCAAAAATTCTCCCCCCATCCCCCCTCATCATTATGTACCAAGCAATATCAAACATGCAAGTTATCTTTTATTTGCAGTATTGTTGACAGCAATCTTGTTCTTCAACAAGCAGTAGACTGTTTGTTGAAACATCTTTTGTGTGCAGGTTATGACACCAGCTAATGGCTAATGACACAAGGTCAACTTCATGAGGATGCAAGTCAGGTCACGCTGGCCTTCATCACTCTAGGCACTCAAGACTCGACCATGAAAGGCAATAGACATGGTTGAAACATGTTCTAACCTTTTTGAAGACACAGGCTTTGGACTGTAAGGATTGCTTATAATGGGCTGCATTCCATGCATCGCTTTACCAATTATGCACTGATACTCAAATTTGTCACTGGACTGTTGCCTCTCCTCACAAACAATGCATACATTACAACATCAATCAAACATGTCATGAGTTGACTTGGCATTAAAGTTAATGCAGTGAAGCAATCCTGCACCTCAATCCAGGACAATCACCTTTGCTCATCATCGACCAGCCACTCTATGCCCTAGCTAAGAGTATCCAGTGGTGATGGCCTGACGTATATGCTGAGAGACAGTCTGTCATCATGTTAGAGATGGCAGCATTTAAAATGCTTGGAGACTGTCTGAATGGCACAGGGTGGAACACTGCAGTCACATCTGCTGGAACTGTGTCTTCAGGTGTTATGGAGTCCTTAGTCAAGGCAGCTCCTCTGAACAGAGCAAGGCATGCTCACCAGATTACTGCAGCCACACCATATATTTCTGATGAAGTGGCAAGCCCATGCAAGCTTCTTGGAGTCAGCCTTCCATCGCCCTCAGTTTTTAAGAGCAATGCAAGAAGATGACAGACAAGCAGCCACAATTTTTATGTTGGGCTACAGTTCTTGACTTTGAATTGACTATTCTGCAGTTCATCTTCTCAATCCGTTCGATTCAGCTGACTTCACAATGCATGTACAGAACCTGACAAAGCTGATACTTTGGGTGTTTGCCATGGACCATGTCAACAATGCTCAGTGGGTCTCTGTTCACATCCAAGACTTCATACATTATATATTAGGAGAAACACACCCAAACATATTCCATCATTTCTGCTCTGGATTGTTTGTGTCAAGAAAAACAAAATGCATGTTTTCTGCTATTGTACTGGGTCATGCACAGACCTTCAACTGTCTAAAACCAGTGGTGACTCCATCATTGCATACTGATTTGTGGACATTGAAGCTGTTCTGCTTGAAGATCTGTCTGATGTTCCAGCTGAGGTGTTTGATGATATAAGTGCTGTTGAAGATAAACCAGAAAGTATTGTGAGTTTGATTGAGACTGCAGCTGTGCTCATTCCCCTGTCTGTTTCAGATGTTGATGCAAAGGTTCTTGATGATGAAGCTGTTGTGCAGCTGCCACCAAACGTACAAATACATTTGAAGAGTTTTGTCACACCATGTTTCTTGAGAAACTTTCAATCTGCATCAAGAGTTGACACTGTTTTTGATGTATACAGTTATTACAGTCTGAAGGCTAGTACCAGAGAGAGCTGAGGGTGTGGAATGCACAGAACTGACAAATGGCAGTTTCCTTTGAGTGGATGAAAATAAAACTGCACAGAAAGCAGCTGAGAAAGTTGATGTAGGGGAAGACACTGGTTATTACATGTGGTGAGAAGGTGGTCAGCATCCCTAACAAACAAGGACACAAGCAGCTTGGAAGTTTGCTCACATGAGAAGGCCAACCCTAAGATCTTGCTTCACCTCCCATATTGTGCAGATAAAGGCTTGGATAAGATCCTGATCTGAACCACAAATACAGATGTGGTTGTTTTAGCAGCTGCTGGTGTCCAAGCAACATACAGCTGCCAGAGATCTGGGTTGCACCAAGAACAGGAAAGCATTTGAAATGTGTCCCAGCTCATCAGACTCAGAGTACTGCACAGACTGGACCAAGACAGTCTTGGTATTTTGTACCTAGCCAGTCCCACTACTACTGTTTCAGTTTTAAATGCATGATTTTAATCTATTACTTGAGAAATAAGCATGTGTGCGAGTGCATGCATGGGTATGTGTGACTGAAAGGGATTTTTTTTTTTATAAACAAAAACCATTAACCATTTATATCAACTGTTATTTCAGTTTTAAATGCAGTATTATTTTTGTATAGTCATTGTTTACAGTCAGTGGAAAACAGGAGAAAATATGCACAGCACATGTAATGACCGGGAATTTGAATTTTGCTTGTGATTCATGGAATGTTGATATATCAGCTTTGCCAGCATATATAAACATACTTCAACATCAACTGAAACCACATAAGCAGACAATTCTCTCATCTACCACCATTTGTTAGTGTATTATTTGTCTGTTTATTACCTAAAAATGGGGTTTACTCTGAAAATGTGTGTATGTTTTGAGTTGTCTAATTAAAATAGCTGTTCTTTTTACTCTGTTGAGGTTTTTGATCTTATTTAAGAACACTAGCAGTCAACTTTGTTGCAATGTTGTTGCTTTTTCCTTCATGGAGTATTTTAACACTGACCAATTGAAGTGGCTTGTTCTAACTTAACAATTAAATTGGCTAATTATTGGATTACATTTTAAGTTGTTTTGTTTTTCAACTTACTGTGAATCAGACTTTTCTTTTTAACTTTGTATTTTGCTCTGGCATGGTTGACTTGGCATTAAATGTCAAGTTACTAGAAATAATAATAGATAATTTTTATAAACTGCTAGTGCTATTCTCTAACATGAGTTAAACTCACTGCAATGTACAAACAGCTTAGACAAAAAAAAACCCATTAACATACGGTTTCAGCTAACTTCACCATCCACACCATGACATACATACATACTGACATACACAGCCCATTCCCACAGAAATACATGGTCTGCCTAGGCCTGTGAAAAGGCCTGTCCAAAGAGGAAAGTCCTGAGCCTGCCCTGAACCCAGACAGAGTGGGTACACTTCACAGACAGGCAGGCAGTGATTCATTAACGGTTTCCCACATCATGAAGGAGTAGACGAAAAAACAGCATGGAATAAACACTGCATCCACACATTCAGATGGTACAACAGAATCACTTCAATAACTGTTAAACAGTCCGTTACAGCCATGGAATTCATCTCCTCTGTTCTTCACATCATGACAATGCCATTTTTTTCCAGACAAATATCATGCACAAATGAAGAATATACCATTATCTATACAGCTCAATACATTTTTCTTGTGGTATTTCTACAGCCTCATTTGAAATCCAGCACCATTCTGGAAAAGTATTTTCCTTGAAGACACAAGCCCATTTCACTTCATACTGCATGGGTGATGAGCAAGCCAAGCCGTAAGCCTTATTGCAACCAAAGTGCACAGCAGCAAAAACTAGATTCAAATAGAGAGGTGGAGGGACACAAAGTGCCTACCATTGTACCAAATGAAGGTTTCCTATATCACAAAGGACTAAACAAAAACATATCATGGAACAAACACTGTATCCATACATACAAATGGTACACCTCTCAACTGGTTCAGATCCTACCTTTCCAACAGAACTCAGACTGTTACCATCAACAACAAACTTTCACAGCCAACCTTGCTCAACTCTGGCATTCCACAAGGCTCTGTGCTGGGACCCATTCTATTCATTTTGTACACAAAAACTCTAACTACACTCATTCGACAACACTCTATTTCAAACCAGTCTTTCGCAGATGACACCCAGCTGCATGATTCCTGCCATCCAGATCAAACAGACACCTCAGTTCAAAGTATGCAGGATTGCATTTCTGATGTAAAGACATGGATGACATCAAACAAACTCAAGCTGAATTATGATAAAACAGAGTGTCTGCTCATTGTCTCAAACAGAACCTCTCTTCCAAACTCTCACCCAACCTCTATTCGCATAGGAGATACTGATATTCTGTTTTCCTTGTGCTAGTTGCGGCAACAAATCTGGGCATAACACTCACTAACAATCTTTCCACACAGAAGCATGTCACCAACATCTGCAGATCTGCCTACATAGAAATTCAGAGACATCTGTCACTATCTCATTATTGATGCAACAAAAACCCTCATCTGTGCTTGTTTTGTCAAAATTTGACTACTGTAATTCTGTTCTATCAGGTTCTCCAAAACATCTTCTTGACAAGCTCCAAAAGGTCCAATCTTCTGCAGCCAGACTTGTCTTCAAAGCTCGCAAGCATGAACACTTGACGAACACCCCTCCTTCAGAAACTTCACTGGCTACCAATATTCTCAAGAATCCAGTATAATTTTTCTATAAAGTTGCAACTCTGTGCTACAGTTTTTCCACTGAAAGTTACCCAGTCTATCTTTCTGAACTCCTGACTGTCTACCATCCATCCAGACAACTCTGCTCCATTTCTAACACCAGAACCTTCCACAAAAACAAAGACCTTTGGACAACAAGCTTTTTCTTTCACGGGCCTGACACAGTGGAACTCATTACCATATGATGTTCGTCACTCAGCATCAACATCTTCTTTCAAGCAATCCTTAAAAACTCATCTCCTCAAATCTGCATATAATTAATCCCCCCTCCCCCACCTCTGTGTGTGTATGCACACACATGTGAGTGTGTGTGTGTGTGTGTGTGTGTGTGTGTGTGTGTGTGTGTGTGTGTGTGTGTGTGTGTGTGTGTGTGTGTGTGTGTGCAATATTCCATTGTACATTTTTGCATTTGCAGTATATCTGCTTGTATCATACATGTGTGCTCAGCTCAGAGTTTGGTCATGTTTGGTTACTGATAACTTTGGTTTATTTACTGAAACTGCTGTATGTAAATTCTTGCGTGGTTGGTGGTCGTATGGCCTGAAACCTTTTTATTATGTTCCTTGTATGTGTTTATACATTTTTCTGCAGCTTTTTCTACAGAACGTTGTGCCCTAGATCTTGCTAGGGATCATGCGCCATAGAAATGTCTATTATTATTATTATTAACACAGGGAGACAGAGATCACTCCAACCTGATGGCAAACAACCTCTTGAGGTCAAATAATACTAACAGAGAGGTGACGATTTGCATCAAACTGTGTGTGTGTGTGTGTGTGTGTGTGTGTGTGTGTTTGGTGGGGGAGAGGGAAGGGGGGGATGGGGGGGGGGGGGGGGGGGTTGAGAGTGAGACAGAGGTAGAGATAATTTTAGGTTTTCATATCAATATTTAATATTTTGACATCAGCTTCTTTATTGAGCCTGTGTTATTATTAAATCTTTTTATTTTTATGCAAACATGTATAATTGTGATCAATTAAGATTGATTCATTTGATTAGCTCTACTATACAAGCACTGAAATTCTTCTGAAAACAAACACGATTTTTTCATTAAAACTGGATAACCATAGGCAAAAATGGCATACTGCATAACAGTGTATACAGATAACTATAGACAAAAGGGATGCATTCTTTTGTTCTTAACATGGTGTATTTGTTCCTCCTGGCTCTGTACTGGGCATAAAACACCAAGTTAATTATTTACTCTTGACTCTGTGTCTGTCTGTGTGTCTCTTTCAAATAACACATAGCAGAAAAATAATATTACACTTACAGTGTATGTACCTACATTTACAGATGTTGAGGTGGACATAATAAAATGCTTGGCGAAAGTCAAGATGTCCTTCAGTCATGCTTCTGTCATGTAAACACACACACACATATATATATACACACAATGCCCATAACTGATAAGTAAACAAAATCTTGTTTCTTGGGAGACATGCCCCCCTTCATCACACCAGCAGGATATCTCATTTCCTAGAAATTACATCAAGCATCAACAGCAATTACATTCTGTTTTGCATGTTTTATGAATTACAATTACATGGATGCAAATCTACTTTGTCTAGTCAATCTACAGTTTCCATTGAAAATGCCAGCAACATGGCTAAATCTGGTAGCATTTGCTTCCCAAAAGCATGCTTATTGTCTCATATAAAATAGGTCAAGCAAAGCCTAGTAGAACATGTATAATTTTTGATCTGAAGCTCTGAAAAATTCCCCTCATAACATTCAGACCATTTTGGCCTGCAGTAAGCAGATTGTCATTTGTTTCTGGACATCACAAAAATAGCTACAATACATCATAATTATTCTTTAGCTTCCGATATTTTATGTAACATTTTGAAAGCATGTTGACCTAGACGTGCATTTGGTAGATTATCCAGAACAAAACAACAGATTTGTCAATGTATGAACAGCATCAATTCTGCCATATCAGGAAGGTTTGTGGAGTTCAGCTCTGTTTATGCACTGAGATGGAATAAAGTTATAGACTGCCGAGACTGCATAGGACGAGTGGGTCATCTTTGTAAATGATTGACGGTCCTTGCTGATTTACCGACTGGCTTTAGCAGACAATTATTTTTTCACGAGCACAATGTTTATCTTTTAATCTGCTTTGTACAAAGTATGGCGACACATTGTAATCACAGTTCTTACAAAGTTGGCATGACTGGTCTGCTGGGGGAAGGTAGTGAAGGGTTCTGCAGTAAGCTCTAAGCCCCCTTCTCTCATTGCAAACGTTCCATCTGACCACCATAAGGTACGATGCTGACAGGTGAAATGCACAATCATTCGAGTCCAACAAATGTAATTTCTTTCATTTTATGGTATGATGAATTAGGTCTGATGCTAGCATTCAAGTAAATGTTATTTCCTTCATTTGATTGCAGCTGCAGATTTCATTTGTCATCAATAGGGGTGTGTCAAGAATCATTTAACTTTTTTGTTTGAAAGCCAGCTGTCTTTCATTCTCTTTCTCAGCTTTAGTTTGTGGAGCAAACAATAGAGTCACTTTTTGAGTTTTTTGTGTGGAATATTAGTTGAAGCATTCTGACTGGCTGAAGCTTCTTAGAAACTTCTAATGCTGGTGTGGGACATTTCTCTTTCTAAAATGTACTTGGGGGGGGGGGGGGGGGGGGATGATTTACCCAAGCCTAGACAGAGTGGTTTTCATCCTAGAGCACCAATTTAATTTTGACATAATTATGTTAATTGACAGGATATTGGAAAGAATAACACTGAAGGTGATAATAGTTAACACAGACACTGTCAGCATTCTGGCAGCAGTCAGGTTTGCCGGTAACAGTGTCACAGTGTTTGTAATTCGTTCATCTTGTGTGTTCCTGCCAAATGCCAATCTAACAGTATCGGCTTTTGATCACACACATACACACACACACTAGCAGAAATAAATGTTCATTACTCATCGATATAGCCTGATTAAAAAATATAGAAGCAAGACTAGATTACAGACTTGCCTCTCTGTCTCCTATAATACAAGCACCCCAAACAATGGATTATGAGGCGTGCACCATTTCTGATGACAGTTGGACTGGAAAACATGAACACCGGAATGATTGTGTGATTTGCTTGACACTTTCACATTCCCTTGAAGTATTATTCCTTTTTGCTATGCAATTTCAACTTATTCATCTACACCTTACATGCCTTCTGGTAGGGGGAGAGTCATGAACTCTGAAACGACAGATGTTGACAGACCATGTATCCATTAAAAACTTCCACCCTACCTGAAAAAAAGAGAGAAAAAAAGCCTGGACTGCAGGGTGTATGGGTGAGAACATGGACATTTTGCTCCTCTAGATAGGACACAGTGACCAGGCTTTTTGAGTGCTGGTGTTATCACCAAGAACTCATTTTTTTCAGGTGTCAGCGGTTCTTTGGCATCAAAGTTGTGTCACATTACAATCAGCAACACCAAGCTTGCTGTAAAATTCTGTCAGTTCCTCATGAAATTTGACAGGATTGTCTCCATCCTCATAAAAAATGTAGCAACCAACGAGTTCCTTTCTTTGCTCCATTTTGTTAGGCACACATTAGAGCATCATGTAACGAATGACATCAGAACTCTACATTGGCTGCCTATTTTTGCTTGAAAATATGCACACTATTTGTTTGATCTAATTATCTGGTAGGTTTCAAACATATTTTAAAAGTTATGCCTTATCTGTTGATGTTATCAGAAAAGGTACAACAGTCGTATTACAACACACAACCTCATTTTTCCCCAAGTAGGATTAGGGATTTCATGTCCTATTTTATACACAATACTTTGTGGGCACACCCAAGTGTAACACTGCTCAAAAAAAATATGTTGCTAACTTTTTCATTTTATACCTCATTTGGCTGCAGATTGACAAGCCCAAACAGACTGGACCCGTAAACACTTCATGACATATTTGTGAATTTTTTTGGAAGCTAGCATGTTCACTGCACAAGTGCATAATTATTAAAGTTAAACCCCACACTCTCATTTCACTAATTACTATAAATATGTAACTTCAACTCCTCGGGTCACCCTCATATATTACTCTAAATAGCATTAACAAATGAAAAAATGGAGAGAAAAAAAATTGAAAAAAGAAAGAAAGAAAAAACACGCTGCAGGAGCCTGTCAGTGTGTGTATGTGTATCAGTATGCATGTATGTTATTATTATGTATGCTACAACATACATGGGTCATTCTCCTGAAAACTGGACCAAAGGGGGTGCCGCTTTCCAGATGAAATAAAAATTAAACTAAAACATGAAACTTTTTAAACTACTGCTATGTTTCTGATGTAATGTGTTTGGAGAAATAAGGGAAATACCTCAATGGGAGAATGCATCATTATTTCTTGTGCTGTGAGCCTTTTTTGGTAAAAATTGCAACATTTTCATGGCCGCCTTTTGTGACATGGCTTTGGGAAGGTTAGCTGATAGCAGATATTTTCTTGGAATCATTCATGACTGGAAAAAAAAAAAGGTTTCATGAGAAAGGAGGCTAGTTCTTACATACAAATGGTATTTATTGTGTGTTGCTTGCTACTAACAGCTCCAAACAAAGGAAAGATAATCAGTGTGTCACACGTTACCGATGGTGTCTTCTGAGTGTGTATCACGATATTGTGACTTGTTCACAACAGAAACTAAAGAACTTTCTTTTCTTCATCAGCTTGGTAGATAACCACATTTCATCTTATTTTTAATACTTGTTTGATGACATGAGAGTATATACAAAATAAATTACAGTCGTTTCTTCAGGGGTGGTTGATGTGGTGTCTTACAATGGTGTAACATGCAAGCACACAAAAGAATTATTTCTGTTTGTACCATTGACTTTCGACCTACCCTAACGCGGCAGCAATGTTTGACCTCTTTTTGTGCTGTGTGTGGTGTAATATTTTACTACAAAAGGGAAAGCACTGTGGTGTCTTCAGGGGTGAGGGATGTAACACTCAAGACACATCTTTGTTCCCACTTGGCTGAGTGTTTGTATGCAACCTTTTGTAACCAAACTTGGTACAGTGGTGCACCACCATGAGCCGGAATGTCATGCGCAAAAATGGGATTCTATCTTCAAGGTCAAGGTCACAGTGTGGGCTTATATGATCAAAATATGAGTTTCTACTATATCTTTTATTAGCTCTAAACCAGTGAGTCTTTTGCAACCAAACTCAATTTGAGTGTAGATTATCATAAGCAAAGAAGTGTCCAGTGAAAATGTTGGATTGCTGTGTTCAAGGTCAATGTGACAGCCAAGGTTAAAAGTTTCAGCTAATGTTAGTTTGGATATCTTATGCATCACTGACCCCTTTGTAACCAAACCCAGTATGGGAGACATCATTATAAGCCCGAGTGTCATATGGTGAGACATCATTATAAAAATATAAGCCAGAGTGTCATTTATGAAAAATGGGTCTCTATCTTCAAGGTCAAGGTCGCAGTAACTGAATTATGGTTCATAAATGAAATATGACTATTTCTATTATGTTCTGAACTGCTGATTTTTTTGACAACCAACTTAGTTTGACCGTGCATGTTCATAAGCCGGAATGTCTTGTGAAAAAGTTGCTTTGCTGTATTCAGGGTCACGGTCACAGTGAAGGTTCTGAACTTCAGTGAATGTTTGCGTGGACAATATCTCTAATTGGTCAAACTTAGTATGGTGATGCATCATCATCAGCCAGAGTATCATTCAGAAATATCACTTTGCTATGTTCAAGGTCAAAGCCACAATCGTTTCTACTGGATCTTCAGAAATGCTGAAATTTTTGTGATCCAAATTAGTTTGATGGTGACATCATCACAAGACAAGGTAAGACACTGTGAAAAGATTTTCTTGCTTTTACATAGGGCGTGAAACAGAGAATATGGCTTGGGGGACTGTGGACTAGATTGCTGCCACTCTTGGCTATCCCGATATCTAAAGCAGGGGTCAATCAAGAAAATGTGGAAAGAACATTGCTTTTGTAATGAATATACTTGTTTATTAAGTTTTTTGGTCAATGGTTCAAGTGTGTGATTCTTAAATCCTTTTGAACTTGTGATGATGTCTACATAACATGTGAGACAGATTACTAATTAAGTGCGATTGGTTATTAACTTTAGAAAGCAAGAAACAAATATCCCTCTGAGTCTGATATGTATATTTATATATACGGTTCAGACCAAGTTAGTTCAATGCATCCCCCCTTCCAAATTACTCTGGGGAAAAAAAAAGAAAAAAAAAAACTAAGCAAAAGAAATGCGTAATCTATTTTGTGCATGTCTGTACTTTGAAGAAGACATTTTACACCAAAATCGAGGCAGGATTATTTTTTTTTAATGTCAGAAGTGACAAATATTCCTTTATTAATTAGAAAATATTGTATAATAAAAAAGGCAAGAGTCAAACTGGCCACTGTGCTGACTCTAGTCATGCATTTCTGGTGTCTTCTGCAAGTGCAACACGCAAGACACTGACCTATGATATAATGCACAATTAACCAAGTTCCTGTCACCCTGTCAATTTATGTCTTATATTTATGTACACAAGAGACATCAAGCTTTCACTTCCAAATAATAACATTAAGAAATTCACACTCTGAATTTGTACCCTCTATGTCACAGTTTTGACCAGTTTTCAGGAGAATGACCCACATATGTTTTGATCCACATATCAGTATGTATGTTGTAATGTATGTATGTACATGCACATGTGTGTAAATACTACGTGCAACCTCAGTCTGAAACTGTGCACATTCTGTGATGTTGTGAAACATGTCGATCTGCGCAAGAATATGCTGTTTGGAGAAACGTCATTCATAAAGCCAGAGTATCTGTATGCATATTATAAAGCAATGTTAATTCAGAGAATAAACTTTACATATATATATGTGTGTGTGTATACATGTACAAGCATGCATAACAAATTAACTCACAAAGGTCCTTCTTCACGCTCTCCCTTTCTGTCTGGGTTGGACTGTATCTGTCTGGTGGTGATTTTACTTGCTGGCTGTCCGAAGTTATACAGTGTTTGCTGCAGTCATACAGGACCTGCTCCCCTGTTTCCAGTATCAGACATTCTTTGACTCCTGGTGACAGCACCCGGCACACTTTGTAGTTGTTGTAGTTTAGAGGGTACTCTGGCTTTGGTGATGCTGCACACATTGATTCCTGCCTGTCCTTGTTCTCTGGACTTGGTTTGTTCTTGTTTGCTTCAGAATATTGTGCTTGTTTCCCTGGAACAGCGTGTGTCTTACCTTCAGACTGGGGTGGGTGGTCAGAAGAACGGCTGTGTTCCGTCAAGCATTGGCGAAGTGACTGGGAATCTCCATGCAGCTCAGTCTCTCCACCAAACAGTTTAGTGTCAGTACTGCCAGTTGTGTTGGTGGCATTCATATCAACAGCTGGATCAGGAATTTGTTCAGAATCACAGTGCAGTTGATCCACCTCATGGTGCTGACTGTCATGATCATGCACACTGCTTGAAAGAGAGGCAGAGTCTGGAGCAATGCTTCCCCTTGTTTGAAATTCACTGTCCCAACTGTCACTGTTCAAGTCGACCATTTTGAGCTCAGGGTAGTGAGTTTTTACCTTAAACTCTAGATCCACTCTATCAGCACTGTTCTCTCCTGTTCCAGCTTCTACCATGGACAATTTATCCAGCACATCATCAACAATGCCCTGAGCAAGCAGACTGGCAGTTTGGCTGTTTAACTCATTGCTAGCAACATCAGTATTTTCATTTTCATCTTGCTGCCTCCCATTCTCTGCACCATGATCGCTGGTCATGCTGGAATTCCACCTATCAGAACACATGACTCCATTTTCATCTTGTTCATATTCTTCCTGATCATCTGATTTGTTAATCACCCCATCCCCCTTCTCATCTCTTTCTTCTCTGCATGATGAAGTGTCATGAGTTAGAAATTCAGGGTTTGCTCTCTCAGTTCCCTCCCCACTTCCTGAAACAGCATGGTCATTGTCACCACAGCTCTGCCATTTTTCCTGTACTTGGTGCCTGATGTCCTCTTCTTGTTCAAAATCTCTCGGAGACTGACCACTCTCATCCACTGTCTGCATTTCTCCACCTTCTAACTCTTTGTTTCCATTACCATCATTCTTCCCAACCTGCTCCATGTCATGTTCCTGTATACAGGCATTTGAAACCTCTGTCATGCTTCCATCACCACCACCCGTGTGTACCATCACCATGTCTTTTTCAATGTCCAAGATAGGCACTTGTGTTTGTCTCTCCTCACCATCACCATGCACTATGACTTTCACTGGGTCATTGTGGTCCTGGCTCAGAGCATCACTGCAGCAACCACTGACAATACTGCCGTCTCCTTTGCTTCCATCCAAGTCAAAAAAAGCATCCACCACAGAGTCTACAGTTACAGTAGCTCTGTCTTCTTCTTCATCTTTGTTGAGCTTGCTCCCATGCTGCACATCTGTGTCATCTTTGCTGACACTGTTTCTGGGCAACTGACTGGCCACTGCCTGTTCACCCACATCATCCATTCTGAAACATACAAATCACAAAAGTTACATCAAACACAAGATTCAAGATTACTTTATTATCTCATCAGAGAAATTAAAACATGGCTGAACAGTAATCACATCACAGTACACAATCACACAGATCTTATATTTTAAAACTCAAAGAACAGTTATTCAAAATGCAAAAGTTACATAATAAACAAACTAGTAATTTACAAAATTTACACACACACACTGCTCTGACGTTTGAACAGATTTATCTGTTCAAACAAATCAAACAGGCTGCATATACAACAGCACTATCACAAAAATGCGATCAACTGAATAATATGGGTAGTAGATTTGGTGTGCCAGTTCTAAGTTGCATAAGTTTGAAACATTGGGTTCACAGGATCACAGAACTATACAACTTGTTGCAGATCTTTGCAATACGGTATGGTGGTATAAACTGAATGGTAAATAAATCAAAACGGATATGAAATGAATAGATTAACTTTCCATTTTTCATCTGTTGTCATTATTATATTTTTGTGTGCTGCCGTTATTTAATGCTAGCCTATTTCCTGACCTATGTGACAACAACATTTGAGGCAGAAAAATCTGACTTTGGTTCAAAAATTGTACGTCATTTACAACTATGCAACACAGAAAGGTGTGGTCAAACTGCACGCAAATGAATCAATCCAGTATATGAAACTGATAGGAAATCAGTCTCTCTTTCCTATGGTATGGTTAATTTTTACTCTGGTGTTGTATATATTCACCATTTAGACAATTCATGATGGTACCCTCTGTTGAGAACTTTGCAACTTCCCAAAACTGGCTGTTTGTCGCAGAAGTTTGCAACATGGTGTGGTGTGGTCAGATTTAAAGAGAGAATAATCAGAACCAGATAGGAAACATATTAGAACATTATTTCATCTTTCTGGTGGTACCATTTACTTAATTTTCAGTGCCCTAGTTATTTAGCAGTAATCCAGTTGCTGTTCAAAGCAAGTGACGACAAAAATTTGCAGAAGTATGCAACTTTTGGGGCTGAGTTTGAAATTTCATGACCCCGTCACACCAGTATGCATCACAGTGCAGTGTGTTTAAAATACAAAAGGCAAAGTCAGCTGATAAGAAATTTTCTCATCTTTTACATTGTACTTTTCTCTTTACAATAGGCCCTAAAACAACACCAAATGTTGCATATATTATTTAAAATGAACAGGCAACAAATAAATATCATTCATCCACTATCTTTCAGCAATCAGTCATTTTTTGTTGCAAATTTTGGCTTCACTTGCTATTTGTATGAACTTGTTGGGGTGAACTTTGTTCATCGTGGCAGCAGGAAGGACAATTTTGACGCTCTGGCAAATTAATAAGGTTTTGTGGTAATTGCGGTGTTTTGATGCAAACCTTTTGTGATGTCAAGTACCAATGAATGCCACAGAGTGGCAATCAGTGTTTTTGTGTCATGTTTGTTGAAAATCCTTGCGAGAAAAGTGATGATTGCAGCAAATCACGTCCATGGCCTGACAGTTCACAATTTTGCATGCAAGTTCACTGTGACAACTTTACTTGCATTTCTCATGATCTCTGGTTTGGAGCTGAACCCAGGGTCTCACTCTCTAAATGAAGAAGCAAGCATGGATTCTGCATGTGTTGGGCAACAGCAGCAAGCCTACAGAGAAGTGTACAATTGATCAGTCTACGACCATGCAGCAGATTCTTCAGTCAGTGCAGTCTCTTTCTAGCTCTATCAATAGAATAGAGAAGAGACTGGAGTCATCTGGTACAGCTCTGACTGACTAAAAGATAAACTGGATGCTCAATTGTCAAAACTGTGGACATTCAGGAAACACTCTTCAATGATGTTGACGCCCTGTACGAGTACCAAGATCTTCAGTCAAGTCATGAACAGCTGCAGGTTCATGTCGACAGATTGGAATCCAAACTGGACAACCTGGAAAACCAGAGCCTCAGAAATAGTTTGATTTTCAGGCTTCCACTGGATGGCTCAGAGACTTGGGAGGACTGTGAATTAAAAGTGTGGGACATTCTATGATGCAGCATCAAAATCAAGAAAGAAGTCGAAACTGAACCTGCACATCCACTGGGAAGAAATACAGTCATGGTCAAGTTTGTATCCTTTAAAGACTGCGATCTTGTCATGTCATGTGCCAGGAACCTGAAGAGCAGTAACCCACTGCTGTTCATCAGAGAAGACATGTCAGAAGTTGTGAGAAATGAACAGAAGGGGCTTTTGCCACTGAGAAACTCATTGAGGGCTGACAACAAACGAGCCGTGTTATGACATGACAAGCTCTGCACGCAAGTTGGTACTTTCACCTTTGACCTGAAGAGGCAGGAGATCATGAAGCTGTATCCCATTCCTGTCGGTACTGGTGCCCAGGCTGCAGCGACCCCCCTCCATTGCCAGAACAGACCATTTGACTTGACCCATGCTGGCAGTTCCCAAAGACCACCGTCTGCCAACCTTGATGACTTCCTGCCGCAAGTCCCCCAACTAGATGATGGAACTACAGGCCTGGACTGCAACGATGCCATGGAAGGTGCTATGGCAGACAAGAGGGTGGGTAGCCGCAGAATGACTAACCATCCTTATCACATGGACGCTGATGACAGACTCTACTCCACTGTGGCCAGGCAGAGTGCCAGAGGCAGATGAGGAGGGAGTGGTGGTTGTTCCATGCATCCCCCTAGACAACCAGGACGAGTGTCTGGACAACACTTTGGCGGCAGAGGAACTCCTACATGTGCACAAGGACTCTCCCAGTCAGCGCAAAGGGGTGGCAATGAAAACTTCAGACTGCCACCCCTCCAACAAGACTGGCGCATGACTGGAATTAATGCAGCCCTGAGTAACTGGAGACAGGATAGTGGCCAGTGCCCCATGAGTGTAGCAGACGGCAAGGACTTAAAGATAGGAACCTGGAATGTGGAAGGACTACTCCATCATCTTGATTCAAGTAATTTTGTAAGTTTTTTAAAGTCCTTTGACATTTGCTGTCTGACAGAGACCATTGATTTTGGTTTCCAGTGCAAACAATTATCCGAGTTCTCATTGTTTGTTCACTTGCTAGGAAACTGTCACATAGACTGATAGAGGCTGGAAATAGTGTATTTCAGGAAGAAATTCTCAAAGTTCATTAAGCAGGTGAAGATTGACTATGAAAATATGATCATGCTTCAGATAGATAAACATTTATTTGCAACAGACAGACATTTTCTTCATAGAGTAATATGTAGGTGAAGATTGACTATGAAAATATGATCATGCTTCAGATAGATAAACATTTATTTGCAACAGACAGACATTTTCTTCATAGAGTAATATGTACCACCGTGTGACTGTGAGTCTGCCATCTATGGCGTGACACAAAACAGATACGGAATAGAACCTTTAGAGCAGTGTGTTATGGACTTGCATGACAAATTTGACAACTTTGACATAATTGTATGTGGAGATCTGAAGGCATGGAAGGGTAGCCAGAATGGAACTACTGACATGTTGACTGACCCCTTGTGCACTAACAGTGAGTGTTTCCAGGAGAGAAAGTCACGAGATTCAACAAAAAACATGTTTGAAAATCAACACAGATTTTTGCAGCTGTTCAACTGTTCAATTGTGAACAGTCTTTGTGACACTGGTTTTGATGATGGATTCACCTACATATCCAGCACAGGCAGCAGTGTGATTGATTACATTATTATGTTGAATGATTTGTTCTCAGTCGAGCTCGTTTCATCTTTTGAAATAACATCTCGTGCAGAGTCCAGACACTTACCGGTTTCAATCTATGCACCTGCAAATTGTAATGCCTGTGAAGATGTGAACAGAAAGGGAAACGTGAAAAAGTTATTTGGGACTGCAAAAAAGTGCCCGAGTTTCTGTCATTTCTGTCCCAACAAGCCACAGTTGAAGAACTCAGTCATGCTTTAAATGAAGTTGAGGTAAACGTAGATTCAGTGTTCACTGGCTAAATGCAGCCACTTGCATACTCTCAGCCCCTCTCTGACTTGGTATGTTGCCATGAGTGTGATTATCACAAATACGCTGATGATACCCAGTTGTCAAAGGGGGCTCCTCCCGATCAATTTCAGTTTCTCTGTGATGTCCAGACCTGCATTGAAAGTCTTCTAGGCTGGATGTACAGCAACAAGCTCAAAATAAATGCAGAAAAGATTGATGTTCTTCCCGTTGCATCTACCACCCGCCTTAGTTCGGTTGGCAGAGATAGCGTAGACATAGGTGGCAAGCGCATACCATTCAGATCTTCAGTTAGGAACCTAGGAGTTCATCTCGATCAGACGCTGTCTATGCAGCAACACATCAGCAGTGTATGCTGTGCAGCATACCTAGAACTTAGAAGCATAGCTTCAGTCCGACCATACTTGACTCAGAGTGCAACTGCCCAACTCGTTTCATCTGCCATAACATCCCAGCTTGACTACTGCAATTCCATCCTTGCAGGATTACCCTTGAAGAAGATTTCACGCTTACAGAGAGTCCAAAACAACGCTGCAAAACTTGTGCTTAGAAAGTCCAAATACGATCATGTGACACCACTCCTGCAAGAACTACACTGGCTTCCGATTAAATTCTGACCACAGTACAAGATAGCCACTTTTGTCTACCGCTTTTTTGTCTACCACTTTTCTACCAGGTTATCTTTCTCAGACGCTATGTGCATATGAACCAACATGAAACCTCCCACTTCAACCCTAACCCCCACCCTAACACCCCGCATGAATGTGCTTCCTGAATGTTTTAGTTGCTTCATGGTCGTTAAGAGAGCGAGAGTGAGAGAGAGTGCAGGGAGCGGGAGAGATGGTGGGTGAGGAGAGAGAATGTATGCATGTGAGACAGAGGGGCAGAGAGAGAGGGGGGAGGGGGAGGTGCGTGTGTGTGTGTGTGTTGTGTGTGTTTTAGTGTAGTAATAATGTTAATTACTTAGAACACAGCTTCATAATTATGTACCTGTTTTAAATTATTGTAACGTTTCTGTTTTATAACAGTTATTTTATGCACCATTTTACAAGTACTTGTTTTATATTTGTGTAATTTATTAAGTATGTATTATAGACTGCTTGTATATATGTTAATAAATGTAAATGGTATATATTATGCACATGCATGTGAACAAGTGCATTGAGCTCACTCAGCAGGGAACAGTGCTATAGAAAATGTATGTATTATTATTAAAAAACGTGTGCGTGTCAATACACGCACACGTTGAAGTCAAAGGTGCACCTTGATTTGACAGTGATTATAGGGAAACCAAAAGAAAAGCAAAACATCTACTGAAAGCATTTAGGAAAACAAATCTTGAAGAGAAGGAGAAAGACACTGACACAAGTAACAGAAATGAAAAAAGACTGGCCTATGTGCAGGCATGAAAAGAGTACAGACAACTGATTAAAGAAAATAAATCCTCTTTTAAACAAGCAAAAGCCCCAAAACTACAAGCTTCTACTAAAGATTCAAAGGTATTTTGGGGGAAAATAAGGTCAACTTTGGGCAAATGCCAAAGTAAAGTAAGTGACAAGATATCACCAGAACAATGGTTGCAGCACTTTCAAACCATTTTTCAAACATCAGAACCTTGTGGTGATCTGCCTGTTAGCAATATTGACTGTGCTGATGCAATGCTTGATGAATTAAATGTACCAATAATGGACGAAGAAGTGTGTGTAGCAATCTCTAGTCTGAAAATCAGGAAGGCATGTGGTCATGATAATGTCACAGCAGAAATGCTAAATGCTTCAGGTAACATCACAGTCATCTTCTTCACTGTTATTGAATATGATTTTCAGTAAAGGGGTGTATCCAGAGCAGTGGTCTCACTCTGTGATTGTACTGCTCTTTAAAAAAGGACAAAGACATTCCAAACAATTACAGAGGGATTTCATTACTGAGCGTGGCAAGCAAGTGCTACACAACAAAATAGACTGATCATGAAAAAGTTGTTGAAGCCCAAGCCAGATTCAGAAAGGGATATTCTACCATAGACTATGTATTATATACCTTATCAGCTATCATAGAGAAGTATTCAAGCACGAAAGGAGGGAAATTGGACGCAGCATTCACTGACCTGAGGAAAACCTTTGATTCTGCAGACTGTGCATCCTTGTTCCTAACACTTGTACAAGATGGATTGTCTCGCCCATTTTTGAATGCCATCAAAGCAATGTATCAGTCAGTCATTTCCTATGTACGTGTACATAACAAGGTGAACTGAATTTTTTTTATTGTCCTTTTGGTGTCAAACAGGGGTGTATTCTGAGTCCTGCTCTCTTTTCCTTGTTTGTAAATGAAACTGTGATTGGCATGGAGCCAGTCGGGAAACATGGTATTCAGCTTCAACCTGGCTTAGCTGAACTATTTTTGCTGCTGTTTGCAGATGATTTAGTGCTCTTGTCAAGTACTGCCATGGGGTTACAAAATCAACTGAACCATTTGACTTCAATGTGTAAGGAACACTCCTTGTCCATCAATACTGAAAAGTCGAAAGTCATGGTATTCAGAAAAGGGGGGTTTCTCGGCAAAAATGAAAAGTGGTTTCTAGAGGGGAATGAAGTAGAAGTTGTTAATAGTCATACCTACTTCGGCTATACGTTTACAGCTAAACTTAGTGTCTGTCAGCTAAAGGTAAAAAAGCAACATATGACTGTGTCAAAGTTTTGCGTAATTTTAGTGAAATGACAAGACAGGTCTTTTTCAAAATGTTTGATGCGCAAATCTAACCAATCATTCTGTATAGTTCAAAAGTATGGGGCCTTCAGCATGTTGATGTGATTGAGAAAGTCCACACACTTGCTTGTAAATGGTTTTTGAATGTCTCACCGAAGACTCCAAACAAATGTGTGTATGGGGATCTTGGAAGGTACCCCTCGTTTGTCAGTTTGTGTATACAAGCTGTTAAATACTTGTTTAAACTGTTACACATGACCGAGAACAGGTTGCCAAAACAAGCCTACCACATGCAAATTAACACAAAACTGAATGGCAAGTGATGTTGGGCATCTAGACTGAGTGATTTGTTGTGTAAATTTGGCTTTGGTTTTGTTTGGTTGCAAAAGAGTGTTGGGAATGAAAGGGCCTTTTATGGCAATTCTCAAGGAATGACTCAGTGATGATTTTAATTATGAGTGGACTACCACTATTAACAGCAGTGAGAGATCTTGTCAGTACATAACTACATGCATCATTTAAATCCATCTTACTTACAGAGAACTATCTTGATTTTGTTCAAGTAAAATGCTTTAGAGATGTCCTCATAAAATTAAGGATGCAATTAAATGCAAATCACTTTTGCTATGCCCACAAAAATGCCTCCAAAATATTGTGGATTTTGTGAAACTGAAGTTGAAGTGCACTTTATTTGCTTCTGTCCGTTATACAAGGAATTTCATCAGAAATACATCCACTGGTACTTGCAAACTGAACAGTCTTTTACGATCTTGATGCAGTGTCACAAGAAAAGCTCAAGTCAAAACCTTGCATTTTTTGTATTTCATGCCTGTAAAAAAATGTGATATTTATGTCCGACGATTCCTGTGGGGTCAAATGTCCAATGGGGCATGTGGCCGTATGTGACTACATGTTACAAAGAGGATCACTGAGGAAGGGATGGGTGGGTTGGTGGGGATGTTGGGGTGGGGTGGGGGGGAGTAAGTTAGAGAGAGAGAGAAGTGTATTCATGCTCTTTACTAGGTTCCGATGTATGTTTTCCCCATGCACTTGCATTTAGGTTTGCCTAGTATGTCCTAGTGTTGTATCCTTTGTACTGAATGTTGTAACTTATTATGCATCACACTTAAAGTTCATATTTTGGGTAACATTTCATACTTATACGTCAATTACAAGGAATGTGTTCCTGCTGTAGTGTTAGAAGTCTAAAGCACTTGTAAACAATAAATCTTCTAAGTCTGAGTATATGAACTTGTTTGAAATTAAACGATTCTTATGGTATTTGTTTTCCAAAATGTGTTTAAAATGTGACAGGAATTTATGATTGCCTCCTTAGATATTGCTGGTATGGAAATGCTAGCTTGTCAACATATTAATGGTATTTTTCTTGGTGTTTACAGGGTCAGACTGCAATTTGCATCTGCCATTCTGAACTTGTAAAATGAGAGTGTGAATGCTGCACAATCAGGTAGCCTATGGCTGTGCGAATAAATTAGAATAAAGTTTAAATATTATATGGTGTCCAAACACTTGTTCACATAATAATTAACGAACGGTAAAAGGGTATGATTACATTGTACTTGCATTGCTGTTGACTTATCATCTATGTGACTTGTCTCCTTTCCAAAAAGAGTCAAAAAATAAAATGGCTGATGCCACAGATAATGGGTTGAGCTACAGTAATTTGATGAAGTGACCAGCAACAAATTTTTTAATCCTCCACATCATGAAATTAGAACCATTCAATCAACCACTACATTTAAAACTGCTCTGAAGACCCCAAACTTGTTCTGAAATGATTTCAGTAGTGAGTTAAGTGACTGATGTGCTGTGTGTGCACACATGAGTGCAAATGCATGCATGTGTATGTAGTCAGTAATGTAGGTCTGTCTGTTTAACTTCTTCCAGTGCTTGAGATTTAAACTGCTTGTACAGCTGGAGTCATTATTATTGTTGTTTTTCCCTTGAGAGTTGTCTCAGTTTGGGTGCAGTTTGTATTTGAATTTTGTACAGCATGCTAAGCTGTATTTTTTATGTTTGAGGTTCATGCTCCAGAAATATTTCATTATTATTATTATTAAGAAGAATAGCACTGAAGATGCTGATAAGTAGTGTTTTCAAACATGTGACCTGGTAGACATTGCATGAGTATTCCAGAAATAAAACATGATAAATGCTCTCTTCCAACAAGAGTTTGAAATGGCCAATGCAGCAGATGAGACCAAGTACATGTTCCAGTTTGCAAAAGTGTGTTTTTACCAATGCTGGCACATGACAAAAGGAAGTGAAGGAATTGAGGCAATGCACATGCCCAGCTGGGATTGCACCAGCTGAAGTTAGCACAAGTACTGACGTGTAGGCTGACATCAAGTATGTTTGTGTGATCAACATTATCAGCTCAAACCCATTGCAGTGTTTAAGAACAGGAACTCAGCCTGATTTAAAATCTTGAGTATGATGATAGCATGAAGTCCGGTACTTTGGTTTAGAACTGGCTGACCAGTCACCCCTCATAATTACTCTGGGCTCAGTTGCATAGGCATGCTTAGTGCCTTGAAATTGACTGTGCTAAGAGTAAGACTGCAGTAAAAGCTGTGTAATCAGATTACATGAACATGGGTGTGCTTACTAACACAACATGCTTAAATTTGAGTGTAACTTCATGCCTGCCCAGGTATACCTATAACAGTATAAGTGCTTGCTTACCTAGGGAAGTTAATAGTATATATTTATATATATGATCAGGTGGACAGAAAGGAGACAACAGGTGGACAGAAAGGAGACAACACAACAAAATATCAAACTCATTGCATTACTGCTTTTTGATAAATACATGGGAAAGTGTCTTAAAGGAAAGTAAATACTGGCAAAATGAAACTGATTTATTAAGGCATGGCTTCACATTTAGTTTTTTTAATCGGACAACTGTTACCTTATGTTCTGACTGTCTCAAAATGTCATCTTACCTCACATCTGAAAATTATTTTGAGATGGAAAAATATATATTTGTCTTGATAGTTTGTATCGAGGTATACAGACCTATAAATCATTAAATGAAACTTACTCAGAATCAGAGTATAGATTTGATATATAATCCTTTAGTAATCTGCATATTATGTCCAAAGAGAACAGGACATTTGCCTGAGTAGAAATGGAAATGTAAAAGTAAAATACATCATAATACTGCTCATGTCTTTTAGTTTCACCCAGATCTAGGTGACAAAAAGAAGAAAACCATGGGTCAAGCCATAACAATATAATTTATTATTCAGCTAGTATTTTCAGAAATCTCATTTCAAAAACAAATCAAGACCAGTTGTAACTTGTATCCATACCTTCTCTTTCAGACAAGCCTAGGTTAAATGCAAATAAAAGATCAGTGACTTAAACCTGTTTTTAACTGGGTGAATGTTTGTTTGCGAACCTAGTTGGGAGTATTCGTCGAAGCTAGTTGGTTCTTAATTGGGCAAACTTTTGCTTCACGAACCTAGATGGGAGGATTTGTTGAACTATCATAAAGCTATATTCAGGGTTGAAAAAGCTTCGCTCAACATGTTCTGGGAACATTCGCCCGATTCGACGAACATTGCCTCTGACTGGCTGAGAGCAGAGCTCTCCTGTGGATGAGGAAAAAATAAAAATAAAAATGGATGACGGTGTTGCTAGGTTCTTCACTCGCTTTGGAGGGAATTTTTTAATTGTTGACTTGTGGGAGGTGCAGCCTTGTCTCGGGGACACAAACTGAGATAGTAGCTAGTTCAATTACCCTGTGAGGGATGATTAAAGTATATTGACTTGACTCCAATTTAGCCTGCATTCGATCATGCTGTCTGCTGTGCGTCTGCCACAAGTTCAGGCCGAAGCTTGCATCTCATTACAAGCCAGCTGAGAATGAAGTAAAGTTTGTTGAACTGTCTGAACCATGTTTCGCGAACTAAAAGTTCAATTAAAAAAAATGAACCATAGTTCGTCAAACTGTCCAAAGTATGTTCGGCGAACAAACATTAGCCCAGGTGAAGTATACACCAAAATAAACACTTACTAGCTGTTAAATTTTTATGTACGAGTCAAGCACACAGGTCACAGGTGTAGAATCATAAAGACTGTTCAATGGCAAAAGTTTTTGAACCTGCCAAACAAGAGTTGCATACCTTGAACATACTCCCTTCAGGGTGATATGATATAGTTTTTGTACTCTAACAGTCAATAAAATTACACCAATTCAAGCCAAGATCTGATATAGGTACAAAAAGATAATTTCAAAGGCTTCACAGCTTTGAGTGTTTAAACTAAATTTTCTCTTGCTTTCTAACTGTCTATCCATCCATTCCTGTCTAACAGTTTCACAGAAAAGCTTGTTATGTCCATCATCATGTCAAGATTGGATGACTGCAATGACCACATAGAGATTGCTAGGGTATTGCATAAGTTTAAAAAAAATATGGGCCTGCCATTCCCTGGACTAAATCTTGGCTGTTTGGGCCTGAGGTTCACCTTTGAATCTGACTTTGGCACAGTCTTGATACAGCCAAATCTTCACCTGGCACACTACTCTATAAACAACACCATCTTCCTGAAAGTTCCGCCAACCTCTGCTAGGAGTAGGAATCTAACTTTCTGAGTCTGACAACCTTAAACGGACCCACCACATCAACACGCACAAAAAGAAAACTGGGACTTCTTCACTGAAAAAATATGGTGCTGCCCCACAGCCTGCAAATGAAATGCACTTGTCTGCCCACTTCTGGAGAATGGACCCACCCACAGCCCTGCCCCTTTCCCACTGTTATCAGGAGGTGGCTGGCAAGAGGGCTTGTGAGCCGGTTTAAAGCAGAGGGGCCTCAGCTCGATTCCGCTTTGGCTCTCCTTTTTCTTCAAAAAGGTTGTGGTTTGTGGACACAGTCTTGTTGTGACTTTGTCCCTCAAAATTAATGAAACATTAAAATGCTTCTCATCGCTGCCCATCTTAATGCAGGTCATTCTGGTGGTGACAGTGTAGCGATAGGTAAAACAGACTGAAAGTAAAACAGACTGAAACGCCATGAATCCGACATGGCCATACGAAGAAAGAAAGAAAGAGAGAAAGAAGAGTGACAGAAGAGGAAAAAGAAGAAAGACAGGGAAAAACAAAATCCCAAATGTTGTCAGTGGTGTCAGAGTGGCTTAAAGATTCAAACTGGAAGTTGTTCTAAGCTGATTATCCCGTAGGCACCCATACAACCATGGGCTACTGAACCAAAAACGACAAAACCGCACTGAGTCAGTGTGTGCCAAGCCATTGTTTGTGAGATTGGTGACCGTGTGGGGCATGTGGATGGGTCCATAGAGCCATCATCTGGGATCCTACCTCAAGCAAGACATCAACAAGTTGGAGCGAATCCAGCAAAATGCAGCATGCTTAGTAGCATTCACAACTAGCTTTGTGACAGGTCTCCTCCACAAGCACTGTTTCCCAGCTCTCCAAGAGTATCACAAACAACTGTGTCTCACCTTCATGTACAAGATGGTCATGGGGCTGGTACAAGTGCCATGAGATAAATTACAAATCATACATTTTTGATTCCCCAGAAACAAGGACATCAGATCATATCTGGCAGATCAACAGACTTTGTCTTTGCGTCCAAGAACCTGGTAGAAGAAACCACATGTATCCAAAACAATGACAAATGCTACACACTGTCACACTGCAACATGGAACACTAACAATGCAAGTACCCTTTCTTTCCATGAACTATTAGTATTACAGTATTAGTATTATAGCCTTGAACCACTTTGTAAGATTTCCAGACTTAGACGAGTTAAAGTTCTAAGATAACACTGTCCACTCGGACACCAGTCAGTCAGGCACTGAGGCAGTCACGGTACTGAGTGTCACTTTTAAGTCAGCCCTGGCGTCGGCCAAGCGCCGACAGACTAACACCGCCACCACCGCTGCGCATCCAAACGCGTCTCACCATTGCCAGATTCTCCGTAGGCTAGAGAAACAGAAACATAAATTATTTGCCTTGTTAGTAGTAATAGTACTAGTACTTTGGTCGTTAGGAGCAGACAAGTTACAGTACACTAGTACTAATACGTACTAGTGTACTGTAACTTGTCTGCTCCTAACGACCAAAGTAAAAGTACTAAAATGCCACTTCAGCTTAAAGTACATAACTGCACGGCATTTTGCTGCATACCTTTTAGCTTTTCGTCACACAGTTTAGAATTCCTTTCACTTCAGATGACAGCCAAAACTGACAAGTTTGAAAAGCCCTGCTGAAGAGTTTCTTGCTGCGACTTGTCACTTTCATACGGCGGGTCCGGAAATGAAACGAACAGGGGAGAGTACCCTGATAAACTACTTTCATGGACTGCGTGTTTGTTTTGTTTTTTTGTAACCGGGGTCTTATTCGGTGAATTACCAAGGTCTTTACAACAGTGTTGGCATCCGGATTACATATATCGCACATGGCTTTGTCAAGTCACTCATTCGCTTTGTTAACTTGAAAAACACGTGCACCTTTTGTGACTTCACAGCTTCGTTACAGAGTAATCGTCTGATGTTGAAAAATGTGTAGATTTAATTAATATAATTATAAACTAGTATTACTACAGCTGCTTCTAACTCAAAGACAGAAAATTCAGTAACACTAACAGACCAAAAGGTCAGCAAAAGTTGAATCGTGCAGTTTGAGTCCAGTGGCACTGACATTTGATATGCAAAGATTATGGACATGGTCTGCAGCTATGAGTATGAAGTGTTCTGTCCTTTACAAATCTTCGTTCAAGTGTAAGAAACCAATTTTAAAGTTTTCAGAAAATGTGCAGTACTTCCCCGGCAAGTCACCAGGATTTCCTTTGTCAATACTGGGTCAACATGTAGTGAAGAGTGCAGTTTTACAAAGCCAAACGACGTCAGTCATTCCAGAAAGGATTATCAAACGAAATTACGTGTCCAAGAAGAACTACACTTTCAGCGAACTGAAGGAGGAGGAACTGGAGGAGACCTTTGTCAGGGGCGGTGGACCAGGAGGTCAGTCTGTCAACCAGACAGCCAACTGTGTTGTACTTAAACACAAACCCAGCGGTATAGTTGTCAAGGTCAGATATGAAATTAGTATAATTTATATTCTGTTTTAAGTAACAATAATGACTAGTAACAGTAACACTAAGAAAGAAAAATTCTACCTATTTACTTATGTAATTGTAAAGTGCATCTCTCAGTATGTACTGATTTAACTGCTAAAGTTAGGCCATTGCATTGGGCTGACTGACCATTTGTATTTGGGATTCTGTCTGTCTCACTCTTAGTCTTACAATCTTCTATCTTGGGAAGATTCAGCTTTTCAGTTGCTTTTTCTACTTAAAAAATCAAATCTTCTGTAACACTTTCAAGAATACTTGAAGGCAGTGTACTACATCTATTATTTCCACTGAACAATTGGTATGACCACCAGTAAGATTAAATCTTCTTGAGTGATATATATATTATATATAAATTATAATACATAACTGCTGCAACTGAATGAAGAAATTTGATCAAATATTCAAAAGAATTATGCCTGAGAGTGAGACTGAGACTGTGAGAGGTACTGAAAATGTTAGGCCATATATATATATGGGGGGGGGGGGGGGGGGGTTGAATATATGTTTTTAAATAAATATATTCACCCAAATTTATGTCAGTGAAAGGTTTTATTTTTTGTTTGTTGTTTTTGGTTTGTTTTTTAATTATCTGGGATTAAACTTTTAAGATCTAGCAAAAGATAAAAACTTGTGCACTTTTGGAGATATTTGCTGACAAAGGTCATAAAAGGCTGCATGTTGTACATCAGATATTACAACATGCATAGTACATTGTGTCTTCAGTTTTGCACAAGTATGCACAAAATCAAGTCACACTATTAGTGCACATCTCCCCTACTATGTTTGTGCCAAATTTTGCACACTCATATAATTTAACACATGATTGTGACATGTTGATTGTTGTAATATCTGATGGGCGACATGAACCCATAACTCAATTTTTATATATATTTGTATATATAAGAAGTAGCACACCCTTTCATGCAATATACTATAAAGTATAATCAGCCATACAAGTGTATGCAAAAACACAGAAGATTTTTTTTCTCTGTTTGCATTTAATCACAAGTCATAAAAAGTAAATGAAACTAAATTCTGTATTGCATCAGTATTACAACAAAATAACATTTCCCCAATTTTTAGCATAGAGGACATTCTGTCTAACAAAAACAAATCAGAATGACCTGATTTTATCAAGGTAATTTACATTGACAATTAAGTCCAGACCCCCCCCCCCCCCCCCTACCCCCCCCCAGCTCTTTGAGATGTGGATTCTCTGCAGCCAGCCTCTCTCTGTACCGTCTGCAACTGTCTGTGTTTGATGTTTTCCTCCTTGCTGTACCACTTGGCTCAGGAGTACGCTCAGTTCCGCATACCCTGGTCATGTCAATGAATTTAAAGTGTTATGAATCTGAAATTGTTAAATCAATCACCAACAACTGTCCCAATACTGATATGCTCAGTACAAACATGTCAAACCTACACACCATGACTTCTACACAAATCAGTACTCAGTTCTCAGAACCGCTATTAGTATTACTAACATCTGCTGGGCTTAATTAAACTTTAAAATTTAGTTTAATGTTTTACATCACATTAAAACAACAGTTGTGGGGCAAACATGACGTCTGACATAAATTTCAGGACAAAAATTACTTCAAGAAATAAAACTGCAACTTCATCACTTTCGCTCAGTTAACAAAATATTCTCACAACACCACTAAACAGTCTACAAAAGGCATGCACTTATAACTGACAAGTTTTTGATGAAATTGAGTACACATCCTGAATCAACAGTTGCATGTAAGATTTACAAGATATTGCCTTGTCGTAATAAAATTCTTCATGCTGTACTCTGCTAAGTATAAAAAAAAATGGGTCTCAAATCTTCGGCATGGGAAGATGCCACTTTTCACAGTACTTTCATTTTGCACACCCAGATTGGTGGAAAACTTAAAAATATTCTCAGTAAACTCCTGAAAAAGCACACAGTGCATGTTCTACATCAGATTCCTGTATGTATATCAGACCACTAAAGGAGACTACAACACACCTTTCGATGTTTCCGAACAAAGACACACCATGCGGCCGGGAGAATGAAGGCATTCAGGAAAGGTCACATGACATGCCAGATGTTGTTGATAAAAAAGAGACTGCTTTCTCATTTGTTTTGTACAGAATATTAGATATCTTGTAGGGACGTCAGATGTTACAATATCAAATGATCGGGGAAATATTGTTCAGATTTCGTGCAAAACTTCGCTGAAAAAAACAACAAGTATTGCTGCTTAGTACAAATGCATGTACAAACGCAATGTTTCCAGTGATTTCAAAGCAATTCTGTCATTTTTCGGTTGTTCAAAGTTTTCAGTTTGAGTTTACATCTGACGTACCTACAGGGCAAACATTCGTGATCAGTCGATCGAAAATACAACTATCTTGAGTGTTGATGTTATATTATCCGTATAAAACAATGTTCTCCGTATACAAATCAGTGATTGTTACTCCATGTGCTTGCGATCTGTTTGTAAGCAAAGTGACAAAAATCACTTGGTCCATTTTTGGCGGTCATTTTTCAGTACTTTTTCAGTGTGTGATGACTGTATCTTGAAATCAACCATAGTCTGGTTGCTGAAATTATCTGTACTATATATTTATTCATTCATGCAAGTATACAACACAACATTTCAAATAAAAACAGTTTTCAACGTTTTATTTTCAACTGAAGTGCATAACCCCTTGCATGCGCACCTTTTGGCACTAAGTCATATATATATAATATATGGCTGTTTACAATAGGAAGAGCTGACTAAGTCTCTCTTTTCGCTGAAGTACGTTTTCTTTTTTCTTTTTTCAGTGTCATGAAACCAGGTCTCAGCTGATAAACCGCCAGCGTGCCCGTGAAAGGCTTCAAGAAAAGTTAGATTTTTATCTCCATGGCAGCAGCAGTTTTCTTTCTCTGCAGGAACAAGAATCATCATTTCGAAGGAAGAACAAGAAAAAGAGGAACAAATCCAGGCTAGAACTGAAGAAAGCCTTCAAAGAGAGGGAGGGTGTGGATTGATACAGTGATGGAGTAGTACTTTACTAACAATTGTCAATAAGTATTTTTGCCAAGAATTAATGCATTAAGTGTCTGTAAGTTGAACATGTAATGATGTATGCAAGGAATGTTCACTGAAAAGTCAGACAAGCGTTTTGCTAAATTTTATTCTTTTTCATCTTCTCAGAGTTTTTTTCCTTCTGCAGCTACACAGCATCATGATTCACAGTGTCAGATCTGTGTGTGTGGTTATTTTCTTCTTATTACCAGCATGCTCCATCTGGATGACTAGCTGCCATCGTGCCTTGAAAGATTATACCTTCATACCTTGGTGCTGTTAGGAGCAAGAGACTAAATGAACAATGCCAATGGTTACAATTATTCTCAAAGATATAGGATTTTCAAGTGTTTTACCTGAAGGTTTTGATCATGATCATCTGTAGATTTCACGAAGGCACTAAAGAGTAACAGAATTGTAGGATTGGAAAGTAAAGTACACATTTTTTTACACACTCAAGCATCACTTTCTGGCACCTTCCTCCAGGAGGAAGGCTGTCATAAACCAGTGCATGGAGTTTTTTACACACTGGCTGCAGATATTTTGAAAGTAACCATAGGCCAGTGAATGCAATGGAAAAGTAAATGTAACACCAAAGTTTAAGTTGAAAGGCTTTTGTACTTGTAAGTGTGTTGTTGAGTTAATTCACTTCTGAAAAGGGGATGAATCTGTTGAGATTGTCCCAAGGGCTACTGACCATGACTAATGCATATTAATGAATGGAAAAAAGCTGCTTGCTTGGCACCTCTGGAACCCAACATGCTACCATGTGGTCTTGTGTATTGAGTACCTGTCTCTCTTCATTCATCAAACCCAAACCAAAAGAGCAAAGATAAGATAACCAGGCCTGGATTAACATAAAATTAGTCATCTTAGCTAATGCAAAGTCCACCTTTTACAGTGTTAAAGTGTCTGCCAGCTCAACTATTAAGGAATTGTATAAAGTAACCAATAATTTATTAGGCAAGATTACATTCACCCCACTGCCTTCTGCCTACCCCGCTGATCAGCTTCCACAGGTCTTTTTTGACTTTGTCAACAAGGTTCGCCAAATCCATGATTTCATTCTGTGATTGTTCATTCCCCCCTTGCAGTCTCGGGGAGCGTCTTTTCTCTGGTACACGCTTGTGTGGACTTGAGAGCATCACCAATGAAACTGTGGTGAAGTTCATAAAACAAATGTCTATAAAACGTGTTATACTTCTAGACCCAATTCCAACGTCCTTACTGTTTGAATGTTCTAATGAGATTGTTCCTCTGCTCACTGCCATTGTAAGCCAGTCCTTGTTGACCACCATTTTTCCTTCCTGTATGAAAGCAGCCATACTCAAACCCCTTTTGAAAAAGACCTCTCTTGACCCAAATGTGCTAAAAAAAAAACACTTCAGGACTGTTTCAAATCTATCCTTTGTGTCCAAACTTATTGAGAAAATTGTTCTTGATCAGCTTTGTCATCTTGATCAAAACAATCTTTGACACACCTTCCAGTCAGCTTATCACCCAAAACACAGTACTGAGACAGCTCTCCTTCGTGTTTTTAATGACCGCCTGACTGCTTCAGACTCTGGCTTTCTCTCCATTCAGACTCTTCTGGATCTATACACTGCCTTTGACACTATCGATCACAGCATTCTTCTGACTCACCTCAAAAACACTTTCGGTGTCTGTGATCTTGCTTTGTTGTTCTTTGATTTTTCTTTGTCGATTTTTGTCGTTCTTACCTGCAAGGTAGGATACAATTAGTAACTGTAGTGTAAATGAAGTAAAATCCTCTCCTTCGCTTCTGACTTGTGGGGTCCCCCACAGCTCTGTCCTGGGACCAATTCTTTTTATTTTGTATACTCAGCCTCTTTCTGATGTAATTAGTCACCACTCTGTCTCTCATCACATGTTTGTGGATGATACTGAAACTGTACAAATCTGAATCTCCTTCTGAAGCATTCACTCTTGCACAGACCATCAAATCTTGCATTTCAGATGTGAAGGTTTGGGTAGTTCAGAACAAACTTCAGTTAAATGATGACGAAACAGAGATTATTCTGATAGGCTCAGCTCCTGGAATTGATCTTCCTTCTTCACTACGTGTGGGTCAGAGTGACATCCCATTTTCCAATGCAGCTCGTAACCTTAGTGTAATTTTTGACAGCTGGCTTGCTTTAAGGGAACAGGTGAACAAACTCTGTCAACTTGCATACCTGGAGATCAGGTGGATCGGTTCAATCCAACACTATCTTACTTTTGAAGCCACCAAAACTCTCGTTTCCTCTCTTGTTCTCTCCAGGCTTGATTACTGTAATGCTCTCCTTACTGGCTCTCCTCAGGTTCTCCTCGATAAAATTCAAAGAGTAATCAACTGCTCAGCTCGCCTCATTTTCAAAGTTCCTAAATCTGCCCACATCACTCCTTTTCTCTATGATTTCCACTGGCTACCGGCAACCAATCAGCAGCCAGATTCAAGACAAAATAGCTCTCATCTGCATCCACATTGCTTCTGGTACAGCTCCTCCATACCTCTCTGAGTTGCTTCATCTTTACTCTCCTTCTCGCTCTCTTCACTCAGCTGCGGATACCCGCATCTTCTGTGGCCCTGGGGGTGAGATCTTTTCAGTACACTGGATCTGCGCTCTGCAACTCTCTCCATCAGGCATTCATCTTCACTCTCGTAAGTCAAAACTGAAAACCCATCTCTTCTTCTCTGCATACTGATCTGTCGTTTTACCAATCCATCACTAGTAATGTGTGTATTTGTAATGTGTGTGTGTGTCTGGGTGCGTGCGCACGTGCATCTGTGTGTGTGTGTGTGATGAAATGAGTGTATCCTTGTATCTTTGTAAGCGCTCTGGGCTCTTATGAGATGGGGTAGCATAAATAAACTATTATTGTAAATTTATATATTATTAAAAAATAAATAATCTGAAACAGAATGACTTCTAGCGCTCTAAAACAAGATCCAAAGACAAAAAGGTTCAAATGAATGCTTATTTATTTTAAACACACACAGAGTATGCAAATTTTCGGGGAAATCCCCTTTATCAAGCCACAAAATGACACAACAAATAAATGGTCGGAAACGATGAAAAATGAAAGAAAAAGACTTACCTTGTTTTGGTTCAGCTTTTACAGCTTGTTCAGTGTTTGGAAGAATTTCAAGTATATTATTAAGTTATTAACTTGTACAAAGTCTACAGTGCATCATAAAAAAATTTTTTTTAAATTGTTCCAGTCCATTCCTTTTTTTGTTTGTTTATACTTTCCTCTTGTCTGTTTTGAAACTTGTTTTGTTGTTTGGACTGGACAAAAATGTGGTAGACTCATTCAAGCCAGACAACAACCTGACTGCATTACAACTAACATCATTGGTGACATTATAAGAAATAAGAAATAATGACGGCCTACTGGACAAAAACCTGGTAGACACCCAGCTACGTTACAACTAACAGTAACACCACTGGCAATTACATTATAAGATACAATGATAGGGCCTACACTACACACTAAACTTGCCCATGCTTCCACACTGACTGACTGCAAAGCTCCTTTGTCAACACTGGAAACACCTGGACACCAAACACACTGTCCATGCTGCCTCCGTTCAGCTTTTTAAGGCCCTAGAAGCAGCCACACAACACCAGAAGGCTGCAAACTCACAGTCCCAACTCCGCTGCACTAAGACTACTGGATGAAGCAGTGTACATTTCAAGATCAAGATCAAAAGTGCCTTCTTTTCTTTTTTAATAAAGAGCATGTCTTCACCATTTTCTTTGATCTTGAATGCCCTAGCCATTTAACAGGGCTCATTTAACAGGGGTAATTGAAGAGACTAACTCTTCAAAAAAAAAATTGATGTTTGTGTAGGAGTTGTTTTTATGAACTGACTTGAGAAAGGGTGTATGTAGATCCTGAACTACCTCAGAGGTTTTGAAGTACATGTTTGCTTTTGACATTTGATTGTCTGGAGGGTTTGTGTGTGAGCGGTTTTGAGGTATATGTTTGCTCATGACTATGTTTGATTGACGAGGTGATCCTGTGCAGTTGACAGGACATTAAAATCCAACTACTAGCACCTTGAAAAGCTTACAACATAACGTGGAAGCACAGCATCCTTGCATACCTCTAGATACCACCCTCTCTCCATTCTTTTGTATCATCTTTCGGGCCATTCTTTCAGGGTTAGTGTTGGTTCATGCTATCCTAGCTGCACGAACAGAAGATGAAGGTTCCACACTGACAACATTGGAAAACTTATTGAAGTGTTCAGATTGCTCCTTTTTTTATATTTATTGATGATGTTGCCCTTTGCGTATGGGGCAGTTTGTTAAACAGGGTGGAAAGGGAAAGCATTTGTGCATTAGCATAATATCAACATTCAGAAATGGTTTTGGAAAATGGTTTTAGGTTTTCTACTTCAAAGACAGTATGCATGCACTTTCAACCAGCAACATAGACTATAGAGATTTTCCCCAGAATTGAGTATCTCTAGAAAAGACCCATATTGAAGTTGTAAAAGAAGCCAAATTCCTTGATTTTTGATGCCAATCTTGCCTTTAAAAATTGTATAATCTACAAACATCTGTCAAAAAGCTCTTGACATACTGATTGGAGAGCTGTTGTATTTGTGCTGCTGCACCTGTATCAATACTTAGTCTTTTCCAAACTGGATGATGGATGCATCGTTTATGGATCGGCTTGTCAATCCGTCCAAAATGCAGCTTGATCCAATCCATCATCATGGCTTATGTATTGCATTGAGGGCTTGCCACACCTCTGCTCAAAGTCTCTGCGTGACTGCACACGAATCACCATTGCTAAATATTAAAGTTGTCTTTAAATTGTCATGAAATCAAAGTCGGTCCCTGAAAATCCAGTTGTATTCTTGAACACCTAAATGTTAAACATTTTGAAGATCCACCATCCAGAATCAGACGTCTTGCCAAATTTTACCTTACTTTGATGACAGTTCTGTTTACACTGGGGAACTTCGTGTGTGTAAACCATTCTCAAGGAAAGTCTTTCCTGGTCATGTCTGACTCCATCTCATCTTTACAAGCGTTTACATGCTATTCAACATGAATTTGATCACCTTTTTCGTGCAGATTCTGAACTACCTGAGAGATGAAAAGAAGAGTTCCAGGTCATGCATGCATTAGAGGAGACAAAGCTGCATAGGATGCCCTTGATGGCAACATCCTCAGATGAACTCATCCCCTTCTCAGACTTATAACCCAGTCTGAATATCTTCTGGAGCTGTGGCAATTGTATCCTCACTACAAGCTGCATAAAATCTTTCCAGAACTGAATGTGTTTCTTGTCACTGTACTAACATAAGAGAACAAACTTCTGTCAGCTACACATTGGCCACACATGTATAAATTCTTTTTTACTGAAGGTGATGAGCCACTGGTATGCATTCCATGTGATGAGTTATGGATTTTGTTGTTGGGATTTGACTGAAGCAAAAGATTAGCATTTCACAGCTCGGTTGTTGTTTGAAGATGCACCTTCATTGTCTGGATTGCATCTGATTATCTCAAGGTGTTGTGGGTCTGCACCTTGCTCATAGACTACCCACCCTTCCATTTTCTTCTTCAATTTTAATGCCCCATCAACTGCATATGGTCACCCCAGGATGAGTCACATAACTGAAAATTTTGTGCGCTGGTATATGTTTGTATATATATATATATGTGGCTGTACATGTGCGCAGGAGTTTGCCGCATATGTGTGTGTGTGCACATACAGATGAACACATACACAAGCACACACAAAAACAAATGAAACAGCAAATGCATACACACAGACACATTTGCTCGCCTGCATGCACATGAAGCATTTGGTATGCACGAATGTGGGCACAAGCGATTCCACACATGAGCACACACATACACTTGTGCAAATACACACACACTTGCATGAATATACACATGCACAAATGAGCACACACACTCATCAACTTGTGTATGCACACATGAGTGCTCTCACACACATGGATACACATACACCTACTAACATACAGCCCCATACATGTATGTAGGTACAAAAATGCACACATGGATGGGCACAAATGTACACACACACAGACATGCATCTGTGCATGTATGTGCAATCATGTGGACCCACCTTCAGACAACTTGCAGTCAAAAGATCAAAACACATATGACAAATGACAGCCTTTTAATGGCATAACAAGACAATGTGCCATTTTGGCAAAGGTGAAATTTTCAAATCAATGAAAACAAAGACCTACATCTAACGTGCTGTGTTCATCTCCTCAACATTACAATCACGTATGATGCATCTGACCCAAATCATTTCCCTGAACACCACCACCAAAGTCAAAAACACCATATCCTGTGTGATCTGGTCCTTGTATTTAAAGGGGAACTGAATTAAAGATGCAGTTGGGGGCGGGGATAGCTCAGTGGTTAGAGTGCCGGACTCGTGATTGAAAGGTCGCGGGTTCAAATCCCTGCTGGAACAGCGGGAGAATTTTCTTCTCCAGGGTTGACTTTCTATGCTGACTCTTATTTCGATATCTGTTCCACCCCTGTGTTACCACAGTAGCACATAAAAAATCCCGGTCATTCTGCCAAAAGTGCAGGTGGCAGGTTACAGCTAAACACGCATACACCTTACGTATGTGGCTTTTATTGAACCGTGCTTCGGCATTGGTCACAACTTGTCCCTAATATGTCAAATGACATCTGAGGACATTAAGCATCAACTCATCATCAAAGATGCAGTTGGCCTGAAAACATAACAATCAAGCAGCGTCAAGTCAATCTGCCACGACCTAAAAATAAGTGACATACAATGTAACAATAGATTGTCCTTTTCTGCAACAGACTGCCCTACAGGCTACAGGCAAGAATGCACCTGTTTTTCTAGTAACACTTTAGGAAGCTCCAACCATTGCTAACTTGTAAGCGGGCACAAAATGTGACCTTTCAATATGAGGTAGTGCATATGCAGCCTAGTTTTGTGAAAGGGCTCTTAGATATTGCGCTATGTGCAAATACTTCCATCTGCATTATTCATTTCATTGTTCTATCAATATTTATACAAAAGTAAATGCATAATGGAATGAGCTGCAGACACCACCTTACAACTATCACCAACAACAGCCATACGCAAAAGCAATTTCTGGGAAAAAGAGTCAGGCCCATTAGCAAGAAGACTAGGCAGAAAAACGTGAGAGGTGACGGGAAACTTGAATCAAATGACAGCCCTGAGATTTCAGAACTCTTTCTTGCCACACATGCCAGCCTCGTTTGTGATACCAACTGCTGGTCACAACTAGCAGCACTTTTGTGACTTTCAAATGTCAGTTTTAACAGTTAAAAAATTGGCCCCAAACTGCTGTGGCTATATCCAAAAGTTTTGGCTATGAATGGAGAGGTGGTGGAGGGTAGGAATATGAGTAATGACTGTGCAGTTAATTGATCTCAAAGGTGATATTTTATTTGTATACTTTTATGTTTGTTATGTTGAATTGTCTTATCCTTTGTGTGTGTGTGTGTGGAATTCAAGTGACCCAATAGAAAAACTTTTATGCATTTATTATGAATAAAATGTTTTGTGTGTGCGGTACATGTATCTGTATTGCATTGTACTTGCACTGGCATTTGTAAAATGATTCAGCCCAGTCTATTCTCAGTACACATAAAGTCAGTGTCAGCACATTCCCCATGTCTGATTTGGACAAGTTGTAGAACTTCGTACTCAACTCTGGTTGTCACTGTGCCTGAGGAATAAACAAAAGGGGTCTATTGACAGGGTCCATGATGCTTCTTCAGTTCAGTTCCCCTTTAATAACCACACAAACAAATCAAATAAAAAACTTAAGGTCAGTTTTAACACTACGATGCCACAAAGTGATTATAGGTAAAACCTCAGGTGACGTCTGACACATTTCACATCTGTTTTCAACAAAATCAGAATGTCTTGTTGAATTTACTTTAATTTTAATGTGAGCCAAACAAGGAACTTAAATCATAAGCAAACAGTATAATAAAAGCAAACTAGACAGTTTATGCAACATCATAAAACACATACAGTTTAGATTTTTAGAATCAGAGTAAAAAGCAGGATTCACTATTGTTTAACTAAAGTACTGAGACAAACTGTTCATGTTTTTTTTTGTTTTTGTTTTTTTTGACAGAACAGAGCAGTTAAGTGTGAGAAGCATCAGAATCCTTACTTTCAAATCTCTAAGCAACTCTTCCAATTCTTCACTGGGCACATTTTAGCATTACATGCTCAACAAAAACCAGAAAGGACTGAAAATGTGCAGTAGCTGAATGAATAGAAAGAGGAAGTAAAAACAGAGTTTGATAAAAATATAGATGCATTTGTATATCTGATGTGTTCTGAAATTAATAGCCACTGGAACTATTTATGTAGCATGGTGTTTTGAGAATAAGACATGCAGCAGAATGAGCGTGTTTCAGCACAGGCTGGGTGATTAGAAAGGAACTGTAGTTAGTCTCAATGTTTCTGCCAGGGAGAGCTGGCTGGCTGTGAATCCAAATCACAGACCTGCACAACCTTTCTTGATAAAACAAAGTAATTAAGAATATATACCCAAAAGCTCATGACATATCATTTGTTGCACCAGTTTACAAGAAAAATAATTCAGGCTAATCACACTAATTACATAAAACTGACCACATAACACCTCTGTTTCAATTTCTCCCCTGGCTTCCAATCCAACAAAGAATTCAGTACAAGATAAACACTCTATGCTATAAATGTATCACCAGCACTGCACCGTCTTATCTCTGTGGCTGTCTTCAACTTTACACGCACTCCACTTCTGATACTCTCAGCCTCCAGATTCCTCGCACAAGACTCTCCACTTTTGGTTCCTGCGCCTTTTCTGTTTTCGATCCATCAACATGGAATGACCTTCCCCTTCCTCTCCGACAGAAGCCTTCTCTGGACTCATTCAAATCTAATCTAAACATATGTCTGTTCCCAAAATTGTAGACCTGCAATGTTTTCTGTTCCATGTGTCTATCCATTCCAAGTCTCCTGGGCACTTGCTGCCCATTTTAAGCTGTGTATATTTAGCTTTGTATAGTCAGAATTCTTGTGTGCATGCGCGTGCGCACGTGCTTAGAACAGTCTCTGGGGACAAGATCCTGCGCTTTAAAAATACTCTTCTTCTTTTTTTAATACTATTATTATCATTATTATGTGAAAATAGTCCCCCCCCCCCCCCCCCCCCCCACACACACACCCTTTGTTGTTGTTGGTCCTTTGTCTTAATGTGATCTTGAAAATAGGTCAAGGTCACTTAATCATAATGCGAAGTTTGATAGATCTCCTTCAACAGCCTAAACAAAAGAGGGGAAAAAAGCAGCCACTCAGTTGTGTGCAGTTATTTATTTCAAATGGATGAACTTTCTCAAAACTGTTGTTCAAGTGCACTAAATACAGGAAACAAGCTAATGGTTGCTGGAAAGAGTAACAGAATGGAAAAGAACTTTTAAAACAGACTCACTGAGAAGAGGGAGGATGCTAGAGTTACTGTAGGTGACTGGTGTTTCTTGTTGCATTTGTTTCAAATGCTAATTAACTCCCTTGTGTGTTGATTCTCACTGATAAAAGACAAGACAGGGAGCAGGTATGGCTTTTGACATTTATGTTCTTTCTGCAGCTATAATTGTACACTACAACTTGCAAATAAAAGTTATTGAGCACAGTTATTCACTTATTATTGATTAAGACATACATGCTATATTTTTTATCTCTTTTTTCTTTTTCTTTTTTATTGGTGAGCCCATATTCCAAACTCTTTTCTGTTAAATACTTAAAATTTAGGACTTTGTTTTAAAATGTTCCGTTGATTTTATGCTGAACTGTAAAACTCTGTTTCTTATAACTGATACAAGCAGGAATGAATGAACCAAGCTCAGTAGATGTTCTTACCTGAGGAATAAGGCTGCAGAAGATGCAGTGGCTGTCAGGCCAACCATGACAACCAATGGTGCTTTGTACACCCCAGTCATGTTTTTTTTTAAATTTGTTTAATGCAATTGCCAATATGAAACTAATAAGTGAAATATTTTTACACAAAATACTGTACCAACATTTAAGTTTTCACATTGTTTTCTTGTATAATTAACGTCAGAAAAACATGTTTTGTGAAGACTACATCTTTTTGAAATAAATTTCTGCCAAAATCATTGTGTGCATGATCTGGTCAGTGTGTGATACAGTCATGCAAAGTCAAATTCACTCAATTGTTATGAAGAACAAACAACTGGCAGTGTCACTTTTGGAGAATGCTGTCCCAGTTGCTAAAACAGGACTGACTGGACAAAGTTCAGTGGATATCACCTGGTATCACCTGGCGGTGGTTGAAGACCTGGCCTAAATGCTCTTAGAGAAAAATACTGCATTCAGTTCTTTGCTGCATTATAGCTAAAAACATTGCTTCATATTATTCAGCTGAGTTAGGAAGCTCTATTAGATTGTTGCATCCTTTGGGTGCTCTGTAAACATTAAGGCACCTCTGCACCTTAAAACATATTTGCCTCAGTATGAAATCCATGAAGTTCCAGGTCTAGCATCACAAGTCAACACTGGTTACTTTGTTGGGTAGATCTTCACTGTTCACCACCAGTCGACCATGAGACTTGATAGCATCCTGAAAACATAAACATATTTTGAATCAGAATCACATTCAACATTCAATGCAATCAACACTTCATGCACTTTGTTTATTTTCTGCTGTCGCCATGTTTCATTATTACTATTCAAATCATATCAATCATGATTTGTTCATACCAGCACTTAACATCTGAGCTACTGAACTGGTGACCCCCAAAGTTGCTGGGTGCTAAGATCTGGATGCATGTGTGGATTTCTTGTCCAGTTTTTCAAAATAACCCCATCAGCATGTATGCATTTGGTCTTCCTTTCAAACCATGTGGCCAGACCACGTTCACCAACTATGTCCGCAATACCTCCTTGAAGAAGGCTCAAGCATCTTTGACAAGCTTAAACAGCTTTCCCTTCAACTATTACTTCATTTGAGGGAACAGAAAGAAATCATATGGGGTTGTGACTAGATGAATATGATTTTCTTGTAGGTAGTCTAGAGTGACAATGGCAGGGTGGGCACTTGCGTTGTCATGGTGGAACAGCAGGTCACGGGTGGCCATGTTTAGATGGTGTGCATCCAACCCACAAATGTTGATGTACTACTTTGCATTGACCCTCTTCCTTTACTGGAGCAACAGAGGCCACATGTCCAGATTTAGTGAAGACCATAATCATCTGTTTGGAAGTGCTTCTTGGTCTCTTAAATTTCACAGATGGGCTGCAATTGTGAAAAGCCAGACTGAAGACTGCTTCTTGGTTTCCGGGTCATGCTGGAAAACAAAAGTCCAGTCCCAGACCTGCCGCTGTCAAATTTTCAAAGCATGTGAAGGCACCACTCCACCTTACCTCATCTCTGTTCTTTGGTCAGCTGGTGGGGCCCCAAAGGGCACAATGCTTCTGCACAACCAGGTGATGACATAGGATCTCATCCATGCCTCCCAATGAAAGATTCAAACTGCATTCATTTTATTTTCTGTAATTTGTGGATCTGCCTTGATCAGACACTTCACCTTGGCCATGCTTTGTTCAATAGCAATGATCACAGGATGGCCACAATGGTCAATGTCTTCAAATGTGGTTCAGCTAAACTGAAATTCTTTGTACCAGTTGTAAACTGTAGATCTTGATGCAGACTGGTCTCCAAAGTAGTCTGACAAACTTTGGAAGCTTTTGCTGGAAAGACTTCCCCTGATGATAATTATAATGCATCATTGCAAGAAAATCTCTCTGTGAAGGTGTTTCTGCAATATCAGGAAAGCTGTCACCCTTACCAAACAGTTTGCCATCTAGAACAAGTTTGGCCAAAATGAACAAAAACCAAATAAATGAAAGGTTTAAAACATTTTTTAGGACAAAACAACATGCAAATGTTTGGGGCAATCCCCATTATCAAGCTACAAAACATCTGTTAAACAGTAAAACTGAGATGTACAACTAGGATACTTATCTGCTTTTGGTTGAACTATGTTGTTTTCATGTCTTTGTTGTATTTTGTTATGGACATGAAAACAACATAGTTCAACCAAAAGCAGATAACTGTCCCAGTTTTACACTTGATTAAGAGAATTACCCTGATAATTTGCATGTTGTGTTTTGTCCAACTAAATAGTGTTCTTTTGAACCTTTTATATGTTTGGATCTTCTTTTAGAATGCTAGTAGGAATTCTTGTTCCAGATTTATTTTTAAATTCAAAAGGAACATGGGGGGGGGGGGGGGGGGGGGGGGTTTCCATAATTATGACATTGCACAATGTTGATGTAGATATTTTTGTTGTGAAAATCCCAGACTTTGTGCATCTGGAAACTGTGGTGTCACCCTCATATTTTTTGCTGATGAAAACAAAATAATTACATAATTTTGAAAAGTACAAAAAAGTACAAATTAGTTAACCATTTTAAAATAGAACCACTCTGTGTCACTAGTGACCCCTTTCAATGTTTCTAATAAACTAAAATGCACACATTGCACGTTGTGATCTCACATCACTATATGCTGCTTCAAAATAGAAACAATGCAGGGTTTCTGTGGTTTTGTCCACTGTGGACCTCACACATCTGTAAGTAAGTAAGCAAATTGGTGTTTTACACTCAGTCAACCAGTGTGGTTATATCAGGGCAGTACACATTCTGTCATCATATATTAAAAAGAAGAAGTGTATACGTGTTAAAACCGGTATATGTACAATTTTAAAACCATACTTAAACACAACCAAAAGTGATCTAAGTTTAAATTTTTCCTTTTTTTAAATATTTCTTTCAAAAAGTTAAAACTCTTCTCATGTGAAATATCCTGAAACAACACATGCAGTGACTGAGCTGTAAAGTGGCTCTCTCTTATTTCAGTAAGATCTGAACAAGTAAGTAAAACATGTTCAATAGTTAAATGTTCATCACATCCAATGCACATTGTTGGCTCCTCAAAATAAAAAGGAATGAGTAATAAAAGAATGGCCAACGTGCAACCACAGTCTCTTCTTTTCTGTTTGTCTGAGGACAAACAATACACTCTTTTAAAACTGGAAATATTTTATGTAATTTATTTCCAGGGAACTCGTCCCACTCAGACTGCCATAGTTCTAATATATATTTGTTTATGCATGAGTTTAAGTCTGAGAATGGGATGAACTCAACCGAGATGTTGCCAGCAAGGGCTTCCCTTCCTTTAACGCCAACATGGCCAGGAACCTAGACAAAAACAATCTCCTCCCATCTCTTGTCACTTCCATATATAATTCCAAAATCTGAACTAAGATTAGATGATCACAGCTTAAGTGAAATACTGACTGTAAAGATGACAGAGAGATGGATGATATCAAAAACGATCCTCCCTTGGAACAACAAATATGTTTGAGAGCCAAAAGAATAGCCCGCAACTGCAGTATATGTAGAACTGTTGTTTGGAAGCTGACAGGTAAAAGGTTTATGACTTTGTTTAGTGCATAAAGCCGCCGCAGCAACTCCTTCCTCTGTTTTTGAACTGTTAGTGGAAAAAAAATTGATAAGGGATATTCTGAAATGAGTTGCAAATAGAACTGTTTATAAGTTTCCGGGTTGGTTTATCTTTTTTTAATTTTGTTAAATCAAGATGAACTGTAGGAACAGAAAGCATCCAAGGGGTGATGTCTACAGAGGAAGCAATGTCAATCAGGTTTAGATTAATACTGGATTTTTCTAGGTGCAGTAGAATGCAGATGCCAAGAGGTGGAATTTTCAACACTGATTCCGGCAGAGATTTGAGTTTAAGAACATAGTTTAAAGAAAGTTTTAGACGGCTAGAGGCTAAGGACGGTGTGTGTGCCTCCACGTAGAAGCTTTGGGCAGATGTGTGAAAAGCCCCCAATGCGATACACCAGCCCTGATGGTGGATTGGATCCAATTGCTTTAGAATCGACTGACAGGCCAATCTGTACACAATGCATCTGTAATCCAATTTGGAGCGGACTAATACATTGTACATGCATAGCGAGATATGATCAGCTCCCCAATCAGTATGTCCCATTACTCGCAGAATATCGAGAGCTTTCTGACAGGAAGATTTAGGATGTTGCACATGATTTTAAAAATTCAGTTTGGTGTCAAAAATGAGACCAAGGAATTTCGCTTCTTTGACTACTTTTATAGGCATTTTTCCCAGAAGGATGTTTGGGTCTGGGGAAAAAACATATTGTTGGTGAAAGTGGATGCAGACTCTTGGAGGTGGAGAACTTAAAGCTGTTCTCAGACACCCACAGAGAGAGATGTCAAACACATGCAGAGAGATAGAGAGGACAAACACATGCACAGAGAGCAAGAGAGAGAGAGAGACAGAGAGGACAAACACATGCAGACAGAGAGGGCAAACATGCACATAGAGAGAGATGGGATAAACACATGCACAGAGAGATAGGACAAACACATGCAGAGAGATAGGACTAACACATGCACAGAGAGATAGGATAAACACATGCACAGAGAGAGAGAGGACAAACATGCACACACAGAGGCCAAATACATGCACATAGAGAGAGAGGACAAACACATGCAAAGAGACGGAGAAAGACACACCCATGAACACAGAGAGAGAGGGGGGGAAGGGGGCTGGGATGTAATGGTTTTGACACACCCTACTGATTGTTACTGTTACCTAAAACCATCCACTAACACACTGAAAACTTCCTTCCATAGCTATCAGTTATCAAAGATTTTCCACACACCAAAACAGCTAATGTTAATGACATTAGAGAATCTTGAAAAGGTAGGGTCAGAGTTTACAGCTGTTAGCATTCTCTTTCAAGTACAAGACAGCCCAGTTTCCATGCACCATCAGTGGGTCCCATGTGGCTGAGCAAGGAAAGTCCCAGGACTTCCTATGGAGGGTGAGGGTGGAGGTGGAGCTTGCCAAAAGCCAGCAAGCAGGAAACTAGCTTCACTTTTGTAAGCAGCCCCAAGTGGCAGTGACAGATCTCTTGCTCAAAATATCTGACCTCCCTGACACCATTTACTGAATGTAGGCATTAAACAAGACACAAACATTGACAGTTTGTACACAAAAATTATATTTGGACCCACTTTCATGAATAATAAATGAGGCCATGACCTCTCTCTCTTCTTACTTCTTTCCAACTCTAACAGTTTAAGTTTGATCATGCAGTAAAACCAGTAAATATGATTTTGATTCTTTTTCATCTAGTTCACGGCTTCATTGATTTTTGTTTAAAAATCACAAGTAGTTTGAACAAGAACAGACAAGAAAATGAAATGTTAAAGTTTTAAACACACCAGGCTGCCAGACCGAAGGCTAATACATACCAATACACAGACTCACCATATTGTATGCATACCAGTCAAAAACAGTGTTCCACTTTGTTGTGTTAGTCTCATGAACAAACTCACCTTCTGTGCACTGAGCCGCTTCATTTCTTCTCTCAGTCTATCAAGAATAGCTTGGTTTGGACGATGACGTTTCACCTCATTGACCTCCTTCTTCTGCAATGTGAACAAGTCCTCATCACCAAAATGCAAGACATCTTATCATCCCAACACAAAGTTATTACTGAAACAAACACAATACATACCATACTGGTGCACATACAGCAAAAAGCAAACAAAAAACATTCACAAACTAAGAATAAGACACATCAACATTACAGCTGTTATAAAATCTTAATGGTCAACAATAATATTTTGAACTTGAACACTGACATATGTAAGCAAAGTGATGGCCAAAGTGCAGACCAAATGTAGATTACAAGTAATAATCTTCCTCAGTTTGGCTGTTCCAAGGGTGTCAGGCATGGAGGACAAACAAACGGAAATTATATCTATTATAAAAGAAAACAAATTACACAAAACATTACTTTGTGTTCAATTCTTTTGTTGCTTTTCTATTTCCTTTTAACCTGTGTTTACCCAAATAATAGCTGCCAAAAACAGCACAAAGACAAGTCAAATATACTTCAAGAAAAAGAAGTGGAAACACTGTCTTTAAACACTGAGAGTTTAACTCCAATTTGGGGATGAATACTGGAGCAGCCTAAAAGATCTGTCTGTACAGAAAAGTGGCATAAGAGAAGCAGAGTGGTTTGCCAGTGGGTCACATGACCTAGCTCTTGCTCAAAACTTCCCTTATAAAATGTCTGCTGAATTTTTTTGTTCTAAGAAACAACACTATCCAAAACCAAACAAAAGTTTAAGAATACTGCTTTCTTTAAACAAGTTTTACCAAAAGTGTCCTCAAAGACAGACAGTGATTTTAACTACCCTTTATGGAAGGACAATTATGATAATGATACCAAAAATCAAAACCGCAGTCAAAGGGACAGCATCAAAGGGAAAGCATCCATATTTATTCTTGCCAAGAAACATTTTTAAGTTTTACTTTCAGGAAGACAAATCAAAATCACCACCTTTAAAAAAACATATATATATATAAAACCAATAAAAAAATATACATATAAAACTACAAAAAACACTAACGTACTGACACTGGTTTGTAACAAAATCAAGGTTTGTCACTTTGCATGCCCCCCCTCGCCCCCCCCCCCCCCACCCCCACTCCCTGTTCCTGCAGCTACCTATGTACTATTTCTTGAACTCAGTTGAATGCCTAGATACTGTAAGTCAGTTATTGTCAGTATACACTGTTTGCACTAGGTCTGGTAATAATAATAATAGAGAATTTACAAAGCACTTTCAGACACCCAAAGTGCATTGCAACTTAATTCAAAAAAACATTCAATGTATAAATATGCACACACAAACAAAGCAGCAAACATACTTTTTCATAGTGAAACATGCATATGCACACACACACGCATAGGATCATGTGCACACACAATACCAACCACACACACATGGTCAAGAAGGACACCAAAAAAGAAGCTATACTGGTTTGAAAAGGAGTTTTTAAGACTAGTATTGATGGCTGGGAGAGAAAAACTGTGGTGGAGACTGAAAGAGAGGAAATTCAAGATATGTGCAACAGAAAAGCTGTTAGTGGTCAAAATACAGTTTGAAGAGCTATGCTTTAAGACCAGTTTTGAAGGCAGGAGGGAATGGCTGTGATGGACAGCAAGAGGAACAGAATTCCAGATTTGTGTGCAGCAGAGAAGCAGAAGGCACAACCACCATGCTGTTTTATTTTGTAGGCTGGGATTCACAAAATTCTATCATCTGAGGAAAAACGCAGTGACCTACAAGGGTTGTAGATCTGGACATGGTCAGCCAAGTACTAAGGGTAGTGCCAATGAAGATCTGATAGCAGAGACAAACTATTTTGTATTTAATTCTCTGTTCTGTGGGGAGCCACTGCAGTTGTTTGAGAAGAGGTCTGGCATGTTCTGCTCTACAGATTTAAAAATGAGTTTTGCTGTGGAGTTCTGTTATTGTTGGAATGGTTTGATAACTGTAGTATGGAATAGCAGTAGCCTGCTAGTATGGAATAGCAGTAGCCTAATCTGGACAGGATGCATGAGCTAACTAATGTATTGGTTGCATCTTCACTGAGACATTGGTGAAAGGAACTTATGCTTCTGATTTCAATGCACGCAGCCTAACATGTTTTGAGGAAAGATTGCTATCGAAGCTGAAGCTGAGGTTGTGGACAATTCCAGCAAACTCAGTATCACTAATGCTGAGAGATTGTCTGTGGTGCTGTGAGGTTGTGTTGACAGAAGATGATCAGAAGCAAATAGCTTTAGTTTCATCATTATTAAGTTTGAGTTTGCTTTCTTCCATCCAGAGCCCAATATCCCAGATGTAATCTTGAGGTAAATGGAGCAAGTCTGAGTAGTTTTTATGTGATTTAGAGTGAGTTGTGTGTTGGCTGCAGACATTTTGTGCTAAATATAGTGCTTTCCAATGAGGCCTGTAAGTGGTGTTGCACACAAGAGAAACAGTATAGGGTCTAGCACAAAGCTTCAAGGAACACCAAAGTCCAAGGACATTCTACTGATATTTGGTCATCTCTATGTACTGTTTTCTGTCATAAAGGTAATGCTGAAACCAATTCAGGGCTGTACCACAAATGCCAAAGTCATGTCTGAGGTGAGATAGAAGCATTTCATGGTCTGTTGTATCAAAGGCTGCACAAAGATCCAAAACACGAAAATAGAAATGTTGTTATTATTAAGGGATGTCAGAAATTCACTGAGTATGTAGAGTTTTAGAAATAGTACATACCTAGTTAGGCTGCCAAGATATTAGTGGTACAGAAATACAGAATGGACAAACATTCAATCATGTCTTCAACCATAAATTTGCATGCACTTGCCAGTGGTTATCAGTGATCAAACCACTGAGCAAGTTGGGTCAGATAAGTACTTGGGTATTCACACTGACAGCAAATTCAGCTGGAGTGTACATGTTTGAAGCTGTCTGTTCCTGGGCCCAGAAGTGTATCTACTTTCTCCAGCAACTCAGAGCATTGGCATTAGCACAAACATACTGCTGCTGTTCTATCATCTATTCTACTAGTCATAACTGTTCCATCTTAATAGGGGCTGGCCTTTTGTGATGTTCCATAATGCACATGCTACAAAATTAAGTTTTTATGTGACTGTGATTAGCTGTGACTTAGGGGTGGCTTGTTTTAGAGTGCATGGTTTGTAAGTTGGATGTGCAGGTTTACTTGCACCCACCTGTGCAAACTGCAAAACATTATGCCATGTCATGTGTGTGCGCCAAGTCATGTGTGTGTGTGTGTGTGTGTGTGTGGTGTGTGTGTGTGTGTGTGTGTGTGTGTGTGTGTGTGTGTGTGTGTGTTGTGTGTGTGTGTGTGTGTGTTGTGTGTGTGTGTGTGTGTGTGTGTGTGTGTGTGTGTGTGTGTGTGTGTGTGTGTGTGTGTGTTAGCTTACTTTGCATGAATGAGACTGTAAGTAAGTTGGTATTTTACGCCCAGTCAACCAGTATGGTTATAGCAGGGCGATACACATCTCTTATATCTTAATAATATGTATTTCTTAAAATGAGTCTATATATAGTTTTAAAACCATGCTTAAAAGGTGTATAACATAAACATAACTAAAAGTGATCTCAAATTTATATTTTTCCAAAAATATTGATTTCTTTCAAAAAGTTAAAACTCTTCTCAGGTAAAATATCTTGAAATAACATGCGCAGTGATTTAGCTGTAAAATGTCTCTCTCTTATTTCAATAAAATCCGAACAAGTAAGTAAAATATGCTCTACGGTTAAATGTTTATCACATCTGATACACATTGGCGGTTCCTCACCCTTCAATAAAAAGGAATGAGTAATAAAAGAATGGCCAATGTGCAATCGAGCCATCACAGTCTCTTCTTTTCTGTTTCTCCAGGGACAAACAATACATTCTTTTAGTATTGGAAATATATAATTTATTTTCTGGGAACTCATCCCACTCAGACTGCCACAGTTCTAATATATATTGACTTGTGCGTGATTTTAGGTCTGAGAATGGGATGAGCTCTACCGAGATGTCACCATCAAGGGCATCCTTAGCTGCAGAACCTGCAGCTGAATTTCCTCTAATGCCAACATGGCCGGGAACCCAGATGAAAACAATCTCTCTCCCGTCTCTTGTCATTTCTGTATACAACTCTAATATCTGAACTAAGGCTGGACAGTTATACTTTAGGTTAAATATTGACTGTAGAGATGAGAGGGAATCTGATAATATCAAAAACGATTTTCCTTTAGAATAATAAACATGTTTGAGAGCTAATAAAATAGCTCTCAACTTTGCTGTATATACTGAACTGTCGTCTGGAAGCCAACAGGTAAAAGGTTTATTAATTCGTTTAGTTGATACAGCCGCCGCAGCAACTCCGTCCTCTGTTTTAGAACTGTCGGTGAAAAAAAATTCTGATAAAGGGTATTCTGAAATAAGTTGTAAATAGAGCTGTTTGTATATTTCCGGGTTTGTTGTATCTTTTTTGAAACTGGTTAAGTCAAAACGGACCACAGGAACGGAAAGTTTCCAAGGGATGACGTCCAATGGGGAGGCATCATCTACCAGATTTAGGTTGAGTTTGGGTTTCTCCAAGTGGGGGATAATGCGGATGCCAAGAGGTGGAACCTTTGACTCCGCTGCTTCAAATAATTTGGTGTTTTCAGGTTCAAAAACGCAACTATAGGCTGGGTTTTCCGGGAGAGATTTGAGTTTAAGGACATAGTTTAAAGACAATTTTAATCGGCGAGTAGTTAAGGTATTTAATGTGATTTTTAAAAGTAAGTTTTGTGTCAAAGATAAGACCAAGGAACTTCGCTTCTTTGACTACTTTTATAGGTGTTTTCCCCAGAAGGATGTTAGGGTCTGGGAAAAAAACGTACTGTTGATGAAAATGAATACAGACCATCTTAGAGGTGGAGAACTTGAAGCCGTTCTCAGACACCCACTTCTGAACGCTGTTTACACACAGCTGCATAGCTTTTCTTCTCCAGGGTCGACTATCTGTGCTGACTCTTATTTCGGTATCCGTTCCACCCCTGTGTTACCGCAGTAGCACGTAAAAGATCCCGGTCATTCTGCCAAAAGTGCAGGTGGCAGGTTACAGTTAAACACGCATGCACCTTACGTATGTGGCTGTGCATGAAGTGACATGGTGCATGGTTGTATGGTGTACACAGAACTTGCGCTGAGACGGCTGCAGTTTCATGTGGCACCAGCCATGCCAGCGCTGTAAGTACACCACTTCGGTGGATATTCAAAAACGCGCTATAAAAAGCTATCACTCATGTAGCACCACCTGCGAGCGCAGTGAGTCTGCTCAAGAGAGCGGAGAATAGCGCTATATAAGCGATCATCAATCAATCAATCTCTCCACTCTGTTTAACGTCTTTCCACTCAGACACAAAGCAAAGTCGTCCACAAACAAGGAGCAATCAGTACCCTTTAAGACGGCTTTAACAATGTTGCTAATTTTAATGCTGAAAAGGGCCGGGGACAAGATGCTACCTTGCGGGATCCCCATCTCCTGTTCGTGCAGCTCAGAAAGAGTGGAACCCACTCTAACCCTGAAAGAACGTTCCGACAGGAAGCTCTGAATAAACCCAGGGAGGTGGCCCCTGAAACCAAGATCCCAGAGGTCCACCAGAATGCCGTGCTTCCATGTTGTGTCGTAAGCTTTTTCAAGGTCAAAGAAAATGGTTAAGACGTGTTCCTTTTTAATGAAGGCATTTCTAATAAACGTTTCAAAACGAATGAGATGATCCAATGTACTGTGGTTCTTCCTGAAGCCGCACTGCTTCTCGGAAAGAAGACCCTGCGACTTGAGGGACCACATGAGGCCAGCGTTGATCATCCTCTCCATCGTCTTACACAAACAGCTGGTTAATGCTATAGGTCTGAAATTACCAGGATCCGAGTGATCTTTACCGGGTTTGGAAATGGGGATAACTACTGCCTCATGCCACGATGGTAGAAAACAGCCAGATTCCCACACGTGGTTATAAACTTTTAAAAGAACAGATAGAGCAGAATTTGGGAGGTGTGTCAAAAGTTGGCAGTGGACCTGGTCCAAACTGGTGGCTGAATTGTTGGCTCTCTGTAACAATTGCTTCAATTCAGCCACTGAAAAAGGTAGATTGTATTCCTCTTCATTTTTGGAAGAGAAGTCCAGATGTCGTTTTTCTTTTAACATTTTAATCCTCTGAAATTCATCAGAATAATTATCCGTCGAAGAATTTTTTGACAGATTTTTAGCTAACAGTAATACTTCTGCTACTTCCTTTTTATCGGTAATGAGATTGCCGTTAACTTTTAAATGATTAATAGAATTACAACCACCCTTACCCTTTATTTTCCTAATAGCTTTCCAGACCTTTTGTGTTTGCGTTTTAGAATTTATTACAGAAATGCCTCCACGAGTTCCTTTTTTGTTGTTTGACAACATGACGAGCCTTGGCTCTTAAAAGTTTAAAATTCTGAACATTACTCAGCGTTGGGTTAGGGAAAAAACCTTTCGCTGAGCTTTCTTTCTTTCTTTAATTGCTTTTTTACAGCTGTCATTAAACCATGGAACTTTGGGAAGTTTTTTCGAGAAGTGTGTTTTTGGAAAAGCTTTGTCTGCTGCTTGAATAAGTAGGTCAGTGAACTGACCGGCGGGATCCTCGGCAGACATGACCGCCTCCTCTGTCAGTTCAGAGGAACACTGAGCTCGGAAGGACAGCCAGTCAGCCTTTTTAAAATTCCGCCTGTTAGGTGCAGCTTCCTCTTCAACAGCGTTGCTGGTTAGGATTACAGGGAAGTGGTCACTTCCACACAGATCCTCATGTAAATGGAGAGATCCAGTGCGGAAGTGGAACCGGTGGCGGGGTGAATATAAGTTGATGAACCATCATTCAGAATACATAAATCCATTTCTGAGAAGAGGTCCTCCAACATTTGTCCTCTGCTGTTATAGGACTCATTACCCCAAACTGGGGAGTGACCGTTGAAGTCGCCCAAAAGAACAAACGGAGATGGCAGCTGTTCAGTTAGGTTAATCAGATCAGTCTTGGCTACGTGATCTGATGGAGGAAGATAAATACTACAGAAGGTGACAACCTTGTTCAATGTCACCCTCGCAGCCATCGCCTGCAAAGGGGTGTTCAAATGAACCTCACTAAACAGATAGGATTTATTTATGAGCAGAGCTACTCCCCCAGTAGCTCTATCATTTAGGGAATTTTTAGTTAAGATACTAAATCCAGAGAATAATGGAGTCTTGGAACTGGTTAAAAATGTTTCCTGCAATCCAAACACAGCTGGCTTATACCTTCTCGAAAGCAGAGTGAGCTCCTCGAAGTTGGCTTGGAATCCTCGCAAGTTCCATTGGATAATGGAGTACTCCATTGCTTCAGTCAGGTGAGATGGATGATGAGTCCATCTCGTCATTGGACAGGGCAGAAAAATGGTTTGAAAGAACCAGATTTTGCTCTGCCTTCTTCAGCCTGTCTGAAGCTACAGGCTTGGGTGGTACCTGGGGCCTGCTGGAAGGAGTGGACCGCCTGGGGTGCGAAAAACCCTCGACTTCCACCAGGACCCCATCCGCCCTCACCTTAGAAGGTGAGCACCTCAGAGATGACGAATCATCTTTAGAGGTCACGGTTTTTAAGGGACCTGCTGAACCCTTATGTGCACTTTTGGAGGGAGCCGCAGAACCCTTAGGTGCCATTTTGTGGGGATTGGCGGAACCCCTAGAGGAACACTTAGCGGACTCGCACGGAACCTGAGCGTCGGTTGATACCGTCCTCGACTTCCTAGAGGAAGCCTGAGTTCCAGTCGATACTGATCCAGGTCCGCCAGAAGAACGCATGTTTGATTCAGTTGTCCTAAATGGACAATCTGAAAACACCCAGGTTAACGAGGTTTGACACTGAACAGATCTGGATTCTCCTCTGGATTCTCCTCCAGTGATCACAGTCAGCATCTTAGCTTCAACCAACTGTCTGGCTTCTGGAAAGGATATGCGTTTCTCAATGTGGACACGTTGAATCTCCTTTTCCTTCTGCCAGACTGGGCAATCTTTAGCCGATGAAGCGTGGGGACCACTGCAATTTGAGCACAGCTTGGGTCCCTCACATTGACCTTATCTTTTCACATTGACCTCATGCTTATCTTTTCCACAACCCGTACACTTCGCAGCAACCTTGCAACGTTGGCTCGTGTGTCCAAACTTGTTGCAGTTGAAGCAACACATAGGGTTAGGAACAAACAAGGCCACCTTCACCTTTAGATAGCCGACTGTGATCTCTTTTGGGAGTTCCGGGGAACCAAACGTCAAGAAAAGGGTGTTGGTGGGGATCACCTTCCCCTCCTTCTTCAGTGTCACTCGGTTCACCCCAACCACACCCTGATCCTTCAGTTCATCCCGGATCTCAACCTCCGTCATGTCAGCAAGGTCCCGACATCTGATTACTCCCCGAGAGGAGTTCAGGGTCTTGTGAATAGTGACTCTGACTGGTCTGTCGATAAATCTGTTTGTTCGGAGTAGGTTTTGGGCCTGGGCCCTTTTGCCACACTCCACCAGGAAAGATCCATCCCTCAACCTCTTAATGCTCTTGAGGGTTCTGGCCACTGCCTGGAAACCCTTCTGAATAGCGAAAGGTGATAGTTTGCTCAGCAGGAGGTCGTCATTAGATGACTCCATGACTAGAAACCTTGGCCAATTGTTACAGTTGTAGGAGCGTTCATTTTCATAGTCCAAGTCTGAGTCCTGGTCATTGTCCCGTAATCTTTTTTTATTTGTGGGTGCCATGTTATGTTTGTGAAAGATTCATAACGTTTTGTCCCCACCTGCCACCGAGTCCAACAAGGGGATGCACACAAGCAGCTTTCCAGCAAGTGTGCACCAGGGCTCAAAACGCAATATACTCAGGTGATAAAAACAAAACAAAGTTTACTTCTATCCCCTGACTGACCCTGAGCCGCTGCCTTCTAAACAAAATTAGGGCAAAGCATGACCGGCCGATTGATTGGGTCGGGCCAACCCAACCACCCATCTAGGGGAAGTCCGGGTCGTAGAAGCGTGTTGGACCCCAAGGGGGACCTCAGCCACCAGGATCCCATCCTCCCCCGACACGGGATGCAGCGCACGGCAAACACGCTGGGTCTGAAGGTGACTGCAGAGAGTAAGAAGAAGTATATGAAGAAGAGTTGTGTTGTAGATAAATACAGGAGAATGGCCGGTTATGTGGAAATAAGCTGTAAGAAGGGAGCTGAAAACAGACGTACTGTGGAGAGTTTTTGGAATGAAATATAGTTGAAAGGGTCAGTAGACAGAAACTAGACGTAAGAAAGGAGTGAAAGGGGTGGAGCAGCTTGGTTTAAACACCCCTGGCACGAGAAGCCGGCTCCACGGGGGCGAATGAGACTGCTACATTGTTGAATTTAACTTTATTTATTTATAACCTTTATACCTGGCTATAGTAATTAAATGTTTTGTTTGTTTGTTAATGCACTGTATGAATGAAATATCCCCAAGACAAATTCATGTACATTTAAAAGTCACTGGTGAGTAATTATTCTTGTCTCCTTGAGCTACCACTGAAAGCGTGATTAGATATGGCATACCATCTATCTATGGAAACCAGTTCAGTCCAGATCACAACTCCTGAGCATCACAAGCACTTCTTCAAAAATAGTAGGCAGTACTCTCTCTCCTTCTCTCCAGGAAATCTTTGAACAGACCCGAGTCCGACAAGCACAAAAGGTCTGTTCTGATGCGTCACACGTCCTTCCCTCAAAATACCAACTGCTTCCCTCAGGTAAACATTACAAAATCCCAAAGTGCAAACTCAATTACGACAAGTACTCTTTCATTCCACTCTCAATCAAAGAGTTAAACCAGCACATGTAGAGTCAGTGTTCTACCCTGTGACCACACAGCTAGATCAATTGCATGTCGCAGGTCTTTTATGCTGGGTCAGACTGTGTATGTACATGCATGTTCATGTGAGTGTGTTGCGCTTTTATTGTGCATGTGGGTCAAGTCACAGAAATGTGGCCAGTTGCAGCTGTGCATGTGTGTATGTATGTATGCGCGCACATGTATGGGTGTGCACATGTATGCAGGCATGCCACACACTCTATACATGCAAGCACAAGTGTATGCATGCATCCATGTGTGTGCACGCATGTGTGTGCTTATGTTATCTGTGTTGCTATTAACTTGTTTTTAGCTATTACTGTAACTATTTAAACACTTTTTTCTGATGTATATGTCTTATGTTGATCTATCATATATATGTTTAATGTGAATTTTGTTTATTTACCATTTTTGCTTTATAGGACAAGTTTCTTTTATAGGACAATAAAGTATTATCTTATCACTGTGACCCTGAATCCAGCCTTTTCACAAGACATTTCAGCTTATGATGATGCACTAGCTACCAAATGAAGTTTACCTGCAAAAGAATCAGCAACTCTGAAGATATAATAGAAATGATCATATTCTGATTATATGATCCCTCCCTGTGACTGGGGCCTTGCTGATAGCAAAACAATCTTTTTGCATGACACTGACTCATGACATGATGCATCACCACTATTTTGGCAACAAAAGGTCAGATAGTTCAAAATACATCATCCAGACAAACATTTAATGATGTTTTCAACCTTTGCTGTGACACAGTGAAGCAATCTTTTTCATAAAATTGTATGCCTTACAATGTACCATCAAGCAAGGTTTAAAAGCAAAAGGATAAGCAGCTGAGAAGATATAACAGATACAGTCATATTTATATGTGATGTGTACCATCAAAAAAAATTTAAGAGCAAAAGGATAAGCAGCTGAGAAGATATAACAGAAACATTCATAGTTCAGGAGCTGTGTGAGGGTCAAGGTGGACGTCCTGGGCTGTCCGTCCTAACGAGCCTTCTGGTTTCCGCGGATGTAAAGATTTATTGAACCGTGCTTCGGCATTGGTCACAACTTGTCTCTCATATGTCAACTGACATCTGAGGACACTACGCAACAATTCATCCAATAGAAACAGTCATATTCATATGCGATGTGTACCATCAAACAAGGTTTAATAATAATAATGGAAATTTGTAAAGCACCTACCCTGCGGCTCAAAGCTCTGAACAAGCATACACACATTACGTACATTGAGATGGAAAATGTTATCCAAAAAATAAATATGTATATATTGACAAGTGTTCAAGCATAATTATGCAAAAGATGCACACACACACACACACATACACACACACACACACACACATGCATGCACGCACGCAAAGGTGTAGCAGCTCAGAAAGATAAGAGGGAGCAGAACATGTGATTGTGTTGTAAGCAAAAGGATAAGCAGCTGAGAAGATATAATAGATGCAGTCATATTTAGTTGCTAGGAGCCCTAACTGTGCCCTTGACACTGAAGCTGGCAACCCAATGTTTTTACAAGACACCCCAGCTTGTGATGATGTATCATTAATGACATTATACTAAGTTTGATTTTTTTTTTATTGAAAGGAGAGAAGGAAAAAAAAAAAAAAAAAAAGGTTCAGCAGTTCAAAAAATATTATATAAAAAAAAACCCATTCATTAACCTTTTGAACATTTGCTGTTACCTTGACCTTGAACAAAGCAATCCAATATTTTCACTGGATATTTTGATTTCTGACAATTCACCATCAAAATAAGTCTGCTTGCAAAAGAATTATTGATTCAGAAAATGGTGTAGAACAGTTAAATTTTGACTGCACTACAGCCCTTATTCTGATTTTGACCTTAAAGATAGCATAACACTTAGCTTATGATGATGTATCACCACAACATACCAAGTTTGGTTACAAAAGCTATGAGTGGTTCAGAAGAAACTGTCTGGACAAACAATTAAAGACTGGTTACAAAAGATATGAGTGGTTCAGAAGAAAATGTCTGGACAAACAATTAAAATTGTTAATGTTTACCTTGACCATAACCATACACACAGCAAGCCAATATTCTTACAGGACATTTTTAACTGATGAGGATCTACCATCAAACTAAGTTTTGGTTGCAGAAGAATCATTAGTTTAGAAGATTAGTCCAAACAGTATTATTTTATTTTTTTAATCATAATTATAAGCCCTCACTGTATGTAACCTTGATGATAGCCACCCATTTTTTTCGCATGACATTCCGGCCAACATTAATGCACCACCAAACCAAGTTTGGTTACAAAATAACAAGCAGTTAAAAAATTTTTTTAAAAATTAATCAAAAATACATCCTCTGGACAGTGGCAGACAGGTGATTCCAGTACACTCCCATTCCCCAACTTTGTTACAGGGAGGGGTATAAATATGTTGCTATTTTTGTAAGGGTTACATACAAGCGTACCTTGGCACACTGTCCCCTGTCAGCTGTGTTTCCATACAGGCGTAGCAATGACCCCCAGCTTGGCACATGGGGATGCAATTTCTGCAACAATAACATGAGTGCATAACGCACTTTAACCATACAGTCCCATCTTACCTTTCAGCTTTGTTCTGCACATATCAAGCATTATTTACTGCCTCCATCTGGAATTCACTGCCTGCCAGTCTGCAAAATCTCCCCACTCTGCCTTACCCAGCTCAAGACTTTCCTCTTTAGACTATTCCTGTGTTCATGGATTATGTGTATGTCTATGTCAGTATGTGCAGATATGTGTGTGAATGGTGTGTGCTAGCACAGATTTTTTCGTTTTGCAAAATGATTTGTGCTCTATAGCAGCTATCCATTTTTATTATTATTGCTAAATGTGTCACAGATTGGGTCAAATAGGCAGTGTTTAGATCTGTGTTCAGTGTGACTTTCAAATGTAAATTTTGCACAGCTATAATTAGTATAAAGAGAGGAAGAAAGTGCTATGAGTAAACTACATGTTTTGATTGCAGCCCCATGGACAAGCCTATGTTGGTTTTGTGCTTGGGGTGCCCTTTAACCAACCTGCAGTATAGCTTGTGCTGCTCTCTGTTTGCCACTCCGCTTACTTTTGGCAACCACCTGCAAAATGTTAAAACCACAAATAAAAATTTTTTAAATGCATCTGCTTGTACTGTATTTTCTTATTTGCCTGTTGTTGTTTTAAATGTTACTGTATGTGTGTGCGACTGATGTAAAAATGGGAGTTCCTGTACTGATCAATATTAGGAAAGGCTATTCAGTTATGGGCTGCAGGCATCAAAATAGCAAGTTTTCATGACAACTTACATGTGATGAAATCTAAACTCTGATTGCTGGTAGTACATACTGAACTTTAAAAGGCATTACATGGTCATACCACTTTCACTAGTTTCAGTAAAACTGACTAGCCCTTACTGTTACCTTAACCTTGAAGATAGCAACCCATTTTGTCTGCAGTGCATTCTGGCTTGTGATGATGTACCACCATACCAAGTTTGGGAACAGAAGGCTGAGTGGTTCAGAAGATATCTTCTGTGCAAAGCCCAGACATGGACACACATAATGATTCCAGCATGCACCCCCCCCCCCCCCCCCCCCCCCCCATTACACAGGATAGAGCAAAACCCAATGAATAACATCAAAATAATGTGGAGGGAAAGAGAGAGAGAGAAAGAGAGAAAGTGAATGCCCAGTAATTTAAATGAAGGAGGATGCAGGGATTTTGTACACATTACTTTTGGACAGCTTGTGTTATTGTTGGTTGGTTAACCTTGTTTAACACTGAGTTGTCGCCAAAGAGGTATTGGTGGGGACTGAGATCCAAGGAGATGGGAAGACATCTATCACCACCAGAATGATTTCTGCATTATCAGCCATTTCAATGTTTCATTTTGTGAGGGCACAGTCAATGTCAGTGTCCATAAATCACAACTTTTAAAGAGAAAGGAAGCTGAAGTGGAATCAAACTGAGACACTGTTAGGGCACGTTTTGTCACCACAGCATATTTTGTCAGGGTAACAAAATATGTCACATCTGATGCACTGCCTGCATATTTTGTCACCTTGGCATGTTTTGTCACCATGTGGTGAAAAACATGCCAAAGGGTTAACTCACTGCACACTTTGTCACCCCTTCGCCAGAACATTACAATCTGTATTTGAATTACTGAGCTAAGTGAAAATCAGTTCATAGTAGTGTGTTAATGTATAAGAGCAAATGGCAGCTTTAATTTCCTGCTGGGATGAATAAAGTATATTGTTACTGTCTTTCCCCTTCCCTTGATATGTGTGTGTGTGTGTGTGCATGCATATGTGCTTGCATGCATATGCATGTGTGTGTGTGTGTGTGTGTGTGTGTGTGTGTGTGTGTGTGTGTGTGTGTGTGTGTGTGTGTGTGCCCAACACATTTTCTGTATTATTAATTGCTCTTTTTTCAGTGGCAGTGACTCTCAGGCCATGTAGAATGTATACATTATGGTCAAACTTCTTTTGTAAAAGGTCACTCCTGACCCTGACCAGCTTTGATTTTTCCACCAACAATAAAACCATGCTGATATTCTCTCTTTAATTATAGGAAGTTACTCAACCATTTTGTAGCATTGCACACTAGCATTATAAGTAAATAAAAAGTTGGATCCTAGTTGGCTGTCATCTTAGTTTCAAATGCTTGCTATTTAACTCAAAAGGCAGTACAGCACTTTGATTGTAACACAACATCACTGACATTGTCACAAAGCAAAGATGATCAAAGTGGTATCTTTTGTTTATCATTCAATGGATTATCAAATTTTCAAAAGAACTAAGCATTCTGCACAGGAAAGTCTGATTTACTGCCTCTGAAGTTCAATGACTTGTATACCACAGGTGCTGAACATTTTAATCACTGCACACAGTCTTGTTCTTTGTTGTTTTTATACTATTTATTAATATTACTTTCTCTCTTTCTGTGTGTGTGTGTGCACGCATGCGCGCACATGTGTATGTCTCTTTCTCTCTCTCTCTCTCATGAGAATCATTCCGCTTCTTCAATGCTAACTGATCATATTTACACAAGTGATATCAAATATCAAATATTGTGCCTGCCACATGAATAAGTGATCACTTTTCAGTGTGTTGTACCTTGTCTGTCAAAACTGTGAAGCCTGTTCTGAATGTCCACTGTTCAACTGTTTAATGATATTTTAAACTGTTTGACGAAAGAGCTTTTTTGATGGACTTGCACTTAACCCCCTTTGAAAATATGTAGTTTTATTTACCCCAATTTGGCACTATCATGCTGCATTGACTTATTTCTTGCAGTTACCAATAAGCATGCCCCTCTCTAAAAGAAGCTGGTAAAACAACAAACTGTGGTTGACCACCAAAATAAAGCAAGCCATGTTACTGAGAGACAAATTTAGGAAGCAAAAGAAATTTGAGGAATACAAGCAACAATGCAACCCTGTCAATTACCTTGTGAGGGAGGCCAAGAAGAAATATTTTAATGACCTTGCCGGCAATAAAGCAGACATATCACCCATGTGGAGAGCAATCACTTAGTAAAGGCCGCAGCCCTGTAAACAATAATCTTCCATCTATAATCCTCCTATATCTACAGTCAAAGTAGGAATATCTATCTCAAAGATGGGTAATAAGAAATCAACAGGCTGTGATGGTATTAGTGTTAAACTTCTAAAAAAAATCCTTCCTTATATAACTGAAACACATATATAACTTATGCCTACAAAAGAATGTTTTTCCAACTGCATCCCTAAAACAAAAACTACATCCACTAACACTAATCTGAATGACTATCGCCCTATCTCGTTCCTGTCTGTTCTCACAAAACAACTTAAAAAAACACGGCCTTTTCTGCTGTAGGCATTTGTGCTAGACTTACTGTCTTTGCCTTCTTTCTTTCTTAATGTCCTCAGATGCTAAAAAGCATATTAGGGACAAACTGCGATGTCGACCGAATGATGCCGTGGCTTCGGCGCAGCCCCGTGAGAGTGCCGTTATTTTTCCCTAAGCCCTGCATTGGTGCACAGGCCAGCCAAGTTTCTGTTTACCTTTCAGCTTTTACTTTTCTCTTGGTTGTTTTCATTGAGTTTTTGCCTTGCTTTTGTTTGGTTTCTTAGATTTCTTTCATTCACGTACATGATGAATCAAAACATTACCTCAGTCACCGATTTGCACACAGAAGATTTTGCTTTACACAGTGCATATAAAACTGATTATAGCTAAATTTTGTTTTTGGAGTTAGAAGCTCTGAAATGTGCCTCAATCAAATGTTATGTGTGTTGAAATGTTTCATGACCAGCATCCGCAGACAATCTAGTGAAGAACTGACTTTCTCTTTTGTCAAAACTTTACTCCAGTCACTGTGGTACGTCACTGCATCAGGCGCTAATATTTTATTTTACTGCCAAATGTCTGGGTAGTTTTTAAAATATATTTTGCCATTCTTCATAAAATTGTTGCAAGAAATAATGTTCAACAAAGTATTAAACAAGCAAATGGGGAGGAAAAACAAGTTTTCACACTTTTGCACTACATCCAGTTAGTCGTGTTACCATCTGGGTCATTTGCTTTGAGCACACAGCCACATGGAAGAGATGCTGTGATATGCGAAAGGTGTGTGGTAATATTTTTGAAGACTGTAAAATTTAAACATTCATCAGAGATTTAGTAAAATCATACGGTTATACGATGATATTTATATTGGTATATGCTGAATCTTTTAAAAGTATCGGAATGTTAGCATACAGAGCGAGTTTTTGTTATGCTGTCAATCTAAAGTTTGTTCAGATGCTTTCGTAAATTTGTTTTCACTGAGTTTCTTACAACATGGGTGTGTGTTGAAATCGTAATGTGTGACAGCAGATTGGTTATAAACAGTATAGTCTGATCATACTCTTTACATTTTTTGCTTGCACTTAATCCAATGGTTATAAACAGTATAGTCTGATCATACTCTTTACATTTTTTGCTTGCACTTAATGCAATTTGTTTTGTTTACAAACTACATCTTCAAACAAATCATCATATATGGTAGACAATTCAAATTCACACAGGTTAAAGTTGTCAAGTTAGGTGTTGAACATTATGATTACAACACGAGCTGTGGAAATAATAACATTCAACATAATTATAGTGACCATGCCTGTCTGCCTTCCAGAGTTCTAAAAATGTAAGGTGCCGATCTTAATGGCATTCTTTGGCTGTGAATTTTTTAGTAATATTTATTATGATTTTTTTAATATTTTATTATTATTAATTCTTTCACTTTGAAGTTAACTGTTCAACTATTTTTGTCCTAGGCACTCGAGTCAACATGACCAAGAAACGCATGGATGATAGGTTGCGTGTGTTTTCCTGTGGCACCCAAAAGCAGCAAAAGTTGCACTCACTCTTACTTGCTCCATTTTCTCTTACAAAACACTTACCCATTTGTTTAATAATTATTACTTATTTTCTTATGAAAAACAAAGTGCCATGTTGTGTCATTAACGCTACAACAAAATTAATGCAGCAAAAACTCTTCACATGGAAGTAGTTATGTGTCTTTATACTTTATGGTAATAAAAAGTTACTGATTTATCATTTTCATCAAGCAACAAACAGCACTGTAGATCTTGTTGAAATAGTAACGTACAACACATTTCTTACATCATTTGCTGTTTATGTCAAGAAAGCTTCAATTTGAGGGGGGAAAAAATCATCAAACCTTCCTCATCACATATTGTTCTATTAAAGAATAACTGTTTATGTTTCAAAATGTGTTGCTTTTTATTCATTTAAAGATGTTAAAGACTGGCTGTATGTTGAACATTATCAATTGCAACAAAACATGTGTATCATGCTGTTCTGTGTGACACAGAACAACAACAGTTCACTTGGTAATACTCATGTGGATCACATCTTGCAAGATCAGTTGGGTTTCCACAGTTTAGCATGATTAGCAGCACAGTGGTGTGGGCTTGTTGTAATGTGTAATGTTAAACATATTGTCACAGATCACACTGCAAGTCAAATTTCTCAGGAACGAAGAGCAGCACTGCCTTCTCCCTTCACTGGTGGATGATCTCACATGTGTTCATTCAAAAAATGCATTACTCACTCACATCCTGTCAATGTTATTTTCTTGTACCTCTGTCCTCTTTTCTTGCACGCCTTTTGGCTTAGTGCCATGTATAAAACTATAATGCTCATGTCAAAGTGATGCATGCAAAATGCTTGATATTTTGACCAAAAGCCCAACATACATGTACAGACAATCAATGACCCACTGTCAAAAATATTTCACAGCAACTTACAAAACCAATTATAAGTACACAGTAGCAACATTTCAGCAAGGTGAAACTAAATCACTGTGTTAAAAAAGCCCAGTTTTCAATGGAGCCAGAACATAACCAAGCTAGATTCAGACATTGGCATATTTTGTTTTTCAAAGATCATACTAACACAAGTTAGGGTGAACAAATTTTGTTCTTTTTTGTTGTTGTTGCTGCTTGTTGCCTCTAGTCCCCAATACTACACTCCACCTAGTCAACACTTGCCATGTCCTACCAAGTCATCCTTATCGGAGTGCCTGAGTTCACTGACCACATCACACATGCTCTGCCCAGCTTTTCCAAAGATCCGTCTATTGAAGTTTTGTCTGTAAATTTTACACACATTTAACTTTGCTTTTAATTCATGTTTCTTACCACACTGATTGGAAAAAGAAACATTTGAATGGTAATAACTTTCTTTCACCATTTTTCCACACACTGACTGGAAGCTTACACCATTCAGAAGAGAAATGAATGTAAAATTCAATGATGCAGAGAAAATATTATAACATCATCAAAACTTGTTCCAGCTTGAACATGACCACATACAAACAATATGTCTGTACCTTGGTGTTTGGGTACACTACCCTGTAGTACCCAGTACATACAAATGTGTATTTTGATGTTTAGTATCACTGGAACAAATGTGTACCTGAAGTGAGTTGGAAAAAAGCTGTCAGCCTATCTCTAGCATTAGCAATCAACTATCCTAATATTCAATAACTTAGTTTGGTTGATTTCTAATAAAACTCACCGTAGCTTTGTGCTTGCCAACTGTTATGGTAAATTCACAGTTCTGGTGCTTCAGTGGTTTCATGTCCAAAAGGCAGTCTGTGTCACCCATGCCATAGTTTCTGCACAACGTTATAAAAAGAAAGTTCCATTAATCAAATAAATAAATGAAATACCATTACAAATATCATGCAAAGCTGAAATACCCTTACAAATACAACACAAAGCTGAAAGCATTTAAAATCTTCCAGCAAGATAGTATAAGCAATTTTACTTCTTATGTACAAGGTTTGTTACCTTGCATGGCAGAATACTCCCTGCAGTATGCCTAGTTAGTACTTATGGGTTTTTAGAGCACTTAATCCACACAGGCCCTAAGCACTTACAAAATCTTTAAACATATATTTGCAACAAACTTTTCAAAGATTCAATGCCTATGCACATGCATGCGTGTGCACGTGCACACACACACACCCTCTCTCTCTCTCTCTCTCTCTCTCTCTCACACACACACACACATGTACTTTAGGACAACAGGACTGAAAAAAAGGTTTTGAAAAGAGGTTTTCAAGGAAGATTTGAAAGAACTGACAGAGATGGTATGATGGAATGAAACAGGGAGTTGGTTCAAGACAGCTGGAGCCTAAAAAGAGAAAAACTGCTGATCACTGGACTTTGTGTAGAAGGATGGCATTTCCTAACACTAAGGTGTTTGCAGAAGAGCAGAGCTGCTGCAAAGGAGTGTAAAGATGCAGAGGGTCTGAAAGGCAGACAAGAGATGATCTTAAAGAAAAGAAATATGTATTCAATCCACTGCTCAACAGGAAGCTAGCGAAGAAAACAAAGCATATGTGTGGCATAGGTGCACTGGAAGTTCTGAAAATGAGTCTGGCAATATTGTTCCATACCTTTTGAAAATTAGAAAGAAGATACCTAGCACAGCCTGCCAAAAGCGAATTGCAGTAAACTAGTACACACAGTAGTTTTTGACTGATATCTTCAGAGAGATAGTGGCATATTGCACTCATCCAAAGTTCCTGATCACATAAGTGACAAAAGGTGGAGATTTGCTGTTGGAAAGAGAGAGTGGGCTCAAGAGAGACACCTAAGTTGGAAACTATGTTTGATGTCGTAGCTTTCCAGGTCTGTGGACTGTGTATGGCTTAAGTGTGTGTGTATGGCTTAAGTGTGTGTGTGTGTGTGTGTGTGTGTGTGTGTGTGTGTGTGTGTGTGTGTGTGTGTGTGTGTGTGTGTGTGTTGTACAGTGAATGAAGTGTTTAGGATTTCACTGGCTCTGTACATCTCTGTCAGCCCTACCATTTTTGTATTGTGCACTTTGGGCCCACATGAGGTGTAAGCACTTAAATTCTTAATACTCTTTTACATTACATTTTAGTCACAGTGTCAGAACCATCATTTTTATTACTTTCTCTGTGATGAATACTAACCAAACTAGGCTGAAGAGTGTACCATACTCTCCTCCTACCAAGCAATCTCACAGAACACATAGCTATTTACCTATTTGCACACAGACAAATCCATCTTGTTACTGCATGCCATTTTACACCTGTGTCAGTTCAGTCAATCAACACAAATGTACATTGCACATTAAAATAGAAATTAATTACGGAATACCAAAAGTCACTTTTGAAAATGGTTGGGTAAGGGTTGTCAAGATATTGTGAAAAGTATTCATCACACAAGTTTGAAATTTGGCACAGACATTGATATTAGATGTATCTTGGATATATGTTCCATCACCATTGATTTACTAATATTAGTAATAAACTGATTTTGTGATTACGTAACACAATTAAAATGTTGGTTTTTAATAAATGCACTAAGAGTAAGACCATAGCTAGAGCTTAGCTGGACGTACAAAACAGCAACAGCAGTATGAAAACTATGTGTGACAAATTTCAGAACATTCTGATGAATAGTTTTGGAAATATTATGACCAGTGCTGTACATGGCCAGAAATGCACTTTTGATCATATGTCAGAGGAAGTATTATGATTAAATGATGTGTAACCGGGTGTATTGTATACATGTTCTGGGCCATGACCCTATAACCTTTTCTTTCCGGTCCTTTTCCTTTTTGATTGGGTGGGGTTTTTATGGCCCAATTATCTAAGGTGTTAAAAGTTGTGTGCTGGGCCGGCAGCGTCCCTTTTCCCCCAGTGTTCCTGCAGAGGCAGGTTGTTTGTTTAACTGTTGCAGCCGGTGTTCATGTTTTCATCAGGGGAGAGCCTGTAAGTAGTTATTTTTCTATGGCTTGTTGTTCTGTTGTTTCTTATTGATGTAAATAATGTATGTCTATAATGTTATCATGTTCACAACGTGCCTTGATTTTGGTTCTTGAATACGTGGGTAATTTCAGCGTCAGATTGCCGCCTGGTTGCAGCCGCTGTGGCAACAGAGTACGTTGTTTGTGCATTCATATCTTAAGCTTTTATGCCACAGGATGACCGATGTTTTTCCAAAATGTATGCAGCTGATTGGTTAGCTGATATGTAACTAGTATGTTATGCTGCCATTGTTGGATGTTCAGTTTGAGGGATGCCGATGCAAAGTTATCCTTCTTAAAGTATGGGTACTTTGTCAGTGCGGCAGTGCGGCATAACTTATTTGTTTAGTATCCTACCGATCTATGTTGCTACATGAAATCGGTGGTATATCATGGCTAACACTTTAAAGATGTTGACTTCATAGTTGTGGAATGTTCATTTTACTAGTTGAACGTGGTTTAGTGCATAGGGGTGATTGTATAAACTGTGAGACATGTTATTTCTGCTTGATCCGGCTTTTGTATGGCCGAGTCTTGGGCGCACAGACTTTCACTCTGCTTAGCTTGTAAACCCTTTCCAGGTCTTTGTGCGTGTACCCAAACTGGCCGGCGATGCGCGTGCAGTGGTGGCAATTAGGTCTTTGCCTCTGTTCACTAATCAAGCAGCTAGATCAGCAGCTTAGATTCTTGATGCGCTACCCGCGTCAGTAAGACGCTTGACGTTGTTCACAGCCCGATATGCTCTGCTAGTCTGTAACAGTAACATGCTGTAATGCTTTGAGTAACTTGACGAGGCTGGAGCTGGTCAGTTTATGACTGACTTCCTCCCGCTCACGGTATGGACCCAGGTGCCACCCGTGTCACTATCCATCTCGTTGTGTGCTTAAGTGGAACTGCTGTAACGATTATCTCATGCTTTCTGTTTAGTTAAGAATGAGCCTGGTAATCCACATTCTTCACTGTTACTTTATTGTATACTTCATTATACTGAGAGTTCATCAGTTAATTGACTGGCCGTCTCTTGTATACTCACAGTGACTCTGTGAGGTACAGGTTTTAAGTGTAAGTCAAGCACACGATTTATGTGCTTGATTATTAATCATTTTGTCATGTATTATAGTAACCTTCAGGTAAACTACATGGTTACTGTATTATTTAGATACTTGCTGTTGCTTAGACTTTACATTTGCTTTCATGTTCTAAATCTTTTCTAAAACAGACACTGTTTCCTGGTTGGTTGGTGTACAAATAAAAGTTATGTTATAGCAACCTCTGACTTGTGGCTCTTCATTCATGCTTCCAACCTGCTTCCCCTCAACTCCCTATCCCCACTCCCCTACATATGTTTAGTAAAACTTTTCTCTTTTTTTTAATGCAATTTCGTGCACATGCTCATTATTGATGTTAGTATTTAAAGCCAGGGCACTGTGGCAGTCAAAGTGCACTTACTTCAATCTATCCATGCCCATAGGCACCAGACAAATAATGTTCCTGAGTATCAACACCAAGCTGAGCTCTGTCCTCTGAACGCTGCTGCTGCTGCTGTTGTTTTGCTGCTTCAGTTCCCTGCTGTCCAGCTTTGCAGATCCTGGCACTGTCTAGTTTTTCAAAACACTTTGCTGCATAATGTCCAGCTTCTATTCCTAGATGCAGGAAAATGTCTTTTAATTTCTCCATTGTTATATACTACTGCTTTTTTTATTTTTACTACAGTGGCATCTGCTACAGCCAGTTCAATGTGGCCATGCCCACAGAACGCTGTTTTCGGGCTCCACTCCCAGATCAAGCGGTGGAAAGATTCGTTGTGTTTTGTGTGCCTCCATGAACACATTTCTGGAGCAGAGAATCATCAGACAGGGTGTCAAACACTGGGGGGAGGGTGTTCTTATCTGGGTCACCACCATTCTGTTTCTTAGCAGGACACCACTGACCACTGTTGTTATGCTGCTTGTTCCTGTGCTCCCAAATTGCCATAACTGCCTTCTTCATAGCACACACATTTCCAGCACTGCTTCTGATGGCTGCAACAAAATGTCCCTGAATATTCAAAATACCAGTCCTTTTTAGACCCCCTCTGCCACCAATTCCTTTAACTTGCTTTCTGTTGTGGCTGAAAGTTGTCATTTTCAGTTCATTCACTTTGTTGGTCAGCTGTCGACCCATACGTTTCCGTGCATGACCACAGCATTCCAGTCTGGAGACCACCACTTCTCATAGATGGGCGGATTTTTTTGATCCTGGAGAATTACTTGTTGTCACTATCTCCCAGGTACTGAGTGTACCACAGACCATGCTGCTCTTCTGAATGGCAGAATATTGTTTCAGCACCCTCTGGCTCCATGCTGCCAGCAGAACCAATGTGGTTCTTTGCACACTTTTTATCAGCACAGTACTTAATGTACCAGTGCTCAAATGCATCTGCACCCAGTCTCTTTTTTCCCTTTGCACATGCATCGCAATCATTAGAAAGCGTAACAGTGTCAGTGACTTTGGAGTTTGGTCCATTTACTGACAGCACAGCCACCGCACCATTTTCACTACTGAAACGACGTCTGTGCCAGGTACCATCCACAGAAACAATTGCATCAGTTCCTTTGTCTGTTTTCACTTCTGCAACAGCCCAAGATGTACATTCTACTGCAACTGTAAACACTGATTTCAAGATTTGCCTCTGATGGCTTTGCCAGCTTTTGTTGTGTGGTGGAGGTTCATGTTGCTTAAGAGACACTTTGCTCCACTGTTGTTCTTACCTAGTGAAAAAATAGCCAGAGGAAATCTTCTGTTTGATTCATACACTTTTTCACATTTCTTGGATGTGAACAAATCCACTTTGTGCTGGCACTGACAGGTGAACACAACCTTTGATGCTTGGTCAGTCCTGTGTTCAGTAACACACGAACATCTTTAGTTTTCACCAAATGGTTTCCTACATTCAGGACACAACAGCTTTTGAACAAACTGGATCAACAATTCTTTTTTCCTTGGATGCCCACAATCATGTTGATGAGTATTCTGGCACTTTAGGTGGTGTTCGCAAAGTCCACATTTAACATTTTCAGCTCTGGTCACAAGTCCTTAAAATTAAACTGTTGCACTGTCTCATTCTCAAGTTCATTCTCTCTCTAAAAACACACCAAAAAACACACTAAAGACCTAGTTGTCTGGTCAGTGGGAGGCACGTGACACAAAACTGTCAACAGTCATTGCCTCTACTGTATCAATGGAGAGTGAGTTCCAGTTCCTGATGGTGCGGGGTAAAAAGGAACCACTGCAGTACTGCATTCTGGTGGTGATGAGGCTAAGCTGTTGTAAGTGGGTGCGGCACTGGGGTGGGGGTGGGGGTGGGGGGGGGGGGGGTGGTGGCGGGACTAGTTTGGTCTTGATGATGGGGCACTGGACTAGTCCACTGCAGATTTTATACATCACCCCTAGGCGTGAGGTCTTCCTGCACTGTTCCAAAGACAGCCATCTGAGTGAGTCCAGCATGAGATGTACACTACAAGTGTTGTGGTATTGGTTCAGCACAAATCGGGCAGCTTGTCTCTGAAAGGCCTCCAACTTGTCAATGCTCTTCTGGGTGTAAGGGTCCCATACTGATGAAGCATATTCAAATATGGGTCTGACAAAGGCCTTGTATTACGTAGCGGCAGCCAAAATTTAAATTTTACAACAGCAATTTAATTTATGCATTTTCAGACAGGCCATATTGATACAAGAAAATGAGAGAAAAAAAAGTAACTGTTTATCTTAATTAGTTCCAAAGATATAGCCATTCGAAAACAGTTTTGCGTGACAATGAACAGTTTATTACATTTTCTCAAATTTACCCCCCCATAGTGGTTCTCATGAACATGGAAGAATCCAAATACTTACACTTTTCAAATGTATACCTTGGTTGCACTTTGTCACAGCTAAATCATATGGTCAGCAAAGAAAGATGAAACAGAGGCAGAGGACTGAAGCTGCTCCAAAAAGCAATTCCGAGCTTGCCAGTTTGCATGAAACAGCACTTTTGACACCACACAGTGGGTAACATATGGCAATGACAGCTTTCCCAATGGATTTCCAAGCAGGGTTTATCAGTCTTTGCACTTATTTTTTTCTAAGCAGCTCTGACTCTTACTTTTAAAGTTACAGGGTCTAAAATTTGGCAAAATCTTAAATTTGCATAGCAGAAAAAAAAAAAATATGTGGGTTGCCACACTTTAACTGGTAATAACTTGAAAACCACTACAGATACAGCAATGAAACTTGGCATGTACATTAAACTAAGTGTGAAGTACACTTGCAGCAACATTTGCAGTTATTTTGAGAGTGATAGATCTTAAAGCCTGCAAAAACTTCACTTTTCACAGCGGAAAAAAAAAGGACAAATCTAATGGTTTTCATACTTTAACTCATAACTTGAAAACCACTACAGATACAGCCATGAAACTTTGCATGTACATTAAACTAAGTGTAAAGTACACATGCAGCAGCATTTGCACTTATTTTGAGTGTTAGAGTACATCGGCCATTTACAGCCAAGTTGAGTGCAGCCAAACCAGCTTTGCAAGGAGTGCTCTGATTGGCTGCTGGCTGCTCCTTTGCTATGTGGCATATGTTGTCAACAGCCAATCAAAATATTCCTTTTAACTGGCTTTGGGGTTGAAAGCAACGAGACAAAGCTGACTCAGACCTTTATTTTGGTACTTCAATGACCTTTGTAGACAGTAGAAGTGAAGTTACAGCAGTTCAAAAGTTGTGCATATTTAATGAAGTCTAAGGAAGTAAACTAGTTCCAAACCATCACAGCCTAACATTAAATGCATTAATAAACTCATTTTTGTTACGTTATGGAGTACTTACATGCAGAAGTGTTTACTTTCAGTAGAGTGAATAAAGTGCAAAAAAAAAAAAAAAAAATACAAATCCCTGGCTTCGTTGATTGTGCATGAGCACTCTGGACGTCATTCTGTTTCAGACTGAGTCAGTTCAGTTCAGTATAGTATCTATGCACTTGGGAAAGCCAACATGTGTTCCACCCTGTCTCTCAGAAGCTTCCCCAACATTGCCGCCTAGTTTGAAACAGTTCCAATGTTCATCTGACTGATGACAGCCCTTTCTCATCTTTTCAAGGAAGGTTATTGAGCGCTTCCTCTTTCCACATCTCTCTCCTCCGGGTGACCAATGGTTGTGATGTCCTTGGCACTGTGCTTGCAGATAGTGTCTTAAGCTCCTAAACACTTCAGATTTCTGAGATGCAAGCCATTTTCATTGGTTACTTTGCCCACAACATACGTGCTCAGTCATTTCCTTTCACTCTGGCATGTCCAGGGCAGTACACCCACATGAGTTTTTGAGGGTGGATGTCCACCGTTGACATATATGCCAGTCTGGGCTTCCCATTCCACTTTTTGTAGCAAGCTCAATGAATCTGTGAGGATGCTGTTATGTGTGGTCTGTCACCTCTTGACTTGAGGCAATCCAGGCAATCAAGCATGGGAGACTGCTTCCACCTCCATTGTCAAGCTGGAGGTTGAGACCGTATAGGCTGCACTGTCTTCATGAATGGTGGTCACACCTTGCTTGACAGTGAAACCCCACTATGACTGGTCTTTGGTTAAGGAGCCATCAGTGTACACCAAGAGATTTTGCAGTTTGGTGTTTTCTTGAATGAGAAGCTTGATCTCTGACTGTTTTCCCTGCTAGCCATTCTTGACAATGCTTTCTGAAGTTGTTTTGGCAGGAGTGTCTCATAGACACCAGAAATGGTATACCTTTCCCACTCCTTGGTTTGCTCGAGTTCTGTCAGCTGGCATACTTGCAGCATTGAATCCTCCCAAGACTTTCCCAGTCTGCATCCCTCAGTCTTTTACACACAGACAGAAGAGCTTTGGAATACCCTGATAATTTGCATGTTGTGTTTTGTCCTAATACCCTGAAAATTTGCGCGTTTTGTCCTAATACCCTAAAAATTTGCATGTTGTGTTTTGTCCTAATAAATAGCATTCTTTTGAACCTTTTATGAGTTTGGATCTTGTTTCAGGCTGCTAGCAGTCATTTTTGTTTGAGATTTATGTTAAAAGAACATCAGAGCAATGTCAAAAGCATTTAAACTCATAATAATAAACATACGGGATAAAAAAAAAAAAAATCCATAACAGATCATCACAGATCCCCTCTAGCCCACCTCCCCAGACACCCAAACACATACACACCCACACAGATACTCCTCACCCAGCCTACATACACACATCACTACTATCAACTAGACACACTCACACAACTCAAACCTTAGCAGCTACCCTAGTAAAACCATACAGAATGGTTAAGACTGGTCCAGATGGCCGATCATGCCTAATGAGGAGTCTAACTGCACACTTTTGTGTGCCAGTGATCTGAACCAGCACCATAAGTAATCTCAATGTGTGATACCTTGGGAAAAGTGTGCTGGTTTGGGAAAATTTGGATTTTAGAGGTCAAAAGTAAATTTTACACTGGTTGCACAACCAAAAAGAAGGTGCATCCAAATTCCTGAAAACTGCCTGATGGCACAAACCATCTGCCTGATGAGAGACCAGATGGCCAAACTGGATGATGGCTAAGGCTGGCCACTTACAGCTGCCTCATGGTGATAATGAGAATTTAATGACTTGTGGTTCATTCTGCATGCTGCCCAGAAAGTGTAAATGGGTCCTTAGGCTGACTCCATATTGAATGAGCAGGTCCATCAACAGCTTGAACAGACTCTGTCCTCAAGAATGACTGCTACAGCCACCATTTGTTCTTTTTCTGGGATCCTTTGTACACATCATATATATGCAAACATAGCTGCATTTTCCCATCTGCACTTTCCTGGTCTGAACCCCACTCCCTCTCCCTGATTTGTAGGGAGTATGGCATTTCCCTGTCCTGAGGTCTCTGGCAAGTTTCCCCGGAAACAATGACATTCCATGAGTTTTCCAGCAATGTTCTGCATTGTGAGGATGGGCTATCCATTCAGCTTGTAGTGGTCTTTCCCTGGTCTGGGAACAGCTTCCAAGAAGCTGTCTGACCAGTCTTTGGGAATGTAACCTTTATTGGTAGACAGTGTACAATTCATTTATATCCTCTGCTCTGTTGGTTTTTAATGAAAATTATAGTCATTAACTGTGTACTAGGACATCTGTTGAGGATAACTTTTAGAGAAAGGGTGGGGCAATGTGTGTACCTAATGACTTTATTTAGAAAGTTTTCTGTTTTGGTCTGTCACATGCAACATATATCTGGGTCAGTTTGCATTTGTTAGGTATTAGGACTAAAGTGTGTGTGTGTGTGTGTGTGTGTGTGTGTGTGTGTGTGTGTGTGTGTGTGTGTGTGTGTGTGTGTGTGTGTGTGTGAGAGAGAGAGAGAGAGAGAGTGTGTGTGTGTGTGTGAGGACCTTGAATTATTCAGATACTATTAAATTTTTGGTTGTGCATTAATGTATGAGGTCAAACGACAACTTTAATTACCCACTGGGATGAATAAACTATATTATTAGTGTTGTCCTCTTGTGTCAAGTTGTCGATATCCAAGTACTGAATCATATCTGACCCAGGTGCTGTATTTTCCCCAATTCTTCTAAGGGCTTTCTTGAATTCCTCCTCTGCACATTTATCATTGGAGCCACTTTGTGCAAGTGTGTTGTTGTGCTTTCTTTCCTCAACGTTGTTTTGACTGCTCTGCTGGATGAATCACCCAAATAAAGCTTTGACCTTTCTTGTTGTTGGTCTTTAGCCCTGCTCTGCTGGTGTCTCCTAAGTCTGGCTTTTGTTTTGGTGTGATCATTCCCTTCCATTTGTTGGTAGAATTGCCAGAACTGTGTCAGTGTTGTTTCAGCACTAAGTTCTTCTCAGAAAGATGACAAAACAGAGAGACCAAGTGGACTAGTCAGAAAAACAAGAGAGGAGATGGGAAAGGCAAATCAATGAATACCCCTAAGATTCCAGACAAGAGAGAAACATTAGACATCCCCAGCCTCCCTTCAAAGTACTTCATTGGTCAAAAATGTTACCAAAATACATGATGACAAAGATGCACTCACCGGCTCAGACATTCGCGAAGTATCTGATAGGGGCTGGGCTGACCTGCCTTGTTGCCAAGCTCACTGATGCGAGGATCCTCGATTTTGATTTCATCAAAAAACTGAAACAAAAGCTACATACTGTACATATGTAAAACATCACACACAACTACTTTAAAGTCAACCTGTTATAATATTTAAACACAAATCTGGGACAGTAATAATAACATGGAAATAGACAAAAATACTTTAATTATGATCAGTTATTATTGGACAGGAAAAAGCAGAGTATTGTTTTATTACCTTTTTGTTTACAATTCTAGCTGTATTTTGAGAAATAAGGAAAAATTAGTACTTTAATCACCAATTATTGATAATTTGAAATGTTGGCTTGTGTTCTCTGCAATCATACAGAAAAACTGAGTGGTTAATAACAATGCATAAGTGGACATGACAAATCACAACCGACTGGGAACAATTTCAGATCAAATAATCTAAAAAGTTTAGGAGCAATTTTTTTCAGTTGAGAGTGGAAAATGTAGTCAAATATATTGTCTCTTGTTTCCTCATTATGTCAGAGATGTGATAATGTAGTTGGCATCAATTTAAGATGCAGTGGACAGGTGTGTAACTGTCCCATTTGGGCCTCACCAAATTTCAAAGATTTAATATGGTGCTTACACCCTCTTTATTCTGTTGTATGTATCTCTTTAAATAACATACAATCCAATAAAGCAAACATCAAACACACTGAGGATGTACATGTTAGTTTATTATCAATTTAATACTTGTAGTGCATTGTATCACCACCTTTTGTCACAATCTCATGTGTGCATGTGTGTTTGCATGCGCGCGCAGATATGTAAGCATGTGGGTATACTTGGGTGCCACAGTGTACATGTACATCTGTGTGTGTGTGTGCATGTCAGTGTGTGCACTAGTGCACATCAGTGTGTGTGTGTTGACATCTCAGACTCTATATCCTTCTAGAAACATCACTAGTGTAGTAGAATACGTCACATTCCATGTAAAAGAAGGAAGACATTTTATTTGTGTTTCCATCAAACACTCCACCACTCTGATTCTTCTTCCTCTTTCAAAACCAGCCTAAAGCCTCACCCATTCAATAACACTTTGTAAACTTTTTCACAGTTGTGGTCTACCCCCCCCCACCCCCACCCCCCATGGTTGGTGCACACACACACATTTGTGTGTAGTTACGTATGCATGCATGTGTCTGTTAGTGTTCTTGTAAAGCACCCTGGGATCCCACCTTTGTGGTATATGGGTGCTATAAAAATCCCCTTCATTATCATTGTTTACAATGATTTAGAAAATCCTCAATGACAGACTGTGACACAAGAGGGGGTGGGTGAGTGGGTGATTCTCAGAATGATGCTACATCATTGTAAAGATGTTTAAAAAAAGATTAAATGTGACATAATCAACTACACTGGTGATTGTTTCTAGATGAAGGGTCCAGTCAAAAATGTCAACACACACTCACTGAAACATGCTAGCACCCACAGTGACACACACATGCCATGGTACACAAGCATACACATCTGCATGCAAATACACACACACTTACAATATAGATAACTTAGATTTGTTTGTCTTTTCTACCTGCCTCCATTCTCGAAAGCATACAGCAAAGGAGATAGAGTGATGCGTGTCCTCCCCATCAGGGGATCAGGAGGGCACAACTCTGTTGTGGTAAGAAAATACCCCTGTGTCGCCTTTTACTTATAAAGATTGTCTGTTTACAGTGATTCAGCGATTCAAAGCACTTAAAGGAAAAGTCCAAGGTTTTTAAATATGAAAAATGACCATCAAAATGACTGACACAGATTTGAGATTTAATGAAATAAAAAATGAAACAAAATGCTTATGCTGGTTTTGAATTGATTTCATTTTCTGTAGGCTGGCCGAGACTGCTGTCTTGGGTTCTCCATCAGTCACATGACTTTCTCGGAAGTGACGTGGAGTCAGTGCGGTTGCCATCTTAGATTGTTCATTGAATGTGTATGCGTGTGGTCGACAAAAAGCTCTAACCATGCCGGCCTACTGTGTTGCAGCAAACTGTAACAACTCACAAGCAACCCAAAGCATAAATATGCGCGAGTTCCCTCAGAATCAACCCGCTGTCGTGAAAATGGGTCAGTTTTGTACAATTCAAACGAGCTGACTTTGATGCTGCACCTCAGTCACGCCCATTAATTTTGTGTAGTGAGCACTTCGCTGAGTGCGATTTCGTAAAGTTTATGGTGGAATACCAAATGAGGTTTGCTCAAAGCAGAATTTGTAGGGCTGTCCACAGGGTAACCAACTTGGAAAAAATTCCAGTTCGAATCTCCAAGGATGAAGCTGACGAGCAGCAAGCACACAGCATGATTCCAAAAACTGAGAGATACATTGTTACCCTGAAACAAGCGCAAAAAAGTCCGTGAAAGAAAGAGACTGTACACAAATGCCTATGGCAAAGAAAGAACAGACCACAAATGCCTGTGGCAAAGAAAGAAAGACCAAACCACAAATGCTGGTGGCAAACGAAAATATGGCTGCCCTAATCAGGCAAGCAAATAGCTGACACCAAATGAAAGAAACAAAACAGATGAAACCACCTCAAAACCCCTAACGGTTGCCTACCTGCAAGCATAAGGTGGAGAAAAAAACACACAAAAACACCACCAAATCACAACAGTCTAACAGACTACTGTCTGCAACAAAGGAGTGGATGACTACAGTCAGAAGAGCACAGAGCAAAAATAACAGTGCCAACGACAAACAGATGGAAAGCCAAACTAACCATAACTAACTTTAAACTAACCCCTCACTAACCCTGTAATAGACTACTGTCTGCAACAAAGGAAAGGACAATTACAGTCATATTAGCACAGAGCAAAAATAACTGTGCCACCGACAAACAGATGGCAAGCCAAACTAACCCTAAAATAACCCCTCACTAACGCAGCTTCCATCCAGAAAAACAACGGATGCAGACTGATAAAGCAAAACGCTAATCAGGACTACCGATGACAAAGCACTGGGATGTAAACAAACGCAGACGACAAGAGAAATGCAAAATGGCTGCCCTAATCAGGCAAGCTAACAAGCGGGTACGAAATGGCCAACAAACCAAAGATTAAAGAAAGAAAGAATGCATGGTGAAAAAGAATGGGAAAAGAGAGAGAAAACAACAACACTTTCTGAAAAGAAAGAGGAGGCAAGTAATGTCAATGAGCAAAGGGACAAAGGCTGGATACAGGTAATCCATGTCAGCACACAATACAACCCACTTAGCAGTGACAACAACATGGCAGGGCAACAGACGCTCACAAACTACCCCACACAAAGAAAGAATGAGCAGTCTCGTTAAACATCGAGCCTACCCCCCTCATTCGTACATCGTAAATGAACGATGTAACTTGAGAACCAAAAGGGCAAGCCAAGAGAAAAAACAGTGAATGGCAAGAACCGGTAACTAGACCAACCCCAAACCCTAACCCAGGGAGGACATGGAATCGCTTGTCTATTGAACTAGAACGAACAAAACGTTTTCATTTTTACATATGATGAAACAAACTGGGAAAATAAAACACCCAATAAAAGGCAGGCTCCCTGGAGGTCCAGCCTGTTGTGAGAGCTAGAGTAAACAGAACGAAAAAGACTGAAACGCCATGCACCTAACAAGGCTCGAGAAAGATGAAATAACAAGGAGGAAATAAACAAAGGCCCAACTACTGACAATGGCGTTGGAGCTTCATCCTTGGAGACTTGAACTGGATTTTTTTCCAGGTCGGTTACCCTGTGGCTACTAGCCATTTTGCAGTGACTCCCCAGAGTGACATAGTGCGCATACGTGCACATGATTTTCAGCGTCATGGCAACGCTTTCAATACAACAGAAAATGCCTGTTTTCATGCATTTATAACCCTCAGATCACAGTTTCACCTACACCATTGTTCTCAGCAAACTTTAACAAAAATTGTGTCAAAAATCACCCCAAACATTGGACTTGTCCTTTAAAGAACAGCATGCAACACACAGATACACAAAATCAATGGCACAATTGTACATTAATAAACACACCTATTTATACAAAGCATAAAGAAGCAAACACACACACACACATACACACGCATACACACACACACACACACACACACACACACACACACACACATTGTGTTCTGACAAAATGTTTCACCTTATATCTCTGTCATGGCTGACTGGGCATTAAAAATCAATAATCTGTTAGTCACAAAATACTACTGTGAAAACTTCAATTTACATGTGAAAACTTCAATTTACAGACAACTTTTGTCCTCATAGCTGTTATCCAAAGAGTTTTTCTCTCAGGAATATTGTCATAGAAGCAGCTTGTCCAATAACATTTCATCTGCTGCCCTAAGGGGCTGCAACTTTCAGCAGCTATGATGCTCCTTTCTATGACAAACCAGTACCAGAAAAAATAACAATGTCTTATTAACTAGAAACAAAAGATTAGCACCCATGTATTCAGAATCAGGTTCAGCAGTTTACCTGTCAGGCAAAATATGTATTTTGACTGTTTTAATCAATAATTTAACTGATAAAATAAAGGGCAGAGAACCCCAGCTCTTTCACAGTCTAGTGGTTTGACTTTTTACAGAGATGAACAAAACACATGAAAACATATCTCCTGAATTTCTTCCATTATACCAAAATTGTGAGAACATGGCAAAAATTAAAGGACATGTCCAAGGTTTGGGGTGATTCTTGACACAATTTCTGTCACGACCAAATGGCCAGCTCAAGTTAAGAAGACGAGGAAGAGAGGGCCAGAGAGACCTGCATACAGCCATATCAGTTCAAATCCACCAGGCAGAATTCTGCTGAAAGATGACCAGAACATCCCGCCAGCAGCCAAGATGCCAGAATTGACAATACAAACTGGCTCACATCATACCTTTTGTCGCAGTCTTTTTCTTCTAAACTTGCCATCATCATTTTTCTCCTTCTAACATTCCAAACACTATGACAGTAGATCCATGACAGAACTTAGATGAACTTGAATGTTATTTGTCAGTGTACCATGATAGAAATATCATGTAACTGAACGGTGATTTGCTTCACCACCAACAGTAACACTAGCAAGTAACATGAACTTGCTTTTGGTCACTCATAGTAATAATAAAAAAGTTTTTAACAGAATACAGAATCTTTATTGCCTATGAATAACATAGAAATTTGCCTTACAACTGGATAAACAATACCAGTAAAATAACACACATTATAATACATGAACATAAGTACACACTGAGTACTTTATCTTAGAGTCTGGAGGGCACACACACATCCAAAACAGTCAACCCTACCAGTTACATGTGTCAACACATGCACTCACAGGTCAAACATTTTCAACAAATAAGAAAAGTACAACTCATCAAATTCAACCCAAACAGACAAAATGCCTACACACGAACATCTCTATTCAGACCAGTACTATCACATAAATAACATAGCAAACCCTCACATTAAAAGATAGCAAACTAAAATCACAGGTATCATGCAAAACAGGAACATAACATACTGATGTGGTTAGTTACAAACCCAAGTACCAAGCCCAGTAAGACAGCCAAAAACAAAAGGCATCTAAATAAATGAATTCTTCTCTTTCTCCTTTCCTCCTCAAATTTCAAGTGGCAGAAACAGATCATTAAAAAAATTAAAAATAAATTTAAAAAATACAGAATTAATGACACATAACTACAGGGAACACAATTAACACACCTGTACCTGTACAAAAAGAAAAAAGGAAACATAATATTTCCTTTAAAAATGTATAAACTCTAAAAATCTGTTAGTCTATAAGTATAAAACAACAAAGTTCATTTCAAGTCAAATAGTTAAGATTCTTATTAATTTACAGGCTCCGATACAACCAGATTATGAAGATGCCCACTTCTGATAAAAGTCCTTCTAACATGTTTTCTTTCTACCTGGTTAAAGGCACACACCAACAAGAGTAGCACTACCCAATCCCATGTATGTGAGATTTTTGCAGTTACTTATGATAAAATGGGGAATATCAAATATGTTTACCAATAACCAAATAAAAATGTCCATCTGCCTGAGATATCTTATGCGGATGCATCTAATAATTGATAATTATTATAAATACTTTTCACCCTCATTCAAGGAACTAGACTGCTTCTTTATAGTTTAATTAGCATTGTATTTCAAGAATTCAGCAAATTTCAGAAATCTGTTTTGTTGTTTTTCAGGAAATACTGATACACCACTTACCAACAGTTTGTTCTCAGTTTGTTCTCTGGAAAAGTGTAAGGGTGCCACTGCCATCCTGTGTTGTGAGAACAATAATTGAATAAGAGACACTTATTCTGTTGGTGGTGATGTAGTATCCAAGCTGCCACTTCTGGACTAACTAGTGCTGCCATGTCTGGGATAGTTAATCTGTTCGCTTATAAATATATATATAACCAAGTGCATAGTGCATGTTCTGGGCCATGACCCTTTAACCTTTTTTCTGTCATCCTTTCTCTTTTTGATTGGCCGACAGTTTTAAGGCCCTAATTATCTAAAGTGTTAAAACTTACTTGCCTGGCCCCCCATGTCTGCTTTCCCCCAGTGTCCCTGCAGAAGCAGGTCATCATTTAATTTGAGCTGTTACCTGGGCACCAATGTGTCTGATTCAGGGGAGAGCCTGTAAGTAGTTCTTTTTCTATGGCTTGTCATTTTATTGTTTCTTACTGATGTAAATGATGTAGGTTACCATATTCACAATATGCCTTGAATTTGGTTCAAACACATGGGAAATTTCGGCATGATTGCCGCTTGGTTGCTGCTGCCATGGCATCAGTGTACATTGTATATATGTGTGTTCAAATTTCAAGCCTTTATGCTGCAAAGTGACCAATGCTTCTAACATGTATGCAGCTAACCTTGGTTAGCTGATATGTAGCTAGTATGTAATGTTGCCATTGTTGGATGTTCAGTTTGTGTGCTGCTTTGCGGATGCAAAGTTATCCCTCTGAAGTATGGTTCCTTTGTGTGGCTGTGCAGATCTCTGCATGGCATAACTTATTTGTTTCCTACAGATCTATTTTTCTACATGAAATCAGTTATATATTATGGCTGACACTTTGAAGATGTTGAGTTCATAGCTGTTGAATGTTCACTGATTTTAATAGTTGAATATGGTTTAGAGCATAGGGGTGATTGTATAAACTGTGAGACACCTTATTTCTGTTTTGATCCAGCTTTTGCATGGCTGAGTCTTGGGCTTGCAGACTTTCACCCTGCTTAGCTTGTAAACAGAGCTGTTGTTTAGTTTTTGCTCTTGCTTTCATGTTCTAAATATTTTGTTTGCTTGTGTCTTTTCCAACACAGACACTGTTTCCTGGTTGGTGTAAATAAAAGTTCTGTTATAGCAATCGCTGACTTGTGACTCTCCAGTCATGCTTCCAACCTGCTTCCCTCACTCCTCACCCCTCTTCCCTGCACAATATATATCTCTTTACATATAATCTCCCTGCACATATATATATATATATATGCTTGGACTTTGTTATACTCCCCCCCCCCCCCCCCCCATCTCTCTCTGTGTCTATATATAGAGAGAGAGAGAGAGAGAGAGAGAGAGAGAGAGAGAGAGAGAGAGAGAGAGAGAGAGAGAGAATCACAATGCGATCACATACTATGATACTTCCCAAAAGCTTGCAATTCATTAAAGTAAAATACAGTAATAATACTTCAGAAGCCAGTCACAATGCAAAGTACATACATTTTTCTTTTGCCATAGCTTTGAAATTTATCCAAGTTAATACTGTAAAGGTATAAGAAGTTAAAAGGCAAATGAACCAAGACTGTTGGGGTGGGAATATTTCAAAATTTGATAGAGGGAGGTTGGAAAATGTAATTTAAAAAAGCTGAAAAGCTACTGGAAAATTTTATGACTCTTCATGAAAAGAGACTGTACAGAAAACTAATGCAAATATTAAATGATCCTATACATTCAACGAGACACTACTTAACTTTGATAGCAGACACAGCAACAGGAGTGGAATATTTTTACTCCCGAGAATATATATACAAACCATTATAAAGTCTTGTTTTTACCCTTGGCTCTGTCAGTTTTTAATGACAATTATGCCAGTGTGTGCATGCATCATGATGTCTGCTGAGGATAACTTTCCAAGACAGGGTGGTGGGGAGGGGGAGGGGTGTACCTAATGATTATTTGAGTTTTTGTTTTGGTTTGTAAGAGAATGCAATTTTGGGTTTGCTGGGTATTAGTATTGGTCATTCCTTTAGTGTCTGCACATTGAGAGAAAGGGGGTGTATTTCTAAGAGTGTGTACGTGGGTGTGTTTCATGACTTTGAATTACTGAGATAAGTGAAATTCAGTTCTTAGTTGTGCGTTAATGTAAATTAAGATTGAACGACAGCTTTATTTTCCCGCTGGGATGAATAAAGTATATTGTGATTGTCCTGATTAGTCCAATATCATTGAATATTGCTGACATAATAACATCATGTTAGAGAAAAAAGAAAGCAAAGTAGCACAGTTCAGGTAAACTGAGAATTTATGGGATGGCTTCATCTACGTTGGGAACATTGAAACCAGTTGACAGGGTCCCACAGACTTCCTGGACTCCTTGGTACTATCAGCAGGTGATCCAAAAGCCTTTCTCAGTTTCTGCATAACCTGGTGCAAACACAGTGCAGAATATTTTGAATAAATGGTCAGTGAAACAGCTGCATCAGCATTTGTCTGTCAACATGCATGAGTGCTTGTGGTTTGTTACAGTTTTGAGTGATTTCTTGCTGTATGTAACTTCTCATGTTAAACTAAACTAACTCCATAATACAATCATACCGTTTAATACAAGCATACCCTTAAACCATGTTCAGCTAAATCTCAAATGCCTTGCTGAGAAAGTATTTGCAGGCATAGGGCTGATCCGAACAAAAAATTCTGAAATCTAAAGGGTTCTGGGGGGATGCCCCCCATCCCCATAAGAAATTCACCCAAAAGATCAAAATCTATGCAGCCTGAGGCTATCCCGAGATCAGCATTATGGAAACACAATCAACTTTTTCGTCCTCATTGCCACCAACTAGAACCACCTGAGAAGCCAGGTGAAGGCCCCCACACTTCAAGACTTCAAACGATTGATCGCCACTGCAAGCACCATTACCTCAAGTGCACACTCCCCTCTTGTTGCATCTAAACCAAAGGTTAGATCCTGCGATGTATAAAATCAAGAACTGCAATATCACAAAACGTGCACCAATGTGTTCCAGGCTTCTTTATTTCCTCACAAACTTTCACTTCCAGCTCAACTGGTCTTCTTCTTTCATAAAGTGACCTTCATTGAGTATGTCACTGTTTGGGGTTGCGCAGCAGTTTATTATTTTTTAATAAAAAAATTAAACCGCACATACCAACAAATGGAGTTTCAAGTGTCCCACTGGCTTTTCATGTCTCTGACCGACTTGACCAGTCTGGCTACAGTTTACTGATATCCACTCCCATTTATTGGCACAGCCGCAGTCATCAAACTTTTCATCACAGTTTTCAACTCGAGCAACCGATATGGTTTAAAAACTTTCAGAACATTTGTTTTTCTCAGCCGAAACATGAAGCGTGTAGGAATAACTGCACTGAAGCGTGTAGGAATAACTGTTCAAGCCTAATGCCTGCCCACAAGAGTAACAGCAGCGGCTGTGTTCACAATTAAGCAACTAAAACGGGCCATAGCCATGTGTGAACACACTTTGTTTCGTGGGTATTTAGTGCGGAACTAAAATCGATGCTCCCTGTTTTGGTTTTTTTTTATTTTTTTATAACCCCCCAATTCCTTTTCCATGCAGACAACAACAAAAATCTCCAAGGAAAATCAGTATCACTGCCATGGAAATTTGCATTTTTGCGGACAATTCCCATGCCTGATTTGTCATGGCTAACTTTCAACTTCAAGTCAACTGTTGTGTTTGTTGACTCCTAAACCTTTAGTGTTTTATAAATATATGCATTGGTACAATATCTGCATATTTTACGTTTACGTTTTTAACAGTCACTCAGTGTAAGAGCCCAGGAATTTGCAGAGAAAATTAGCCTAGAAGCCCCGAAAGCAGAAACACCTCAACTAAACAAATGAAGATAACTAAAACCAGGTCACTCTATAGCTACACACTTTTTGAGCATCTCAAATAAGACAGTATACAAAATATGACATTCAGACACATGAACTGATGAAGAAAAACTGAAATTTAAATCCACCTGAATCGGGTTGGACACTATATATATATACATTTTATATAATTATGTAAAATATATTAAATCCTCTGAAATGTTAGGTAAGGGTACACCTACACTCTAAAAAGCTGGATGTGGGGGTACTGATACCCCTTATGCTAAGGCAACATACATGGTAGGAAGCCACGAAAACAGTCTTCATTTGTTTACCAATTACTTATCACAACTTGACACAAGACAATACCAGTTACCATGTTTCATGACAAAATTCAAAAAACAGTTTACAAAAACAACAACAAAACCAGAACACTGGGTTATGCTGTGGTCCTATTAGTATTACTGTATAGGGCAATTCAGCAAAGCTGGTTTGCTAGAGTGAATGCACTTTGTAATCTTTCAGCAAAGAAGTCGCGAGAGGTCGCAGTGCACTTCCGGGCCAATTTCTGAGTAGGCGTTGCTTCACGCTGTGTATAACAGTGGAAGTTGAAACTAGAATTGCGAAGCAGTACAAATGCCAATACTGTTGCAACTGCAAAAATTACCGGGGAAAGGGGATGGAGAGTGAAAATAAAGTGTCTTTGCATCGTTTTTTGGCTGACCAGAAGATCGCGAGTTCATAGAAAAAATGCGTTTTGGGGCATCCTAAAGCACAAGCAACAAGTTATTGCTTATTTCCAGACACATTATGACTACGGGCCTCAAAAAATGCCTTTAACATTGGCAGTATAAAATTCGCAAATTCACTGTCACCGCCTTCCATTGTGAAGAAAGTATGCACTGGAAGTAAAAGCAATCAAGGGACTTAAGCGATGCCGGTCAAGGGAGTTAACAACCCCGCCTGAATCGCCCAATAACTGTAGAAGTATTAGCAGTATCTGATTCATGCTTCTGTAGACAATGCCAAGATTAGCCCCCACTCCCCCTCCCCCTTTTCCAGCCATCAGGGAATTGAAGTTGAAAGCACTCTGTGCTGACAGCTGTCTCAGAATTTGTTCAGTGTAAGATGGGAGAACTACTGAAATGATAAGTACAAATAATACATCACCATAACTTACCAGCTTAGGCAAACCATGTTAACTGGCAACCATGCCTAGACTTTTGTTGGTCAGCCAGGGGCTGGGTGTTGGTGGAAGGCAGGTTCACTTGACTCTTTACATTAATTTCATCCTCTGCTATTAGTATGCTTGTCTCTTCAGATTGGTGTGCTGTCCCAGGTTGTTTGGCACCTTGTAAAGTGTGACAAAGAAAGCCAAAATGTTTATTGTTTAATACTGTTAGTATTGCTAGCATTTGCCCCATTCTCATGCATAGGTAAACTGATCATTATGGACACTACAAAGAAGAGATTGCAGCACTGCCACTGTACCAGTACCACTTTACTTTCAACTTCCAAATGCTCTCATGGTCAAGTATACCACACATTACTTATATTTCTCATAACTGCAGTACAGTATCACACAAAAATGAATAATATGTATCAGTAATAATGCGCCTTGCAACTGCTGTACTGTAATAGCTGAAAGTAAAACATAACCTAACCCTGCTCAGCATGCATTGGTCAGTACTGTGTGAATATGGGAATAGTTCAAAATTGCTCTATGCATGGCATGTATCATTGCATGAATCAGGCAGAATATCTCTGAGATGGCTAAAAGTAAAACTGAGGGACAGTGATGGTAAAACAAATTACATCATGCTAGTGCAGTACTGTACAGCGGGTCTTGAGCCTTATGCTGACAGTGCAACACTGTACATGTAAGACAGCAACCCTTGCGCTCAACTTGACTGTACTCAGTGTACTGCATCCACAATTCCACTTAGTAAAACTTCAGTGAGAAAGAGATTAAAAAGCTGAGAACAAACCTTCAAGAGATTCCTCATTGCCTGTGTTTGTTGTTGTTTTCTCACTCTCTTGGTCTTGACAGCAACTGGATCAATGATGACAGTAGCACTGCCACTCACTGGCAGTAGTGGTGATGGTGTTGGTCACAGTTCCAAGCTGTGCTAGCTGTTTTGATACTTTGTGGACAGATGGGACCGCTGTTGACTCCAAAATTTGCTCCGTCAGAGCCCCTTTTTTGTATTCCATAAGATCCATGAATTGGCACTCAACAAAATGGTCACAAAAGGGGGTGTGACATGCTTGCTGGGCAAAGGTGGCACCAGCATTTGAACTGCATGAATTTAATCCATTTCCTTCACACTGCTGCTCTATTTCGTGGGAAAGAGTGCAGTAGTGGCATTTTTTGCTACCCGTGAATTGTTGCACTTCTCAGCAATACATAAGTAACTGTTTCGTGTCAATCACATGTAGGAAACACAGCACTGAATCCATGACAGCAACTGAACAGTCTCCCCAGATTGACATAAGATGTCTCATGACTTCAAGATTGTAGTCTCGGTTAGCCTACAGATAATAAAATTGGTCAAAAAAAATGCCATTTAACCCCTTTTTATTTTATTTTTTTAACTTGTTTTCTTCAGTAAATCTGAAGCTAGTGACTAATTTGTCAGCCATTGTGATGGTCATTTTGCATACTGAACAACCTTGAACTTTTCCTTTAAAAAAATAAGAGCTTTTTGAACAGCCAAACAGAGCTCTGCATTATTGTATGCAGACAGCATAGTTACATGCAGATCTGTGACCCAAAGCAGGATTCCAAAGGTCTTTGCAATGTTAAGTAATGTAAACTCTGAGTGGTCTGCATTTTTTTTTATCAGAGCTAATATCCATTTTGTGTTTTTTTAAATGAAAAGGTAACAAATACAAGAAACATGCACATGACATAATAACTATGAAGTACTATACACATTCAGCTGGAAACTCTCACTCTTCTAAAATACAGACCACTTAATTATAGACACCCAAACAAAATGTGTTCATGTCACTAAATACAACACTGAAAATGAGACACTCCATGTGTGACAGGGTTGCTGCTTGCATGTGACAAAGTGTGGTATTGCTGTTTTTCTGGTTATGATTTATTTTGAAAGCCTGTTTACAGCAAATTTTAGTTTTTTCTCTCAAGATAGCACACACACACGCACACACACACATGCTGGCATGCACACACACACACACACAGAGGCAGGCATGCACACACACACACACACACACACACACACACACACACACACACACACACACACACACACACACTTACTGAGAGATCTTCCGTGTTCTTCTGAAGCTGTTCGTCAGTCAGGGTATTCATTTCAGGGATCAAAATCTTCAGTGTGTCTTTTGCTGTTGTAGAACACAAAGGCAAACAGCACTCCATAAATGTTTCAGTACTTCAGAAGGGGGTTAGTGAAAAGTTGGCACAATCTTGCAGGGGATGTTTTTCATATTCATAAGTAAACCTAAATGTCAAATGACAAGTGTCTGTGTACTGCACATGTGATCAGACTTCATTACAATTTGTCTCAAGTGATATTAATTGCTTTTGCACATTGATGGGTGGTAAACAGTGATTACTTGTGGTCCTTGAAGACGGAAAAATGAGGTCGTTGTCACACTGCTGATGTTTTAGCAATGTTCAGTTGTAATTACTAAACCACTGTTGTAAAAGTGGTAATTAATTTCAGTACCCTCCCCCCCCTCCCCCGTACATGGACCAACATTCAAGCATAGTCGGAGTGCAGTCAGTTCTAGCTGTTGAGTACTGGAAGCAGGGTTTTGACACTGACAAAGCCAGGAAGTCAGCAAATGGAACAGCAGCTAGTGGTATGCAAATGGCAGACATGGCAAAATGGGACAATAAGACTGTCCAGACATCACCCACTCTCAAAAGCCTTTCGAAATTTAGGACCCAAAACAAATGTGGAGCAGTCCCAAGGAGTTGAATGACCAACTTTCATGCCCACCATTATGTTACTCAGCGCCCTTTTTGCCCAGTAAGTTCAGGGCAATGCAGTCTGTACACAGATATCTCTACAGTTTTGTAAGAATTTGAACCTTCCCTATTTATGTTCCATGGGCACCGAACACAAGAACCTGCATCAATCACTTGTGAAGAAGAGCAAGGTAAAAACTATTTTATTTCACAGGTGTAAAGGGCAACTAATGTTTAACCACAGCTAATGCAGGGAAAAGTGGAAAGAGAGGATCTAGAACAAATGAAGTTGAACAGACTGGAAAGGCTGAGACTAGACAGGAAGAAATCAGACAGGCACAGTTATTTCAATATATGTCCTCCAAACCCCTAAAAGTTGAAAATGGACCCAAAGAAGCAGACAGCACTCCAAAGACCATTAGCAGTTTTATGGAGGCAGAACAACTGATGTGGGCAAAGAAGATGGGAGAGGGGATCAGCAAATGACTCAATGAGCTGCTGAAGTCTACAGGTTTAACAATTCGAGTTTGTGAGAATGAAAATAAAAACATGGAAGAAAAGCAAAAGAGAACCAAAGACAACTTAGTGATCATAAGACAGAGGCGAATTTCACCAAAGAAAATACAACCTTCTGATTTTTGGGCTGTAAAATGTAGGGAAATTGTGAGAAAAGAATGAGGGATTTTTTTCTGCACAGATCTGGAAATAGTTGCTGCTGCTAACATTGTGTTCACAAACTGTCATCTGCTATCACTTCAGCAGAACAGAAAGGACTCATGCTAGTTACTTCCCCATGTCAGCATTTCTATACAGCTCTAGGCCGAGAGCTCCTCTGGTTTACTTGTCACTCTGGTACTACGGAACACAACTGTTTGAGCTGGTCATGGAGAATATTGATTGACCTCCTGCTTTCCTTTTTCTTTTCTTTTTTTAGACTGGTCATGTTGCAAAATGTACCAGATAATGTGCTTGATTTGCTTTCAATTTCATTGATACATTATTTGGTTGTCTGAAAATTATGCAGTTTTGGTCCAAACTAAAAATATTCATGTGTTTGAGTATTCTTTTATTATTAGTTAGATGTACTAAAAAGAACTTATATGACAATGATCACAAAGGCATGTGGTGGCAAAGGCACATCAAAGCAATGTTGATAAGCTATTGCTCTGGATGTAAATCATTTATATATATATATGTGATGATTAAAAAAAAAGATTTTTTTGTAGAATGTCAGGAAGACATCAGTGTGCTTGTATAAAAAAAAAAAAAAAAAAAGGGGGGGGGGGGAGTGGAGGGGTCATTTTCAGTGTCAGGTAGATATTCTGAGGGGTTGGTTTGTTCATAGCGTTTGATGAAAAAAAATCAGGTGAGAAACATGCAACTGGGAATGGGAACAAGGCATCTTATTATTTGGAACAATGCATAATATTGCCATAGTGTCATTAACCTGTCAGGGACTGGGTATTATTCAGAAAAGATGATGTATTTCAGTATCAAAGACAAAAATATTATGCAATTTATTTTTCGCAAGATGCACATTTTAAACCTAAAATAGAGCTACTGAAGCTCAGAAAATTGCAGCTCCTCTGGACTGTAATTACTTAATGAATAATACATTTGATTTTAAAGTAAATAATACATTTGATTTTAAAGTAAATAAGATCATTAAAGTTACTGGTGACAACTTTATTACTGTTGTTTTGGAAGCAACTGATAAATCATTTTGGCCAGTGTAACAAGGATGATCCAAAAAAAATCCAAACCTTGCAATAAAACTTGCAGGCCTGAAAGACCCAAACATTGTAACTGCATGATACTGGAATTTACTAATGGATCCTGAACTTCACTGCTGCAATTACAAATATAAATAATCCAAAAGCTCAAGAGAATGTAACAGAAGTGATTCCAGAGCTTGAACTTGTTGACATTTAGTGGGAAATTAACCCAGCAGTCTAATGCTATACTTGGGGGAGATCAAATCCAACACAGCAAGGCAGATCAGATTTTTGTGTGTCAGTCTTATTGCTAATTTAAATGACACAGACATTTTGTATGTATCCTATATAATCTTCATTTAGAGTTTACAAAAGAAAAAAGAAGAAAGAAAAACAAAACAAAACCTGGAAATTTAATTAATCCTTATTGAAAGATCACAAATTTGTGAAAGGAGTTAATGAAATTATTAAAGTAGTTACTTATCATTATTCATCAATGCCATATAGTAACAAATAAAGAGGGAATAATTATTTGTCTGCCTAGAAGAGACAAACCTAGAAAATATGTCATAAACTGGCACTCAATTTCTCTTTTAAATGCAACTTACAAAATAGGATCAGTGACAAAAAACTTACAATTAATGATTAGTGATCAGTAATTCTTAAGCCTGTTCTTAATTGGGCAAATATTTTTGTTTTGTGAACCTAGTTCAGGGTATTCATCAATCCTGAAAAAAGTTTGGCGAACATAGTTAGTTCTTAATTGGGCAACTTTTGCTTTGTGAACCTAGTTCAGCATAGTTGTCAAACTGAGACAAAGCTATGTTTGGGGACCAAAACGCTTCATTTTTAGTTAGCTGAATTACCCTGTGAAGGATGATTAAAGTATACTGACCTGAGTTTGGATCATGCTGGATCATGCCGTCTGCTAAACTTCTGCCACAAGTTTGGGCTGAAGCTTGCATCTCATTAAAAGCCAGTTAAGAATGAAGTATAGTTCATTAAACTGTCTGAACCATGTTTGGCAAACTAAAAGTTCCCCTGAGCTCAATTAAGAAACAAATTATAGTTGTCAAACTGTATGAAGTATGTTTGGTGAACTAACAGTTTTCCCAATTAAGAATGGGCTTTAGATGTGATGTTAATGGAAATAAAAAATAATAAATTGCGTGGCTTTGTAGTTGGATCCCTTAATGAGGGCTTTAAAAAGGGACAGATGTCTGTGACACTGTAACAAATAAAGAGGGAATAATTATTTGTCTGCATAAAAGAGACAAACCTAGAGAATATGTCACAAACTGGCACATAGTTTCTCTTTTAAGTGCAACTTATAAAATAGGATTAAAAAAAGTATTGCAAACAGAGTGAAGACTGCACTTCCAAATCTCATTAGTGAAGATCACACAGGCTTTGTAAAAGTGAGACATATTAGGAACAATCTTAGACTTTTATATTATATATTATTTAAAGACAAGAAACCAACCTGCATTGCAAGTCTCAACAGATTTTGAGAAAGCTTTCAACTCAACAAACTGGTCTTATATGCAAAGGTCTTAAAATGTAAGGGTTTGGAGGGAATACCTGTCCATGGGCCTCTTCTTTTGACACACATATGAAAGCAAATCTTGTGGTTAATGGGAAGGCATCCATAAGCTTTTCAATAAGAAGAGGCTGTGGACAAGGTGGTCCCATTTCACAGTATTTAATTTTTTTTGTTTGAGGAAGTATTAGCTTGTAAAATAAGAGAAGATAAAAATATGAAAGTTGTAAAGATAGCCAATATGGAATTTAAGACAGGTCAACTTGTGGATAGCACTTCTCTTCTCTTTTAAGGAGACATAAATTTGTATCAATTTTTTTTCACAAAAATTGATGGATTTGAGAGAATTCCAGGACTGAAATTGAATTATAATAATGGATTAATACATGCAATGTTTTATTAGGGAGCAAAAGAAACACTGAAGTTACATATTTGTCTCATTTGAAAATGATATGGAACCCACAAAAATTCAAGATTCTAGGGCTCTGGTCAATAAAAAATGATTTAACAAGGATGTCTGAACTAAATATGGCAGATTTAATGAAGCAAAAAATTTATATAAAATATATAAAAATAATAATCCTTGGGCAAAAAGAATAAACACGCCATTTTGTCAATGTTCATATATCTTTGGATACTGTTACCTAATGCCCCAGAAGCATTTATAGAGGTTACAGTTAATGTGTTTCGAGTTTGTCTGGGATCAAAAGAGAGAAAGACCAGAAAAGGACAGCATATTTCACTAAATGTGGGAATGCGAGTACTCCCAAGCCTTTTTGGGCTGATTTTGTGGGCTGATTTAAATGAAAAGTGTGACAACTGTGCTCAACTGGTTCAGTGGTTGTTAATCCCACTCTCATCCTGTTTGGCCATAGCAAAACAGTCAAGACACATAGTAATACAGATACTGATTTAATTTTACTGCAGGCAAAATTCTTTGTAAGTGCAAAATAAACAACACAAAACCACTCACGCAATATTTTTTATAAGGCCTAATGCAAATATATAAGACTGATGAATATGTACACTGAATGGAAAAGACTTTGATATACTTTGCAGAAAGTGGTTATCATATTAAGCAGTGGTAGAATGAGCAATTTAAAAACATGTTATTTCTGCATCACATGCTGCATCTTCTTTGAAATGTAAAAGAATATGATGGTGACCAGATCTACATTTTGAATACTTGACATTAGGCAAAAATTATATTGTGTGTTCCTGGCTTTTAACATTACAATGTACAGTTAATTACTGCCACTAATGTTTAAATAACATGCATGTTGTACTGATGGTGCCTATTTTCCAAGATGCAATGCACTGTAAGAATCAAAATATGTTTAAAAAAATTAAAGAAACAAAAGTGGTCTGATGTTATTTTTTACTGCAATTTACATTGCAATTAAAAATATATATTAAAAAATGAACACAGTATTTGTATTTACATAGATAATATATGTACCAAGTACAGCAACACTGAATCAAAGTTGTTAAGAGCTTCTCACAAAATGAATTGCAATTTGCAACTACTTTTGACCGATTCTTGGTCATTCCAATAACAATATAATAATAAACAATTCTTTTAAAGTGCTGTTCTCTAACCAGAGTTAAACTCACTGTACTGTACAAACATCTTATGACAAAAACCACATTAACATATATTTCAAACAAACAGAACCTTAAATATTGTAGTCTACCATTATCACCTATCAAACAATAACCATCCCGTTACACACACACAATGACATGCGGACACCAGTCTCCACTCGTCCACTCAAATACAACAATTAATAATCATTATACTCTTTCTGCATCTCTCATGCTCCCCCCCCCCCCTCAACCGCCCCCCACATGGCCCCCCTCCCCACTCCTTCTTCATGTGCATCCATCTACATTCAACAGCCACATACAGACACACCTTTTTTCAGACAAACTACAAGATTCTACAGGAAAGCCTGGGTAAACAAAAAGATTTTAGGTGAGATTTGAACTGGGACAATGTCGGTACATTTCTTAGAGTGGCTGGCTCACTGCTCACTGCCTTTCTATCACTGTTCCAGAGAGATGGAGCCATGAAACTAAAAGAATGTTGTCCTAATGATTTTGAGTTTTCACTTTGGAATTTTGAGCAGCTTTTCATTAGAAGATCGGAGAGAGTGAGATAGTTGCAAAGAGATGAAGAAAGACAAGGAGGTAAAGACCCTTCAAAATGGCAGTAAGCAAGAGTTGCAATCTTGTACTGGCAGCAGAATTTTAAGGAAAGCTAGTGAAATTCCTTGAGAAGTGGTGTTATGTGATCTCATCTTCTTTTTTTCATCAGGAGCCATGCTGCGTTATTCTGCACCTGCTGCAACTGAGTGATCTGGTCTGCTGTTAGAGCAGCTCTTGCACAGCAACAGCAAAGACATAAAGTTAACAACAAAAATGTTTTTAAAAAGATGACAAAGGAAAGAAATGATCATCAGGAACTCACCAGCTTCACTCTTGGCTAATTTCTTGCTGATGGCACAGCCTGTGCCATATTCCATGTCATTAATCATCACTGTAGCACTGTATGGTGTCTTGGAGTTTTCTGATAAACAAAAGCACAAATTAAATGATGCCAAAAATGATGACTGAGCAACATCAGAAATTTAATTTTAGGGCAGATAAAGTTAGTATTATGTTATGTTAATACAGCTTCACTGACTTGTTAAAAAGCACACTTGGCAACCATGTCCTCAGCCACTTCAATTCTAAATGTAAAGTAGCAGGCTATCTCAGTTTCTGTGCCCATATCTTCAATGATTTGTGACAGAAGCTTATCCTTTTTCTCTTATTTCTATTCTTGTCACTAGGATCTGATGGGTCCCACAGCACCCAGTCATTCTCCAATAAATCAATAAAAGCTTCAGTTTCATCCATACTGGTGCCAGTCTCTTCTGCTTCCATTTTCTGTATGTCATGATTCAGGTCTATAAACTGACCAGACAATGGGATGCATCATGTCATCAAGTACCTCCAGCAAAGAAGATGTTTGTGAAATGGATGAAAGCACTTTGCAATGTGTTAAAGTTTGGTTACTGACAAGTTTGGTTTATTTACTGAAATTCTTGCATGTAAATTCTTGAGTCGTTGGCGGTCATATGGCCTGAAACCTTTTTTATTTTGTCCATTGTATGTGTTTATACATTTTTCTGCAGCTTTTTGTACAGCGCATTGTGCCCCAGATCTTGCTAGGGATCATGCGCCATAGAAATGTCTATTATTATTGTAGGGGAATGGGGATGGGGAATTGAGGGGAAGCAGGTTGGAAGCATGAGTGAAGAGCCACAAGTCAGAGGTTGCTATAATATAACTTTTATTTGTACACCAACCAACCAGGAAACAGTGTCTGTATTGGAAAAGACACAAGCAAACAAAACATTTAGAACATGAAAGCAAATGTAAAGTCTAAACAACAGCAATTACTAATCTAATAAATACAGTAACCATGTAGTTTACCTGTAGGTTACTATAATACATGATGTAACTGTGACAAAAGGATTAATTATCAAGCACATAAATCGTGTGCTTGACTTACACTTAAAACCTGTATCTCACAGAGTCACGGTGAGTATACAAGAGACGGCCAGTCAATTAACTGATGAACTCCCAGTATAATGAAGTATACAATAAAGTAACAGTGAAGAATGCGAATTACCAAGCTCATTCTTAACTAAACAGGAAGAGTGAGATAATCGTGCAGACTTTCACTCTACTTAGCTTGTAAACCCTTTCCAGGTCTTTGTGCGTGTACCCGAACTGGCCGGTGATTCTTGATGCGCTACCCGTGTCAGTAAGATGCTTGACGTTGTTCACAGCCGGATATGCTCTGCTAGTCAGTAACAGTAATATGCTGTAACGCTTTGAGTAACGAGGCTGGAGCCAGTCAGTTTATGACTGACTTCCTCCCACTTACAGCATGGTCCCAAATGCCACCCGTGTCACTATCCATCTCGTTGTGTGCTTAAGTGGAACTGCTGCATGATTATCTCACTCTTCCTGTTTAGTTAAGAATGAGCTTGGTAATTCGCATTCTTCACTGTTACTTTATTGTATACTTCATTATACTTCACTCTTCCGTGTCTCAAGTGGTGTCCTACCCTCAGGGGGCTTCATCGTCCTGGAGTAAGAAAACCCTCTCAAATTATTATTTCTGGAAATCATCTGTTAGCATTCTTTTTAAACATTTATGTGCATGGATCTTACAAATTAAAAAAGCCACTGGGGAAAAAGTTTGATATCCAGAAGGAAAAGGGGCAGAGAGAGAGAGGACCTCACCCAGCTCCTTGAAAACGTAAAATGGCTGGACCTTCATTGTATGCTGAACATATTCATGAAGGATGCACACATAGGACTTTCCAGATGGATTCAGGAAAAACTCTGCAAATGATAAACACAGAAAATTCAAACATACAATAAAACTGAAGGACTACATCATTGACAGTATAGATCTACACATTAAAACGAGCACAAATCAAACACCATAGAAATGACTACACATAATCAGCACATAATTTCTTGCTGCAAACATTTTTTACATGCTTTTCGACTGTTTCCTTCTTTTTTCTTGTTCATCACTGCAACCCCAGTTGTCCACTTGTGGTCAAGGAAACAACATCCAAACACAAAAAGGTTCAAATGAACGCTTATTTAACACAGACACACAGTATGCAAATTTTCGGGGAAATACCTTTTATCAATCCACAAAATGACAAACAACAGCTAAACGGTAAAAAATGATGGAAAATGAAAGAAAAAGACTTGTTTGGGTTTAGTTTTTACAGCTTGTTCAGTGCTTGGAAGATTGTTGACATGACAATGATGTGTAATTGGTGTGATGTAATGAATATTATGTGATGTAAAACTGAAATGGAACAGAAGAGTGACAGAGAAAGGTGAGGAGATGGGGGGGGGGGGGGGGCAGAAACAAAGAGAGAGAGAGAGAGAGCTGAGCTTTGGAATATGGATTTAGGGGGGGGGGGGGGGGGGGGGAACAAAAAAACAACAACTTGTTTTGGATCCAACCTTGCAAAAGGAAGGCTTCCAATTCCAAACAGAAAACCAGAGCACCCAGGGGAAAAAACCCCATTAATCTTGATGAGGGTTTCACTGCTATCAAAGCTCAGGAAAACAACAAGAGAGAGAGAGAGAGACGCACACACACATACACTCTCACACAATCGTACGTGCGTATATATGTACTAATGCAGTACTATGGTAAGCTACAGTAAATGCATCTGAAGGAGTGGGAGGGAAGGGAAAATAAATAAATTCAACAGCATAATTAAAGCCATGTAGGGTCGAAATAGACACTAGCCAAGTGACAGTCAAGTATGGTTATTGTCTTTCATTCATTCCAGCTGGTTTCCTGCTGCTGAGTTTATCAATCAAGTGTGATTTCCTGTCTTTCATTCATTCCAGCTGGTTTCCTGCTGCCAAGTTAATCAATCAAGTGTGATTCCATGTCATTTCTGTCATTCACACCGTCTGTAAATAGAAGCCACAGGCCTTTTATGCGAATATTGTGGATGGTATGGTCAGTCTGGTTAAAGTGATTGGCAACAGGTTTGTCTCTTCAGTGTTTAATGTCCACAAGGTAATCTTTGAAGTGGATGCCAAGGGTTCAAGTTAGAACCTTTTGGAGGGAGTCGCAGAACCCTTAGATGCCATTTTTGGGGGATTGGTGGAATGCCTAGAGGCTGTTTTGGGGGGATCAGCTGAACCCCTATCCGTCTCCGAAGAACACTTAGCGGACTCTCACTGAACCCGGGCCTCGGCCGATACCGTCCTTGACTTCCCAGAGGAAGCATGAGTTCCGGTCGATACCGATCCGGTCCACCAGTAGAACACATGTTAGATTCACTCATCCTCAGTGGACGTTCTGAAAACACCCAGGTTAATGAGGTTTGACACTGAACAGATTTGGACTCTCTTCTGGTGGAAGCGGCAGCAGCATAGGTCTTACCTCCAGAGATCACAGTTGGCATCTTGGCTTGAACCAACTGTCTGGCTTCTGGAAAGGATATGCATTTCTCAACGCAAACACTTTGAATCTCCTTCTCCTTCTGCCAGACCAGGCAATCTTTAGCCGATGAAGCATGGGGACCATTGCAATTAGAGCACAGCTTGGGTCCCTCATACTGACCTTCATGCTTATCTTTTCCACAACCCATACACTTTGCAGCAACCTTGCAACGTTGGCTCTGGAGTCCAAACTTGTTGCAGTTGAAGCAATGCATAGGGCTCGGAACAAACAAGGCCACCTTCACCTTTAAATAGCCGACTGTGACTTCTTTCAGGAGCTCTGGGGAACCGAAAATCAAGAAAAGAGTGTTGGTGGGGATCACCTTCCCCTCCTTCAGTGTCACTCGGTTCACCCCAACCACACCCTGATCCTTCAGTATATCCCGGATCTCAGGCTCCGACAGTGAGGTCCCAACATCTGATTGCTCCCCGAGAGAAGTTCAAGGTCTTGTGAATTGAGACCCTGACTGGTCTGTCAGTAAATCTGTTTGTTCGGAGTAGGTTTTGTGCCTGGGCCCTTTTGCCACACTCCACCAGGAAAGATCCATCTCTCAACCTTTTAATGCTTTTGAGGGTTCCGGCCACCGCCTGGAAACCCTTCTCAAAATAGCAAAGGGCAACAGTTTGCTCAGCTGGAGGTTGTCACTTGACGACTCCACAACCAGAAACCTTGGCCAATTGTTGCAGGAGTTGTAGGAGTGTTCATTTTCAGAGTCCGATTCCAAATCTTGGTCGTTGTCTCATAATCTTTTTTTATTTATGGGTGCCATGTTATGTTTTTGAAAGAGTCATTATGTTTCGTCCCCACCCACCACCAAGTCCAACAAGGGGATGCACACAAGCAGCATTCTAGGGCTCAAAATGCAATATACTCAGCTGATAAAACAAAACAAAGTTTACTTCTATCCCCTGATTGACCCTGAGCCGCTGCCTTCTAATCGAAATTAGCGCAAAGCATGACCGGCCCAATTGATTGGGTCGGGCCAACCCAACCACCCATCTAGGGGAAGTCCAGGCCGAAGAAGCATGTTGGACCCCACGGGGGACCTCAGCCACCAGGATCCCATCCTCCCCTGACACGGGATGCAGGGCATGGCAAACACACTGGGTCTGAAGGTGACTGCAGAGAGTAAGAAGAATCATATAAAGAAGAACCGTGTTGTAGATAAATACAGGAGAATGGCTGGTTAGGTAGAAATAAGCTGTAAGAAGGGAGCTGAAAATGGAGGTATTGTGGAGAGTTTTTGGAATGACATATAGTTGAAAGGGCCGGTAGTCAGAAACTAGACGTAAGAAAAGAGTAAAAGGGGTGGAGCAGCTTGGTTTAAACACCCCCGGCTCCAAGGGGGCCATTAAAAATGTAATTTTGTAAGACATGTGTTGACTAAAGCAATCAATGTGCACACATTTTCCACTTATTTTGTTCTGAGTACAAACAATAAAAAGAATAGCATTTATTTTCAAGAATTTGAAATACAGGAGTTTCGAAATGTACTTCATTCTTACAAATGGGGTACTGGGGTACAAATTAAAGCAAAGCGCCTGTCCTAGCATGAAATTGTCGGACAGCTTTGTGATGTTCATCTGCATGAGAACAAGTTCTATGCTACAAAATCACAGGCTATTTCAGTTCTAGTTTTCATCCATTTGTCTTTCATTTAGTGTGAAACAGAAGGATTTATGCCACAGTTACTAACAGTTTGCATCTCACATTCTCAGGTCATTTGTTTTGGTCAGCATTATCACTTGTCCATTGACCTCTACCTCAGTGGACATGACCCAATCTAGATCTAGGCCTATTGCACCTTTTGATCCCACTGCCAGTTTGTAAATATTACATCCATGATGAGTCTGGGGTGATTTTAGAGAAAATATAAGCTACTGTTATTATCTTTTTATTATATTAGTTTGAAATGTGAATGACAAAATGAATTATTTAATTAAAACAAAGTTCTTTTTACAGATGGTTCACTGCATGGGGGTGGGGGGGGTGGGGGGGGGGGGGGAGACATAAAGTATGGTGAGCAGTTTGGGTCATTTTGTCACATTTTAAAAAACAATCGTACTCTTATATATGGATGAGGGAAAGGGATTTGAAGCAGCTTTCCAGAGGACTTCGTGGCATAAATTGTTTTTTTGTTTTTGTTTTTTAAAGGAAATGCAACACATTTCAAGACAAAGCAATGGCAAAAAACACACACAAGAAAACAAAATGTTCCTCATTTTGTATCGAAGACAACCTGTTTTGTTGTTGTTTTCTGGTTTGTGGCCATTTTTGTTTTTGTTTTTGTTTTGTTTCTGATGGACCACCAGGCACTGCAGCATTGGTTACATATCTACCTTGTCTTTGATGTGAAAATACTCAGACATGCACAGCAGCTTCAACATCTGCTTTGGAAGCTTTCACCTGCTGAAATCGTCGCAAGTGAAGCAAAGCACACCAGAAGTGTCTTTCTGCATTCTTCAGGCACCAGCCTAAACCTGTGCTTGACACATGTGAGGGTGAAAACAGACACATAGGTGCTACTGTCTTTGCTGAGCTATAGTTGCTTACATTTTGAAGATTTCAGAGGTCAGATAGAATGTGTCAGTCTTTAGCATGCCATACTTTGGCCAGCTGTATTCTTCCTACCTGAAGGATGTGCGGCGAACAGAAGTTTATGTGCACACCTCAAGGTTGCTTGAGAAAATCTTAGCAGCTGGGTCTGACCTTGTCTCAACACATCGTGGCAAAGAAGTGATTTTTGTGTTTAACAGAGACACTGGAGGGGCCTTGAATATTGCATGCGATACAGAATCTGATATGCCTCAACTGTTCTGATGTTGAAAGTGTTCCAAGGGAAATAAGAAGAAAAAAGAAAAAAAGAATTCAAGGTAGATTAGTTCCACCAAATTTTAAAAATAACATTAATAAGTTTTATACTGGCTGGACCGTCATACGTGACAAAGCAATTTGAAGCCAATAAATTATCACAAAATATGGCTGTGCTGTTAATTTTGCAATCAATTGCCTTCCGTCAGAGACACAGAAGAGACAAGAAACTTCCCTTCCCATTTTTGTGGGCTTAAAAACCCATGCTGAAACCAGAAAGAGATGACTTATTGATGCCATCCTCAATTTTGGGGCATTGTCCGAGCATTTCCTGCTCAAGGTGCTTACAATTTCAACCTGAAGCAGCACACACAAATTGTGTGGAAAATTTGACCAGAGCATTGCTGTGCCAACAAACATGCTAAAAAGATTTCAGAACAGCTGTGGTCAACATTGACAACCACTCCTCCACAACAACAAATGACTCTTTTCACAGCAAAAGTGTGTCCTTAGCTCAACAGATGGAAAATGAGGCTAAAATGCGGATGCTGTTAGAATTTGTGGATATGAGCACAAGGAAATATTCACACGTTCTTCCACTGCCCTGCCTGCCATCTGAACAATTTATGCTTCTGTTGCAAGGACACTGCAAACCAGTCATCTCAAGATGGAAAGTTATGACAGGGAAAAAGGAGGCCTAAAGCATTATACTTTTCATAGACACTGCTGGAAACTCAACCCATCACAAGTAGACAGTAGATCTCACGGAAAAAAGCCAGTCTCCAACATTGGTTTGATCCCACTCCTGCTTGAAAATGACCACGCAGCTGCCTTACTCAACCGTGTCATGAATTTGGCCAAGGAAGCTGTGGAACATCTGAATCCAAATCAGACTCCTGTGCTGATGATGGACCAGCCACTGATTTGAGCCTGATATTTTGTCTGTTCAAAACAGTGACAAACATAGATGGAGACTGAACAACTGTAGTTTAAATACTGGGCTCTTGCTCTTGATTTCTAGCTCTGTGTCCTTTGGCTTGTGTGTTGGGTTCGTTGTGGCGACTACCATCCGTGAAATGTTTGACTAAACATACACCCTGACGTTTTGCTTCAGACCATGTGAACTATGGGATGTCAAACTTTCAGCTCACTCAGCTTCTTCTGCCATGGAGCATTTGCTGTGTGGAAACCAAAATAGAGGAAAAGGCATGGCGACCTTTGTGGACTACCTATCCACAGCTCAGGAATCTTGCTATGAACAGATTCACTGTACTTGCAAACAAGTGTGCAGAGGAAGATGCAAATGTTTCAAGGCAGCTTGCTATGCAGAGCCCTTTGTGTATGCCATGAGAACTGTCACAGTGACAAGGCAGGGTTTCTTGACTGGAAAGGGGCTGCTCCACTAATGAAGTAATTGTTTTTAATACTGCGTACAACTAGTTGACAGTTTACATTATCTGTCAATTTGAAGCTCTAAAAAAGTGGTTTCCCTCACAAAACACAGTGCAAATGAATGGTTTAATCAGTTATGTGGACACACTCATGCCCATCTAGTGTGACCTAACTACAATAGCCACCACTGCAGACAACAGACAGAGGTCTTTAGATATTAGGCCTAAAATCTTTTCAGAGGAGCATTGCATCTGCGCAAAGTTCATGCTTTAATTTTCAAAACGATTTAATCGTCTGTATTACAAAATCTTGCTTTGTGTGACCCAACTGTGGATTTCATATTAGCACCTGGGCATCCAAGCGTCTGAATGGATCAGCCAGGCCTTACAGGAGAATAGATCACAGTCGATGTTGATAACAACAAAGAGTTTTGAACCGCAGTTTTTGTGATGCTATCAGAACATGCAGCGTGACCATGGCTAATTGTAGCGATATGTGGTCAGTGCCAAGATATCTATGTACTTGAAAATGTTCAGATAGAATCATACATATGTGCAACACATCATGCTTTCATTCCATTTTTCTGTATGCACCCTGAAATTTTGACCGTAAGAGCTCCGCTAAATGGGGATCAGTTGTGTGTGTGGAAAATTGCCATTTTGGCAAGTCATTTTTCTTTTTAACTGAGTCTTGTCTTTTTGTTGTTTTTTTCCTCCCCAGGTGCTGTTGGAGTTTTGTGGTTTTATGCAGATTAGTGCTGTTTCTTTCTTTTCTGAGTTTTCCTGTGTCCTCTGGTCTGCTGTACTTCAGCTGGGAATTCTTTAGTCTATACTTGTTTATTCCTGAGGGAAGTGATAGTTTGGTCAGCATTTCTGGTTTCCACCCTCATGGGCCGGGTGGCTGAGGTCCTCCCCAAGATAATAATGTTTATAGTTCCAGACTGTGGACACTGTCCACAGCAGGGATGGCAGCAGTGAAGAACCCTCCCTCCCCCTTTTCCCTCCCCCACCCTCCGGTTGGCTGTGAGAATTGGTAAATTGGTAGCGTGGGAAAGTTGGGCTCAGAACTGAACACTCTAGCGCTGAGCTGACCATCGAGAGGTGAGGACTGCTCTCTCTCTCTCCTCCGGGCCGTCCCTCTGGGACAGGCCCAAGTTGTTTTTTTATGGAGAGTAACCTGCGGTCAAGGGTTGCAGAGTTTGAAGCATAATGTACATACAATATGTCACTTTTCTATAAGGCCACATTGCCCAATACGGGTATATGTGGGTATACCCGTATTGGGCAATGTGGCCTTATAGAAAAGTGACATATTGTATGTACATTGTGCTTGTGTTTTATATTTAGTGGAGAAGAAGCAGGTATTGCCATGGGTTGACAGTGTAGGAGGCAGTTATGTTTTCTTTGTGGAGTTCCCCGGTCACTAGCATTACTTACCCCTCTTTTTCTTTCCTTGTCTCTCTTTCTCTGATCATTCAGGGCATTGAAGAAGGCATTTTCTCTATCCACTTTCTTAGCCTTTCCCCCACCCTTCTGTCCCTCTCCTTCTCTTTTCTGGGCACCAAAGAAGGTACATGCAGATTTGAAGTGGCAGATAGCAGAACAGGCTTAGCAGACATGCCCATCTTTTCTCAATACTTTTGTTTCTCTATTTTTTTTCCCCTTTGCAACAACCCTCCTCACCAAAGCTAGTTTTCTGTCATCTTTTTCATTCTCTCTGCTGTTTACTCTTCTCTTTCTCTGATCATTCTGGGCATCAAAGAAGGGACAGGAGACCAATGTGAGAAAAACTGTACCCGACATCCCCGCCTTGCCCACCTTTTCTCTATCCACTTTCTTGGCCCTTCCCCCATCCTTCTGTCCCTCTCCTCCTCTTTTCTGGGCATCAAGGAAGGGACATGCAGGTTCAAAGTGGCAGACAGCTGAACAAGCTCAGCAGACGTCCTCGCCTTGCCCACCTTTTCTCTCTTCCCTGTATTGCTTTCCTCTCCATTTCTTCCTACTCTCTTCCACCTTAGATCTAGTTCCACCCAGTCAGAAAACCACCTTTTTGTTGTTGTTTTTCACAGTATTTTTATAAGTGTTTTTGCTGAGGCCTAGTGGTGAGCAACGATTTAGGAGGAGATAATGTATGACTACTACATTAAGGGCTGAGGAGATTGGTTAGTTCGGTAGAATGCATGGATTATTTAGCTTAGTTTCATTGTCACCTACATGTAACTAAAATGGTTACACAAACTCACAATGTAACTGTTTTATTAATAGAATACAAACATGGAAACACACTGATGGTGTGATCACTGACTCTAAATGTTGTGCTCTTTTGTTTCCATGGACTGAATGTTGTGATTATCGGTGTGCTTGTGTGTTTGCTTGGCATGGCATCCTGACACTTTGACCCAAGGCATTCAAACCTGAAAAAAGACATACATGCACTCATGGCGCTACATGTGGACATTTAGTGTGACCTAATTACAGCAATCACTGTTGCAGACAAAATATAAAAGTATCCTGAGATTAGAGGTATCTTTCAGGCCGAAAGTGTTCCCAGGCAGAGTAGCACTGTACTTACCCAAAGTTCATGCTTTTATCTCAAAACAATTTCAGTATCAGAGTTTTAAAGTCCGCGACTACAAATTTGTGTTGTCCATGACCTAACTATCGATATTGTTATAGCTTCAGGAGTATAGTGCTTGTGTAAAAGCTTACAATTGATGTTATCAAAAAATATAGTTTTAAACTGTAGTTTTGGTGATGCTGTCAGTATGTGTATGTGACCTAATTACATTGTTAATTATAGCCAAACAAGTTCAACGCAAAGATGCCTATGTGCCTGAAAATGTTCAGATAGGACCATAGTACACTTCTGCAAAATATCATGCTTTCTAATTCCATTTTAACCAGACGAGCTCCGTTAAATGGGGATCAGTTGTGTGGACACGTTTACGTAGCATGACCTAATTACAGTAATCACTTCTGCAGACAACAGATAATGATATCCTGAGATTAGGTGTATCTTTCAAGCCGAAAGTATTCCCAGAGGTGCACTGTATCTGCCCAAAGTTCATGCTTTAATTTCAAAACAATTTCAGTAACAGATTTTCATAGTCCTGGGAATGGGATTACAAATTTGTGTTGTCCATGACCTGATTATGGATACTGTTACAGCCTCGGGGAACCCAAGTGTCTGAACGGACCAAAAACATCTTCCTGCAGCATAGTGCTTGTGTGAAAGATCACAATTGATGTTGATTACCAAAAAAAAAAATTCAATTGTAGATTTGGTGATGCTGTCAGGATGTGTAGGTGACCTAATTACATTGCTAATTATAGCCAAAGATGTCTATGTGCCTGAAAAATGTTCTGATAGGATCATAGTACATGTGTGCAAAACGTCATGTCTTCACTCCATTTTGCAGTACCAACCTGATTTGTGGACCTCAGGAGCTCTGCTATCATGAATTTCTGAATAAATAAATAAATGACTGATACTAGCACAGAAGACAGACAAAACAAGCAGGCTAGAAAAAGACAGACAGGTACTGAAAATAACCTACTTCTTTCTTTCCTTAGATAGTTACATCTTCAGTAACTGTCTTCTTCTAGCTCATTTGTTTTTTCTTTTTCTTCTGTGCTAGTATCAGTTTATCATTTATTTATTTGTTCCCTATTAAGAAATATACTGCTGAAATTATGAATCATTTTTTTAACCCATGTCATGTCTTCTTTTTGTGAGCACATGTCCCCCCCCCCCCTTTTTTTATTTTATTTTTAGCACAAAGTATTTGCAAGTAAATTCATACCATTCTTGGACCAAACTGGGGCATTCAAGAGCAACAGTGCAGGTGCTGCACTGTATACCATATGTATCCGTGTTCATGCCTGCTGGGTAGCCTGGTGGAGATGGGCAGCTGTTGCTGGGCACAGGCAAAATCTCTTTGAACCTTCTCTGGAGCACACCCTAAAAATGTTCTTCTCAGGTACAGATCCAAGCCGAGGCAAAGGCCAAGGCATCATCATGACACTGCTCTGCTCAAGAAGTGTGTTGTAAGCCTGGCAGTGTGCTGGCAGGTGTTGGTCTGCTGGAACTTTCCATGCCTGTCCTCTTTTCTGACAAACACAGATTTGTTCTCACAAATGGTGGTGGACCCACAAGGATCTGGCACCTGACCAGTGGCAGGGCTGCATCATGGACAGGGACCCATGGGGTGTGTCAGCTAAATGATATGGGGAACTTGCCTTTGGTGTGAACCAGAACGCAAGGCCAGTTGTCTTGGAGTACGGTCAATGCATAGTGCTACATGGATCAAGTGCTCAGACCCCATGTTGTCCCTTTAATGCTGGACACAGAAACTTCACATTCCATAAAATAGCAGCATACTAGCAGGCTTCACAGCACATTTATTCAAGTAGAACACAACATCAATATGATGCCTACCTTTAACTGGGTCTGAATCCCAAAGAACATTTTTGAGATGAGCTCAACAGAAAGGTGAAGCAACAGCCACATAATTCCAGATCATCCAGCAGGCCTGGGCCCAGGACCCCTATGGCTACATCAACCACATGTGGCACTCAGTGAACTGCAGGTGCACAGCCATTGCATATATGCAAATGGTGCTCATACTATGTACTGACTTTAGCAACTTGTGGCCAGTGTAAAGTTGATAAACCATATTCTGTCATGCTCAAAGCAAGGCACTGAAATGTCCAATGTGATTCCAGTATGAATAACTCACATAGTGCTATACCCCTTAAAAATGTCTTCCCCATTTCTTAAAAAAAAAAAAAAAAAAAGCACCCAGAGGTTTTGCGTAAATATTGCATTTTTCGAGTGCTGTGCGCACTTTATCCACATCGCTGTGTCACCATACGCAAAATGACAACAGCGATTAAATAAGTTATGGCTCATTGGTGTCCACCACATCACTCAGCACTAGATCTACCTGCACACTGTCATCTCAGCCATGCAAGACCAGTCAATGAAGGGCAGAATCTAGATGAAATAAACATGTAGGCTGCTGTAATTTTTGGTCTAGATAAGGCGACAGTGATACTTGTCCCCCCAAAATCTGATCCATGCGCCTTATAGTCAGTAGCACCTTGTCTGTGAATAAGCATTGTATTTCTGAAAAACAAAAATGATTAATTTGAAACTGAATCCAGAAACTGTATAGATCTGGAAGAAGATTGGCCTCTGTATCAGACTGGCCAGAAATCACGTATTTTGCCAAACTGATCAGGATTTTTTCTTCTTCTGGTTAGTCACCAGAGGACACGATCCCAGACATGGAGTTTGGAACTACCCAGTATGCCTAGTTTGTCAATGTATAATATTATCAGAATTTATTCAAAGGTAGAAGACTATGAAACCGAAAACAAAACATGTATTGACACCCTAATACGAGCGAGAGAAAATGGTGGCAGCGTCGACTTCAACTTCATCTTGTTACAAAATTCCACAGTAGACGAGAACTGGGTTTGCCGACATCATCTTCTGCAGTTCATCTTTGGAAAATGATGTTCCAACCTATGCAAACTTTTTGTGAATGGCAAATTTACTAAATGTTTCTACTTTTTGTGTGCACGAATAGACCTTTTTATTATTTTTGTCTGTTCACTTTACAGCCCGTGAGCTACAATCAGGTTACTCCATCATTTTGGCTTTGTATATGTGTTAATTTTAGGTTATGCTGTACGCATTTTTCGTGCCGATGACGCAAAATACATATTGTTTTGCGTTGGTTGATGCAAATCTCTAATAGGCAGTGCAACCCCTGAAGCACCCCACATTCACACCCTCCTTTCCTTTTTGCGAATAATCTAGATCCATGCACTCACATGATACTGACCTTTCCCTTTAGACTTTTTCTTGTCAGGAGACACTGCTGAGGTTGGCAGAGAACATGTGATCAACTTGGTGCTGGAAGGCTAAACGACACACACAAACACACCATTTGTGATTGAATATTACATCAAGGACCACTTGTACAGCAATAATGACTGTTCAAAAAAGATAAGTAAATGCTTAATGACTCAAATGAATAACAAAATTTGTTTCCTGTGATTTTTAATGCCCAGTCATCCTTTATGTTACTAGGGCTGTTCATCAAGTGCGGTCCAGATGTCAGTAAAGCAGGAAGTAGTGGTTTCATTTACCTACAACATTCACACTCCTTCATAGTACTCTCCTCCACTTCACTCAAAGTACTCTCCTCCACTTCACTCACTGAAAGGCATTTTGCTAGTCACATGAAGACAATGTGTGGAGCCCTGAATTTATTGCTCTTGTGGGGTCTTGAATGCAGGAACATTTTTGCCCAGCCAACCAAAAGTGACATGGAGCCAAGTCAGAACAGCAGGGTGGATGGGTCATAACCTGGATGGTTTGCTCCTTCAGAAAGGTCACAGTGACTTTGACATTGCTTGTACAGCGTCTTACTGGTAAGACTGGGCATAGCAGATGATTTGATCACTGCTGGTAGAACAGTTTTAACATAGTATGTTGCAGCAAGTGTTGTGTGTTGGAATGTCAACCATGACTAGACTCCATGTTATAAAAAAGAAAAGGGGGGGGGGGAGAGAAAAACTGTCACTTTTGACTCTCAAAACCAAGTCAAAACACAACAGGTCTTTCCAATCAGCAGTCACCCCTTCATCAGGGATGCCATAAAGGTTCAACCAGGTTTTGTCATGGGTAACAATGTTGCAAAGGTGGTTTGGCTCCATCTGCTTCAAACATTTTGAGCAATTCCATTCAACATTGAACAGTTTTTGTTTTTGTTTTGTTTTTCTGGTCTGTTAGGAGATGTACATGCCATAATTTTTCTCATGTTACAATTACCATGCACAATTCTTTCCATTGTGCCAACACAGACATCACACCCTTTCTGAATAGTTATATGTGGAGCTCACACAATAATTTTCTTCATAAAAAATGCTCAGTGAATTTGCTCATTCCTAACAGAAACTTGATGACCTGGGTGGTGACCATCTTCCAAGCTGACTTTTCCAGTTCTGATTCTTTTAGTCTACAAATGGTGTGGTATGAAACAGAACTGGCTCCATGTGGCTTATACATCTGTCAAAACAGTTTCATATATATCAACACATTGCTCAGCTTTAGCAGAATTTTTTAGTTGTTTTTTTCTTTTCTTTTTCAGGCCCAGTAACTGTTAATAACAATACGTTTTAGTCACATGGCTTTTGAGCAGTCTCCTGATACAAGATTTAATGATGTGACTTATATAGTTTACAAATGGCAGAGCCACTGACAGCATAACATGAATACTTCTTATACACCAAGATGAATACACATTCACAGCATATTTTATTTCTGTACATTTCTTAATTTTGTACAGTCAAAGGAAACGTATAAGTAAACAATGACAACAGCTGAAGCTCTAGATACACAAGTGAACAAACAAATCATTGTCTGCCTTGACTCAGACACAGAGACAGCCTCAGTTTAGTTTTCTTTTTCAAACATCTCATTAAAAAATTAAAGACAAACTAGTTCAGTAGTTTCATTTAAAAGATACATTACTTCATTTTTTTACATAACACAGACACAAAATATTGAGACCATGTACTTCACAAAATCAAATTTTTGCTTTGTGGGACAATAGCCTATATCAGCCTGTGCCAAAAGGTGTAATCGGCTAATATCATTTGTACCAATGTTGAACTTGCATCGTCATGTTCAACTTGTGTGCAAAAACTTCCTTTCTGATATCATTGAAAATGTTTACATGTTTTTGTTTCTGAGAAAATTCACATTGAAAACGTAATGGTCGAGCAACACCCGCTGTGTCTAAAAGTGCTACGAACACAAACGTCATCTGCTCTCATGACTGTAGCATTTGCTGTGGAATTCACTCTCCATGGAACTACATAGTTCCTGTGCACTGAACGAAGTTGGAGTCATGTTTCTAGAGTATTTCATCTGCTGAAAAATTTATCTTTAAGTTCTGAGTCCAAAATTATGTCTGTTGGTGATGTGTAACCATTTTGCATTTTCACCAATTTTTGCCTTTATTCACCTCACAGATGTAGCCATTAATGGCGCTGACTGCATGTACTGATAGCCCAGGACAGCAAATTTTAAAACAGTGTCCACTCATTTCTTTCGGTGACGACTGATCAGCATGTGATGCTTAATCAATACTGCTTACTGTCGCTATCCACTAAAGATTCTGCCAATTATTGTTCCTCTAGTTTTGCTTACTGGAAGTTTGAGAGAACTTTGCAAAGAAAAGTAACTCTGCAAGTACGCATGAGTATGCCCTTGACCTATGAGTATGCCCTTGACCTATGGATCCATAAAGGATGCATGAGAGTGTTACATCTAGAAAAAATGTCCCCAAAGGTGTTCAGGCTCCATGGCAGCTCAACATAGGCAAGGAGATATAACTTTGACAAGGTTAACCTGTAATAAACATTTTCAGTGTTTGGTTTTACTACAAATGTCCCACTTCTGTGTAGCACCTTTTGGCATAGGCTCATATATATATGTAATATATACGTGTGGCTCCTCACAAACACCCACTGTAAGGGCAAATAATTTAAATGGAAGTGCCAGCATATGTTACACCTGGACAAGTCTGGTGTAAACACACTCATTGGCTTGTCTTGTGGGCAGACTTGTTGCTTCAGTAAAAAGTCAACACTTTTTCTACTCTCATTGATCTGAAGCCAATATGTACTTACGTTGCATACATTTTGATGAAACTATATTATGTCAATATTAATAAGTCTACAATTGGAAATATTTGCACATTTTCTACATCTTCTGGCCAACTTGACTTTTGGGTTGGCATCTCCTTTAAATCTGATCATACAGTAAAATGCATCAATTCCATCCGAAGGTACCCACAGACAGAATAATAGAGAATGTTCAAGGGCAATAAACTTTGAAGTCACTAAACAAGTTACATCTCCTAAACGTGCTCCCTTTGTACATATGGTGTTTGTGCACTAACAGTCACTCAAGATCTGATGTAGATACAAATAAATAATTTGAAAGACTTCATGGTTTCAAACAAAAATCATTTTACCCTCTCTCTCTCTCTCATGTGTGTGTGAGTGCATGCATGCATGTTTCCAGCAGCAAATGTGTAAGCTCTCAAGCTTCTTTCTTGATCAATACCATCGCTGTCTGGTACATTATGTTGCTAGGATAGTCTCAACCACCCTTGACCCGTTCCCAAAGCAAACAGCTTAAAAACATTAAAAAACATTCAACAACTCTCTCTCACACACACACACACCCTCTCCCCAGGTGGGCAGGTGCAACACTCTGGGTGCAGGTGCACAAAGAGAAAGAGAGAAATCTGCAGGACATAAATTCATTCCAACAATCTGTCCCTTTACTCCACAGCTTTGTCAAACTTTGTGGTGGGGAGGGAGCTATGTAAAATTGAACTCCAAGTCTTTTTTTACCACAGAACACACAAAAATTATACACAATACTGGCATGCTGCCAAAAGAGTCAGCTGCTGAACTGTTGCTTAAGCCAGAAGCCAGTAGCAAAAATTAAGCCCCTCTCTCTCTCGCCACTACCAGGCGATAGCAAACACATCAGCACAAAGGCAGCTTGAGCATTACAGTTCAGCCATTTCTGGAGATGTCCTTGTTGCTCATGAGGGAATTTAGAAATAATTTTGTGAAAATGAGGGCTACAGCAGCAACAGAATTACTCCAGTGGTATTCATGAGTCAGTCTTATTGATCAAAAGTTTACTTGGTGGTTTTGATAACCCACTAATATTGTGGACCATGAGCAAAGTTAATGGGATCTATTGCTTAAAAAAAAAGTTTTCACCCAAGCGAGGGAGAGGGGGCAGCAGCTGATGTCAGTAACCATACACTGCACACATTAACAGGTAGTTTCAGAACAGTCCTGTATGAGAATAGCGCATTGTAAGAATTATTTATTATTATGATATGATGAGATGCTTGATTATGCCACTTGCAAGAATCCACTCTTGTAATAAAATGCGTTTGCATTTCTTTTTTTCTTCTTTTTTTACTTAACCACGCTCAGCAGAGGTTTTTTTTTTAGTTTTTTTTGTGGTCATGTTTTATTCCAGTTTTTGTGCAACTTACAGCAATATTGTGATAGTGCTTATAATAAACTAAATAGTCAACAGCAAGAGTTCATAAACATAACAAAAATGAACTATATGGGAAAAAAATAGGAGAGAGAGAGGGAGCAAACACACATGCATGCACACACACATACACACATGCATACACAATTCCAAACTAAAATTCAAGCAATTAAACGGCCCAGCAAACAGACCAACAACAATCCTAACCAAAAAGTACTTTCATAGTATGTCCATGTGAACAATGTATAAGTGCATCAATGCATGTATGTATATTGTACATTGTGTCACTTAACATTTATGACATAGTCAATCAACTGCTGAAATGTTTGCATTTCTGCCTATTCATAGTATCAGACGCTCGCTGCCTTTCAGCGAGGCACACACTTTTTAATTTTATCCATCTTTACTCAGGCATTCATGCAGTCACCCGTACCCCCTTTGGCCTTCCCCCTACCTCTACACGCATGTCCGTTACCCTACTGAAAGAGACAGTAAAAGCAAGAAAGAGCAAAAGAGCATGCACGCATACACAAACACAAATGAAAAATAAATAAACATTTGTGTGGCTATTTGCAGCAGTAAGGATGAGACCACACGAACAAATTCCAGTGGTGAACCAGCAATGTTGAAAGAATGAAATCAATATATAGATATAACAGACTGCTGAAGTGTGACTCTTCTCACCTGGACACAGAATGTATAGATATAAGAGACTGATGAAGTGTGACTCTTCTCATCTGGACACAGAATGTCTACTTAAAATGATCATTGTCCAGACAGTTGTTTGTTGCACCTTTCCAACAAAACTGTTATCAGCAGGATAGTCATTCCAGCCTAATGTTAATGTGACTTCAAGACAATGCATAACAAATCTATGCTTCACACATCCTTTTTTCAAACAGCAATATCAATAGTAATGCCTGTGAGATCACACACACTGCTGTAAACAGACATACATGTGGACACACACACTGACAGCTTGCGCATTTATCCTTGTACAAACTCACAAATATACTTGATTTCTGCTCCCCCTGCTATAACCATCATGGTTGACAGTGTGTGAAAAGAATTAGATCTATATCAGACAGAAGAGCTTGGTAAAACAGCATTTTTGCTGAATAACATATAACAGTCATAGAGTGTGGGAAGGAGGAAGAGAGATCTAGACTCTCTACCAGAGGATACAATCATTGCTTTGGTCTTCAATTTCCTGCTGGGATGAATAAAGTATATTGTTATTGTTAGTGTCATTGTTGAGTTTGTTTCAGGTTTTGATGTCATCAATACACTTCTGCATCAGCAGAAGAATTGGGATTATGATTATTCATCTCTTGGATGATTTTGTCTACATACTCACCAACTCTGGTCGTGACTGCTTTTTATTTCCCATGTGTTTACGTCTGTCTCTCCATGTTCTACAGCAAAGAAAGAAAGAAATGTTTGATCCGAATATAAAATGCAAAAATAATCAAAGATCTACTATTTAGCACTGCTTCAAGCTAGACTGCAAAATCAACACATAATAATGACAACAATAACCTGATTTTTAAAGCACCTTTTCTCACAAAAGCTCACATCACTTTACAGTTATTAACAACATTTAAACTAATACAAAATACACAAGTGCCACAGACACACTGAGTTAAGCAGACATAACCTGGTCATCACACACACACACACACACACACACACACACACACACACACACACACACACACACACACACACACAGAGGCAAGCACGCACATACATACACACATATAACTGTCATGTTGGAAAAAGGTGAGTTTTCAGTGCTGATCTCAAGGCTCAAAACTGAGAGAATTTGATTTCTTTTGGAAGTATGTTCCTGAGTGTTGGAGCAAATAAAATTTAGTGTTGAGAGATGGAATGCACAGTATTAATTTGGCTGTCTGTAGAAGATCAAAGTTGCCGAAAGGGCATGTACAGCTGCAGCAGATCAGAAAGGCAGACAGGGTCAGAACAAGTTATAGCACCAAAACAAAGAGAAAATATTGCATCTAATTCTACTTCTAGCATCAATTAGAAGCCAGTGCAGCATGTGAAGATGAGGTGTAATGTCTGCCCTAGCTTTCCAGGTAAAATCTGAAACAGAATGAGGCCAAGAGCACCTGTGCAGAATCACCAAAGAAAGCAGTTAATTAGTGCTCGAAAGACATCACACAAACAACAAAGATCTGAGCCGCCTATGGTAACTCTCACTTGGGAAGTGAGTAAATACCAGGTACATAAACTCCACCAAAGCTACATGAGCCTGTGCCAGAAGGTGCTCCTGATGACACCTCTATTTGTGGATTTGCCCTGATCCTCATGCTTAATTATTTATTTCACTGTTCAGCCTACCTTACACTGTTACAGAGGAGACTTTAAACAGGAATTAAAGTAGTTACGAACAAGCTCAGTATCAAAGAACACACCAAAAAGACAAAACAAATATCACTTTTTTCACAAAAAGGCCGCCGAAAAGTGGGACACTTCGGCATTATCAGCTGATATTGTTTGTACCGATGATGAACTTGCATCATCATGTTCAACATGTTTGTAATCTGAAAACTAAAAAACAACAACTTCCTTTTGATATCAGTGACAACATTTACATGTTTTTGTTTTTGAGAAAATTCACATTGAAAACGCAGCATCAGTCGCTGTGTCTATATGTGCAACGAACACAAATGTCGTCTGCTGACATGACTGCAGCATTTGCTGTCAAATTCACTCTCCACAGAACTAATATAGTTCCTGTGCATTGAGTAAAGTTTTGAGTCATGTTTCTAGAGTTTTTCATCTGCTGAGAAATGTAACTTCAAGTTCCAGGTCCAAAATTATGTCCGTTGTTAATGGGTAACCATTTTGCATTTTCACCACCAACTTTCACCTTTGTTCACCTTGCAGATGTAGCTATTAATGGTGCAGACTGCATGTATTGATAACACATGGCAAGTTTGAAGAAGCGCTGTGAATTCATTGCACAACATACAAATTTTGAAACTGTGTCCAATCATTTCTTTTGATGATGATTAATCAACATGTGACACTTAGTCGATACTGCTTACTGCCACTATTCACTATAGATTTTGCCAATTATTGCTTCTCTATTTTTGCATACTGGTGTGAAATAAAAGGATTACAACTGCTGCTGTTTGAGTGTGGTTGCGTTGTCTGGTGAAAGTACGTTTTGGCTGTTGGACACAGGCAGACACTGTATCCGTGTGAAGGGTGACCAGTTCTCTACTGTGTCTTTGTGACAACTAACTTTATTTTCAAGGAATGAGTGAACAACTGCTGGTGAGGTTGACAAAATAGAACAGCTCTAGAGAAATGTATTCACCTACACGACAACACATAAAGAACAATTGAAAACACAAGTGTGTTGTATAGGTGAGTACATTTCTTTAGAGCTGTTCTAACTTTATTTTTATTTTTAGCAGTTGTAATCCTTGCAAGTTCAAGCCTACACAGTTCAATCATTTCAGTGGTTGAATCTGAATGTCATGGGGAAAAGAAATGACAACAACAATGCTGAGACCGGTGAAGCCACCATTTTCCTGATAAATCATCACAGACACAACAGTGAAGTTGTCTCTTGTAAAATTTAACCTTTTCAATTTACAGAACATACAGAGAAAAGGAAAGAAGGGTGATGGGTGCATTGAAGAGAAAAGTATTCATGCTGAGATTTGCATTTTCAGATACACAGAGTTAGCCTTTTTTCTTTCTTTTTCTGACCTGGAAAATATCCCCCCCCCCCCCCCCCCTCTCTTTTTATTAATTTTTTTAGACCAACCTGACAGAACACCCCTAGTTGTGGTCTGACTAGACTGTCATTAAAAGAATAATCATTTATTTCAAGTTTCCTGTGTTAAAAAGGAAGAAGTAATACTAGTAAAACTTTTCTATTTTCCCTTATTAGTCATCAGCACATAAATGAGACTGGCAGAAAAGATAATAAAATAGTACTGCAAGTTGGCATGATCACACTTTAATTCAATTATAAAAAAACAAAGAAATCACTAGTTACAGCACTATATTTTATTTTATATTTTATTTCTGACATGGAAGATATTCTATTTTCTTTAAACAAAACTTTTTATTTGTTTGTTAGAAAGGATCTGTTTCTTCAACAGTATGATGCTGCTTAAACAAACTGAACACTGAAGCAGTTTTAATCTTGACCTAATTTTTTAAGGAAATATGTCTATTTTAGCTTTTCATCAGTTTCATTTGTTTGATTTTTGTAAGTATAAACACGACTCGATTGTTTCATTTCTGCCTTCCTAGATCAGTGAACATCTTTCCCCCTAAACCTTTACCAACCTAAACAGGAAGGTTTAACACACCTCTGTATGAGAATTGTTTTTGTAGACTTGTGACCTGTTTCACAGCAAATGTAGCAGAACTGACTGGGCATAAAAAGACAGTGATCTATGTAGTTCACAGGATTTCTAATTCTATGCTGAGTTCTTGGTGAATTTATGCTCTGCCTGTGTCCATTGTCTGAGCGACATTGGATATATATTTTTGCTTTAAAGTGAGTAGAATCACAAAATTTACAGAAATTGAAGAACTAAAATCTGGTATTTACTTTTAAATTATGTCATGTGCTGAACTAGACGATTGACATTTTTTTCATGGTTATTAAAGAAAGTTTTCATGATGCACCCTTTGTCCATGCTTAAATATGTGACGTTTGACATAGAATTACCTTGCTGAAGCATGTCAAAGATTACCAAACATGATTTCTGTTTTTGTTGTTTGTGGATATATATACTTCTGAATAAATCCATTTACTGAAAAGGTCAGTGGTACTGTCTGGGAGGAAATGCTTAATATTTACAGTGGTTAAATGTCACATATGGACACAGGGATAATATAATATTACAGAGGACAAGTAAGTAAGTAAGTAATTTGGTGTTTTACGCCCAGTCAACCATTACAGTTATCTCAGGGCATTACACATTTTGTCGATACACAAAATATGTCCATGTTAAAAACTAAAACAGTCATAAGAAGTGGGTAAAACACAAACTGAAAACCTTTTCTCCGATATATATATGCTTTCTCAAGTCAATCTAGAAAACCAATCACTTCGCAAATGTAGAACATAAATCCATGTATAAAAATCAGACATCAATTTCAAACTGTTAATCCTTTCAATATTACCCCTGTTTTGAAAGCACATAAGGCTAGGACACGCTGATATCATCGACCATTCTGTCTAATTTATCGATACCAGGTTAAAGAAAAGTATAAAAAAGAAATAGATGAAAAAAATATAAAAAAGTTATATAAATGCTTAACGGCAAATACCAGTGCTATATGGCAGAGAGCTGCACATACCACCCACCAACTATCATCTTCTAGCTGCTCATCAAGAGCCATATCAAGAGGCCTAACTCCCAAAAATAATTTGCGAGGTTTTTGGAAAAAATCAAAAGAATGGACTATCCGTATAAAAATGACCAGATAAAACGAGCAAGCGGGTTATGCAGAAAAACAGGTTTCCTACACTTCAGTAATAGCTCCTTTGTACCATCATGCAAGTGGATTTATTTCTTCAAAGTTAACTTAAAAACCTCAGTTGTCCTCAGTGGACGTTCTGCAAACACCCAGGTTAACGAGGTTTGACACTGAACAGATTTGGACTCTCTTTTGGTGGTAGTGGCAGCGGCGTAGGTCTTTCCTCCAGAGATCACAGTCAGCATCTTGGCTTCAACCGTCTGGCTTCCGGAAAGGATATGTGTTTCTCAACACGGACACGTTGAATCTCCTCCTTCTGCCAGACTGGGCAATCTTTAGCCAATGAAGCGTGGGGACCATTGCAATTAGAGCACAGCTTGGTCTCTCACATTGACCTTCATGCTTATCTTTTCCACAACTCGTACACTTTGCAGCAACCTTGCAACATTGGCTCGTGTGTCCAAACCTGTTGCAGTTGAAGCAATGTCTTGTGAATTGAGACCCTGACTGGTCTGTCAATAAATCTGTTTGTTCAGAGTAGGTTTTGGGCCTGGGCCCTTTTGCCACACTCCACCAGGAAAGATCCATCCCTCAACCTTTTAATGCTTTTGAGGGTTCCGGCCACCAGGCTTGGAAACCCTTCTGAACAGCAAAGGGCGACAGTTTGTTCAGCGGGAGGTCATCACTTGATGGCTCCACGACCAGAAACGTTGGCCAATTGTTGCAGGAATTGTAGGAGTGTTCATTTTCAGAGTCCGATTCCAAATCTTGGTCGTCGTCTCATAATCTTTTTTTATTTATGGGTGCCGTGTTATGTTTTTGAAAGATTCATTATGTTTCGTCCCCACCCACCACCGAGTCCAACAAGGGGATGCACACAAGCAGCATTCTAGGGCTCAAAACGCAATATACTCAGCTGATAAAACAAAACAAAGTTTACTTCTATCCCCTGATTGACCCTGAGCCGCTGCCTTCTAATCGAAATTAGCGCAAAGCATGACCGGCTGATTGATTGGGTCGGGCCAACCCAACCACCCATCCACCAGGATCCCATCCTCCACCGACACGGATGCAGCACACAATAAACATGCTGGGTCTGAAGGTGACCACAGAGAGTAAGAAGAAGAATATAAAGAAGAGCTGTGTTGTAGGTAAATACAGGAGAATGGCCGGTTAGGTAGATATAAACTGCAAGAAGGGTGCTGAAAATGGAGGTATTGTGGAGAGAATTTTTGGAATGAAATATAGTTGAAAGGGCCAGTAGATGGAAACTAGAATGAGTGAATGGGATGGAGCAGCTTGGTTTAAACACACCCGGCACCAGAAGCCAGCTCCACGGGGGCTACAGAGGACAAGACTGTATACTCAACTTTATTGTTCTGATGAGATTGCTTATACTACTTATTAGTTACAGACAGTACACAATTCAGTAATCAGTGTTCAATAACAATTCTCTGGTATATTACTGCATTTCATACTGCAGCCTGTGTCCACGGTTGCAAAGTGACATTTGACATAGCACTATATTGTTCAAGCATATAAAATATTACCATCCATAAACTCTGTTGTTTTGTTTCTGAATATGCTTTTAAATAAATATATTCATCCAAATTGTCAATGGTATTGTTTGTATTGTCTGGAGATACTCTTGCCTGGAGACTTATCTTGTTTTGGTTGAGTTTTTGCATCTTGTTTGGTGCTTGGAAGATTGTTGGCATGACAATCTTCCAAGCACCAAACAAGAGGCAAAACCTCAACCAAAACAAGATCAATCTTTTTCTTAAATTTTTCATCTTTTTTATCTGTTTATCTGTTGTTTAACTTTAAGTGTTGTTTTGTGGCTTGATAAAGAGGATTTCCCCAAAAATGTGCATGCTGTGTGTCCATGTTAAAATCAATAAGGGTTTGTCATTACCATGATTAATATTACAAGATCACTGAAGATGAGCTGCATTGTATTAAACTGTCTGAAAGGTCTGTTTGAAAGGTACAAAGGGCATCCAGTGGGGCTGGAATTACAGTGGTCCAGAATAAAAGCAGAAACAAGAGTTTGTATGGCTTAAACAGAGTTGCAGTGGTGTATTCAGCTCATATGATGCATTTCAAAGTTAGCACACTGGTACAGGCCACAACATAAAGTTTCAAAGATGTCACTTACAAAACATATTTTATCCAAGAAGGATGGCTTTTCTCTGATAAGCAGAAGTAATCAAAATCACTTTTTGCTTAAATTAACATTGAGGACTTTGCTTTAAAGTATCCCTCTGATTTTAATTTAACAATTTACTCCTTTTTTTCTTCTTCTTCTTTTTTTTTTCTTTTTTCTTTTTCTTCTCCATTTATACAGTTTTCAGATTCCATTTTTGTGCATAAATGAAAAATGTACACACACCAAACATACACATAAATACAAAGTTAATATGAACAGACTAACTAACTTACAAAATGGGGATGAAGAAGCCACACACACACAAACAAAACACAACAAATAAAAAAAGCAACAGAAAACAAAACAAAAACAACTAAAACACTGCATGTCACCACACAACAGCAGCAGTAATGACAGAATGCAAAAAAGGCAATAAAGAATGGGGCAGTATCACCAGGGGAAGAAAACTCAAACTTGAAAACCTGATCTTACAAGGCTTATAGTTTAGTCTAGAGAAAGGGGGTGGGGGCTTAAAATATTAGTTGTGATTCTTAATGTAGGAGCACAAAAATATTACATTCAAGATTACTTTATTATCTGATCAGAAAAACTAAAACATGGCTGAACATTAACCACATCACAGCACACAATAACACATATTGTATATTTTAAAACTCAAAGAATAGTTATTGCAAATTACACAATAAACAAACTAGTAATTTACAGAATTTATACACACACACACGCACACTGCTCTAACGTTTGAATGGATTTATCAGTTCATAAATGCTATTGACTGCTGAACTTTGTTTTGTTCTCACTGTATTTGATTTCGGTATGTGAAATCATCTACCAGATGGAAGAAGCTCATAATATTTAGCAAGGACATGGCTGTTGTCATCCACAATCACCCTAGCCTTCTGTATCACACAACATTCATACAACTGACATATAAATTGTTATCAATAAATATCTAACTCTAAGTAGACAAACAAATTTGGGACTTACCAATAAAGTCAGCCACTGTTCTGAACAAAAGATACATAACCAGACCATTTTGACAGGAATGAGGCATGATCCAAGTTACTGTTAACAGATCATAAATATTTTTCTACTTTATACCTTGTTGTCTGTTTTTTTTTTAATTTAAAAATACATGAAAGAGAAGGCATTATGTTCCATTTCCCATTTATATGAAAAACCTTTCAAATAAAATGAAGTCAAAGAGTTCATGAGATTCAAAGTAATTTACATTACCAAACAGTACAAAGACTTCTCTCAGTTTGATATCTGTCACATTTACATACTTTTCATCAAAAATGTTTTCAACATGAACCAAAAATGCTGTATAATGTCACATCTCCAAAACAGATGTGGCATATTTTTAGTGTGTGCATTACAGAAAGTACATCTCTCATCATTTGTGGCTGCCATTCTTTCTAAGGATAAGTTTGTAGCAAGAATCCTGTGGACCAAGTGCTGTGTTAAATGGAACAGCACAGTGTTTCACAATACTAACTGGTCTAAAACATTCAACAAAATTTAAGATACATGAAGTAAAAGTGAAACAGTTTTAAATGCATTTAGTCCACAGGAGTCTCACTACAAATGTGACCTTTAAAAGAATAAGTCACAAAAGATGAGCAGACCTTTGACTTTGTGATGCACACACTGAAAATATTCCATATCTACTTTGGAGATGTGACATTGCACAGCAAGCATTTTTAGTTCATGTCTGAGTCATTTGTGAATAAAAAGTGTGTAAATCACTAAATGTCGCAAACATGAAACTGAAGGGCTTTGTACTATCTAGTAACACAAAAGATTTTGAATCATATACAATCTTGACTTGATCATATTGTTTGCAACATTTTTCATAATATATATAATGAAAAATAAACACCATTTTATATATACATGTTCAAAAATAAACACCTCCTTTCATGTATTCAAAAACCAACTAACAACAAGGCATGAAATGGAAGAATATTTATCAATTGTTAACATGGAGTATCTTGTCAAAATGGGTTTGTTGTACATCTTTTCTTCAGAACAAAGGCTAAATATATATTACAGAATGTGTGACTGTCCTATATTTACATCTGCTACATAACTCTCCCTCTCTTCCCCTGCCTCTCTCTTGCCCCCACCCTGCTGTTGATACTGCTCCATTCTTTCTTTCCTTTTTACAAGCTGTCATTACTGTTGTTGTGCCATTGGCTTTTTCATTGTTGTTATTTCTTTGTTATTGTGTGTTTGTAGCTGTTTTTCTAGTGTTTTGTTGTTGTTTGTTTCTTTGACCCAATTATATATAGGCTAGCTAACTGGTTTAGTCTGTTCATATTAACTTTGCATTTATGTGCCTGCTTGGTGTATGCATATGTGTTAATATGCATAAAAACAATATTTGAAAACAAATTCCAACAATTCAGAAACTATCAACAAATTCCAACAATTCAGAAACTATCATCTTTAGAAACATCAACTGAAATGTTTAACTTTCACTGTGACCTTGACCACAGCAATACAAGAATTTCACAAGATGATGATGATGATGTACCATCAAACTACATTTGGTTGCAAATGGAGAATTAGTTCCAAACACATAATTAGATAATAGAAACAGGCATACTTAAATTATATAAGCCATCACTGTGACCTCGATCTTACCAAGAGCAACCAAACTTTTTTTTTGCATGACACTCTAGCTTAGGATAATGCATACACATACCAAGTTTTAGAACAAAAGATTCAGACAAACATGACTCAAAATTCTGAACCTTTGATGTGATCTTGACTTTGAACACATCAATTCAGCATTTTCACATGACACTCTGCCTTATGGTCTCTGCTTTTTCTGTTTTTGGTCTCGCAACATGGTTGCAGTTTTAAATATCAATTCTGTACAGTGCATCAAGCTCTGTTGTTATGTCAGAAGACTAGAAGAAACAGTCATATTTTGATTATACAACTTTGAAAATATTTAATAATTATTACTGATTATTATTCCATTCAGCCAACTTTGCTCCAAGGATGTGTGTGTGTGTGTTTGTGTGTGTGTGTGTAATCATCTTGTGGGTGGTTGGGTGTGGACTGTTTGTTGTATGCATACAGTATGTCTCTTTCTGCTGAATGTCATGATTTTGTTGTTGCTGTTGATAATGTACCGCACCACAAACCCATACAAATTTTTACGGATACAGCACTATAAAATTACAGGCATAAATGAAAGTGAAATATAACTTACTTGTATCTCTGGACAGTAACTGTCTTAAATTCGAAGAGCTGTTCACAATATTCACGTAGTTTCAAGTAATCTGAAAGAGAGAGAGAAAACAAAAACGCCAAAAACTTGATTATAATCAATTAAATGAGCACCAAAAAAAACTGCCCAGTCTTAACAACAACAACAAAATGCATACTATATATACTTCCTTTTTTAAACATTGTCACCAAGCATGCCAAAATCTCCCTAATCCCAATCCTACCCCTGTTGTATGCCCAGTTAAACTGTCAGTTCATGCAAACTATCTCTCCATTTGTCTGATGATAGATAATGTGCTGGGACATATACAGCCTTAAAAGTAACAGTGTTTATTTCTGTTATCTACAGACTGTTCCTGTACAGCAAACAGAAGTTTGTGCAGAACTGAGGCCCTTTAGCTCTGAGGCATTCACATTGTAAACAAAGGCTGCCACTGAGCGCAGTCAATTTAAAAGGTTCCTCAATCAAATATATCATGTGTCCAGAAAGTGTTTTACAGTGAGTGGACAGACAAAACAACAGTTCATTAAAAAGAAAGAAAAATGATAATGTGAAGATGCAAAATAAGATCGGGAGAAAAAAAGAAAAAGAAATAAGACCAATGGGTGAAATAAATTCCACATTTGTTTTATTTGTTTTAAACTACTGTTCAGTTTTCCACTCTTTCCCTGAGTCAAAACTGAACACCCTACTGATCTGTTCTGTCATAATAATAATAATGGGATTTTTTTTTTAAAGTGCCTTTCCTTACAATAAGTACAACAATAAAGCAAGAAATAAAATGTATAACAATGTAACCTCATAGTCACTCAGGCCCTGCTGTGTACACATTGACAAATCTGAGCAAATAATTACAAACAGCAAAGGAATGGGGGGGGGGGGGGGGGGGGGGGGCTACATATATTGATGTAACCCCTGCTGTTCCACAATTTATGTGTGCATGTGCACTCTTTCATCATACATGTTTGTGTGTTTCTCATGATATGTGTGCTACTGTATTCCACTGAAGAATGGCAGAATGCCTTCTGTACATGCCTGCTGCTGTCACTAGTGTCGGATATCTCAACAGATTATGAATATCATAAATTAGTGCAGTTATTATTATAAACTGACCAAAATTATTTGGTAAGTACCATATAATTATCACACACACACACACACACACACACACACACACACACACACACACACAAGCGTGCACAAATGATTGTTTAACCAATTATTCCTTTTAGCCGAATGGCAACACCAAAATACTATGGCATGTATTCATGGCATGCATTCATGAGATAACCCACATCAAAAATGGAAAGAGCCTACTAATTTGTGGCTGTCAAAAACACAACCAAATAAATTCAAAAACAAGTGACACAGTTTTCAGTAAAGTGAAGGTGGGCAGTCAATGGAGAGAAAAAAAATCTACAAATGTCACTTCATTTTTAAATGAAATATCCCCCTCCATTAATTCGCATCCAGCCTCTGCATTATTATAACCACCATCATCAACTGAATCATTCAACCAATTATTACAATCAGGACAGTTCATTTAGGCAGTTCCCACCTCACCCCCTAGCTGAAACAAATGAATCATAATAATCAAATACTGCTGCAGGCCTTATTCTCAAAACATCTCTCCTACAGCAACTGGCTCCCAATTATACTGCTTGCATGTGTTATAACCCAATCACAGGTTCTGTACCCTCTTATCTTTCTGAGCTACTACACCTTTACAGTCCTTCCTGCTCTCTCTGCTCTTGGTCAGATACATTCTCAAAGACCAGTGCTTCAACCATAAAACCCATGGCTTTCATGCTTTCTTGCACTTCGGCCCCCACATCTGGAACAATCTCCTCTGAGACATCAGGCTACTCTCTCTTCCTTCAAAACCAAACTCAAGATATTCCTCTTCTCACAATACTTCAGTTAAGCAGAACTGTCTTTCACCCCTATGTTTGTACAGTGTGTGTGTGTGTGTGTGTGTGTGTGTGTGTGTGTGTGTGTGTGTGTGTGTGTGTGTGTGTGTGTGTGTGTGTGAGTGTGAGTGTGCACGCATGCATGCATCTTGCACATAGTTATACTTGAACCCTTGTTGTTGTGTACATTATGTATTAGCTTTTGTTAAACTGTGGATAACATTTTCCACCTTGATGTACATTATGTATGTTATGTTTATTCAGTGCTTAGGGGTAGTATCAGTTAGCAGTTGTAGAACTTTTTTCAACAAAAACAACAACAAAAATGCAAGCATTATTGAATCAACAATTATGAGTGCAACACTACAAAGAATGCTTGCAATTAAAATCTTCACTTTTTGCCCTTCCAAATGGAAATCAACACACTCAAACATTCTTTAAGCTGCAAACCAAAGGAAAACTTTCCACTAGATGTGTTTTATAGTATTTATGTCACTAATATAAATACTCTCTGCTCTGCTTCTGATACTCTCAGCCTCCAGATTCCTCACACCACTCTCCACTGTTGTTTCCTGCGCCTTTTCTGTTTTGGGTGCATCTACATGGAATGACCTTCCCCTTCCCCTCTGACAGAAACCCTCTCTGGACTCATTCAAATCAAATCTAAAAACATTTATTTTCCCAAAATTGTAGACCTGCCATGTTTTCTGTTCTGTGCTGATGTCTTAATCCATTCCACATCTCTAGGGCTGTTGTTGCTCATTTTAAGGTCAGATCTTACAACAATATTTGAACAATCTGAACGATTTGAACTTCATGCAAACTTCGCTGAAAAAGATAGCGCTGTTGCGTAGTGTAAATGTTGGGATTGGAACACATGCAATGTTTCTGGTGATTCCAAAGTGAGGCTGTATGTTTTCGGGTTGTTCAAAGTTTACTGTTCAGTATTACAACACATCTGATGTGTGACAGCGTAAACTTTCATGAGCAATTGGTTGAAAATACAACAGTTATGGAGGCTGATGTTGTATTACCCATATAAAATGTTTTCTGCGTACTAATCGGAGACTGATGCTCTATGTGATTGCTGCTTGTTCGTAAGCAAAGTGACAGAGATTTGTCACTTTGCTTACAAACAAGTGGCCATCACATAGAATATAATATTGTTGTAAGATCTGACATTTGACAAAATATACAATAATTTTTAGGAACCAAATGAGAAAGCGATCACATGTTTCTATCGCATCCAGCACACCACATGACACTTCCTGGCTGACTGAAATCTAGCTACTGAAAAAAGTGGCATCTTCCCACACAGAAGATTTGAGAACCTTTTTGATACTTAGATGAGTACAGCATAAAGAGTTTGATTACAACGAGGCAATATTTTGTCAAGCTTCAGTGCAGTATGTGCACTCAATTTTATCAAAACCCCTTCAGTTACATGTTTTTAATAGTCTATTTACAAATTTAGTGATGATCGTGAGAATATTTTATCAACTGATGAGAGCTTACGATCGTGACAAAATTCTTGAAATACGTCAGACATAATGTTTGCAACACAGCTGTTGTGACTGACATCAAAGTTTAGTGAAGCACTGAGAATTGAGTACTTGATAATTATGTGTTGGATTTAGAGTTCAGTGTGAGTGGGTTTGACAATGACAGGTTTGTACTGAGCCTATCACATGATCAGTAGGCTATGGTGACAATTTTTATTTAAAAAAAAAAAGGTTCAGATTCATAACACTTCATCAGGGTATATCCTGAGCCAAGCAGAAGTATTATGACTATAAAGAAACCCTCAAGAAATGCAGGCAACTGCAGAAAGTACAGACACAGACTGGCAGCAGAGGACCCACTCCTAGAGCAAACAAGGAAGAGGGCCAGAGAACAGTCAAGATGGCACTGCAAAACTCCCACAACGGAGGAGTTGCTGGTGGTGGCAATTCTTTCTTTCCAAGCTTTGAGTTTCTGCTGTTTTGCACAGAGACTTGCCATGTGGAAATGAGATGCCGAACAAAATGCATTTGGAAAAAAAATATATACATATATTTATAATGTGGTGTTGTTTTCGTGTTTTTTGTGTGCGTCTTAATGTAAATTATCTTCATAAGATCAGGTCATTCTGATGTGTTTTTGCTAGATTAATATTTTTCTTGATTATTTTGTGACTTAAGTAAGCAAACAGAAGTTTGTTGGTTTATTTTATATGCTGAAAATTGGAGAAATGTTACTTTGTTGTAATACTGATGTTTAACAGAATTTTGCTTCATTTGCTTTTAATGACTTGTATTTTGTAATTATATGCAAACTGGGAAAATTTATTTTCACTGTGTTTATCACATTCATTTGTGTGACTGATTGTTCTGCATGGCATGAAAAAGCGTGTTCCTTGTTACATTAACAAGTGTTGAAATATAGGTTTATGTCATATGTAAGATATTACAACAATCATCATTTCACAAATGTGTGTTACATTATACGAGTGTACAAAATTAGGCAGAAGCATAGTAGGGGAGGTTTGCCCTAATAATGTGACTTGATTTTGCGCATGCTTGTGCAGAAATGAAGACACAATGAATTACATATATATATATATATCCAAGTCATTATTTTTTGCTTTCAAGAAATCTTTTCTTGCATTGTGCACATTCTACAAACACATCTAGCTTTAATCTACCACGAACATTATTTTCCACCCCCATTGTCCTGTTTTCAATTTTATGCACACCTTTTGGTACAGTCATATGCTAACTGGAACTTCATTGGATTAGTGCAATATGTAACTATCTGTCTGAAGATGTCACCAAAAAAACTGTTGTATGTGTTTGTTCTTTCAAGGCTAAATTACTACAACTTGCTTTTGGTGGGCTGTCCTAAGTATCATATTTCTAAACTCCAAAAGCTGCAAAACAATGCTGCAACTCATTTTCAGAACAACCAGACCTGCCCACATCACTCCTATGCTTCATTCTCTTCACTGGATACCTACTGAGCAGAAGACCAGGTTGTCTCTGCTTTGCTTTAAGATCATTTCTCATCATGCCCCCATCTACTGTTCAGAAATTCTTTACCTTTACACTCCTTCCAAGCAGCTTTGCTCTTCTGCAGACACCCAAGTGTTCAGAATACCATTTTTCTAACAAAGTCCAGTGGTCAATGCTCTTTTTCTTACCAGGCTCCAGTTTTCTGGAATCAACTTCCTGTTTCTGTCTGTCATTCTACCTCTGTCAGTTCTTTCAAATATTCCTTGAAAACCATGTCTTGAAAACTGTGTGTGTGTGTGTGTGTGTGTGTGTGTGTGTGTGTGTGTGTGTGTGTGTGTGTGTGTGTGTGTGTTTGTGCCTTGCAGCTTTCTATGAGTGATTAACTGTGACTTATGGTGCATTTGTTATTTTGTAACATAAATTGAAATGGAAAAAACAAAATGACATTTTCTTCAGTCCCACTGCCCTGATATATGACTCTGTGTGTGTGTGTGTGTGTGTGTGTGTGTGTGTGTGTGTGTGTGTGTGTGTGTGTGTGTGTGTGTGTGTGTGTGTGTGTGTGTGTGTGTGTGCCTTGCAGCTTTCTATGAGTGATTAACTGTGACTTATGGTGCATTTGTTATTTTGTAACATAAACTGAAATGGAAAAAAACAAAATGACCTTTTCTTCAGTCCCATTGCCCTGATATATGACTCTGTGTGTGTGTGTGTGTGTGTGTGTGTGTGTGTATGTGTGTGTGTGTATGTGTGTGTGCCTTGCAGCTTTCTATGAGTGATTAACTGTGACTTATGGTGCATTTGTTATTTTGTAACATAAATTGGAATGGAAAAAACAACAACCTTTTCTTCAGTCCCATTGCCCTAATATATGACTGTGTGTGTGTGTGTGTGTGTGTGTGTGTGTGTGTGTGTGTGTGTGTGTGTGTGTGTGTGTGTGTGTGTGTGTGTGTGTGTGTGTGTGTGAGTGTGTGCTTGCAAGCACATGTGTTATATGCACTGAATCTTGAAAATATGCACATTTAAAGAATGTGTAAGTGCTAAGGGCATGTGCAAGTTAGGCGCTCTAAGTATCCATTATTATTATAATTTGAGTTAAGGGGGCAAGTCCTGTAAAAACCTGAAATGGAAATGGTTTGCACGAATGAAAGCCCTTTGTAATCTTTCACGCAAGAAGTTACGAGAGGTTGCAGCGTCATTTCCGGGCTGATTTCTGAGTAGGTATTGCTTCACGCTGCGTATAACAATGGAAGTTGAACCTAGAACTGCAAAGCAGTACAAATGCCACTACTGTTGCAGTTGCAAAAATTACTGGGGAAAGGGGATGGAGGGTGCAATTTTTTTTCTCTTTGTGTTGTTTTTTGGCTGACCAGCAGATGGAAAAAATGCATTTTGGGGCATCCTACAGCATGAGCAACAGGTTATTGCTTGTTGCCAGACACATTCTGACTATGGGCCTCCAAAAATGACTTTATAGCTGGTGGTGTAAAATTCACAAATTCACTGTCACTGCCTTCCACTGTGAAGAAAGTCCCGTTTTCTGGAAGTAAAGCAGCCAAGGGACTTAAGCCATACCAGGCAAAAGTCAAGGGAGTTAACAACCCTGCCTGAACCGCCCAACAGTGCAGTGTCTCACTGACAAGGGTGAGCATGCCATGCTTTACAAAAACAAAAACATGTACTTGTGGTTATTGCGCACATGAAACCTAAAAAATAAAAATACTGTATTCCTCTGACCCCTCATGTGCAGGTGCACGAAAAGAAGCACACACAAAAATATGTATATAAAAATGTAATGGCACAAAAGGAAGTACACACAGTGACACACAGAAAATTCCACAGAATTTGGAATCAGTTGTGGTATTGCTTATTGAGGTGTCTTTAATGCAACTGAAAACAACTCTTCAAATGCTTGGAACAGGTGAAAAGAACATGACATACAGTACAAACTTTGCTACTGAACTTTTTTGAAGGTACTGCTGATTAAATAAATATTGATTTTATATGTCATCAGCATAACTAACACTTTTTTTGTGTCCTCTTAACTGCAATTTGCACTCTTCCTCTCATTTTAGTTTGACATTATCACTATAATTCATAGGGACATTTGCTGAGTGCCTGATCTTGAGATCAGCCCTAATTATTTCACAATGGCACTGGCAGCTATATAGCACTTTTTTCTGCTTTTGAGCACACCCACTGGGCTCCAGTCAAATGATATGCAACTAAATGAGTGACTGTAGCTTTTTATATCATGTTAAAAACAAAAAAAAACAAAAAACTGCTGTTTGGTGCCACTTGAGCTGCTGCCCTCCTCATGGGATGTTCTGTGAACACCATCCAACAATGCACCAGTTTACAAGTGTAGGGTGCATGTGTGTTTAGCTGTTACATGTCACCTTCACTTTTAGTAGAAGAACAACTGGGAACTTTTATGTGCTACACAGGGGTCAAACAGATATTGCAGTAAGAGTCAGCACAAAAAGTTAACTTAGGAGAAGGAAATTCTCCTGCCACTCCTACTGGCAACTAACACAAGCTTTTGATTGTGAGTCCAGTGCTCTACCACTGAGCTATCCCTGCTCACCATCACCAAAGTGTCTTTAACATTATGGACAGAACACTAGCAGCTCTCAGTTCTTCATGCAAGTCACACAAGAAATACATACAGTTTTCATTCTGTCAGCAACTATTTTCTTACTACTGTAGACTGTAGTGTTTACATCTGTGGGGTGAACTTTTGATGGCATACTGCTTTAAGTTTACAGTCTGCCAAAAATATTATGAATATGATGATCTGTAAAGAAAGTGACTGCAGATAGCACAAAAAATGCATCCCCAATTTTCCAACACCAAATTAGGAAATAACCGGGTGTCAAAAGGTAACTAACAAAATTTCCTGTTCAAGTCTCTACATACAAAGCATTTTTTCAAATGACACTGTCAATTTAACTGTGCAAATTGGCACAAAGTGCCATCTTAAAGTGTCCCTAAATGTCATGGTCTTCCAGAGATGCATGCACACATGCTAACTTTAGAAAACATGGATCTGTTAGTGGTCAATTGTATGGATTAGACCGGAACACAGAATGAGACTGAATTTTATTGTTGAAATTCACAAAGTATGGAGATCTCTGTATCTGCACTTCAACTTTATGAATCTCTGTGTGGATACAGATATATATATATATGACTAAGTGCGAAAGGGTGACTTGGTTGTGCTGAGAATAAAAGATCTAAAAAAAAAATTTTTGTCTTGAGTGTGGGTTGAATGTGTGTGAAGATGAACGGGGATATAGTTGAAATAATTGCAGCACTAATTTTGAAGCAGTTTCGGAAATATGTCTGATAAAGTGTAATTTCACTACTGAAATTCAATCATGAAAAATGGACAGTGGCACAGAGCCCATCTCTGTCGGTGTCATTTGGAGAAAGAAAACAAGGAAAAGTGATATTTATCACATCTATTATGTTAGCGAAAGATCGTTTTACAAGATTCACGCATCAGAAAGACTCACTAAATTATGCGTATTATTGTAAAAAGCGTATCAAACTTTATTTGATCGGACGTCATCTGTGTCGCAATATGAAATGCAAACTTTTGACAACAGACTGAAAACAACTCTGACCCTTGGCATGAGCGGAAGTGACAACATACGCACGTCAGACTCACGGTCAATCACTCCGCAGCTTTGAAAAGATTTAACCAAACAACTTTTGTTGCATTAATTTTTTTTGCTGTCACTCAAATTTTGTCACAATGTATGATGTCTGATTACCTAACAAGTTGTGAGCGAAAAACAAAATATTATAGATTTACACTTGTCAACAAACACGAAGGCATCACATGACACTTCCCGGTCACATTTGATTTGAATGGCGTGGAAAGAATTGTCTGCTGTGAACATCGAAAGGTATGGCGCAATTATTGTCATGAGGCTGCCGTCTGACCATTCCAGACATCTGATCACAATTTTGCACTGTTTATTTTATGAAATCAGCTAGTTAATAGTTATTTAGATTATCTTTGTGTTCAGGTTAGAGCACAGTAGGATGAAGTGTCATTTTTTTCGCAATGGGTGAGATTTGCGGTGGCTGATATTGTGCTAGTATCGCGATGAAAAATTATACTGCGGCATGAGCTCTTGCTGTAACTTGGGCATCCAGTCACCATGTGGCATAAAACTGACATCCAGTTGCACAGTGCAAACATTTGTGAAATATGACAGTTGCCATCCCAACATTGCATTGCATTTTGTTTGGCAAGATCGACTTGCGAAATAGGGGACAGCTAGTAATAACCATAAAAAATAAAAATTACTAGGATTAAGTCAGTCAGATGTCAGGGTTACCCCAAATTTTTTTGCTGATGACATATGACACCTTTTTAAGTTTTGTAAGGCTACTAAGAGTCATTTGCTATACTTTTTATTTTGCTTGTTTGGTTTTAGTTTAGGTTTTCTACTTTTAATTTTATTGAATTATGCATTGTATTTTATGCATATATTATGCTTGTGGATAGGATATTTTGTTGATGATGTTTCTCATGTTGGTTGTTATTGTCTTATTATTTCAGACTAATAGTTGCTGACATGACCAGGAGTAGGACAAAATTGACCCGGCTATGACCGTGATCACCAGCTCCTCATTTAGTAGCAGCACTGTGCCTGAAGATTGGAGAAACACACTCATCACATCTGTCTTTAAGAACACTACTGTTCAAAAAAGTTCCTACCAGTTTCCTTCACAAGTGTCGTCTGCAACGTGTGCAAGATCCTCGCATATTGTCATCAGTAGCATCATGCAGTATGCAGAAGACAACATCATCATAGCTCCAGAACAACATGGCTTCAAAGTTGTCGCTCATGTGAAACCCAACCCCTTGGCCTAATCACTAAAATCAGTGAACTCATGCATGAATTCAGGCATGAAAACTGGTAGACGTTGTGGGCTGGACTTCTCCAAGGCCTGCTTCACAAGATGTCCCATTATGGGATCACCGGTAGAACAAACACAGGGATCAAGAGCTTCCTGAGAAATCAACAACAAGCTGTCATGGTTGATGGTACCAGGTCAAACTTTGTCTCATGGGACTCAAAGGTGCCTTAAGAGAGTGTTCTTGGCCCAGAATTGTTTGTCCTATATATCAGTGACCTGCCATAACAGCCTACCTCCAGACTGAGATTGTTTGAAGTGACACCATCTGTCAGTGCCCCATCTCCACAGCTGAAGATCAAGCAATACTCCAAAATGATCTAAACAATTTCTGTATGGGTAATGAGAAGGCAGATGGAACATGTGCTTCCACGCGGACAGATGTGACGTCCTAAGTGTTACTAAAAGCAAGAGGAAACACTACCATGTTCTGTATGGCCAGATGCTCAAGTCAGTCAACAGTACTCATTACTTGGGTGTTACACTGGCTTCAGACACCACCTGGGAGACTCATCAACATCACCAACAAGGCAAGCAGGACCCTGGGTTTTGGGAAGAACCCTGAAGATTGGCTCTTCTTTAGTAAAAGGCAGTTGTCACACCAGTCCTGGAGTATGCAAGCTCTATCTGGCACCCAAACAACATCAAGCTGATCAACCGACTAGAGTCTGTACAGCAAAAGGCAGTATGGTGGACACCACAGAGATGCTGCAGGACATCCAGTGTCAACAACATGCTGGCAACACTGGGCTGACCATATCTCCAACATGGGCACAAAAAAGCAAGACTGGTGAACTTTTATAAGTTCCACCATCAACAAGGCTCCATAGCCACTGACACCAAGTGAATACCAGGTTACTGTCCCAGTGTCACAAGAGCCCATCATTCCCATTCCCTCTTATACCCAGTGACCTCCTGTCAATTGTCAAACTGACTACAGGAAATTCTCCTTTTTCCCAACGCAATCAAGGATTGGAATGACCTCACTGAGGATGTGGCTGCTGCACCCACCCTTGAGACTTTTTGTTCACATCTTCCAAAATCGGTACCTTCAGAGTGGGCTATGCCCCCCAGTGAGTAGTAGGGCTGTGCTGGTCAGGCTTTGCCCCAGGTGACCACTACAGTAGCTGGATTGACCTAGTTGGAGATGTGAAATACCAGTGGGCAGTGGGCCACTCAAAACTCAATGTTGTTTGTTTGTAAGGGTTTGTTTCATTTTTTTTTTTTAGTGGTGTGCATTCTCTTGAAACATTCAAGGTACAGTTTCTTTTTGTACTATAGGAGGTGGTATGGTGTTTCAGACTTCTGTTAAATGTTGTGTTTTGTGACTGAAGTATGACTATGAGATAGCCAATCGGAAGTGCTCAACAGGGTTACAATGCTATTATTACAAGCCAAGCCAATCGGAAGTGCTCAACAGGGTTACAATGCTATTATTACAAGCCAACTGTATGTAAATTGTAATGCATATCAAAAAGGAAGTTGAATGCAGTACCCTGGATCTAAGTATATGCTACTTTACTACCTTGTGTGTATTTTTATAGCTGAAGAGAAAGTTTTATGTTGTACTGTCAAGTCTTATGACTTTGTTGCAAGCTGATGTTCAACATTTTATGATTCTGCAGTAAAACTAAAAGTCAAAAACAATCATAAGCTGAATGTAGCACTATGTTTAAATATATGTTTTTATGTTTGTAGTTGAAGATAAATGTAGAATCTTCAATAATTAATGCACTGTCAAGTCACATTTATGACACTGTCATACTTTGCTGTAATGCTGATGTTTGACACTTTCAGTGGGGTTTTTTGTGCTATGTCAAGAAAAGAAACAAAGTCCTCAAAACTGACTTTCCAATGAGTCTGTTACCTGCACTAGAATGTCTGAATGGCAGAGTGGATGAAACTTTTTGTTTTTTGTTGTCAAAAAGAAAACGTGAAAAATTTAATTATGTCAGATGTCAGGTATTGCGACAAACAGCACACGCCAATATTTTTGTAAGAAGACAAACTGCAATAATTTTATTTCAAAATACTTGTGAGGACATCCTTAATCTGTCTAAAGCGGTTGGGAATAAAAAGAATAATTTAACAGCCATACAGTAGCACTTTTGTGTCGCAATCCCTGACATCCGACATAATACACTTCTCATCTTTCAAAGCTCGTTTTCTCAAAAACTAATACAGTCATTATCTTCCACTTTGAAGTGATGATTACCAATACAGTATACATTCTAAAAACCTACTTCCTTTTATTTCATACTTTTTTTGTGACCTACTGTGGCCTCTTTTCATGCACACCTTTTGGCACTTAGTCATATATCTACATATATATATAATAATATATATACTTTCAACTGTAAGTATGACATGGCACTGACTACAGACTGAATATTATGTGAGACAAACAACATATAACTCCACACCAGACACATGATACAAAACTAAACTGAGCTTGCTTGCACTGAAGTCCTCTGGGTCAAATAATGGGAGCAAAGTCTAATGTTTGTTTTATATCAGAAAAAGCATTCATGTGGGATTGGAAAAGCTGGCAAACATACTGTTACCAGTACAAAATGCACTGGCAGAGAGGCCAACATAACACTAAATTGTGAAGAAGGAACTCATCTGGTCACTCGACCAGCATTAAGAAGAAATTGATTAGCATACCGCTATGAAGTGGACCAAGTCTCGAGTCAGTAACATCTTCACCTACCAAGAGATGTCTCCTTTTTCATTTCATCAGCTGATTTGATCTTGACAGAGGGAAAGGCACTTGCCAAGCCACTTTTCACACTGGTCTCTTTTGACTCAGCTGATTCTGAAAAAGAAATGAGAATGAGAATCAGTAGAGGGTGGAGGGTGGGGGGATATAATATTCTAAGGTGCAAATTAGTAAGAAGTAGGAGTCCAACCAGAGTTAAAACTGCAAGTGATCAGGGGCAGGGCAGGAGGGGAAGGAAGAGAGAACATGCAGGCAGCAGGAAGGGGGCAGCCTGGGGATGCTAGAAGAAAAGAGAGGACTAACATTGGATTAAAACATCTTGTCAACCACTCTTGGGTCTTCTTCATCAAATTCCACATGATCATTTTTTCTGAATCAAGAAATGAGCAACCATCCTCATCCTCTAGCTTTTCAGTTCCATTCAGTTCAAGACAGTCTGACTATTCTATGTGCTTGGAACTGAAGAGCCCATACATGAGCATCTCCCAGATGCCTCCCAGAAGTTTCCCCCATGTTGCCTTTGAAACAGTTCCAATGCTTGTCTGATTGACAATGGCCCTCTCTCATCCTTTCAATGCATATGCAAACTGTACTGAAACAAAATAAAAAAAAGGTAAAAAAAAAAAAAACCTCACACACACACACAAACACATTATTTTTTCTTGTTAACCCTTTTTGCTTTAACAGACTATTACATGTTTTCTTTGCATTAGAACGTAATAGAAACACAGTCAAGTTACTCAATTTTTGTTCTTATACAGCAACATGCCAGCATTTTGTGATGAAGATGGTTATGATTCACCACATAAAGACCAATTAAAAGTATTTGGGGGAAGGCCTCTGCATATGCTAACATATCCAATGTATTATCATGATAAATAAAAAAATCAGGAAGTTTGGCTGACTCTGAACCCCCATTGCTACAGAAAATATGCAAAAAGACAAAATCTTTTAGAGATGTTTTCTCAAAATGGCTGCCATTACGCTTAGCAACTTCAATACTTTTTGGATGACAGTCTTCATTTAAACACTGTCATGATGCTGTTGTGGCTGTATGCTGAATGTTATCCATTGCAGCAAATCATGTATGACAACTGACACAAAACAACAACAGTGGGCATGGTTCCTAATCCATTATACATCTTCTGCTTTCTGGAATACATGGCTGTGGTTTGGAAGTATAGCAGCCAGATAATGATGTCAAACTTCTGACTCAAGTCTGGTCCAATCACAGATAATGTAAATGCAGCAATCTGTGCCCAATCCAAGCTGAGTGGAGCATGGGTTGGACCTGGGATGTAGTGTAAATGGCACCTCTGTATGGGTAAATCTGGCCCACACTGATTACAGACATATTTTTCATGCTCATTAAAAAACAAGTTTTGTTTGTTTGTTTGTTTTTAAACAAAATAAGATACAGACCATCAACTGGTGAACCAGAGGCAGTAGGTTCACTGTCATGATGCTGTTGTGGTTGTCGTTCTTTATCCAATTCTCGTCGGTATTTCAAGCATGGCACAGCACTGATGGGAATGTCATGCTTCTGCAAGCACATGATTCAGGTAGGAACAAATTAAGGCTTGAAATGAATACTTCAGAACTTGCTCAAGAAGAACCATTAACAACAAAAGTATGTTGAAGACAATGACAAAAAAAGTACATCCTTTCCTCACATTAAGTTGAAGCTTTCTGAAGGTACTGACAGTGTGAAAATGTACTTCGTCTGATGAGAAGATGTCAAACTGAGAAGAATGGTGAATACTCATTTGACTCAAAGGGTCCATTATTTGTTACTGAACACAGACCCATGACAGACAGACTGTGTAGTTCAGAGTGGAAGGAAAAGAAAGTAGCAGAGTGCCTAATGTCTTGGGGGAGATTGTTCCAGGTGCGGGGACCAAAGTGTGTGAAAGTGAGAAAGCCATGTTTTTTTTAGGTTGAAGCATTAAAGTTTGAGCATGCAAGTGTCTGGCAAAAAGTGGTGAGAGCAGGAAGGACTGTAAAGGTGCAGTAGTTTGAAAAGATAAGAGCGGCAAAACCTGTGACTGTGCTTAACATATGCAAGCAATTTTGTATTTGATTCGTTCAGAAGTTATGAGTTGCTGTAGGAGAGGTGTGCAGTTTTGGTGGCGTGCTGCTCTGAGATGTGCAGCATTATTCTGGACTTTCTGCATCAGTTGAATAACAGACCCTGAGCATCCATAAGAATTGCAACAGCCTTATCTGGACAAATATTTTACACAGAAAGAACAGAGAGACCTAGACTTTCTCCCTGAGGATATGATCATTGCTTCAGTCTTTACCCAATTCCACAGAAGCCAAATGATACTGATAGTGGTACAAGTTTTGATACTGGTAAAATAAACTATGAATATATGCTGACTGCAAGTTGTCACAGACCCTAGCAGATCCTGATCCGAGGAAGTAGGGCTGGGCCAAGGTGCACACTCGGGACTGGCGATGAAGGTAGACAGGCATACCACTGTTGTGAGTTACCACTAGCCAGCCTTCTGGTAGGATGTCGAATGGATCATGACCACGTTCTGACACAATCAAACAACCAGTTGCACACTTGTAAATTGTACAGCATCAGAACTTTCCTGTACACATGTTAATAATATTCAGAAAAGGGATGAAGATCTCAAAGTATCTGCCAAACAGAAAATTATGGGGCAGATTTTACTGAAAACATAAAACTTACTAATACTACATTTATCCACTGTCCATTCTGCAGTGACTGACTGATTGATATATATATACCATGAATAACAGGATGAAGAGTAATCATGCTCAGGCAACTTACATTCAAGCAACAACAACAAATTAAACAGAAAAAAAGTGAAATATCTCCCATAATTTGATAAATACCTTTTAAATTTAATGTATGCAGCAGCCATACACAAACATGGACCAAAAAAGTCTACTTAATCTCACAAAACAAAGTTCAAGACCTGTTTAGCAGAAGCCTTTCCAAGGTCCATGCCCATCTAGCCTGGTTGCAAAGATATCAGTGGTACAGAAAATATAAGATGGACACATTAAATGAAGTTTTAAACCATCACTGTGGGCTTGACCTTGACTCCAATCTTTTCACAACACATTCCAGCTTATGATGATGTACCATCAAAAGTTTAGTTGCAAAAGGATCAGCAGCTCTGGTACATTATGATTACTACGGATAAGAAACAATCATATTTTCATTATATGAACCTTCACTATGCTTTTGACCTTGATGATAGCAAAACAATCTGTTTGCAACACACTCTGGCTCATGATGATGTATCCCCATATTAAGTCTGGTTACAAAAGTTCAGATAGTTTAGAAATAGAAGATACCGTCAGGACAACCATTCAATGAAGTTTGGCTACAAAAGTTCAGACAGTTTAGAGGACAAACATTCAATAACGTTTTGAACCTTTGACAATGACACTAAATGACTGACCATAGCAAAGCAATCTTTTCACAAAATACTCTGTCTTATGATGATGTACCATCAAAGTTTCGTAGGAAAGGGGTCAAACTCAAAGTTCAGCTGATATAACTGAAAGTAATATTTTGATTAATATAGCCCTAACTGTAACACTGAACTTAACTACTTCAAGATAGCAACCCAACTGTTTCTCATGACACTCAGCCTTATGATAATATACCACAATACAAGTTTGTTTACAATAAAATACAAATGTTCAGTGGTTAAGAAGATACAGTCCAAACAGTAACAACAATTTTTAATGTTTGCAGTGACCTTGAGCACAGCAGCCCAATATTTCCATTGGACACTTTGGCTTATGATGATATACCATCTGTCTGGTAGTTAGTTCAGATTGATTTATTTTAATTTAAAAATAAAAAATAAAAAATTGGGGTGGGGTTGGAGGGGGGGGACACTCCAGCTTATGATGATAAGTGATATATCACCATACCAAATTTAGTTACAAAAGATTCAATGGTTCAAAAAATACTGCCTGGACAAAAATCAGTTGAAATTCTAAACATTTGCTGTGACCTTGAGCAGTCCAATTTTTTTTTTTTTTAGGAGACACTCTGGCATATGAACTTATGAATCTTATGATGATCAAAAATCAAACTACACTTGGTTGCAAAAGAAGACTTAGTTCAGAAGATGTTACTATAGTCGCAAGTTATATTTTGATGATACAAGTCCTTACTGTGACACTGACCATGAAGAGAGTAATCTATATTTTTGAGATGACACTCCACCTCATGTTTGTTGCACTACCATGCCAAGTCTGGTTACAAAATGTCCAGCGGTTCAGAAGAAATCTTCTGAACAAAGCCTGGACAGACACAGTCATTCCAGTAATCACACCCTTGAACTATTGGGGGGTGGGGGGGGGGGGGGGAGTAGGGGGGTTGGCATGGGGGGGAGGGAGAGAGGTATACAGAAGGGAAAGAATTGGTTTGAATTGCACCCAGAGAGTACCATGCACATTTTAGCAAGCTAGATAAAGTAAGTGGGGTGTGCCTTTCAGTTTTACAAATAGTGGGTCTTTTAACTTTGTTAAAGTTTTAAAAGATTTTGTTTGTAATTAAAAAAGAAAGAAAAAAGTCAAAACAAAAAAAGTTGAGAGAAAGAACAAAGAAGAAAAGAGTAAGACAGAATGATACGTCACCATGAACTGATGATGAACCATAATAATAATGAATACTTAGAGCACCTAACCAGCACAGGCCCTAAGCACTTACACGTTCTTTACAAATACATATTGTCAAAATTCAATGCATACAACATGAATGCACACATACAGACTGAAGATTTGTTAATATTATGTCGATCTATATATCTATCACTAAAACATATTTTCAGTTATTCTACATAGTTTATCATACACTGTTACAGCCACAAGCAGCAGCATTAGTGACACATCTGGTTATAACTTATGTATACATACCAACCAGCACCACTTTTTCTCGTTCAATCGGACGTTCAGAGTGTGAAATGGAATCCTTGGTGATCCCTTCTTCCAGCAGGGCATAAAGTTCTGTATCATCTAATGATTCATCACTATCTTGTTCAACCTCTTCCTCCAGCTCCTCCTCATCTGCTGCTACTTCATCAATTATCTCAAATTCATGGGTACCCACTTTCTCCACACTTTCATCAACATTTGCAAAAGAGCTCTCAGACTGATTCTGATAGTCACAGGCAGAATCCATGTTATTTTCAGACTGACTGTCCATAGTATCAAAAGCAATGTTTTTCAATTCATCTGAATGTCGGGCACGTTTCTGTGGTGGTTGTGAAGACAAGCCATTGCTGTCCTGGGTTCTCAGTCTCAAGGAAGCAGTGTTGCCTTTGTTGAGTGTGTCATTGCCTTCCATGCCCAACCTTTCATGAACAAGGCTGGCCACTGGAGTGAATGACATCAAGTCATTATTGTCAAAAGCATCGGATAGTTGTGTATCTTCCACAACATTCATCCTCCTGCCCCTGTGCAGTCCTTGTGCTTGTCCAAAGTTTTAACACACTGAGACACGAGCATGGAGAGTGTCTACAGTAAACCTGCAGCAATGATTGTTTAATGTACATGTCAGTCATACAACATATTGGAAAAGGAGACGCAAGAGAAACAGAAGAAATACACATAACAAGAGAAGGCCAAGGGTAAAGGAGGAGAGAGGCTCAGAATCAGACTCATGAACATGCAAACTGAAAATGATCATCAAACTGTATAAATTTTAGCAAAGTCAAACTGAAAGGAGCAGTGTACTACAAATACTGTGGTGCAAATGCACACTGTTTAAAGCACTGTGTAGGCAGGTGATAATGTCACAGCCTTCACCCACAACAGTGCAATCCACAATGCACAACCACTCTGCAACTGCAACTGCTCTACCATCTAAATTAAAACCATAACCGATTATCAAACTCCACTGTTTATGACTTTACCTGTTGCCAATTTTTTTTTAAATTGTGATTACTAATTTGCAGTACACAATTATTTTTTTAAGTACAGTCTCAGTCGAGTCAATTACTCCAGTAATAGTACTAATACAGTAGCACTACAACAAGATAGCACTACAATATGATAAAATCCAAGCACGGAAGTAGATGAGCATTCAAAATTATGCAAATAATTAAAATATATGTTACAATTCACTGAATTAAAAAAGCAAATATGGCACACACACATCTCTCTCTCTCTATATATATATATATATACATGTTTTTATCCAACCCTGACCCCTGCAGCTGCTGGTCCCAGTCTTGGACTCACTTTGCAGTCTAAAAAATGAAAACAAATTTTAAAAGGCTCTGGGATACACCATTTGATTTTCAGAACAGCCAATGGCAATGATCAGCTCATCAAAAGTGTCAGAAAAAATAATGCCCGGTGTATAATAAATGAGCCAGAGATCACTACCATTTTGAATGAATGCCAGCAAAATGTTGGGTCAATACAAAATGTTTTCAATGCCACAAATGTCACCTCCACTTCAACTTAAAAATCAAAATGATTTACTCTCAGTATTACAAATACATATAAAATGATATTCAGCACAAGTATACCTTTATTTTCAATTCTTCTCATGACTTTTGATGTAATATCATAATTTCCAGAACCTGTAAATCATAACACCTGAACATGTTATTGTTAATAATATGTAGTGCATATCGTTATCAAATGTAAAAAGGTAACTGAACTGACATCCCCTCATTTCAATACAACTATGCTCAATAATTAGGACCTTTTGTGTCACATCAATCATCTGTGTGAACTTGCAGTGTATCTGTAGCTCGCCTTGATATAATTATAACCATACTGGTTGACTGGACATAAAACACCAAATTACTTACTAAGTATCTCTAGTTCTCTTGGGTTTGGAAAAAATAAAAATAAATGCATGTGTAACACTCTATAATGGCTATTTAAACAGAGTGGTAATGGCTGTTCCTTGTAAATTTAAATCAACTTTGTGTTGCTGACAGTGCAAAAAATGGACTCATGGTGGTGAAAAACTTTGACTATGTCTGAGTTGGTGTGATGTCAATTTAACTGGTCAGAGACCAGAGCACTTGCTATACATGGCAACCCTATAATTTGTATAAAGTGATTTATTGTACTTTTGTCAGCAACTACATATCCAACATATACCATTACCAGACTGAAGTATTTCACTGCATGCTGTATGTAGAGTCCTAAAGGCAGTGAAGCAATCAAAATCATCCCTCACAGGGCAATTCAGCTAAGTGCTAAGGCTCATTAATTTAAAAGAATATCAGAGCAATGCCAAAAGCATTTAAAGAAATTAAACTGGTAATTTAATAAACAGACATGTGTACTTGATTAGAAATAGAACTATAGATTAGAAGTCAAAAAAGAAAATCTTTATTACCTAAATTATCACAGCAGAAAACATACCTCTAGCCAACCTCCTGGACACCCACACACATATTATTTATATACCACCCACACACATACTCCTTACCAAACCCTACATACACACACCACTACTAGTACTACCATCAACCAGATATATTATATTTGCACCTTGCTGGATCCATACATACCACTCAGTCCTAGTTAAACAGCTACATTGGTAATCTGGCCCACCCTCCAATGCAGCCAAAAGTTGGCAAGGCTTGTTATTTGCCATGTTGTGCAAAATAAAGAGTATTGTCCACACTGAACAAAATTAGTAGTAAACTTCAACCACTCCCATATCATCAACACTGAGGCTACAACCAGTCCAATGATGTGTTATATAACTTATTACTACCATAAGACTATAACAGGTGTTGCAACTGCAAGTATGCAGAAAAAACACATTTTTAATGCAAAATAAACCCCTCCGGCAACTGCTGAAATGCCATGCATTTACTATTTATATTTATATATATATATATACACATATAACAGAGCCTCCAGTAGACTGTTGAGACTATTGGCACAGGGTACTGTTAGTTTTATTGATTTTTTTCAGCATGTGTAGGCACCACTGACATTTGATCTAGATCTAGTTTCCGAGTAATGGCATGCATGTTCTTCAGTGCTGATGTGGGAAAAACAACTGATCATGTATTGACGACTCACCCTTTACAGACTGTAATCAAACTCAGTTTTGTTGCCAATGGCAATGAAAGTTTTTGCCTTCACTGTTTTGCTTGCTGAACATCACCAGAAGTGATCCTGTTTAGGGGGAGTTTCTACTAGCTTCAGGACCCAGGGTACAGAGTATGATCTCTAGCAAGTCACACAAAACCCTCAGTTTCTGCCAGTACTTGGTACCAGTAACTATATTTTTTGTTGCTATGGGGGAAATATTTACCGGCAAAAACTGGCATATGCCAGTCTAGCGGAGGCTCAGTATAAACTATAATATATATATTTATAAATACATTATGTAAGTCCAGACCTATACGAGAGAATGTGTTTTAATTCTAAGACTTTAAGTTTAAGTAGTCTCTCTCTGGCTCCATATGTCTCTCTGATATGACTGATGTTGAACCTTGAGGTGTGAAGTTGACTGTTAAAAGGTATCAACTTTGACACCTACCAGACAGGGTGGGTGACATAGAATGAGGTCAGTCATAGCTTGCTGCCTACCACAGTTTTTGGCCACCTGTTTCCTGCCAAAAAATGTGTGTGTGTGTGTGTGTGTGTGTGTGTGTGTGTGTGTGTGTGTGTGTGTGTGTGTGTGTGTGTGTGTATGTGTGTGATTGTATGTGAGACCAACCACATTTCACAGTTCAACATCATGTTATAAAAGACAACACAGAAAACTGAGTAGTCTGATGGGGGGGGGGGGGGGGGGGGGGGGGGGCCCTATGGTCATGACAAAAGTTCTGAACCAGTTCCTTCTACTAGCTCTTACTACAGCTCTCAGGCCACCTATTTAAAAAGCCTAAAAGGTAAACAAACCAGCCAGATGTATCTGCCAGTACCAGTGAAAAGCTGAGATCTAACCAGGCACCAGTGAAAAATGCTGACTGCAAGTGCAACCATGGAGGGTCCAACTCCAAGCTCAAGGATACCAAAAGTAGTGTTGTTATCTGTCAGTGTCAAGCTTGCAGTTGCACAGAATTCAGCACAAAGACAAAAGTTCAATGAGGTAAATTGTATACAGGGCAGTTCTTAAAACAAATCGCTGTCATCACGTGTTCACTATATTTATTTATTATTTATTATTATGCAAAAAGTCCAGATCTGTATGACAGAACGTGTTTTAAATTTAATTCAACTTCAAGGCCTTAAACTGTCTCTCTCTGACGTTGAGGTGTGATATCAGTTGTCAGAACATATCAACTTTGAGTTTGTCAGATTCAAAGCAAGGGTGGGCGACATCAAATAATGTCCATGGTAGTTCACTGCCAATGTCAGTTTCTGGCTGCATTACTAGTTTCCAATCGTTCATCTATATGCAGGACAACCACATATTGCAGCTCAGCATAATGTTGCAAAAGACAATGTAGAAAACTCTGATTTGTTTGTTTTCTTGTAGTCTTGATGATATTATTTATCACCCAGTTCCTTCCACTAGCTCTGAGCTGGTTGACAAATAGGCGGCCTACTCAAGAAGGTAAACAAACCAGCCAGGAATCTTGTCACTACCACTACCAGTACCACTACCAGTGAAAGGTTGAGATTTAACCATCCGGCAATGCGTGTATAAAAATGCTGATTGCCATGAAGGGTCCCAAGCTCAAGGATACTGAAAATAGTGTCATCATTTATCAGGACTGCACAAAATTCTGCAGTATGCAAGAAAGGCAGAATTTCAACTAAGTATACACAACTGTTCTTTAAAAACATTGCTGTCAGTGTCAATGTGTGTAATATCATCAGTCATATTTGGCTGTACACATTTTAAAGACACTATGTTTGCTGTATGTATAATATATTTATATTATTTATTATTAATATTATTATATAAATGATCAGTCTGCTCATAAGATTTTGTTACTGTTAGTTTGGATAAATCATTTATGGTCTGCATTCTGGCTGCATTACCACCCCCCCCCCCCCCACCCTCCCATAATATTCATAATTAATATGAATTATGAAATGAATTTATTATAAATACAACATGACTGGTAACAATGATATATGCTGGAATGATATATGCTGGTATTGCAGCACAGACATTATATGTTTGTACAACAGCTAGTACAGTAGTACTAGTAGGTACAAGTTTAGTACACTTGCTTCTCAGACATGTTTGTTCATATATATATATATACACACATAATACTGCAAAAATAATTATTAAAAGCAGAAAGGAGAGTCAAGTAAATCACTAAGTTGAGTGCAAGCCAAAAGTACACAAAAATTGCAGTTTGCACTTGAAAGTTTTTTTGTTTTTGTTTTTGTTTTTTAATGATACACTATCTGAAAACCAATCAATTTATTATTTAGGCACTAACTGACTAAAATACGAAATTACCAATAACAAAGTCATACAATAAATATTTTTTTCACTGAAACTCATATTGAGAAGGCTAGTTCCTTTAATTAAACTGCTTAATTTGCAGCTAGATCTAGTCACTGGCTACTTACTTTTAAAATCATTTATAATGATTAAAATTTTATGCCGTGTAATTTAAAAGGGAAATGTAAACAAACTGACAACTCACACGAAATCCAAACAAACTGTGTAACTCAGTCTAGTCCGATTCCTTTCACTTTCAATACATTCACTGATTTAGTACGGATGGTAAACTCAACAAGTCCGCGACCGGCGACTGCGAACGTGATTGTGAAAAAGTAGTGTTTGCGGTAGGTAACAAACTTGCCGGTACCGAGGATGGCGAATGTCTAAAAATGCAATCAATCACAAATGCATACGTGTCACAGTCAAGAGCACCTCCTGAGATCTGCTGCAGAAAGAATCAATAGTAAGTAAAGGAGTCACTGCGCATCTCCGTAGCATTTTTTTTTTTTTCACCCCTCTCCACACATTAACGGAAGTAAGCTCGCGAAACATTCTAGTTCAGTCCCTTCCCTAAGCAGAGCTGCGGCTCTGATTGGTCCTTTCGGTAGGTGGGGGACAATATGATTCAGGCAGATATGGGAGGCGCAACACACCTTTTTAAGGCTCAAATTTGGAGGTAATTTTTTTAGAGAGCCGGTTTGGCCTAGCGGTAAGGCGTTAGGCTGGTAAGCGGAAGGACCTCGGTTCGATACCGCTTCGGCTCCTTTCTCTTCAAAAAGGCTGTGGTTTGTGGACAATGTCCTGTGACTTTGACCATCACTTCCTACTGAAACATTAAAATGGCTCTCTTCGCTACCCATCTTAATGCAGAAGTCAGGCTGGTGGTGACACTGACAGTGTAGCGATAGGTATGTAATCACCCTCTCACCCCACCTCCATACCCCCTTTTCCCCCGTCCCTAATAAGCCTTGTGGTTTCTGTGGACGTTAAGCGCCATGTTTACTTACTATTTAGTTACTTATTTCACATCACGGTACTATATAATAGTTAATACATAGACACTTTGACGTTTTATTGTCTTTAGCTTGCAAGCCAACAAGACAAGGGGGTACAAAACGCAGTCAACTTTTCATCATGCACAGTGACATGTAAAAACCATGTAGTTCCTTCAAAAGGGTTAGGAAATGTGGATAATAAGAATGAATCATCTGCAAGCACAAATTGCAGTGCTTTGCCTACAGATATTCTGATATTTACTCTGTCTCTGAACCACATAACAGATTCATATATATATATATATATACATGTACATAAATCATTATGTACATATATAATACATACACGCGTCTTTCCCCTTACATGCATTATGTATGCACAATGGCGTACATGTGGAGAAAAACCCTCTTATTAAAGTACTTCGGGTTACCGATCCCTTTTCTTTTTTTTAATCTAAGTTTAACTTTAGTCGGACTGTTCAGTGGTGAAATGGTCTTTGTAAGTTTTGAAGTTGAGAAGATGGGAATGTTTTTAGTTCAGTCAGTAGTTCGTTGGTACCTTGTCTTAGTGTGGTCACAGGGTGCAGTAGTCTTCTTTCCCTTGTGAAGCCACTGGCTAAAGGATGGTTTCAATTAGCACTGGTCAGTTGGCCAAGCTGTAGACAACAAGCCTCCTTGTTCATGCACAGGCATGGAAGAGCTGCCTTCCCCTTTCTGTTACGAATTCTTCTTTTATTCCAAATTCTGGGCCACCAGTGCTGTATTTTTCAAAGTATAAAAGACCCTCCCTTTTAATCCCCGCACCACTCGCCCTCACCAAAATCATAAAGACCGTGTGCCCTCTTTTGCAGTTGACTGTGCTAAGTCTCCAAGTCAGTCTCCAAGTCAATCTCTAAGTCACCAAGTCAAAGTTATTTTTATTCGTCAGTGCAACTAGTGTTTTGGTTTAATTTAATCTACATTCAACAGGTTGGTTTGACTATTTTTTATTTTTCTAGTTCCTAACTGATGTTTTATTGTTGTTTGATTGTTGTAGTTTTTATGGTTTGATCTTGCTGTAAGATCTGGCGTCGCTGATGTTTGATTATTCTTCACGTTCGCTTAAATGATTAGGTACAGGGGCCAGCTTCGTGGTAGTCGCGAGTTGTTTCAGATGTATGGGTTATAACAATTTTTCTCATTTCATGATTGATGTGTTGAATCTTAAACTGTGTTTTGTAACAGATGTTCTGACGGAGAGGTCAGGTTCGTTATCCGAGCCCGGCTCCATTTTTTTCATTCTAATCTAAACCTCCAAATGGAGTTCCTTTATTTTACTGATTAGAAAAGACCTGTTCCGCGTATCCGCGATTAACAGACTTTTCTATAAATTTAACATTATGTGAAAAGGCCAGCTCCGCAACAGTCCGTGATTAGCTTTGGTTTGACTTTTCCATAAATAATTCTATTGTGTGTTCCATCTTCCACTATCCACAGACTTGGAAGATACCTTAAAGTTAATTTCTCATCAATTCAGTGTAAGACCCTACTGAGAAATTACAAAGTGAGGCGATGTTGTTTTTGATGATACACCATTCATGAACTGTCTTTTCATAGGTTGTAGCTCAAATTTTCGTAGCCCGCACAGACGATTTTGTGTCAACTTGTCATTTACATTAAATTTTCATGGAACGAGACAACCGGATCAAGTTTACCTAGCCATATTGGCTTTTCGAACCTTTGTGTCTTCTAACCCCTTCTTTTGCCTGCTTGACATGCTTGTTATTTATGTCTTTTTGATTCAGTAATATTTGAAACTTTCATTTTCCACTGGAATTCATGTTGAAAGAGAGATGGAAGCAGAGTGAGAAAAAGTAGACCGATTCAGTGAACGAGTGAGTGTGTGGATGTGTGTGTGTGCTGGATCACTTTCTGATAGTCAGGAAATGCCATGTGCAAGTAATTAACGCAGACATGTTTATAACCTAACCTGCTAGCGTTCTCAATTGCGTGGCCACAGAATCGCTCGACATTTGATCCCTTTAGCCACTAGAGACGTTACATACATGCACACAAACACACACAGGCTCGCTCTCTCTCTCTCGCTAGCTCGCTGACACACACACATATGAATTGGAACCCATAAGGACCATCCAAGAATCGAGTATCTGCAGTACTAGGTAAATGTTAAATGTTTTCGACTTTATTTTTCCTTTCACAGCTTCTGTGATACATTTTGCCAATGCTATTATCTTGGTCTTGTTCTTAGAGGCGGTACACGATTGATTGTTTTGCCAACATCAGCACCCGGGATGCATACACAGTTACTCAGAAACTAGATCTAGATTAAATGTCTGAAAGGAGCATAAACACACTGAAGGACACAAATATGATAAAGCAAATGTGTTGCAAATTTTGGGTTGATTCGCTTTGTATGTGCCTGTTATGATTCTGATGATATTTATGACATAAATAGTTTATACCAGACTGAACTGTAGATGAGTCACATAATTATGCTGTAATTCTTTCGCAGGTCTGTATAGGCCTGACAATAAAAAAGAAGTGTATCTCATCTTCTCTTTCCTGACCACACATTGGGCAGGTAAAGTCTCCTTGTTGTTCAGTGGGAAACCATTGTTTGTGACTTTTAAAGTAAAAGTCCAAGGTTTTTAAGTATGCAAAATGACCATCGAAATGAGTGACAAATGAGTCACTAGTTTCAGATTTAATGAAATAAAAAATATTTTGTTTTGTTTGTTTAATTGGGTTTTTAATCGATTTTATTTTCTGTAGGCTTCCCCGGAAGTGACGTCAGTCTGGGAGTCAGTGCGGTTGCCATCTTAGATTCTTCAGTAAAATGTGTATGCGTGTGGTTGACAAAAAAGTTAACTATGCCGGCCTACTGTGTTGCCGCGAACTGTAACAATCGCAGATGACCCCAGATATAACAATGCACGAGCTCCCGCGCAATCAACCCGCAGTGAGGCTAAATGCAAACGAGCTGACTTTCTCGCTGCGCCGCATCACGCCCATTTGTGTAGCGAGCACTTCAGTGAGTGCGATTTCGCAAACCCCATGGAATACCGCAGTGGGGTTTGCTTCGAAGCCGACACGATGTTCCGGTACTCGTTCAAAATCCTGCCTGACAGGCCTCAAACTGATACGGCAGTATCCTTGTGGGTCTCTCGGGTAAAGTATCAGTTTCGTTTTCGGAGCTCGAGTTGGCCATTCTACAGCAACTCCCCAGAGTGACATAGTAGGTATATGGTTACGTGATTTGGGCGTCATGGCGACGCTTTCTGTACGACAGAAAATGCGTCTTTTTTTCCGTGCATTTATAAACATCATCGTTCTCAGCGAGCTCTAACGGAAATGAAATCGTGTCAAAAGTCACCTTGGACTTGTCCTTTAAGTCTACATGTTCTTAATCTAAACCTAGTGAGAGAGAGGGAGGACTGTTGGAAATAGAATCACTCAAGCAGGGACATATCTAGAAAATGAGACCAATATTTGCAATAAAAGTGACTTCGATTACAGTCTGTAAATCACTAAATCAGTAAATGGGTGATTCCTCAGTACACGATCGATTGTTTTGCCAACATCAGCACCCGGGAAGCGGACATGGTTACTCGGAGACTAGATCTGGATTAAATGTCTGAAGGACACACGTATGATAAAGCTCACTTTCTGTTGCAAATTTTGGGTTTATTCGCTTTGTATGTGCCTGTTATGATGATTCTGGTGGTATTTGTGGCATAAAATGGCCTATAAAATGTTCCAGGAACTTTCAACCGCCTCCTTGGTCTACCCATGTTGCATTCACTTCAGTCATATACATGTAGTTGATCTCGATGATACACTGACAGGACCTAATCTTGGGTATAGCGTAAGCGAACAAGGGGGAACACTTGATGTTTTAGGGGCAGCGAGTGATTTGCATCTAAAAGCTTTCTAATGTCTTGCTGCTATTTCCTGTTCTAAGTTGTTCCAGTCGATGGTAGTCCTGGGAAAAAAAGAATATTTATAGACAGCAGTTTTTGTAGGATCTACTCTATAACTCTGTGAGTTGTTTCTTGCATGGTCTGTCACTATATTTGTTATATTAAAGTCCTTTGGGTTCCTAGGTTTGATCAGTCTTTTGGAATTTATGGGTGTCAAAAACTCATTTGGGGGGATTGCAGGGGTCAGCCCTCAGACTATCTTGAAGAAGAGGGTGAGTCTTTGCTGTTTTCTTCTATTCTGAAGGGACTCCAGTCCGAGAGCTCTCAGCATGTTGGTGACACATCCAGGGGTGCAGTCTTTGTAATTTTGGTTGATGAATCGAGCTGCACGTTTCTGGATGTTTTCTAGAGTAGGGGAGTGGGGATGGGGAGTTGAGGGAAAGCAGGTTGGAAGCATGGATGAAGTCCCAAGTCAGAGGTTGCTATAACATAACTTTTATTTGCACACCAGCCAACCAGGAAACAGTGTCTGTCGGAAAAGACACAAGCAAACAAAACATTTAGAACATGAAAGCAAATGTAAAGTCTAAACAACAGTAATTACTAATCTAATAAATACAGTAACCATGTAGTTTACCTGTAGGTTAATATAATACATGATGGTAACTTTCATTTTCCACTGGAATTCATGTTGAAAGAGAGATGGAAGCAGAGCAAGAAAAAGTAGAACGATTCAGTGAGCGAGTGAGTGTGTGGATGTGTGTGTGTGTGTGCTGGATTGTGTGCACATAAATCGTGTGCTTGACTTTACTTAAAACCCGTATCTCTCAGAGTCACGGTGAGTATACAAGAGACAGCCAGTCAATTAACTGATGAACTCTCAGTATAATAGTATACAATAAAGTAACAGTGAAGAATGCGGATTACCAAGCTCATTCTTAACTAAACAGGAAGAGTGAGATAATCGTTACAGCAGTTCCACTTAAGCACACAACGAGATTGACAGTGACACGGGTGGCACCTAGATCCATGCCGTAAGCGGGAGGAAGTCAGTCATAAACTGACCGGCTCCAGCCTCAAAGCGTTACAGCATGTTACTGTTACTGACTAGCAGAGCATATCCAGCTGTAAACAACGTCATCAAGAATCTAAACTGAGGGTAGCGCATCAAGAATCTAAACTGCTGATCTGGCTGCGCCTGTCTGCTCGGTTAGTGAACAGAGACAAAGACCTAATTGCCCCCACTGACGCGCATCACCGGCCAGTTCGGGTACACGCACAAAGACCTGGAAAGGGTTTACAAGCTAAGTAGAGTGAAAGTCTGCACGCCCAAGACTCGGCCATACAAAAGCCGGATCAAGCAGAAATAACATGTCTCACAGTTTATACAATCACCCCTATGCACTAAACCATATTCAACTAGTAAAATGAACATTCTACAACTATGAAGTCAACATCTTCCAAGTGCTAGCTATAATATACCACCGATTTCATGTAGAAACATAGATCAGTAGGAAACCAAACATATAAGTTATGCCGCACAGAGATCTGCACGGCCACGCTGACAAAGTATCCATACTTTAGAGGGATAACTTTGCATCAGCAAAGCATCACTCAAACTGAACATCCAGCAATGGCAACATAACATACTAGCTACATATCAGCTAACCAGGGTTAGCTGCATACATTTTGGAAATACCGGTCATCCTGTGGCATAAAGGCTTAACATATGAACATACAAACAAGGTACTCTGACGCAGCCATAGCGGCTGCAACCAGGCGGCAATCTGACGCCGAAATTACCCACGTATTCAAGAACCAAAATCAAGGCACATTGTGAACATGATTACATTATAAACATACATTATTTACATCAATAAGAAACAACAGAACAACAAGCCATAGAAAAATAACTACTTACAGGCTCTCCCCTGATGAAAACATGAACACCGGCTGCAACAGTTAAACAAACAACCTGCCTCTGCAGGAACACTGGGGGAAAAGGGACGCTGCTGGCCCAGCACACAACTTTTAACACCTTAGATAATTGGGCCATAAAAACCCCACCCAATCAAAAAGGAAAAGGACCGGAAAGAAAAGGTTATAGGGTCATGGCCCAGAACATGTATACAATACACTCGGTTACATATTTATTTATATATATATAAGAAAACCCACAAAGAAAATGTAAAAGTAAAGGTAAATAAAAATACTGATGAAAAAATATAAAAAAAGAGAATAAGCCAGAAACAGCCAAACTAGAAACTGTGAAGCTTGTTCAGTTCAGAGTGCAATGACTTTTTTTTTTTGGTTTCATTTTGTTTTACCAATGCACCAGACTAAAAAGGAACTTTCAGAATCGTGCATGTTAATTTCCGTGGGAAAGATTGTGCTTCTTTTTGTACAGGGGAAGGAAGTGTTATACCTAGGCTTAAATGATGAACATATTCAAGTGCCTATTAAATGGCTAACTTCAACAGCAAACACACCTAGCATGTAGATGGTACAGCCCAGACTGACCATACATATATAAATATATATAACAACCATGCCCAATAGATATACTCAAGATTCAATGCCCAGTAGCTATACTCAAGATTCCCACCACTACGGCATTCCCAGGGCAAGCCTTTGTCTGCAAGAGACAGCTTCCTTCCTCCTTTTGTTACAAGATCAACCCAAGCTACTATGACCCCATCTCTGAAAACCTCTCAGGTGACGCACTAAATGGACACTTTAACCCACTCCAAACCAGCAGCCCAGTATCTGGGCCACCAGTGCTGTATTTTTCAAAGTATAAAAGACCCTCCCTTTTAATCCCCGCACCACTCGCCCTCACCAAGGCGGGGAGTTTCATGGCCCCAATTATCTAAGGTGTTAAAACCTGTGCGCTGGGCTGGCAGCGTCCCTTTTCCCCCAGTGTCCCTGCAGAGGCAGGTTGGTTTGCTGTTGCGGCCGGTGTTCATGTTTTCATCAGGGGAGAGCCTGTAAGTAGTTACTTTTCTATGGCTTGTTCTGCTGTTTCTCACTAATGTAAATGATGTATGTTTATAATGTTACCATGTTCATAACGTGCCTTGATTTTGGTTCTTGAACATATGGGTAATTTTGGCGTCAGATTGCCGCCTGGTTGCAGTCCCAAGTGCCACCCGTGTTACTGTCTGTCTCGTGTGCTTAAGTGGATTATCTCACTCTTCCTGTTTAGGTAAGAATGAACTTGGTAATCCGCATTTGTCACTGTTACTTTATTGTATACTATTTTATACTGGGAGTTCATCAGTTAATTGACTGGCCGTCTCTTGTATACTCACCACGACTCTGTAAGATATGGGTTTTAAGTGTAAGTCAAGCACACAATTTACGTGCATGATAACTGATTAATCATTTTGTCACGTATTATAGTAACCTATTAATCATTTTGTCATGTATTATAGTAACCTACAGGTAAACTACATGGTTACTGTATTTATTATAAAATTGCTGTTGTTTAGACTTTACATTTGCTTTCATATTATAAATGTTTTGTTTGCTTGTGTCTTTTCCAACACAGACACCGTTTCCTGGTTGGTTGGTGTACAAATAAAAGTTATGTTATAGCAACCTCTGACTTGTGACTCTTCATTCATGCTTCCAACCTGCTTCCCTCTTACCCCACTCCCCTACACTCAGTACCCACAACAAGTCCTCACATTACTACTCCTTGAACAACCACATATGAGTTATGACAACAAGTTGACTGCAGTCCCTACCTGGGAGTTACACTAACCCATGACCTGAGATGGACGACCCATATCAACAACATCACAAAGAAGGCCAGCTCCACCCTAGGCTTCTTGTGCAGAAACCTTCAGTTCTGCCCCCCTAGCTGCAGGAAAACAGCCTACATCTCCCTTGTCCACTCTGTTTTAGAATACAGCACTGTAGTCTGGGACCCATACCAGCAAAATGACACTAACAAACTAGTGTAACCGAGTGTATTGTATACATGTTCCGGGCCATGACCCTATAACCTTTTCTTTCCGGTCCTTTTCCTTTTTGATTGGGTGGGGGGGGTTTATTGCCCAATTATCTAAGGTGTTAAAAGTTGTGTGCTGGGCCGGCAGCGTCCCTTTTCCCCCAGTGTCCCTGCAGAGGCCGGTTGTTTGTTTACTGTTGCGGCCGGTGTTCATGTGTTTTCATCAGGGGAGAGCCTGTAAGTAGTTATTTTTCTATGGCTTGTTGTTCTGTTTTCTTATTGATGTACATAATGTATGTTTATAATGTTATCATTGTTCACAACGTGCCTTGATTTTGGTTCTTGAATACGTGGGTAATTTCGGCGTCAGATTGCCGCCTGGTTGCAGCTGCTGTAGCGTCAGAGTACCTTGTTTGTGCATTCATATCTTAAGCTTTTATGCCACAGGATGACCAATGTTTCCAAAATGATATGTAACTAATATGTTATGCTGCCATTGTTCGAATCTCCAAGGATAAAGCTGACAAGCAGCAAGTGCACAGCATGATACCAAAAACTGAGAGATACACTGATACTCTGAAACAAGCGCTAACAAGGCAAAGACAAAAAGTCTAACCCAAATGCCTACGGCAGAAAAGGCCATGAAAGAAAGAGACTGTACACAGATGCCTGTGGCAAAGAAAGAAAGAACAGACCACAAATGCCTGTGGCAAAGAAAGAAAGAGCAAACCACAAATGCTGGTGGCAAACAAAAAAATGGCTTCCCTAATAGTCAAGCAAACAGCTGACACCAAATGAAAGAAACAAAACAGCTGAAACCACCTCAAAACCCCAAACTGTTGCCTACCTGCAAGCATAAGGAGGAACACCAAAAACAAACCAAAAAACCCACCAAATCACAACAGTCTAATAGACTACTGTCTGCAACAAAGGAGTGGACGACTACAGTCAGAAGAACACAGAGCAAAAATAACTGTGCCAACGACAAACAGATGGAAAGCCCAACTCTCCATAACTAACTCTAAACTACCCCCCACGAACCCCACTTCCATCTAGAAAAACAAAGGCTGCAGACTTACAAAGCAAAACTCTAATCAGGACTACTGATAACAAAGCATTGGGATGTAAACAAATGCAGACGACAAGAGAACTACAAAATGGCTGCCATAATCAGGCAAGCTAACAAGCGGATTCGAAATGGCCAATAAACCAAAGATAAAAAAGAAAGAACGCATGGTGAAAAAGAAGGGGGAAAGAGAGAGAAAACAGCAACAACACTTTCTGAAAAGAAAGAGGAGGCAATTAAGTAATGTCAGCGAGCAACGGGACAAAGGCTGGATACATGCAGTCCATGTACACGATACAACCCACTTAGCAGTGACAACATGGCAGGGCAACAGACGCTCACAAACTACCCCACACAAAGAAAGAATAAGAGGTCTCGTTAGACATCGAGACTACCCCCCCCCCCCTCACCTGTACATTATAAATGAACTATATAACTCAAGAAACAAAAGGGCAAGCCAAGAGAAAAAACAGTGAATGGCAAGAACCAGTAACTAGCCCAACCCCAAACCCTAACCCAGGGTGGCCACGAAATCGCTAGTCTATTGAACTAGAACGAACAAAACTTTTTCACTTTTACATATGATGAAACAAACAAGGATAAATTGGGAAAATAAAACACCCAATAAAACTTAATAGGCAGGCTCCCTGATGAGATCTAGCCTGTTGTGAAAGCTAGAGTAAACAGAACAAAAAAGATTGAAACACCATGCACCTAACAAGGTTCGAGAAAGAGGAAATAAACAAAGGCCCAACTACTGACAATGGTGTTGGAGCTTCATCCTTGGAGATTCAAACTGGATTTTTTTCCAAGTCTGTTACCCTGTGGCTACTAGCCATTTTGCAGCGACTCCCCAGAGTGACTTAGTGCACATATGTGCACATGATTTTCAGCATCATGGCATCAGCAGCATTTTGGTACGACAGAAAATGCCTGTTTGTGTGCATTTATAACCCTCAGGTCATAATTTCACCTACATCATTTTATCTGCAAACTTTAATGGAAATCATGTCAAAAATCACCACCAACCTTGGACTTGTCCTTTAAGTAAACATCAAAACACTACAATCAAAACACTGAAGTCTACAGCAACATATGATATATAGACAGCACTTGTGAAGCAACATTAAATCCAGGCAGTATATATAAAATTTTACACACACACACACACACAAGCCAAAACGATCGCACACACATGCACACATATGCGTGCCCACACACACACACTCATACGCATGCGCACAAGTAAATTGTCATGGGCTATACTGCACACAGTTGTTATTATTCAACTCAGAATTGAGACAGTATGCTAATATACCATAAATATATCATAAACCTGAAATATACTGGGTTATTGTGCCAGTGAATTAAAAAAAGTAAACATCCATTAGATCAACACTATCACAGGGTGAGTAAAGCTGAGCCTTGGAACCCACAGGGCGAACACACTAAGTAGCCCAAGAATTTAAAACAGAAATAGCGCTTGGGATAAAAGATTTTTTGTACACATTCTTCCTGGCAATCGGCACTTTGTATCATCAGCCCGACTGGAGTTTCTGAAACTGAGAAAAGAGGGGGTGCTTTGCATTGACTAAGATCTATCTAGTTTTCTGTTCAACTGCTGCTGTAAGGTAGAGATCACTTAGGGAGTCTTGTTTCGCATGAATTATCTTTCCTGACATCCCAACAATACCTGCCAGTTTTGCCTTCCCCTTCACACCCAGGTTCCCAACTACCCAGGTTCCCATACCAGACAACAATGTTAAAACGCTATCCACTAGACTTTTGTACACAATTTGTAACAGCTCACAACTAACATCAAGAGATCTCAGCTTTTGGAAGAGGTACAAATGTTGCTGTGATTTTTTTATAGATAAGATCTGAATTGTCACTAAAACTTAGCATATTATCTGTCAAAGTACCTATATACTTAAAATTAGACACCACCTCAACTGGTTCATTGTTTACCTTGACAGGAACAAATACCTTTTTTTTGTTTTCCTTGAATTCTAACTAATTCTTTTGTCTTACCAACATTTATTTCCAAAAAGCTTTCTTCGCACCATTCATTCAAGAGTGAAACATGAAAAATATGTTGCCAGGAGTCTTCGTTTAACAGTAATCCAACAAGTGCCATGTCATCAGCAGGTTACAGCAGTTTGCAAGTTCATATAGTTAGTATACTATAGAAAACAACATAAGTGAAAGGACACACCTTTGAGGTGCCCCAGAATTCAGTGCAACCTCTTCAGACAGGTATCTACAGCACAAGGTTTGAGTTGACGTGCAAATCAATCAGTCTTTTAAACAATACATGAAGTGTTATATATACATTAAATGTGTGTGTGTGTGACTGTGCCACAGTGTGTGTGTGTGTGATACTGTTTTAATTGCTGTGTGTGGTACTTTAATTGTTTTTACAAGTATGTGATCTTCAGTTCATTACTATTTTATGATGACGTCACAGTTGTTCTATATTTATAACTATTATTAAAGTAAGACTCTTTTGTTGGTGGTGTTGTGTTTGTTGTATTGTTCTCTTAATTTTATGTATTATTATTTACAAACCCTCCATGACCACAACAAAATTGCCCCTTGTGGGATGATTAAAGCTTTTTGAATTGAATTAGTGGATGAGAACAGTAGCTGCCATTTACTAATAATGCTCGGCAAAGGACAGAGGTGCAAGGAGTTGGGTGACAAATTTTTCTCAGCATATTGATCCAATGCTACTACAAAAAATATTTCAGACACCCTTTTCTAATAATAATAATGAAAAGAAAAACATACTGGCCGGTGGCATGTCAGAAACACACATGTTATGCAAACAGGTAGTACTTAGTAGAATATTTAAATGTATAGTTCTGGTAGACTAATCCTATCAAACAAAAAAGAAGTATCAGGAACGTTTTCTTTTACTTGTCCAGTGAAAGCTTTGCCAGTTTCCTATCACAGACGTCTAACCTTGTGCACAGCTCTCTCCACCTGGTCACCCAGGTTTACCAGCCATGACTGTATCTGCATTGTCGGTCTCTTGCCAGTCGAGCTAAACATTTTTATTTTGGTCCTCCGCAGACAAATGGCAGTAATTCCAGATTACCTTCTGCTATGATTGCAAAATCTTGAAAAAACAAGGAAAAGAACTATGAAGATATAAACACCACTGTTTCATTCTCAGTTCTTTGTTGCTTTTGTTCAATGGGCTACTTGCTCCATACAATAGCACATGAAAGAATGTTTATTATCTATTAACACAAAAGAAGGCAGCACACAAAACAAAACACACATCCCGTCCTGTGTTCTCTTGTTGTGTACATATTCCTAGTCATTCTTTTCAGTTTTGTTATTCTTACCATCAGTAACGACTTCAAGAACCATTGTTTCCTTCAACACTTCCTTCACCTTTTCTTGTGTCAAATTATTGGTATTCTAATGACGTCAAAATGATTTTGCCATCATATCATGGAGCCAAACACATAGGGTAGCAAGGGGGAAATTTTTCCACTTGCTTGGTTGTGGGAACTTCAGCCACCCAAACACCTTGTGAACTGCACTCAATACTACGCATCAACCCCATCAATTGAACTTTTCCAAACTGTAACATCAGCTTCATAAAGGATCAGTCCAGAAACAAAACAACAAACAAGAGTGATTGTTACATGTAGCATATGGGAAAACCTGTCCTACTCTGGGAGCCTTGCCATTTGCTTGGCAACGAAACCATAGTGTGGGTTGTACGAAAATTAAGGACCGACATACTGTTGGCAGATCTTGTTTGTTTTGGTGTTTGCCACAAACTGCCCACTTCAAAATCCTCCTAATTTACATCATTTTGATGATGTCATTTTAAATCTATGTATATATTCTTCTTCTTTTTTTAATCTTTTTTTTTTTTTTTAACATCGGCTTCTTCTTGTCTGTCTTCTTAGATTCCTTCTTCTTTATCTATAATAATAATAATAATGTACATTTATCATGCGCTCATCAACACCCTGAGCGCTCACATGATGCATATTAACCTAAAAATGATATTCTATACACATGTAGAGCATAGTCCTACCAAAACAATTTACATAAAGTATTATTTTAAAAATATATATGGAAAAAAAAACTACAAACACACACACACACTGACTGTAGCAGAAGCTGGGTACTGATATTAGTTGGGATGGAAATACTGTGAGAAGAGGAAGGTTTTCAATTTGGCTTTAAAAGATGACAGGGTTGAGCGGTGTCTAAGGTCTTGTGGGAGTGAATTCCAAATGTGGGGTCCAAAGCAAGAGAAGGTGTGAAAGCCACGAGTCTTGTGTTTGTATTGTTGGATTTCCAGCATGTGTGCGTCTGAAGAAGAACGTAGTGTATGAGACAGAATGTAGACATGCAGCAGTTCAGAGAGGTAAGCAGGACCAGAACCATTTGGCATTTATAGCACTGAAACACATACAAGCGACTTTATACTTAATATGTTCTGAAATGGGAAGCCAGTGCAGTTTTTCCAGGAGAGGTGTTGAGTGGTGGTGATGGGGTGCCAAGAGAACAAGTCTTGCAGCAAAGTTCAGAATTTTCTGTAGAGGTTGGATGGCAGAATTAGGTGTACCCATGAGGAGACAGTTGCAGTAGTCAAGCCGTGAGAGGATATAGTCTTGGTTGCATCTTCAGTGAGAAACTTTCGGATTGAACTAATGCGTTTAAGCTCAAAATAAGCAGTTTGGCAGATTTTTATGATGTGCTTCTTCATGGACAGTTTTGAGTCCATAATGAATCCAAGGTTCCTGGCAGAATCAGAGAAGGGGATGTTGTGAAAGCCAAGAGCAATCGAGTCAGGGAGGGAGATGGTACAAGGTTTCAAGGAAGATGAAAAGGGAAAGAGAAGAACTTCTGTTTTGTTGTCGTTCAGTTTGAGCTGATTTTCCATCATCCATGTTTTTATGTCGTCTGTGCATGCATCGAGTTCTTTGGTGAGGTTTGGTCACTTCACCGAGAGGAGCGGATTTCTTGGAGCTATGTGTCATCTGCGAAAAGCTGATGGTTTACAGAGTGGTTAGCTATATTGGAGAGAGGCGTAGTGTACAGGACGAAGAGAATGGGCCCCAGTACTGAGCCCTGAGGCACACTGTACATGAGCTGTGATGGTGACAAAGATGAGTTATTGACTGAAGCGGACTGATTTCTGTCTGAGAGGTATGACTAAAACTATTGGAGTGCAGTAGACTGAATGCCAAAAACAGAGTTCAGGCAGGAGAGGAGAATTTGGTAGTCAATAGTGTCAAAAGCGGCAGAAAGATCCAACAAAAGAAGAACAGAAATGTTATTGTCCAGAACAGAGAGAATATCCTTTACAATACATAACAAAATGGTCTCAGTGCTGTGTCCTGCTCGATAGGCTGACTGAAAGGGATTGCTGAGGTTGTTTTCTTGGAGACGGGAGAGAAGTTTGTGGAGAACGACTTTTTCCAGGGATTTTGGACAGAAATGGAAGGTTAGAAATGGGATGGTAGTTTTTCAAAAGATTTTTGTCAAGTGATGTTTTTTTCAACAGAGGTTTGATGACCGCTGTCTTCAGATCACGTGGTACAATGCCAGTGGTAAGAGATGTGTGATGATGTTCGTGATGGTCGGCAAGAAGATGTCAAGGTTTTCATAAAGAAGCGTGGTGGGAATGGGATCAAGTTCACAAGATTTGGCAGATGCACTGTTGATTATCTTCTTGCACCTGACAAAGACAATTTTCTGTCAAAAGCGCTTGTGTTTCATCGTTTCCTTGTGTTTCGTCGTATAGGAGAGTACATTTCCCTAGATCTGTTCTATCAGTTTTGTCAACCTCACCAGCAGTTGTTCACTCATTCCTCAGAAAAAGAATGTTTTCTTTCATATTCATGAAATCATGAATGTAGTTGTGTTGTATACTAGTCTGCGACTGGTTGAAGGTGTCTACAAACCTCAACAAGCTTGTGTTGGTTGAGCCAGTGTGACAGAATTGTGTCTCAAAACATGAATGTGATTCAAATGTACCTGTTTGGACAAATTTCCCCAGGCTTCCCTAAAATGTTCGAAAGAAGGATAGACATTTCATTGTTCGGCTTGGCAATTTCAAACAATATCAATTTATTTCCGAGTTTTTTATGCTGTTTCCCTTGAAAACTTTAGGAAAATGAAACTATTTCACACAGACTTAAAAAAATAAACATTGACAAAAATAATTTGTGCATGACATGTACACAAAACTGAGAAGTTCTAGTATCCTGTCAATGTTGTCATACTGAAACGTGGGAAAGAGCTCATAAAAACAGTGTTAGTAGCACTGTCTGGAAAAGTCTTCTTCCAAAATTGTTGTAAAATCAATGGCACTTTCAATCACAAAACATTTAATGCAGATCATGTTTGTTTAGCCTTGTCTAAACACAAAAGTTTAGCCCCCAAAGGAGAGCTCCTTTAAAAGGGAACCACAAAGGGTCTCATACTTTGTACTTTCAAAACTGGTCAGCATACACCTTTCACTGATTTGAAACAGGCCTACACACCAGTTCTATATGACTGAATAAAATCTGTATAATGAAACCAACATAAAAACACATGCACAGACCATGGACTGAATTGTTTGATGTAAAAACTTCCCTCAAAATGAGCCATATCAGAGAGAAAAAAAAAGAAACACGCACAGTGAAACAAAAATAAATCTACTTACAGAGACCCAAAACCTCTCTTAAAAAAATAATAATAATAAAATAAGGATTTTTTTTTTTTTTTAATCCAAAGAATTCCATCTTTAGTTTTAGTTTAGTTTTGCATGTGTTGCAATTATCTCCCCTGATTCATTTACAGGTGTTCCACTCTGGGGGTGCTCCATGCCACATGATCCTCACTTTTTATAAAGCAGTTGAGCATAATGAACTATTCTTGTGTAGCTATACAATCTTCGGCTAAAATGCTCATTTTTGATCTTCCAGCCACAACCTTTCATTTTGGCTGCTCAGGCAGCATACTTCCCACAAACTGTACGAGACTGGTTTGGCCTCCAGGAGGAGATGGTCAAAGCCCCTTCCCATCATATCTTTTGTCACAAGTGTCATACCTCCACCACTAATGCATTTTATAAAACTTGGCACAGGAAAAGAAAAGCCAAACCCTCCTCCAGACATTCCTCTCTCTCTCCCCTTTCAGTGATGCCACACCCACCTGTGTTATAAACGATAGTAATGGTATACCTGTACACTGTCAGTGTGTAATGGAAGAAGACCTGCAGAACAGAAATTGTCAACTGGCTGACAGGCAATGCATAGTCCATTATTCCAGGTATTTTGGGTTTGCTAGGTATTAGCATTAGATCAATGCTTGAGTGTATGTAGATTGAGAGACAGGGGGTGTATGTTTAAGAGTGGGTATGTGTATTTCATGACTTTGAATTATTGGGATATGTGCAATTCAGTTCTTCAGTGTGAATGAATGTATCAGATCAAATGACAGCTTTAATTTCCCGCTGGGATGACTAAAGTATATTGTTGTTAATCATGTTGGGTAGGATAATGTTTTTTAAGTGTTCATACAAAAACAAAGAAGGGTCACATGCTACTTTGAAAACTTTCAAATACACACACTGATTTGAAACAGGCCTACACACCTGTTCCAGATGACTGAATAGAATTTGTGTAATGAAACAAACATAAAATGGTCTGTGTTTGCGTGACACAAACAGAGACCATAGCTGATGTAAAACCTTCCCTCAAAAAGAGCAATATTAAAAAAGAAAAAAGAAACACACAATGAAGCAAAAGTAAATCTACTGAGATCTCAAAACCTCTACCCCCCCCCCCCCCCCCCCCTACCCCCACCCCCAGGCACAAGATCAAAAAATTGTGAAAATTGCTAACACGGATCACAGACGCAAAGCACCAAGCCTTCTAGGGAGTCAAGAATGGCCCTGGGCAACCTTGAAATGGTGGATTTCTACCCAAAGGCAGAAAAATATCTTGCTCGATAGAGCAGTTAGGCATAATGAACCATCCCTGTGTGGCTATACAACAAAGTGGCTCAAGTGCTTGGGTGATTGGCAGCCTGAAACCCTCCTCATTTTTTAAATCTTGCTTTTGATCCAAAAACATGACCTGATGCCTGTTATTTTCAATAGCCCACTGAACCAGGGTGAACTTCAAGAGTACTTAGAGAAATTAAAACATGGCTGAACATTAACTACATCACAGTAGCCTACACAATAACACATATTGTATATTTTAAAACTCAAAGAACAGTTATTCAAAGTACAAAAGTTACATAATAAACAAACTAGTAATTTACACCCCTGACAATGAAACCAGGTATTTGCACTTTTACTCAACAGGAAAAATTTGCTCAACAGGAAAAACAAAGTTCTCTAAAAAAAATCTATATGTTTTGGGGCTAATAGTTTCAATGTATTTGGCATGGCCAAATTTTACCAAAGCAAAAAACTGAAGTAGTTTGTTGACTTTCAGCTTCATAAAAAAAAATTAAATGGTGTTAAGCCCGTTCTTAACTGGGCGAATGTTTGTTCGCCCGAACATACTTCGGACACTTCGACAAACTATGATTCGTTTCTTAATTGAACATTTACTTCGCCGAATATGGTTCGCACAGTCCAAACTTTACTTCATTCTCAACTGGCTTGTAATGAGATGCAAGCTTCGGCCCGAACTTGCGGCAGACAGCATGATCGAAAACGTAGGCTAAAGTCAAGTCAATATACTTTAATCATCCCTCACAGGGTAATTCAACTAACTACTATCTCATTCTGGGTCTCCAAGACAAGGCTGCGCCTTCCACAAGTCAACAAATAAACAAATTCCCTCTGAAGCGAGTGAAGAATCTAGTGACACCATCATCCATTTTTATTTTTGTGTTTTCTTCATTCACAGGAGAGCTCTGCTCTCAGCCAATCAGAGGCAATGATCGTCCAATAGGGCGAATGTTCCCAGAACATGTTGAGCGAAGGTTTTTGGACCCCGAATATAGCTTGGACGAATACTTCCAACTAGGTTCGCGAAGAAAAGTTGGCCCAATTAAGAACCAACTAGCTTCGCCAAATACTTCCAACTAGGTTCGCGAAGAAACATTCGCCCAATTAAGAACGGGCTTTAGATGTCACTGTGGCATAATTCCTCAAAGTCCAACTCTTCCATTTCAAATTTTATAAGGGAAGCACTTTCTTTATACATCTTGTAAATTTTTGACACAACTTTTCATGAGACACTGTTTGCTTCAAAGTCATTATTAACCTAGAAAAATCTCACTTCAGGGTGGTCAACAATGAGTCCCAGTGTGACTGATTACCTATGTCCAGCTTTAGCAGATTTGTCTGACATTATTGTCAGGCCTCATCCATAGCCAATGACCCCGCACCACACCTAATGAAGGGAACAGGATGAGGTGGCATTGTTCAGTACCTACGCACTTTGTTCTACATTGCTGCACACATATCCTTGAGCAATCCTTGACTGAAACCATTGTATACATGCTATTTACTTTGTTTATATTACTGCATGCGTAGTCTCAAGCAATTTTGGACTGAAGTCCTTGTGCTGTACTTTGTTTCACTGTTGTATGCATCCTCAAACAATCTTTAACTGAAGCCAGTATGCTGCATATGTTATTCACGTTGTTTTAGCGTTTTTGTGCTATTCTGAACACATCCTCAAGCAATCATCGACAGACATCAGCATGCTGCATTTGTTATTCATATTGTTTTACACTATTCTGAACACATCCTCAAGCAATCTTTGACAAAGTCATTATGCTACACTAATTATCCACTTTGTTTCACATTGTTGCATGCATCCTCAAGCAATTCTTGACTGAAGTTGACATGCCCTCTATGTTATTCACATTATTTTACACAATTTCAAACAGATCCTCAAGCAATCCTTGACTGAAGCGCTGGTGCTACACACATGCAGGTCCCCAAGCAGTCACTGACAGTCAGCTGAGGTCATTTTCAACACATACTGTCAGCATTGAAAAATTGAAGTCAGTAATGTGAAAAGATTGGGCCAAGATGAATCTGGGCTGATGCTGACGTTGTCTGGAAACAGAAAGTTATTATACAGATGAGTAGTACCAAAATAATACAGACACTGAAACAAATGATTTAAGAAACATCCGCTTGGTAGTGTTTGCATTTACTGCCGGCCTACTTTCATCTTTCTTCACATTGAAAAAAAGAGAGTATGTTTTCTCCATGTTTGAAGTTGTCATAATCAGAATACGTAGTACTGTTTTTGTTGTTGTTGGGTTTTTTGCAATACTGTACTATTCCTTTAAAAATCAAATATTAATAACTATGTCTGAAACACACACGCTCATCAATGAACTAAAAACCCATCTAAAGACTTCCCTCTTTAAACAGGACTTTTCATAAACCTGTGACCATAGGTTGTGTGCACATCTGCATGTACAACTGAATGATGTGTGGTAACAAGCTGAGGTTTTGTTCTGCAAAAAGAGTTGCACTGTACAAAACTAGAGCTATCCATTATTATAACAAATTCTAAACACACACTGAAAAGTGCACTGAATGAATTCAGCTATCCTTCACTCTCCCTACAATGCTATAATTAATGTTGCTCCATACGCGTATATACACACAACCAAATAATAATTATATGCAGAGGCAGTGAGGAAGAGATGTCTCTGGCTGAGACTTAAAAGAATGAACTGTTGCCATTTTAAAGAGCTAGACAACCATTTTAGAGAGCTCGTGCAACAATGTGTCACCACGCTTGAAAAAATACAACTAAAAGTGGTGATGTCTAACACAACTGAACCCAAAACTGAACTGTAGAAGAGGCAAAGATACCATATGTGCAAAGCAGTACATTTATGTCCAGCTCTTGTATTGTGTATCATGTGACCCTTTAGAACTGCCCATGGACCCTCAAAAAGTTGTAGCAGGGAGTACCACAAATCCCCTTAAGTTAAAATATTCACTAATGGAATATGGTAAGGATATTGCTTTTGGGGGGTGGGGGGGTGGCATAAGGTCAGTTGGTTGTCATGTTTCCATTGTGTTAAGCCCACCCACCCACCACAAAGGGGGGGGGGGGGGGGGCTGAGTAAATACTTAGCCAATTCTAGCAATCCTGTTTTTCTATTTCAGTGACCTTGAAAATAGGTCTAGGTCATGAAACTTGTATATGTGTGATATGGCAGAGCAAAATTCACATCACTTTAGCACAAAATTATGAAACCCTACCTGCCAAATCACCAGTGCATGTAAACACAAAATCATATTCATCAAAACTTTATTTACATAAAACCTTCCCGAGTGGATTGATTGAAACTGATCACACTAGGTGAACCTAGACTGACACAAAGTTAAGACAACTAAACTATGTCCTTTTTTTCTTGCAGGCACCGGTCATTTGAAGTGTTGTATAGATCACAGATGAATGTGTGCTTGCAATACCCCTACTTTTACACTTTCTCATATCTTCTGCAACCACACAACCACAAAAGAAAGAAATCTTTCACCAAGGCACTGTAATTTAAAATCAAATCACCAATGTCAGACTGTCCCATTATATATATGTCTTTCCTTCACAGGTACCAGTTAATCAAGTGTCATATGGGTATGCTTGTATATATATATATGGGTTCTTCTTCACTGCTGGTCCTAGTTTGGGGGAATCAGAGGTCAAAACTGAAATAGCTTACAGCTTATCCCAATTAGGCTGATTGTGTTCCACATACATCCTATTTTAAGGCACAGTTAAAAGAAAAGCAGTTTGGACCCTGACTGCAAATCAGGGTGGCTTTGAATATGACCAAGTGGAGAGCATAACGCATGTTTCGGTGTGACACAAAAGCATCCTAATGTAATATTTAGAACAAGAACCTTATTATTTCATAGAAAGGTTTTGAATAACAATCACCAGGAGTAACTAAGTGCAATTTTTAAGAGGGTTCATCCACTTAAGAGTAGAACAGCCTCCCCGCAAAATTGTGACATCGAAACATGCATGACATGGAAAGAAGTTTTCTGTCAAGATCAAACAAACACTGTGGACCATGAACAAGTATTCAGTCTTGTTAGTTTTTGATGCTGTGGACATACTTCACAGTAATATTGGAACACTTCCCCAACTTCTGCTGTTCCTTGAATTGTAACATGTGTTTCATGTGACATTCAACAATCGCTCAGGTTAGAAACTGTTAAAAACATGCAGAAAATGTATTTCTTAGGGTGTTTGTACACATTACATGTATGTAAGCATTTGTTTTGAGTTTCACAAGTTTTGCTCTATGTACAAAAGAGAGAGACACAGAGAGAGAGAAAGTGACTAGTAATGTTTACATGATTCAACTGAAACTTAAAACTGAATCACTCATCTTTCTCATGCAAAACAATGACAACTTCAAGTAACTTTTATTCACAAGAAGAAACAGTTGCATGTACGTATTTGTTCTGAGTTTTGCATTATGTAAAACAACAGCAAAAGTGACGACTAGTTTAAGTGAATCAACTGAAACTTAAAACTGAATCACTCATTTGTTTGAATACAAAACAACAATTTCAAGCAAGAAAAAACAGTTGCATCCCACACCGGTCCGTGGTGGGTGGGATTAGATTTGTCAGCCGCTCAGCTGGCACCCAAGCAACGTCATCTATTGCAGGAAATGAAAAACCATTCTGGTTCTCCCGCAGAAACTTTATTTGGGCTTCTCTGGTTGCAGAATTGAAGTCTAGAACCTAGATTTAACAGAACCAACAAGTGAAATCTCAGTGTAAGTTCCAGACCAGAGCACATCACAGCAATCAAAGTTCAAGGAAATGGAAAAACAAGATGCAGTAAATTAGTGTACATATGTATGCTGCCTGAGATCCCGGTCTTTTTCATGAATGCTAATAAGGTAATAATCAGTTATTGTTACAGTTTAAAAGAAAAATCGAAGCAAGTTACCATTCCATTGTAGCACTTGGTTCGACTGCAGCCCTCCACATCTAGCTTAGCCCTCACCCAGCTGCCATATGGGAATCTGAAGAAAAAAAGTTGTTTCTTCAGAACATCTTATAAATTGCATACATGGCTGGTGGGGGGGGGGGGGGGGGGGGGGCGGTGGGGCTTTGTAAAGCAATTTTGTTATACATGTACAGCAATCGCTCAGTGAGTAAATAAATCCTTATATCTTTTCAAGTCATTTGTTATACAAAGTACAGATTTTCAGCTTATTACCTGTCTGAGCTGTTGTCATCATCACATTCTCCAGACTGTGTTCCCTCAGTTGGTGTGTCACAAACAAGGGAGCCCAAGATGATCTCTGGGGAGCCAGGGGACTCACCATCTGCCACCAGGAATGGAAACTGTAATATCAAGGCATGGTGTCATTTAAAAGGAAAACTTTGCTAGTTGTGTCCCCCTCGACAGTTTGTATGTGGAAAGTGAATAAGAAAATAGTTAAATTATTCTAGGATAAAATTAATATGGCACTGATCCATAGAAACACAAGGCAGAGAGTAGCATAGGAAATTAAAGACAGGCACACACATAATTATGTAATACACTGATATGTATCTACCTCGTGATCAGAAGCAGTAGGGCTGTTTTCAGAAGATGAACTGCAGACAGTGTCAGCTCCAGAGGTGACTGGAAGTAGAGCAGGGCGAGATGATATGGACAAAGCAGGACTCGGAGGGTCATCAAGCTGATCAAGGGTGCTGACAGAGGGTGTGACAGGAAGTGGAGAATCATGATGAGGACTAGGAGTGGGGGTGGCAGGGGGCTCTTGATCAGCATCATTGAAAGGTTGTTCCGCAATCTGAACAGCACGACGACCACGGCGGTTGGCAGCAGGGGTGGTGGGAATGGGGGTGGCAGGGGGCTCTTGATCAGCATCATTGAGAGGTTGTTCTGCAATCTGCACAGCACGACGACCACAGCGGTTGGGAGGCTGGTTCTTCAGCATGTTGTGAGCTGACCATTCGCCGCAGATATCAAGATGCTGACATACATTTTCTCTATCTGGTGCCGAAGCTGGATCCTGACAAAACTTGCAGAAGCAGCTGAGGTTCCTTGTTGAGACCTTGTACTGCAGCATTCCACGGATAATGTGCCTGGCACTGTCTTTATTTCACTGCTGGTCTGTCCCTGTCTGTCACGCTGTATTGCTCCCATTGGCACATACACTACAGTCCGCCTGTTGTGTGAATGTGTTGTATTGTCGGAGGGCAGGGTCAGCTTTCTGGCACAGTAGCTGTGGAGGTCTGTTGCGTTGGATATGACTGTGGTTCCAGCCCTGATGGCCAAGGCTGCAGAGCGCTTCACGATGCCAATTTCACCATCACACACACTCTTCCCATGTCTTGACCCGAAAAAGTGACGTTCACTTATGATGCCCATGTCAGTTTCAGAAAAAGAAATGTCAACAAAGCAAGTTTTCCCCTTGTACTGGGATGTGCAACCGTCAGAAAAATGCACCATTTTCTGGAACACGAGTCCCTGCTCCATCAACCGCTGCACCACCAAACACGTGAAGTGATGCACAGCATTCGAATCGTGCTTCAGATCATCAGAGATGAACACAAAACTCTCTTTTGTGATGATGTCGTCATCTGGGCATCGGTAGAACGTGACAATAGGGTGGACTGTCACCTGGCTTTGGGTCCAGTGAGCTGCCTGTGCTTCATTTTGGAAATAGCAGGTGAAATTTTCCCCAAAGTCCATCGTGGTCACAAGCCATTTTTGAGGTACACCATGTGTCAGCCCACTGTACATCTGGTGCTGCCACCGGGCTATGAACAGGTGAACTGCAAAAGTACTGAGCCCCTCTTGCAGTTCCTCCAATAGCTGGTCCAGGGGGCCTTCTGTTTCAAGGAGCATCTTGCGGTTGATGGTCTTCTCCTTTCCACTTTTGTCGAGAATAACACTTGCATTAGTGGCCCACTTCTGCCACTTCACCAGCTCATCAGGATACAGCTCTGGCAGGGGCATTAGGTGCTGCCGTACAGCTTCAGGACCACAGCAGTCATATGCCCGATCAAGGCATCCTCGCTTTGGATAATGTGTTCCAATGGGAGTGTTGCGAACAGTCATATCTGCAAGCTGACTCTTGCAAGGCAACACCTTATCTGGCATGCCTTTCTTCAAACAGAACCCATTGATGGCTTTGGTCTTTAGATCAATGTTGCAGCAGTACTCACAGCAGCATGTGTTCAAACAGATGTTCTTCGACGTTTTTGTCATTCCAGGCTTCAAGGCAGCAAACGTTGAAAACGAAACTTTCACATTTGGATTTTCTGCAGAGAACTGTCGATGGGCATCTGTTAGGGTAGTTTCCATGTATCTGGTGGGCTGCATGGTCTTTTTGCTGACCGTCTTGGTGGTGGGATTAATCTTGGTGATGTCTCCTCGATTATAGAAGTCTTCAGTTATCTTCTTTGTCTCATCTGGTTGGGCGTCCTTCCTTTTCTTTGTTGCAAGGCAGTTATCTTCATTATTTTCATGACATTTCAGAAGAAACTTTCTACTAACTTTCAAGTCATGCTGCAGCTGGAAGTGTAGGCCTCTGTGTTGTTTGCATTTTTCCAGCAGAGTTTTTACCAGGGTGATTTTCTTCCTCCTCATCACCTTGGCCCTTGACTTGCATAGGTTGTTGATACCTTCTTTAATTGCTTGATGGGTTTGAGCTGCAGCAGTACGTTTCTGGACAGAGTCAGGAGACAGGACATGAACCCCCAATATTTCTAAAGCTGCTTTTTTGCGAGGAGATTTTGTTGACTGAAGACCCTGACACACTGTTGCATATTTAGTTGGCAAGTCTGGCAGTGTTGACAGTGTTGCTTTTCGAACAGCCTTCCTTTTTGTGCTGCTTGTCCTGTAGCTCGCTGGTGTTTCTTGCAGGCTTTCAGAAGGGGGGTCTTGTGCAGGGGATGCCACTGCAATCTTTGCCTGAGTAGCTTTATCCCTGTACCACTTTTTTTTTATGGCAGTCTTCTTGTTTGCCAACAAACTGGCCCTGTACTTTTTCTGGCGAAGGCGGTCTTTCTCATGACAGCTGTCTGTTGTCCCTCTTGTGCCAGTTGTGGCAGGTTTTTTCTTCTGTGCAGTGTCGCCATTCAGCTTTTGTTTCTCTCAGAATTTCCTCAGACGCTCATTTACCTTTACCCGCAGTTCTGCCTTCTTACTGGGTGACAGACTGTGCTGTTGATGCTTTCTGTATTCTTTTGCTCTTTTGGCTGCAGCAGCTTTGCAGACTTTGTACTTTTGCGGGTCCTTTTTCAGTCTGTCCCGATAAAGACGCTGGCGCCAAGCAGCAGGTAAAATGCCATCAGGGGGAGGGGGAGGGCTTGGCGGATTTGGGACAGCAACAAGTTGTGTTAATTCACCACCAGCCAATTCGAAGTCTCCTTGAGAAAAAACAACAATCCACACCGTCCATACATTTTACAAAAGAGGTCTTGGTCATGGCCATTCTGGAATACACAAACCAACTTCATTCTTCCATTATTCTTCCACAATCTAAATAATTTTAACAAGCAAAAGAACAAAGAAAGCACCACCACCCCTCCACGGGACCCTCCCTCCCCTCCCCTGAAAAAAATTAATCTTCAAATACAGTTCTACTCAGTATATTATGCTTAATTTTCCAGCTTAAATTAGTTAAGTACTAAATATAGTGATTACTAAAACAGTAAAAACAACAAGAAAAAAAAAAAGCAAGCACACACGATGTTGTTACTAAAAATAGGACAGAAAAAAGAAATAAAAACAAGAAAAAATGCAAACAAAACATCTGCAAGCACACCATGTCATGTGCAACGTACATTATATACGTGAAGTTCTATCGTTTCTAGTCTGATAGAAGATGGAAAAGTTACATTATTATTAATACTATAGCACTATCTTTCACACAGAAATCAAAACAAATCAGGGAAGATTTCATTAATGCACGTTTCTGCGACATGGTGATAATGTTTACATGTACAACTCACGTTTCGTGTGACAGTCAACTTCCGCCCGGATCCAGTTCTCACCAGTCGCCAGAAACGAACATTACGTTTTGACAAATTCTTCTCTCCTTGTTTATGGATTGAAAAATAATTTGAAATGACTGCAACCATTACTAAATATACTTGTTTGCGATCCTATGTACGCCTGTTTTTCGGTAATTGTGGTTCCTAACCATGAAATGGTGATTCGGCAAGAAACGAACGTTTCATGTGACAAAACGCAGACTAGCCTGCACGAGAGTGCATCGAACACACACTGAACGTTGTATTTATAAAGAAAAAGTGCTACACTGTAAAATACTAGTCTCAAAATGATCAAGTAACTATAACTGCTTGGTAATTCACCTACCTGTGTCACTTGGTGGCCTCCAAATAGGGAGAAACTGCGTTTTACCGGACGAAGACGACAACCGGTCGACGCATGTTTCTCTTCATCAGTGTTTGACGCGCAGTGGTAAATGTGCCAAAATCACAAATTCTTGCTTATCACATGACATGACATCATCAACAGATGTGTAGATACCCATAGTACGTTTGAAAATTGGGGTTAGAAGATATTTTTTGCATTATTGGATTTGTTTCGCGACTTTGTTTTTTTGCCGTAATGGATGTTTCACATGTGACACAAAATTGTCAATGCGATTTTAAGGCATTTTAAAAAATAACACGGTGGCTGTGGTGTTCATATCTCGGCATCGACAGTGCTTTGCTATTAATAGCAGCAGTGTTTTCCCCAGTTCGCATTGTTGATCTTGTGCAAGATGCAAGTGAACGCATGTTTCATGACGTGATGCATCATGAAACGTCCGTTATGCTCAGTTTCAACCATCATTGTTGCACACAGATGTACTCAGCAGTCCAGAAATTAGCTTTCTGGTGCTTCTGCATGTTGCAACTTTGCAAACAAATTAGATTTGTTTGAATATTTTGATCTGCTATGTAGCAGATTCCAACACAAGTAATAGGGTATTGCCATTCCCGTTTTTGGGCGCCATTTTTGCGTGACATGGGAGTATATTTTGCTAATAAAAAAAATAAAAAAACAATTTTTTTTCCACTGCATTGCTCTCATTGCTTCTTGGGTGTATAACAAAGGGAATTTTCTCCATTTGGTGTGAAAAAAAGGAACTGATTTACAACAAAACTGTTGCAATGTGAGTCATTACCAATTAGGACCAGCAGTGAAGAACCCATATATGATTTTGATGAATATATATAATATACATTTTGATGAATATGCTTTTTTGTAAGAGTATGTATGCGTGTGTATTTCATGACTTAGAATTATTGAGATATGTCTTCGTTGTGTGATTGAACGACAGCTTTAATTTCCAGCTGGGATAAATAAAGTATACTGGTATTGTTATTATTGTGATACTCTTTACTCTTGCCCATAACTTCCCTCTGTCAAGGTCACTAGAAGAAGAAAGGATACAGCTCCACAAGTCCAACCATCATACAAAGTTTGACATTTGTCATACATACTCAGTGTCTGGGAAAACTGCAAAGTGTTTGTCACATCAAACAGCTGGCTGGCCAGCCTAACAGCTGGTTCTTTTGGTTGAAACATCAAAGTGTTTGACTATGAGCAAGCTTTCTTACATCTAAGTTTCTTTTATTTCAGCTTCTTTTTTTTTTTAACCATAAAACAAACCAAAGCTATTGCTGATATCCAGATGGTCATCCCTGTGTGAGCCTCATACTAAAACCTCATTTACACTACATCTCAATGCAAGAGACAGATCATTTGTTCTACTTCTGTTCTTGTGTTACCAAACAGGTACATGCACAATAAAATATCAGAGCCTGGATTACCATTCGCACACTTCTGATGATGGTGGCTTTTGCACAGAGAGACGCAGAAGTCTTGGTGCAATCTCTCTCCAACAAGATGTGTACATGAGGAACATGGTCCCAAACCCGCCCCAGAGAGGGATGGCACCCTCCATTCACAGCAGATACCAAGTTGTTAGTAACCTGAAACAACATGAGCATCAAGGAGTTTTCTCTGCCACTGTCCCAACTCGATATCTGTTATTCCAGAATATATATGGGTCATTCTCCTAAAAACTGGTCAAAACTCTGACAGAGACTGAGAGGGTAAAAATTCAAAGTGTGACTTTTTTTAATGTTATTATTGGGAAATGAAAGCTTGACATCTCTTGTGTACATAAAATCATAAATATCAAACATAAATTGACAGGGTGACAGGAACTTGGTTAACTGTGCATCATGGTACGTCATCAGTCAGTGTCTTGTATGTTACAGAAGACACCAGAAATGCATGAACAGTCAGCTCAGTGGCCAGTTTTACTCTTGCCTTTTTTATCATACAATATTTCCTAATTAATGAATGAATATCTGTAAATGCTTTAAAATGCCTTCTTCAAAGTACAGACATGCATGAAATAGATCACACATTTCTTTTCCTTAGTTTTTTTCTTCTTTTTTCAAAGTAATCTGGATGGTGTTGGGGTGGGGGGGGTGGGGGGATGTGTTTCACTAACTTGCTCTGAACCTTATAATATACTTGTCAGAGGGATATCTGTTTCCTGCTTTCTAAAGTTAATAACCAATCACACTTAATTAGTAATCTCACATGTTATGTAGACATCATCACAAGTACAAAACGATATATAAAATTCACACACTTGAATCACTGACCAAAAAACTTAATAAACTTAGTATGACTGGAACCAGTATTGACCCCTAGGGGCTTTAGATTTTGTGATGGCCAAGAGTGGCAGCAATCTAGTCCACAGTCACCCAAGCCATATTCTCTGTGTAAAAGTGAGAAAATCTTTTCCTTGTTGCAAAAGTTTCAGTATTTCTGAAGATCAGTGGGGGGAAAAAAAGCACTAGTCACTCAAGTAGAATTACAAGCCAGCACAGTGAGTGCTCGAGAGCAGAGAATAGCACTATATCAAACTAAAAGCAATCATCATCATCATCATCTAGTAAAAACAATTGTGGCTTTGACCTTGAACATACCAAAATGATATTTCTGAATGACACTGGCTGATGATGATGCATCACCATACTAAGTTTCATCAATCAGAGATACTGTCTGGGCAAACATTCACTGAAGTTCAGAACCTGCATTGACCTGAAGGCAACATTTTCACAAGACATTCCAGCTTATGAACATGCACCGTCAACTAAGCTGGTCACCAAAAAATCAGCAGTTCAGAACATATAATAGAAACAGTCATGATTTCATTGTATGAACCCAAACTCAGTTATTGTGACCTTGACCTTGAAGATAGCAACCCATTTTTCAAACACGACACTGGCTTCGAATGATGTACCACCATACCGGGTTTAGTTACAAAAGGTTCAGAGATTCATATCATCCAAACTAACATTAACTGAAATGTTTAACCTTGGCTGTGACATTGACCTTCAACAGAGCAATCCAATATTTTCACTGGACTCTTCTTTGCTTATTATGATCTACCCTCAAATTGAGTTTGGTTGCAAAAGACTCATTGGTTTAGAACTAATAAAGGATATAGTAGAAACCATGGTATTTTGATTAGATATGCCCACACTGACCTTGAACAGCCTGGGAACAAATATTTGTCACTAGCATTACATCCTTCACCCCTGAAGACACCACAGTGCTTTCCCTTTTGTAGTAAAATAATACACTACACACAGCACAAAAAGAGGTCAAACGTTGCTGCCGCAAGTCAGCTGATGTGGACTTGTACATTAGGGTAGGTTGAAAGTCAATGGTACTAGCAGAAATAGCTCTTTTGTGTGCTTGCTTGTTACACCATTTTAAGACACCATGTCAATCACCCCTGAAGAAATGAATGTAATTTATTTTGTATCTACTCTCATGTCATCAAACAAGCATTAAAAGTAAGGTGAAATGTGGTTATCTATCAAGCAGCCGAAAAAGTGCTTTAGTTTCTGTTGTGAACAAGTCACAATATCGTGATACACAATCAGAAGACACCATCGGTAACATATGAGACACTGATTATCTTTTTGTTTGTTTGGAGCTGTTTAATACACACAATTAAAACCATTTGTATGTAAGAATTAGCCACCTTCTTTGTCATTAAAACTGTTTTTATTCAATCATAAACGATTTCAAGGAAATATCTGCAATCAGCTAACCTTCCCTTAGCCATGTCACAAATGATGGCCATGAAAATGTAGCAATTTTTACTGAAAAACTCACAGCACAAGAAATAATGATGCATTCACATATTGTGCCATTTCCCTTATTTCTCCAAACACATTACATCAGAAATATAGTGGTAGTTTAAAAAGTTTCACGTTTTAATTTCATTTTTATTTCACTGGGGAAAGCGGCACCCTCTTTGGTCCTGTTTTCAGGAGACTGGCCCATGTGATTGCACAACACAAATAATGAATAACATCAGCAAGGAATTTACTTTGCACAACAAAATGACTGCCATTCACACTCTATTCAGTAATCAATGGTTGCTGCTTTATTATTGCAAATCATTCTGAATTTTTAATACTGACAAAAAAAGAAGTGATTTTTGTGTCTGTTTGTTTTGAAGTTGGTGTCTCTTGCTGTATCATTAAATATATACATTAAAGCTAGAGTCAAATACACTTAAGTCAAAAACGGTTAAGTTAAACTTTGCATAAGTTAACCAATTTTTATTTCCCCGACCAAAACTCCTCTTTCTATGACTAATTTTACAGTGGATAACTCAAAAATGGGCAAGTCAAATTTCAACTAAATTGAACACATTTTCCTACATGGGTAAGTTGAAGCCAAGCATTTCAAGTCTATTTCGTTGTTGAATGCTCCTGGATTCCTAACTTAGCTGGTGGTCACATAAAAGCTTTGCAACATAAACCTACTAGGCAGGTGGCAGTTGTGTGGTATTATTTTTGCCAGTGTCAGTAGACAGCTGGGCTTTGGTTTATCATGCAAATACTTTGTCACAATAGAGAGTTTGCATATCATTGCATTTCTGGCATACCAGCTTTAGATCCTCCCTCCACATCTTGATCCTTGCACCCTTCTCCCGGCTGTCATACACTGCACTTTATTATTACTGTTATTATTACTGATCACTAATATATAAAAATATTGTCTGCTCTTGAGCACTAACTGTGCTCATGTTGCATGTGATTCTGAATGAGTGACTGCATCCTTTTTTCTTTCTTATAGTGCATTTTTTAATATTCAATGAAGAGGTGTAATCATAGCGCTAAAACTGCTGCCGTCTTGGCGAAAGTTCTGCGTACACCATACAACCATGCATCAGTTTACAGAGTCGCTTCATTTGAAGATACATAGGTAGGGTGCATGTGTGTTTATCTGTAACCTGCCACCTGCATTTCTGGCAGAAAGATCAGGATCTTTTACGTGCTAGTGCAGTAACATGGGGTGGAATGTACACCGAAATAAAAATCACAGAAAGTTGACCCTGAAAAAGATAATTCTCCAGTTGCTCCTGCAGGGACTCAAACCCGGGACCTTTTGATCACAAGTCTAGCACTCAAACCATTGAACTATACCGGCTCCACTAACCTTAGATGGAGAGAATCCTCCCATCCCCTGCATGAGTAAGCAATGTTTAATTTTCACAGAAGAATTTTTTTTTGTTCTTTCTCTTTCTCTCTCTTCATTATTTGTTTTGTTCCATGAAGGAAGGGTGTGCAGACACACATACATACGGAAATTATCCTGGATTAATGTTACCACATTAGCATGCAAAAGATCCTGATAAAAGATACCAAATCATACAATTATAGCACCAGAAAAACACTCACACAAAACACACACACACGGATGGGCGGGTGGATGGAAGTACTCTCTGAATCTGATTAATGCAGTACAGTCTGTATAACAGATACTAAATCACATATGGCACCACAGAATACACACACATGAGCTTTGTGTGAAGTGCACCTTGAGCACACACAAAAAAACAGAAAAGAAGGGAGAAGCATCACAGATGCTGCTACGGCATAGTCAATGCTGTAGATTTTGCACAGGAAAACATGAACGAAACCTTTGAAGCCATCAAAAATTGAAGCTTGACTGCTTCAATGATTGTGTTACAAGTGATTAATAAAAAAACAACTAGCATAACAAACATTATGATCAATATCAGGAGCTGTCAGTTTCCAAAGTGATGAAACAAAAACAACAAAGAAAAAATGCTTAACCTGAAGTAATTTCTGCAAGAAATCTGAACCAGACAGAGGCCCATAGTGCTCATGCAGCATGCCAGGTGAGAGTTACCATAGGTGACTCAGGTCTTTGTTGGACTTGTGTTACGTATTTCAAGCACTAATTAACTCCCTTGTTTGTTCATTTCTGCGAGGTTTGACTTATCCATTGCCAAAAACAGATAACTCAACAACAACAACAAAAAATCCTCAGCACATTTGACTTAAGCATATTTAACTATACATGGATCCACAGACAGTCAAATAATGAAGAGGTTTTGTGGCTCCTCTTTGACCTTCCATTAAACTGAGCATAAGAAAGCACTTTCACTGGGCAATGTTTTGGAATATTTGTGTACAACTTTCAGTTCTTGGTGAACTCAGCTTTATTTTATATAATCTAGTATCATGCAAACAACACAGCAACCCAGTGAACATGATGCATTGCACTGATACTTTTATACACATCTACATCTTTCCCTCACATTTTGATGCAATCTAATTTGAGTTTCCACACTTGCAGTCTTTGCATTATTTAGTATTAAATCAGGGATTGCATTAACACGTGTTTTTTGCTTATTTTACGCAGTTCTTAATACCATATATGTGTGTGTTTTTATAGAATGCATACACAAAAATCAAAGGGCTAGACAAGGCCACCCACAGAAATAAATCTACAAAGACACAGTCATAACAGTGCCCACACCTTTCTGTACTTGAACTGTCCTCCCTCCTTGCCCTAGTTTTCAACAGCTAAAGTAGCAATGTACATGACAGCAAACAGCAACATTGTTCATAGATTTCACCTTCACAAGGCTGTTTTTCTTATTTCACTTTCAGAACACTGTTTCAGAGCAAATAAAAAGTCACTGTCATGACAGGCACTACCACTATACTATGATAGCTGATCCTCTCTCTTTCTCTCTGTCACACACACACACACACACACACACACACACACACACACACACACACACACACACACACACACAGAATCAGCATGTATGACTTTGCAGTAGCCCTACCAGCAAATATAAAAACTATTGTGGTTTACTATTTGTATGAATTTGAGTTCCATGTTGTGTGAAAGGTTCCAGCTGACAGAATTTAATCACAATCAGAACATCTAGTTACATCTAAACTGAGGGACCCAGACAATCTCATTGATGGCAGATGCTCAGAGAGGGACTTTGTGTAAAAGATTTCTTAAGGGACAGCAGCAAGTCACTTGGAGGGCAATGGTGTCAGATTGCTACACTGCACATTTTACAAACGCAAAAATGAATGACCCATATGAGTTTAGTTTTTTTTTTTTTTTTTAATATGTTTGCATATGTGGTGTGCAGTTTTTAAAAAGCTAGCAAGACCCCAAATTAAATTACTCAAATATCTTACATCAGCTGTTTAACAAGGAATTCTTTGACATCAAAAATATCCTGGTCATTCTGCAGTTGGCAGGCTACAGCTGCACCCTGTATACATGGCTCTGAATAAAGCGACACTGTAAGCTGATGCATGGTTGTATGGTGTACAGAGATGTTGCACGAAGATGGCAGTAGCATCACATGGCACCAGCCATGTAACAACAGAGCTGTAACCACTTTGGTCTCTATTCAAAACAAGCTGTTGTATACAAATGGAACACAGTGGGTCTGGTCAGAAGCAGAGACTAGTGCTACAGTTGCCATTGTGAAGTGCTTAGGGCTCATCTTGAGACAAGGTGCTCGACACATGATCAAATAAAATATAAAATACAATAATCGCATTATATATCTTTCTTTAAACTGAGCTAAATCTTGTTCAATAAGATGGTTGCGAAAAAAGAAAGAAGTTATTCTAAATTACCTGAAAATACTCTCATAACCATAAAGCAAATTTACTTTCATGTGGGGAAGGCAGCCAAAATATAATTTACAGAAACAAAACAAAAACATACCAAAACAGCAACACTGAAATCCACAGCGATGCGCTTCAGTTGCTGACCAAGTTGTTCTATCAGTGCTTGGCCTAGAGGTGGAAACAGTAGTATATATGAACTGCTCAGAGTTCAGCAAGAGTGGCCAATTGATTACATTTTCATACAGAGCAACTCCTTTCAAATCATGACAATGATCTGACAATTCAGAGCCAAATGTTCCACACAAAAAATGGTAGCTGTCTGGCTATGACAATGTTCACTTCTCAAGCAGCTTCCCAGAAGTGGGTCTCCTTTTAATGGTCCTGTAGACCACAGTGATGATAATTATTCAAACTACAGTACTTACAGTATTTCTGGTTATTCTGGTAGTATTTTATACATTAATTTATGATGCATGTATGCCAGTGCAGAGTCTGTTCTTAAACGTCAGAATACTGTTGCATGCCATAATTATTCACAGAGCGCCATGCCATAAAAATGGCACAACTCTCCTACAGCAACTCCACTGGCTCCCAATCTGTGAATGAATCAAATACAAAACTGCTTGCATGTGCTCCACAGGTTCTGCCCCCTCTTATCTTTCTGAACTACTGCACCTTTATAGTCCTTCCCACTGAGAGCTGGGTCACCTACAGTTGCCACCTGGGCTTTCTTGAGTGTTTTTACCAGGGCTGCCTCCATGTCATCCTCAGCTTCCATTTCACTGGAGCAACTTGATCACCAACATTGAAGTCCTTATACCAGCAGAGACTACCAGCACTATGTCACTATGCTCCTCAAGATACAGCTGCATTGGGAAGGATACATCTTCAGGATGGAGGACCACCACCTGCCAAAGGTAGCACTGTATGGAGAACTGGCCACCATGACACAGGGGTACCACTGAAGAGGTACAATGACTAAAAAAAGATCCTCACCATTTGTGGCATCGACCACCAGTGGCCAATGCAAGCAGCCAACTGTAAGATCTAGTGATGCACAGTCTACTTGGCCAACACCTTCACAGACACCTTTCATGTGAAGGGTCAGCACAGAGGAAAAGAGGTTAGAGCAGAAAAAACATGACCCAACCAGACCTTCACCAGCACGGAAGAGTCTGCCTGTCTCACATAGGCCTTGTGAGTCACCAGCTTGTCTGCAGCAGATGCAGACCCCCACCTTCCTGAGTCTTTATTTGCAACAAATGTAAAAGATCCTGGTCATTCCACCAAAAGTGCAGGTGGCAGGTTACACCTAAAGATACATGCACCCTGTCATTTTATGACAACTGATTTTGAACTGGATTTCCCACATTCTGTCACTAGCACTGATAACCCATGCCTTCTAAGAACCCATAAAGCTTGCAGAATAGCACACCCTGGACTTTAACTTTGTTACCATGCCTCCTCTGGGATACTGATATGCTCGTCAGAAATTCTGGAGTCTGGTTGTGACTTGCTAACACCAAACAGGTTGTAACTTTGTGCTGACTGTTTAAGAAATATACACAAATCAGGAACCTTGTTGCATTTGATAACCAACACACAACAATGAAACAATGGATGTAAAGAAAATTTTAACACCATACAAAAAATTTAAGAGGTACATGCAATACCTAAATAAAGGGAAACTATGAAAACATAATACATAAAACTACAAAAATACATGCCAAGTGTATGCAATACCAAAAGGGAAACATATGGAAACAGCAGTCCATAAAACACTACAAAAATACTGAGGGGAAATTTAACCTGCACATACTGCTTGCACAGGTAGCAAGGCCTACTTGAATGGATTAGTTGAGGTAATCAGAAGTAGCACCAATAAGTAACCAAGTGCACTTCTAATTTCTACAGCACAGATACACAAGCCGTGTTAACACCAGGTGCAGACAGACCTGCTACAAAGAAATGATGGTTACCTCTAAATGCAATCCAAATGAGTACACATACAACCTTATGAGTGCAGGAGCCTATGATTCTGAATGGAGGATCACACACTAAGACTACCAATGGTTAGAAAGAGTTGGGGCAGGGGGGGAGGGGATTGATAAAAGACACTGGGAGGAAAGTATGGAGGCAAGGGGTGGTAGGGATAAAAGTTGTAGGGATTATGGAAGGGGGAGTGAGATACTGATGGCAGAATTAGAGGGGGTGGGGGGGGGGGGGGGCTTACTGTCCATTTGCTGTCCACCCAAAAAATGAGAGAACATCGCTGCTATGCTGTCAATCACCACCAACTTGACACAGCCATATGATCCATGCACCTGTGGATAGAATTAATATTGTGAGTTCCTATCCACAATATCTGCAAGTCAGATAAATGCTGAAGTAGACAGATTATTTTTAATATCCAGTCAACAGTGTAGGTTATACTAGGGTGATGCACAGCATATACAGCAAACAAATTATGACCAATTCCATCTGGCCAAAAGTGATAGACCAACTATGAACGTACAAAGCCAACAGGCACTCATGGGTAAATAATCTAGTATTCAACACCAACACATATACATGTGCTGGCTATATCAGCACAAAACGCAGTACAAAAATATCAAAATCAAAACAAAAGATAGTTCAAAAAGTCTATATCAAAGCTTAAAAATACAATGTAATGTGTTACATCCTCTCCTAAACAGGAACAGGTCAAACATGTGAATAGCCAGTACATAAACACAGAACAGGCCAATTCTCTTCTGTTCAACTTCAAATAACAGGACAGAGGGCGTTCATTTGGCTTTAGAATAAACTGCACCTACAAGAGATCATGTGAGAAAGGTCAGCCAGACAGCATATCTTGAAATTAGAAAACTAGACCTATTCAAGATTACTTTATTATCTCATCAGAAAAATTAAAATGTGGCTGAAGACTAACCACATCACAGTACACAATAACACACACTGTATATTTTAAAACTCAAAGAACAGTAACTGAAAATACAAAAGTTACACATTATAGATGGACAGATACTTTTCATAAAAACATAAAATCAACAGTAATAGTGAATGGACAGACAACCCAATGGTTTACAGTAGAGCGTGGGTGCCGACAGGGCGACCCAATATCACCATACATATTTATTTTGTGTGTTGAAATTTTAGCAATCATGATTCAAGAAGATAGTGATATCAAGGGAATCTGGATAAACAAAGTAGAACACAAAATATCTCAATTCGCAGATGACACACAACTAATGAACAATGGGGAGAAAAAATCATTTGAAAAATCAATAGATGCAATTAATAAATTTGGAAAAGTATCTGGCCTGTTTTTGAATGCGGACAAAACGCAGGCCATATGGTTAGGTATTCAAGAGTAAAATATATGCCGCATTTGAAAATGGTATGGAATCCAACTATGTTTAAGATCCTTGGCATATGGTTTACCCAGGATTTAAAAGAGTGTGCAGCAATAAATTATAAAAAAAAATTTGATGAAGTTAAAAAACTGTTTAAAATTTGGTCACTTAGGACTATTACTCCGCTAGGAAGAGTTGCTATACTGAAGTCACTGATTCTGTCAAAACTGATCCATTTGTGGATTTTGCTGCCTGACACCCCTGATAACTTTGTGAAAGATTTTCAAAAAATATGTTTTCAATTTGTTTGGAATGGAAAACAAGACAGAATTGCCAGAAAGATGACAATAAAAGATGTAAAAAGTGGAGGTCTAAATATTCCAGATATTAAAAAGTATATTCTAGCTCTAAAACTCACATGGATAAAAAAGTTAAAGATATCAAACCATAAATGGAGAAATATTCCAATGGAGTTGTATCCATTTCTTCATCAGAGTGCTACGGCCCCTGCTTTTTCAACCAAACTGTCAAAAATAATTCCTTCTGGTCAGACGTCTTCAAAGCTTATGGAATTTTCTGTAGTAAAGTGAAACCAAACTCGACATCTCAACTTCTTTCTGAACCTGTTTTCTATAACAAGAATATGATGATTGGAAACAAGATGATCAAATACACACAGTGGGTTGACAATGGAGTGTACTGTATCGCTCATTTTATAAAAGAAAATGGGCAGTTTTGCACTCTTGCAGAATTTAATACAAAGTTTGGCATGACGGTTGATTTCTTGACTTTTAATTGTTGCACCAGTTCAATAAAACAGTATATTAAGAAGTCTACGATACTTATTAGTAATAATATGGCAGATGAGGTAAATATCTTGCTGAGTACAATCTACTCTGCACCAAAGGGTGCAAGGCTCTATTACAACATTCTTGTAGACGACAACTGTATGCCAAATTGTTGCCTGAAATGGAGTGAAAAACTGAAGTCAAATATTTCTTGGAATACAGTTTTCATAAAAGTACAAAACATTAAAGATGTAAAACTTAAATGGTTACAAATGTGCATTATACATAGAATAATAGCTACTAATATAGTATTAAACAAAATGGGAGTCACTGCTAACACTCAGTGTGGCTTCTGCAATGATGAAAAAGATAGCATTGAACATATGTTTTGGAAATGTGCTTGTATCAGACGTTTTTGGACTTTGCTGGAAACAATATTGAAAGAAAAATGTGAGACAGCGTTAAATGTAAAATTTACACAAAATCTTGTATTGTTTGGAACAGAAATAGACATCAAAACTGACACTGTCTTTGACTTAGTGATACTTCAAGCTAAGCAATTTATATACAAATGCAAACTCGACAAGTGCTTGCCAACTCTCCCCTGCTTCCTTCAACTGATGCTGAAATACAAAATAGATGAATACAATGCAAAGATCAGCAGCGAACTGCCCACCTTTATCGTGAACTGGCTCTGTTACAAGCCTATTTTGAAAACAGAAAACTGATAACCTCAGGACATATGTAGTTATTTTAGATTTAGAATATATGCACATATGTGACAATCACTCTTTGTGCAAGGCAAATATCTGTCTATGAAGTACTTTGTCCAACTCTTTATCTGTATGGATGTCTGTATGGATGTATCTTTTTTGTCTATTATGTATGTATAACATGAGTATGTATATTTGTATACGTAGGTTATCCACTGTTGGTACGGGTGTACTGATATGTTGTATTATTGTGTTATATTTGTTATACAGAATTTTTTTTAAAGAAAAAAAGTTATCAAACTACGGATACACGTAAAAAAGAAAAGAAAAAAAATTACATATTAAACAAACTAGTAATTTACATAATTTACTCACACACACTGCTCTGACGACCAAACAAATGTATCTGCTCAGAAATGCTACTGACTGCTGACTACTGACTGTATTAGATTCCAGTATGTGAAATCGTCTACCATAAATATTTTTTGTGTGTTTTCTTTTTATCATTATTTGTAACTCTGTATATATTTCTACATTTAACTACACCCTGAGATAACTGTAATGGTTGATTGGGCGTAAAACACCAAATTACTTACTTACTTACAATTACATTTAACTGCTATGTATAGTTGCACTTTTGGGAAGGGGTGGGTGGGTAGGGGCTGTTGGTACTTTACTGGTACGAGTGTCCTTTGGCAGTGTTTAGCTTGTGAGAGCTTACATGTATGCACTGTGTGTATCTCGTGCTGTGAACATGCAAGGTCATTCACTCATTTCTACCAGATGGAAGAAGCTCATAATATTTGGCAAGGACATGGCTGTTGTCATCCACAATCACCCTTGCCTTCCATACCACACAACGTTCATACAACTGACCTTGCCACACACATTCACCACTTTATTCACGACACATCTGCTTTTCACATTCAAGCCACCAAACCAGCAGAGGAACAAAAAATGCTGAAACTGATTCAATACAACTCCAGTAGAAAGTGTGTAAAACAGATGCACTAACATCAAGAGATCTTAGCCTTTGAAGGCAAAATATTCCTGGCTGACATCTTTTGTGAATAAAATCAGCATTTTTGTTAAAATTCAGCTTGTTGTATAAGACTGTTCCTAGATATTTGTACGCACTCTTTCAACTTTCATGCCATCAATAAGATCTGGAATGACAGTTGGAGCTTTTCAGAAATGAATCAACATTTCCTTTGTTTTCTTTACATTCAAGTGAATTATCCCTGCACCAGTTACTGAACCTTTCAACTTCAGCAAAATAAACAGAATCTGAGTTGGAAAGATCTTTGACTGCAGAATTGCCAAGTATTTTGTGATTGGTGTTGTGTGCCTGAATGGACCAGACAGGCCTGTGCAAGAGGCCTAAAGCACATATTGTATACACTCTCTGCTGAAAACATAACCCATCACAAGTAGAGAGTATATCTCATGGGAAAAGCCAGTCTCCAACACTGGTTTGATGCCAGTCCTGCTTGAAAATGCCCACGCAACTGCCTTACTCAACTGTGTCATGAAATCTGGCCAAGGAAGCTGTGGAACATCAGGATCCAAATCAGACTCCTGTGCTGATGATGGACCAGCAGCTCTCTGCGAAAGGGACACAGTGGCAGCAGCCTGACTCATTTTGAAACAACAAATTATGTGATCATGCGGGGTGGTGGGGGGGGGGGGGGGGGGGTCTTCATGCTGAGATGGCTGGGACAGTGGTTAAATGGTTCTGGGTGGCCATGTGCAATCACAACTGCTGGAACAGTGTTGCAGAATCTTTTGTGAAAGCATTTTATCTTTCGAGGACAAGACATGCCCACCAGATCACAGCTGCAGTGCTGCATATTCTGCAGTGTCTTCCTTTCTTATGTGGAGTTTGAGCCTGATCATGCTGTCAGCTTGGAACAGTGGGAAACACATATGGAGATTGAACAACTGCAGTTTGAATACTGGGCTCTTGTTCTTGATTTCCAGCTCTGTGTCCTTCGGTTTGTGCATTGAGTTCATTGTGGTGACCAACATCCATGCATGCAATGTCTGATTAAATTTATGCCCTGATGTTTTGCTTTGGACCATGTGAACTATGAGATGTCAAACTTTGAGCTCACTCAGCTACTTCTGCCGTGGAGCATTTGTTGTGTGGAAAACAAAATTGAGGAAACAATGTGGTGGCTTTTGTGGACTACCTATCCCAAGCTCAAGAATCTTGCTATGAACGGATTTGCTGAACTTGCAAACAAGTGTGCAGAGAAAGATGCAAATGCTTCAAGGCAGTTTGCTGCGCATAGCCCTGTGTGTATGTCGTGAGAACTGTCACTGTGATTAAGCAGGGTTTCTTTACTGGAAAGGGGCAGCTCTGCTAATGAATTATTTTCAATACTGTGTACAACTAACTGACAGTTTACCTGTCAATTTGAAGCTTTCAAAAAGTGGTTTCCCTCACAAAAACGCAGTGCAAACGAATGGATTTAATCAGTTATGTGGACACACTCATGTTCGAATACATGTGTGCAACACTTCATGCTTTCATTCCATTTTGCAGTATGCACCTGATATTGTGACCATAAGAGCTCTGCTAAATGGGGATTAGTTGCGTGGACATGTTTACGCCCATTTAGCATGACCTAATTATAGTAATCACTGTTGCAGACAACAGATAAAGGTATACTGAAATCATATTTTTCTAGCCAAAAGTGTTCCCAGAGGAGCACTGTACTTGCCCAAAGTTCATGCTTTAATTTCAAAACAATTTCAGTAACATATTTCAATACTGCTGGGATTAAAAAAAATGTGTTTTCCATGACATAATTAGAGATATTGTTATAGCCTCTGGGAATCTAAGTGTCTGAATGGACCAGACAGGTCTTCCTGGAACATAGTGCTTGTGTGAAAGATCACAACTGATGTTGATCATCAAAAATTAGTTTTAAACTATAGTTTTGTGACGCTGTCAATATGTGTAGGGTGACCCAATTGCATTGCTAATTATAGCCAAAGGAGGTCAGTGCAAAGATGTCTATGTGCTTGAAAATGTTCAGATAGGATCATAGTACATACATGTGTGCAAAACGTCATGCCTTCACTCCATTTTAGAGTATCCACCTGATTTCTGTTTACCATAAGAGCTTCACTAACAGCAAAAAAGTAAAACCTTGTAGTTCACAGGGTTCCTGGAGTGCATGGCTACAACATGGACAGCAAAACAATGAAGTGCTGTGTTTGCATAAAAACTAAAAGTTGCACTGGGTTCAGTTAGTCTGCCAGGTAACTTGACCTACTGTGCACCCCCGGGCCCCATCCTACCCATCCAGTACTCAGCTGAACTAGTCTTAATTGTTCCTTATGGTGGGTTCACAAGATCACAGAAGTTTGCAACTTTCCCCAAAATGTATTACTATGCGTCGCCTACAGGTTATGCCCAAAAAGAAGAAATAAACTGAACAGGTATACTGATGAACGGGTACAAATGTGGACATCCAGCGCAGTAGAAACGTTGACAGGTAGATCTTAGCAGTTAACGTGATTTAAGTATGAAAATGAACAGGTAGGGTCATGAACGGAACATCCATAGGTACACAAGTAGTTGTGGTGACAGGTAGGTCTTTGTGGTTACACATGTAACCGAGTGCATCTGCACATTGTGTTTGTGTTGTTGTGTGTACTCTGTGTGTCGCTCTGTTGGTGTTCTTTTGTGTGTGTACGTCAGTCGATCTTTTACGTATGCGTTATGTGTTGTGATTTACACGTCACTATGAGACGTCACTATAAGTGAGAGCGAGAGAAGATGAGAGGGAAGAACAACGACCTCTCTCGTATGTACCATCCAAAATAAAATATAAAATAAAATCAGGACCCTCTGGCTGGGGCTCGTTTGTTGTTCCTTACTTCCAACCTGCAACTTCCACCACCGACCATTTACACACAAAAGAGAAACATGAAGCTAAATAGGTAAACAGGGTGTTGCAGCGCAGTAGAAACGATGACAGGTAGATCTTAGCGGTTAATCAGAATTAAAGTATGAAAATGAACAGGTAGGGTCATGAATGGGTACATGTATGGTAAGGTACACAAGTAGTTCTGATGACAGGTAAGTCTTTGTGGTTAAACAAATGAGAAGCATGACGATAAACATAGTCATGTAGCACAGTAGAAACACTGACGGGTAGATCTTAGTGGTTTATCTGAATTGAAGTATGAAAATGAACAGGTAGCTCATGAACGGGTATATATTTGGGTAGGTACACAAATACATGTGGTAACAGGTAGGTCTTTGTGGTTAGACGAAAGAGAAACATGAAAATAAACAGATAAACAGTCATGCAGCGCTGTAGAAACACTGACAGGTAGATCTTAGCGTTTAATCTGAAATAAAACATGAAAATGAACAGGAAGGGTAATGAAAAGGTACATAATAGGCAGGTACACAGGTATTTGTGGTGACAGGTACGTCTTTGTTGTTAGACAAAGGAGAAGTTTGAAGGTAAACAGATAAATTTATTTCCGGTTGGATCTGTAAAAGTAGTCCAGGCACTGCGGCAGCAACAGGAGTTGAAGCACATGTGAGAACATCATGTTTGGTCATGCAGTGGGAGGCTACAATACTACAAGTAGCCTTTTCTCAATAGGAAAAGGTTTGCCAATGCAGAAGCTGATAGAATCTCCTCTGTTCCAAAATCATGCAAAAGTGTTTATGATAAAGTCAAACTTGCAACAACAAAAATAACAGAGGCAAGGGGAAGAGGCTCTTGTTCTGTTGTATGGCAGAACTGTTGTATGGATGACTGCTTGAACATGCTTCAACCTGACAAGTAGATCCAAAACAATTCACCTGTACATTGGTAAAGGAATCCTGCAAATTGCCCCAAACCTCATCTGAAGCAAAATGTCACACTATGCAAACATATTTTCAGGTACAGCAGTGGACCTGCTTCACATGGTGAAGTGCAACTGCAAAACAGACTACCACTTTGCCAAGTGTTCGTGTAGAAAACAGGGCTTTATATGCACAGTGGGATGTGGGTAATGCCGAGGAAAAAGTTGCAATGACTTATTCATAAGATGGACAAGATGATGCTCTGAACATTTATGACAAATGCTGAAAACAGTGACTCAAGTTGGAGTACATAACCTCTGTCTGTTTACGCCAACAAAACAAGCCTGATTTTCAATATAAAGGCCATAGCTGTGGGAACATGACATTTAGAGACCATCAGTATAGCATCCCTGCATGCCTTGTGGTGACATCAGATTAGCAGTAGTTTTGCTAAATATTTTTCTTCCCCAGCGTAAACATACCACACCTATGAGTAGGAATAATACATAGTGCCTTTTTATTTGTCTCAGTTGTTGGTTTTAATCCATTGTGTGAGAAACGTCATTTTTCAATGAAATTGTTCTTTCATTATATGGTCTAATGGCTTTTTCACCTTTTAACACACAAATCAGAAAGGAGTTGCCCCCAATGTATTCAACTTTACAAGAGAATACCGCATTAGATCCTTTCAGTGAACTGTTTCTCTGTTTAGCTTATAAAAAATATCAATGCCAGTTATGGGCTGATGCCAGTTTCCAGTTTTCACGCACACCAGTGAAAATGTCATGCACACCAGCATGATGTAAAAAGCACATTTCCCCCAATATATTTTTCTGTACTTTTGATATTTGTTAGGGCTGGTATATGGTGTATACTACACTTAAAATTAGTCAAAAAGGAATTTGTTTGATCTGAGGGTTTGTTTGTTTTTGGAAATATTATTGGATCACACCCTCACAGTTTGAAATAGAAGAATATACATTGTGAAATAATTTCATCAAACTTCAGTGTTCAGTTTGTCTACATATAATTGGATTATACAGAACTGAGTAGATGAAAAACATGGTGTTGCAAAAGAGAAAACATACAGTCTACTACTTAAAGTCCAAGGTTTTTAAGTATGCAAAATGACCATCAAAGTGACTGACAAATGATTCACTAGTTTGAGATTTAATGAAATAAAAAAATAGGAGAAAAAAAAAATTGTGTTGGTTTTTAATCGATTTTATTTTCTGTAGGCTGGCTGAAACTGCTGTCTCAGGTTCTCCATCAGTCATGTGACTTTCTCAGAAGTGACGTCAGACTGGGGAGTCAGTGCAGTTGCCATCTTAGATTGTTCATTGAATGTGTATGTGTGTGGTCGACAAAAAGCTCTAACCATGCCAGCCTAGTGTATTGCAGCAAACTGTAAAAACTCACAAGCAACCCAAAGCATAACTATGCACGAGTTCCCGTGGAACTGACCTGCTGTGAGGTGAAAATGGGTCAAATTTGGACAGTTCAAACAAGCTGACTTTGATGCTGCGCCTCAGTCACATCTATTCATTTTGTGTAGCGAGCACTTCGTGATTTCGTAAACGTTATGGCAGAATACCAAATGGGGTTTGCTTCAAAGCGCAATTTGTAGGGCTGTCCACAGGGTAACCAACTTGAAAAAAATTCCAGTTCAAATCTCCAAGGATGAAGATGACAAGCAGCAAGCGCACAGCGTGATACCAAAAACTGAGAGATACACTGATACCCTAAAACGAGCGCTAATAAGGCAAAGACAAAAAGTCTAACCTGAATGCCTATGGCAGAAAAGGTCATGAAAGAAAGAGACCGTACACAAATGCCTGTGGCAAAGAAAGAACAGACCACAAATGCCTGTGGCAAAGAAAGAAAAACCACAAATGCTGGTAGAAAATGAAAAATGGCTGCCCTAATCAGTCAAGCAAACAGCTGACACCAAATGAAAGAAACAAAACAGATGAAACCACCTCAAAACCCCAAACGGTTGCCTACCTGCAAGCATAAGGTGGAAAAAACACACACACAAAAACACCACCAAATCACAACAGTCTAACAGACTACTGTCTGCAACAAAGGAGTGGATGACTACAGTCAGAAGAGCACAGAGCAAAAATAACAGTGCCAACGACAAACAGATGGAAAGCCAAACCATAATTAACTTTAAACTAACCCCTCACTAACCCGGCTTCCATCTAGAAAACAAAGGCTGCAGACTGATAAAGCAAAACGATAATCAGGACTACCGATGACAGGATGTAAACAAATACAGATGACAAGAGAAATGCAAAATGGCTGCCATAATTAGGCAAGCTAACAAGCGGGTACAAAATGGCCAATAAACCAAAGATAAAAAAGAAAGAATGCATGGTGAAAAAGAAGGGGAATTGAGAGAAAACAACAACTACAATTTCTGAAAAGAAAGACGGGGCAAGTAATGTCAGCGAACAACGGGACAAAAGCTAGATACATGTAATCCATGTCAGACACGATACAACCCACTTAGCAGTGACAACACTGCAAGGCAACAGACGCTCATGAATATCCCACACAAAGAAAGAATGAGCAGTCTCGTTAAACACTGAGACTACCCCCTCACTCGTACATTGTAAATGAATAACTCGAGAAACAAAAGGGCAAGCCAAGAGAAAAACCAGTGAATGGCAAGAGCCGGTAACTAGCCCAACCCCAAACCCTAACCCAGGGAGGCCACGAAATCGCGTCTATTAAAGTAGAACAAAACTTTTTCATTTTTACAGATGATGAAACAAACAAGGATAAACTGGGAAAATAAAACACCCAATAAAAGGCAGGCTTCCTGGAGGTCCAGCCTGTTGTGAAAGCTAGAGTGACTAGAACGAAAAAGACTGAAATGCCACGCACCTAACAAGGCTCAAGAAAGATGAAATAACAAGGAGGAAATAAACAAAGGCCCAACTACTGACAATGGCGTCAGAACTTCATCCTTGGAGATTCGAACTGGATTTTTGTCCAAGTCAGTTACCCTGTGGCTACTAGCCATTTTGCAGCGACTCCCCAGAGTGACGTAGTGCGCATATGTGCACATGATTTTCAGCATCATGGCGGTGCTTTCGGTACGACAGAAAATGCCTGTTTTCATGCATTTTTAACCCTTAGATCACAATTTTACCTACATCATTGTTCTCAGCAAACTTTAACGCAAATCACGTCAAAAATCACCCCAAACCTTGGACTTGTCCTTTAAGAACAAAGAAAGCCCAGGTGTGTGCTGTTCACTTCCAAGCTGGTGAATAAATTTGTATGCTAATATTTTTGATTGCAAAGGACCTGAAAATAGAATGGAGAAGCTTCAGAATATGTGCAAATGGAGACATGAGGTATTTGCCAACTCTCTATGAGTCTATATCAAATAGAAAATTCATGCAATCAAGTACCTGAGAAATTGAAACCAGAAACTTGGTTATCATTGGGACTGTTACCAGAGCTTTACAAAATTACTAATCTCCTAAATCTTCCACAGATGATCCTGAAACAAACTGAATCTTCCACAGATGATTCTGAAACAGTTCAGTAACCTAGAAACTCTGGGTGGTGATAGCTCAGTGGGTAGAACATCCAACTGAAAAAACAGGCCAATACTGACACGTGTTCGAGTGCCCAGTGCAGCAAGGGATTTTTCTCCCAGAGTCAAACTTTTAGTGCAGACTCTCTTATGGAGTATTTGACTGTGTGCAATCACATGCATCAACATCTGTGCACACATTAAAAATCTCAAACAGTGGCAGCCATAACATTGTTTAGGATACACAAAAATACTACACAAACTGATAGTTCGATCCACAGGTTTCTCACTGAAGATGCAGCCAAGACTCTTGTTACTTCCTGTATCCTCTCACGCCTTGACTACTGCAACTGTCTCCTCATGGGTACACCTAATTCTGTCATCCAACCTCTCCAGAAAATCCAAAACTTTGCTGCAAGACTTGTTCTGCTGGCATCCCGCCACCACCACTCAACACTTCTCCTGGAAAAACCGCATTGGCTTCACATTTCAGAATGTATTAAATATAAAGTCGCTTATATGTGTTTCAATGTTATGAATGGTTCTGGTCCTGTTTACATATAATACCTGATGTAAATTGTTTTAGCAGGTGCTCTACTTGTGTACAGAATATTGTATTTAGGTTAATATGTATCATGTGAGCGCTCAGGGCGTTGATGAGCACATGACATTGATAATGGACATAATTATTATTATAGGATGGGTAGTGCTGCTTTTGCGCTTCTGTGCTCTTGTGGCCCAGGTATGGTGACCCAAATTTCCCACAAGGGGCAATAAAATATCAAATAAAAATTATTTTACATTATTATGTGCTTTGAAGGACACAAAGCAGCTAAATTCAGGTTACAGAGCAGAGAAACTGAAGAAGAAAAGAGAGTAAAGTGAGAAACACAATTGCTAAAGCCTTTGAAAAGTCCAAAAACCTGCTATGACCCCCAACTTCTTTTGGCAGTCTGATGTCCTGCCTATATTTCCCTGAAAACAGTTCTAACTTATCTCTTGTCTGGTAGGGCAGAGGATCATGCAGCAAATTTTTGAAGGATTGTGAACTCTCTGGGACACGACATCTGTAGAGCAGTTACAAAAGGGCAATGGAAGCAACCAAAGCACACACTGATCTGCAGGACTTTGAGATATCTGTTTAGAAGTTGAGAACTACTTTTATGATTATGCTCGATCACTCTAAAACTACACAGATTCACCATGGAGCTTAAAACAGCCATTGCCAAAGCAATGCAGGAGTTCTCAAGCCTGTTTTCCACTGAGATTGTTATAAACCCTGCTGCACCATTGGTGTTTCACTCTAAATTTGGTACCTTTGATCATTCTCAAGGGGCAGAGCTCTACAGACCATTCCCACAAGCGAGGCGTGAGTTTGGTACAAGTATTGCCCCTTGCTGACTGGTACATTTACAATCTGCCATACAAAGGCACAAACACACTCAAACACAGTTGGCATACATGCGCCAATAGGAGACTTTGATCAGGAACGAAAAATTAAAGATTACAAAATAAATTAAAGGCACACTGCTGATAGGGTTTGGGCTGTATGTCTCATTGTCTGGAGCGTAGAAACAGTAATGATAGCACATAGACTTGGTGATTTTGTTGTGAATCATCTTTAAATATACAACCCCACCCAATTTTTAAAAACATCAGGATACTGAAAGAATTCTGTCCAAAATAAAGTAAATAAAATAGTATAAAACAAAGCTGTGCAGATTATAGTGGCAAACATGTAGTCACTTTTTGGACCACTTAACTTTCTGCAGTTTCTTGTCGCAGTTAATCCTTTCCTTTGTAGTTCAAATAGCACAAACGGTATCCTTCCCCATGGTAGTTATTTGTTAGTACTACGGATGATCGAAACTGCCTTCACTCAGGCAACACCCAGTAGTCCTAACATGGCCGCCGGAACGTCCCAGTCAACAAACTTCCACCTTACGCAGGGGCAGAGCACTCTAAAATTTCCTCTCATGGGAATGGTCTATTCACACAGCTCAAAGACAGTGAGGGGGAACAACATGGTGGAACTCAAATAAGTGAAACTGCTATGCATCCTTAACAAAACCCAGAGAAGATCCCAGAAACAGAGTGGCGGAGTGTGCCTCAAACACCATGGACGGCAAAACAAGTTGAGATTTACCACATTGCTCTCCCACAATATCTTGCAGCATCATTCCATGAGCTGCATGAACAGAGCCCTGTCCCTCCAGCATATTAAAGAACTGGACAAAGTTATCAGATTCAGAGTGAAACACTAATATAATGGTGCAGCAGAGTTCACAAATATCTCAGTGGAAAGAAGGCATGTATGTTTGATTTCTTCTGTTTTGTTATTTTGTTCTGTAAATAACTTTTACTACCGTTTGTGCAGGACTTGCAAGGGGATATATAGTAATGGGACACATATCTGAACAAAGTTCAATTGTCAGAATGTGGTCAGCAGTGCATCTTTTCAGGACAAAATGAAACAGGGGGTTTGCCCATAGACTACAGCTGCAGAGGGAATGTGAGGAACATGCCAACTCAATACTAACGGAAGATGCATGCAATCAAGTACCTGAGGAATTGAAACTACAAAAAGCAGAACATGGTTATCACCAGGACTGTTACCAGGGCTTCAGGACCTTGAAGAGGCACATAGGACAGCTTTTACAAATATTTGTGATTTGATTGAAAAAAAATCATCTTGGGTCCGCCCCAAAAATCATCTTGGGTCAAAGAACAATCTGATTGAAAAAGAAATCATCTTGGGTCCAAGAATCATGCAACTTGCTGAAAGACACAAAGCAAATAAATGCAGGTTACAGACAGAGAAAGTGAAAAATTAAATTAGCAAAAAGTGATATCTGCTAGCAGAAATTGTCATTTTGTTCCCTGAACAGTGCAAGACAGCTTCAATCAATTTTTTTTTTGGTGCTGCACAGCCAGCTTGGAGTGTGTATCAAACTGACTGTCATGGTGGACCAGCCCCAAAATGTTTTCAACAAGGGTCAAATATGTGAGCAAATCATTCAAAGGCTTATAAAGCTTCAAGTAATGTACTAAAAGAAATTGTTCAATTAATTTAAGAGAACTATCAGTAACACGTAGCTTTGCAAACAAAACTTATTAAACTGTCACATCTTGTGGCCTAGAACAGCAACTTTGATATGTTTTGTCAGTACTGTTTAAATGTGAGGAATCTGCATGCTTGCAGAACACTTGCTGACATAAATCATACATTGCGTACAATTCTGACATGAGTGCTAATCATGTTTTTACTCTTGCATATGAACTTGGCTCAGCTGAGCAGTTACAAAAGGGCAATGGAAGCAACCAAAGCACATACTAATCTGCATGACTTTGGAACATCAGTTCAGAAGTCATGAACTGACTACAGTAGAATACGCTTGACAAAATAATTAATAATCAAGCACATAAATCGGGTGCTTGACTTACACTTAACCCCCGTATCTCACAGAGTCGCGGTGAGTATACAAGAGATGGCCAGTCAATTAACTGATGAACTCCCAGTATAATATAGTATACAATAAGGTAACAGTGAAGAATGCGGATTACCAAGCTCATTCTTAACTAAACAGGAAGAGTGAGATAATCGTTACAGCAGTTCCACTTAAGCACACAATGAGATGGATAGTGACACGGGTGGCATTTGGGACCATGCCGTAAGCAGGAGGAAGTCAGTCATAAACTGACTGGCTCCAGCCTTGTTACTCAAAGCGTTACAGCATGTCACTGTTACTGACTAGCAGAGCATATCTGTGAACAACGTCAAGCGTCTTACTAATGCGGGTAGTGCATCAAGAATCTAAGCTGTTGATCTGGCTGCGTCTGTCTGCTCAGTTAGTGAACGGTTACAAAGACCTAATTGCCACCACTGACACGCATCACCAGCTAGTTTGGGTACATGCACAAAGACCCGGAAAGGGTTTGCAAGCTAAGTAGAGTGAAAGTCTGCACGCCCAAGACTCGGCCATACAAAAGCCAGATCAAAACAGAAATAACGTCTCACAGTTTATACAATCACCCCTATGTACTAAACCATATTCAACTAGTAAAATGAACATCTCACAACTATGAAGTCAACATCTTCAAAGTTTTAGCCATGATATACCACCAATTTCATGCAGAAACAGAGATCGGTAGGAAACTAAACAAATAAGTTATGCCGCACTGACAAAGTACCCATACTTTAGAGGGATAACTTTGCATCAGCAAAGCATCACTCAAACTGAACATCCAACAATGGCAACAAAACATACTAGCTACATATCAGCTAACCTTGGTTACACCGGTCATCCTGTGGCATAAAGGCTTAACATTCAAACGCACAAACAAGGTACTCTGACGCCATGGCGGCTGCAACCAGGCGGCAATCTAACACCAAAATTACCCACGTATTCAAGAACCAAAATCAAGGCACGTTGTGAAAATGATAACATTATAAACATACATTACTTACATCAATAAGAAACAAAAAAACATACATTATTTACATCAATAAAAACAACAGAACAACAAGCCATAGAAGAATAACTACTTACAGGCTCTCCCCTGTGATGAAAACATGAACACCGGCCGCAACAGTAAACAAACAACCTGCTTCTGCAGGGACACTGGGGGAAAAGGGACGCTGCTGGCCCAGCACACAACTTTTAACACCTTAGATAATTGGGCCATAACCCCCCCCCACCCAATCAAAAAGGAAAAGGACCAGAAAGAAAAGGTTATAGGGTCATGGCCCAGAACATGTTCACAATATACTCGGTTACATATCTATGAGGATTTATAACAATAAAATCATGTTACTATGGGTTAAGACATGCATTCTTATTATCTTGTTGGATATGGGGGGGTATGGGACAAACATCCAGGACTGTGACAACCAGACATGTCACAGGATCCCAAAATTAAGTTGAGAATAAACCCAAGACCCTACCGTGATGTTCTGAAGAATCAACAAAAAGCATGGTAAAGAACTTTTAACACAAAAAGACAGGGCATATTTTCTTCATTTCTTAGATTTTCCACATTAGAAGTATATTTTTTCCCCTCTCTCCCTTACTGTTCTTTATAATGTGAGCAAGCGCTCTTTGTACACGTTTTTACGGCAACCCCCCTCCCCTCCCCCAGTTATCAGATCCATGCGATTTCATTACTGTACTGTTAGTAACCCGGGAACCGGAGCAGACGACGCTTTTGTTTTGAAGCGCTACGTGTAGCATAACACCACATGGCCTTCACACAGCCGACTGGTGATAACTGCCGGTGCGCACCAGTTTCAAACCTGTTTTCTCCCTTAGTATTTTGACCCTTGTTTGTTGACCTACTCCTTTTTATGCACCAAGCCATGTGTAACATAATTTGGCATCTTGGAATGTGTACACATTTCTTTAGACGCAGAATCGAGCTTCATCAGTAGCCGATGCCTCTCTAGGTCTATTCTTTTTATAGCCATCGTATGTATGGCATGTTCTCTGTTTAGGACTCATGAATAGTAGTAAATCGTTGTTTTGACTCGATTAAAGTAATTATGTGTCAATCAATGCTTTGTTGTATAGTATTTTGCTTAGCTTTGTGTTTATTTTGGGTTGAAATTAACTTATTAAGTACTGTGTACTGTAGAAGCTAAGCTGTATTCATAGACTACTTGATATCACTTTATCAGCGATGCTGCAGCTAAACAGCACACCCCAGGCGAAAGTTCATGTTGATTGTTTTAGTGCTCGTCTTTGAGTGTGTCTTGCTTCTCATGCAGAGCGTTGTATTGTAATTGTTATGTATCATTTTAACTGTGGGAGCGTGCTCTTTATTCTGATGTACATTTTATTGACATTTAATGATTTATATCTTGTACATTGTGTTAGCTGTGATTTAGTTGTACGAATCTGTTTATAGACAGACGCAAGTCACGCTTCCCACTCTTGTTGTAAATGAACTAAGTCGTATGTGTACATTTTGTTTATGTGGTTTAAAAGATTGCAACTTTAGCTTTTATTTGATGTTTTTCGTGGTTTGTTTAGTTTAGTTATTGTAGAGGAAACTGTATTTGTGCGGGCCAAGGAAACGCAACTGTCAGCCATTTTGTGGTCCAGAGGGGCGATTTGATTGTAGCGATAGTGTGTGTTCTTTGCGGCCTGCGCTGCTCTCTTATCTATGCGTGTGAGTGAGGAATTTGGGGGTGCTGAAAATTGTCTGCTGATGTACAATAAAACCTGACTGCTGCCTCCACCTGCTGTGATCTCGCTTTTTGACTGACTCTGCTGCCTGTGTCCTGTCCTTCTACCACTCCACACCATTACAATAAGTATTGATTGCTTTCTGTTGTTGTTGCTTTTTTCTTGCTTTTCCAATACTGGTATTTAATTGATCAGATGTTCTACTGCCTTATTTACTGGTTGTATGCTCATAATGTACAACTGAGTGATGTATGCATGTGTACATCTGGCACTGTGAACACACTATGTTTTGTGTGGAAATTCTCATGTATCAAATTTCACTCACTCATTCATGCCCATATATATATATATACACACACACATAGACATACATATATGATGCCTGTAATTTTATATTTACTCATCAGTAGCTTCCCAAGGACTAGCTGTTAGATGGGTTCTGACTGAACCTAAACTGCAATCCTTGTAAAATAAAGTTTCAGAGCTTGAGTCAGACACACAGAGAGACTGAGGTTTTCGAGTGACTGCTCATTTGAGACCTATTTTATACACCTATAAAACTACACCCAGTCCTTCCAACTGTTTGTGAGAGTGCCCTCCCCCCTTTTTATATTTTGTTGTTGTTGCTCCCTCTCCCTTACTGTTCTTTATAATATAAACAGTGACTGCTTCTATTTTCTTTTCCAATACTAGTCATATGAACTGATCAGATGTTCTGCTGCTTTATTTGCTGGATGTATGCTCATAATATGTAATCGAATGATGTATGGCGTGTGTTTATCTGGCACTGTGAACATGCTATGGTTTGTGTGGAAATTCTCATGTATGTTTCACTCACTCATTCATGCCTATATGTATATATATAAATAATGCCTGTAATTTGATATCTACTCATCAGTAGCTTAGCAAGGACTAGTGACTGAACCTAAACAACAATCCTTGTCAAATAAAGTTTTTGAGTTCGAGATTGAGTTCCTGCAAAGTCTGACATTTATATTTATCACTTTTACAACTCAGAGTCAAAAAAAGCAAGAGAAAAAAAGAAGAAGAAAAAAGCAATATTACAGTTTTTTTGTTTGTGTGTGTGTGTTTTTTTGTTTTGTTTTTACATACATGTACCCTACCTAACTGTAACACTGATCATTACATAAAATCACACTTTTTCAGGCAAGTCAAAGATGGCAGTGAAAGAGGTGTGGTCATTCATCAGGGTGGTCAGAAATCAGGGGGTTCACTATACCTGTGTTTTCAAGGAAGAGCTCAGATGATCCAGGTAAGACAACAGGGAGTAAATGTCATGCACCTGAATACACGAGATTCTGGACAATGTCTCCTCTGCACTTTGTTCAAACTGAAAATGCACAACATAATATAAAAAACAAAACAAAAACTAGCACAATGAAAATCAGATGACACAAATTAAAAAGAATTGTGAGATTCAGGCTCACATTAGGTGTAGGCATTTAATTTTTTTTTTTATATTACATTACTTGATTAGTTACATAACACAGACAGGTTACAGCTAAACACACATGCACCCCAAATATATGGCTTAGAATGAAGCGACACTGTAAACTGGTGCAAGGTTGTACAGGCAGATCTTTCAGACTTCTGAACAATTACTGTTATAACCTATTTACAAAGCAGGAAAACATTCAAGAATTTGTACTGAGTGAAAGCTTTCTAAACAGGTGGGTTTCAAGCAAGGTTTTTCTGAAGGAAAAAGGAGAGTCTCAGAACTGCAAATTGGGGTTAGAACAGAGTTCCAGACAGGTGGCCCATGGAACTTGGAAGGAATGTTAGCCAAAATATTTGGGGTTTGTTCTGGGGACAAAAAGAAAGGATCCTTTTGTCACTGGATGACAGTGGCAAGGTTCATAGGAGATGAAAAATGAAGCCACAGTAGGAGGAAGAGTGTTTTCAAAATGGCGTAGAACAAAAGGGGCAATCTTACACTCTATTCTGTATTTCACAGGAAGCAAGTGCAGCTCAAGAATAAGAGAGATGATGTGGTCACGTCTGGAATTTTTAAAGATAAGTCTTGCAGCATGATTCACAATTTTTTCTGAAGGTGTAAGAACTCCTAAGATGGCGGTAATGTAATAAACCTTTGTGTTACACTTGACTGTCACTTGACCATGAAAATTCACATCTCCAACCAGCCAATTTTGAACTCCATTACATTTGCTGCATCCACCATCTTCTGTCTACAGATGCCACAAAAATTCAACAACACTGTTCGCCTAGTCTTGAGAGTTCCCAAAACTGACCATATCTCTCACCTTGCTTCTCTCCATTGGCTGCCCACTGATTTATGAATACAGCACAAACTTGCTTCTCTGCTACAACTGCCTCAACTCTACTGCTCCTGTCTACTTGACAGAACTCCTGAAGGTTTACAAACCAACCCGCCAGCAAAGTTCTTCTTCTGATACTTCCATTTTCCCTCTGTGTGCATGCACTCACTTGGTCAGATATCTTTTTTGTTATGCTGCACCATCTGCCTGGAACAGTCTCCCTTTCAAAGTTAGATTGTCAAACACACCCACATCTTTGAAATCTCACCTCTTCAAGCTAGAGAGAGAGAGTGTGTATGTGTGTGTGGACATGTGCAGTGCATGCACAAGCAGAAGTTTGATTTGACCATGTTTTGGTTGTTTGCTTTATAATGGGCTATGTGCTCCCATTAAATTATTTTAGAGAAATAGCACATAAAAGAGTACATTATTATTATTACTGTTTATGAGGCACTTACACCATACACGAGTATGAAGCACACAATACGAAAACAATATGGTAAACTAAATGTATACAGAACCAAGGGCACAATGAAATCTTACGAATTATTCATAGTTCATTTAACATCATTCTTATCACTTCCAACACAAGCATGTGCACGCACATGCACCCACACAACAATGCATACACATGCAAGGCATTTATTGTTCAGTGGAGAAAAGATGGGTCTTGAGGGTAGATTTAAATGATACTGTGGAAGAAGCGTGTTGAAGAGAGTAGGGTTGATTGTCACAGAGTAATGATGACTGACAGAAGAAGGTGTGTTGACCAGAAGACATGACATGAGCAGATCAAAGACAAAGGAGCCAAGTATCGGCAGACGAGCGGAGTTGGCAAGACAGAACATAAAGCTTGATGTTAGGATGAGATCAGAGAGATATGCAGTCCAGCTAATAGAGAATTGCAGTAGTCAAGTCAACAGATGATGAAGGAAGAGATGACCTTTTTGCCAAGGTCTCACAGAAGTAATCTTCAGGAGTTCTTCCAAAGTATATAGCCTTATAAACAGAGGAAATCTACCACGCATATAAAAGGAGCATCCAGGTGTACACCCACATTTTTTATGCAACCACTGCAAGCATGATCAGGTACAGCAGTCTTCTCTAGCTACCAATACACTGAAAAATTAAATACATGACTCTGATCTGTGTTTCAATATTTTCAGATTCTTCTCTTGTCCTTCTCTCATCTTCTGATTGTATACAACTACTTCAGACAACTCCATCCATCCAGTATTCCATTTATAGAAACCAAATCATTTGGTCTGAGATCTTTTTCCTTTACAGGCCCAGCTCAATGGAACTCACTGTCCTATGAAATAACATCACACTTGCTTTCAAATCTCCTCTGAAGACCCATCCGTTCCAGTCTGCTTATAGTATATATCTTCTCTTCCCTGCTAATTTGTTGATTCTTCCACATTCTGTTGTTACTCTGTGCATGTGTGTGAAGGAGGCAAGGGCAGGGGGTTCAGGTTCAGTGCTGTTATGATTATGTGTGCCTCTATGTAATGTTCACATAAATGTTTAGTGTATATAATTACGCATTGTTATTATCTTTGATATATTACCAGTTACATATGGTAACTGGTCAGGACTGCCTACCTCTCTGAACTGCTACATGTCTACACTCTGTCCCATACACTATAATAATAATAATAATGTACATTTATCATGCACTCATCAATACCCTGAGCGCTCACATGATACATATTAACCTAAATATGATATTCTATACAGATGTAGAGCACAGTCCTACCAAAACCATTTACATAAAGTATTATAAAAAAATATATTAAAAAAACGCACTACACACACTCAGGTCTTGTGGGAGTGAATTCCAAATGTGGGGTCCAAAGCAAGAGAAGGTGCGGAAGCCGTAAGTCTTGCATTTGTATTGTTGGATTTCCAGCATGCGGGTGTCAGAAGAAGAGCGTAGTGTACGAGATGGAGTGTAGACATGTAGCACTTCAGAGAGGTAAGCAGGACCAGAACCATTTATAGCACTGAAACACATACAAGCGACTTTATACTTAATACATTCTGAAATTGGAAGCCAGTGCAGTTTTCCAGGAGAGGTGCTGAGTGGTGGTGATGGGGTGTCAAGAGAACAAGTCTTGCAGCAAAGTTCTGAATTTTCTGGAGAGGTTGGATGACAGAATTAGGTGTACCCGTAAGGAGACAGTTGCAGTAGTCAAGCCGTGAAATGACTATGCTCTTCTTCCGACACCCTCATGCTAAAAATCCAGCAATACAAACACAAGACTTGTGGCTTTCGCACTTTCTCTTGCTTTGGACCCCACATTTGGAATACACTCCCACAAGACCTTAGACACTGCTCAACCCTCTTATCTTTTAAAACCAAACTGAAAACCTTCCTCTTCTCACAGTATTTCTGCCCCAACTAACACATAGTTTCTGCTACAGTCATTGTGCGTGTGCGTGCGTGCATGTGTTTCCACATAATGCTTTAGGAAAATTGTTTTGGTAGGACTGTCCTCTATGTGTGTATAGAATATTGTACTTAGGTTAATATGTATGATGCAGGTGTTCAGGGTGTTGATGAGCACATGATAAATGTACATTATTATTATTACAGGTAGTGTTGATTTGTATGTTCTTGCTCTTGTTACATTATTTGCTTTTGTGCATATGAGCCTGTGACAAAAGGTCATGATCTAAAGTGGGACACACTGCCTCAAAATCAAACTACCAGTAAGCTATTTTCAGTCTTACCATTAGAAAGTGGTAAGTTTCAAGTAACTATTTCCATCATCAAAAAATGGTTTTGATCCAAGTGTGTGCTGTATGGCATCAAAACTGGGGTCAGGTCAGGTGTGGACGTTTGTAACAATGGACACAGTGAATGTCATAATAATACAGAGAAAAACCATTTGTATGCAATTTTAATGCTTCTGGTGCATTTAAGTAGCTGCTAGTAATAAAATCAGAGCAGGCAGGACAAACAAATTCTGCTTTAAATGTAAGTATTATGTAATCACTGTGTCCAAATTTTGCGCTCAAGAATCTAGTTCTACAAATAATCATTTCAAACACAGTAAAGTTTTCAAACAAGGAACACTTTATTTCATAGTATACACTGTAATGATAAATGCAAAAAAAATGCAAGGCAGGAGGCATATTCACACATTCCAACTTGTTTAAGTGGACGAACGTAACACTATGGCAGTGGAAACAGTCTATGAAAACCAAGATACTATTTCACCCAGACTGAACAAACAGCACACAACTGTAGTGAATCTAGGCACAGTAACAGTATGATATGACAGGTTAAAGGAGCGACTTTCTGAACATGCAGATCACATTAAAACTTTAGGACAATTTATAAGACCACCCCCCCACCCCCCCCAAAAACAAAACAAAACAAACAAACAAAATGACATCCTTTCAAACTAAACCTGTCATTCACTGCCAGTGAAAAAACTGCTGCCTCACTTTGCACTCAGTGTCAGGGAAACTTTTTTTCTGTTTGCAATCAAGAAATCCCAATAAGGTAAGTCCGGTGGTGAGAGCCTGAAGAACTTGCTTCCTTTTTGTGTGTGAAGAACTGGATCCATACATGATTTTCTGCTTGGCACACTTCCAGAACCTGCCACAGTTATCAAAAGTAACAGAATTTAATACAGACTTGAATACCAGGGACAGACAGACGTCATCTAATGTATGCTTACTAAAACTAAAAGAAAAACAACAACACATTAAAAATGCGATCAGGTCACAAAGTATGGCATCTTTAAGTCAGATACCTGTATTAAATTTTTCAGTATGTAAAAAAGGAAAACAGAAAAATGATACATGTACTTTGGACTGTAACAATCCTAAAGTGCCCTTACATACCAAAGGTCTTTATTTATACAAGAGCAGTGAAAATGTTTATAATAAATTGTAAGACAATCTTCACCCCCCCCCCCCTCCCCCCGGCCCCCAAAGTCAGCCTTCATGCACAGTTAATCAATAAAAAATAAATTTACAGTGGCAAGTCAACTATTACATTTAATGCGGAAAGGAAACAAAATTAAGACTGCAAAACAAAGGAAAGGGGGACGGGGGGTAGCACTGTGCCCATGTCACGTTCACCTGCTACAAAGTTTACAGAGTACTTGTTTAATATGCACAAGCCTCCAGTCGGACATAAAAGTTTGTAAACAACCACTTGAAGGGTAAGCTGTGAGCCATTTCAACTTTTAAATCGACCGCTTACCTAAATCAGCAATAATTACAGACATAGACGGACTGCAGACTAACGTAAGAAAAGACATCTGGACACACGTAACACAGACACAAACTGTGTCCACAATCTGAAATTGCCCCCTTCCCGCCATAATATGATGAAGTAAACAAAGCACACTACCAGTGCCATTTATATCACTTACTAGTGGCTAAGAAAGCATTTGTTTGGGAAAATATATGATGAGGACAGAAACTCGACACTTATGTGGGTCGTTCGTAACATTTAGGACGTTCGTAACAAAACAAAATAACCGGACACAGTCAGAATACTCACCGCCACCCCTTCGACAAAACCATTGTCAGCGACAAGCGGCCATGTGATGTCAACAGGAAGGCCAGTGGTAGTTTTAGAAGCGGTCAGCAGTAATTAAATGTTTGCGATGCCGATAAAATTTGCAAAAGGTCGTTCGTAACAAATGGACAAAGTTTCAGATTTTTTACGTCTGGGTAAAAAAAAATGAAACACGGAAATGCCCCCAGTAAAAACATCGACTGCTTTCGGTGCGCGATTGATATGCAAATAAGAGAAGCGAAGGTCCGCAGTGAATGCAATGGCGGACAGTAGCAGACGATCTTTAAACTTACGGGAAATTTGGACACAGTCCGTTACGAACGGCCAGTGTATTTTCAATTTCGTTTTTTTGCTTATGAAACGTCACGCATGGCTTGCAATTCAACTGGATACTAAATTTAGTTTATTCAGTAGTCAAATGGTGTACAAGTTGTGAAGAATAGTTCAGCTGGTTAGTTGCGGTTTTGAGCTGAAGTCAAACAACCCACGTTTTCCCACTTTCCGGAAGCCGCTTTTCGTCGATTTTTGTCAAGTATTTTTGTTTTTAATCCTCTTCTTGGTGACCAAAGCTGCCAATTTTTACTTTAACTACTCATCAATGCATACTGAATAAAAGCAACCACAGTTTTGTGTAACTCTAGTAAGACGAAAATAAATAGGAGTATACAAACATACCCGGGTTAAGCGGGGGCACCTTTTGTCACAGGCTCATATATGGAGTTTGTGAAGGACATCATGTTCACGGCAGATGATGTGCTGTACAAATCTCCTTTACTACTATTACAGCTCATTTGTGACAAAGTGTGTACAAATCTGCTTTACTACTATTACAGCTCACTTGTGACAAAGTGTGGTAATGGTACTGTTCATCTTCTGTCACCAGTTATGACTCTAGTTTGAAAGCTATTTTGCAGTACTGGACAAGTCACACAGCTGAGCTTCATCCATTTCATGGACATGTATTTTGAGATGTTGTTCTGATTAATCTAAACTTATTTACTTTACAACATTACAATGCCAGTTTCTCTAAAAGACAAGAATAAACCTACCTGTTGAATGTCACTAATATCAGGTATGAGATGGAGAACAGTCTGAGCAGAAAAGGAGCCACACGTATCAATGTATACAGTGTTCTGTCCATGCACCTTAGCCACAGTCACAGCACATCGCAAACACATCTGCACACATGTTATTAGTTTTAATTCACAATAATTATAACAAAAACAAAGAACAAAAAGAGCATTTGATACAGTAAGTAAACCCTTGTTCTAACTTCTGCATTTAGCACCCACCTTTTGTCTGAAAAGGCCACCAAACTGTTCTTTCACAGAAGAAAAAAAAGATTAGGGCTAAAATAGGTATGCACTTTTTCATTGGAGGGAAAGGCCATATGGTAGTATGCTACACATACCAACAACCCACTTCCATCTCCTAGCTGTTCAACAACAGCCAAAGAAAATGTCTATCTCTTGATGAAAAATATTGGAGAATTTTCTCCAAAAAGAAATGTTGGCAAATTTTCTCCAAAAAAAGTCAGGAGAATGGGTCATTAGCAGAAGTAGGACAAGACAGAAAGAATAACAGGACTTTCACTATGTACAACAACAAAAGAGGTAAAAAAAAGTGGAATTTAAATCTCAGCCCTAATATTTTAAAACCACGGATGGACAGCAGACTCCCCTGGCTTCCCTTTGGTCTGGAGTATGTCTGAAAATTTAACACAAATGTTAAATCTGCCTAACAGATCTAATCTGATCTAACCATTAACAAAACCAAAATAGTTATATCAAAAAGTTTAAAATTCATGCAAAGCTGTATTGCATCTTCACCTGTGTTTTACCTGAGGCAGCCTCACCAGTCAATTCACACAGCTCTCCTGCATATAATCCCCCATCCAGCAGCTCATCCAGACTAAATGCAGAACAAAGGCACATTTATGACTCATCTAAGTTGTATAGTCAAATCAAAATATTTTAGTTATCCCTTAACAGGTAATTCAACTAACTGTTATTGTACTACTACTATCATACTGAAGGCTCGTTAGTTTCCAAAATGCAAAACAAATGTTAAAAGTATTACAATTAATAGAAACATAATCAACAGAAGAAGAATAAAGAAAACAAAAAGCACAGGCACACATACAGAGACAAAGAGCACGGTTTTCTACTCACAGCCTACCATTTAAACAATCCAGAATAATAATAACAGATAATTCTTATGAAGCACTATTCTCTAACCAGAGTTAAACTCACTGCACTGTACAAACATCTTATGACAAAAACCACATTAACATATATTTCAACAAACAGAACCTTAAATATTGTAGTCTACCATTATCGCCTATCAACAGTTACTATATAATTATATACACATCACACACACATGCAGTGACATGTGCACACGTATCTGCTCATCCACTCTGATACAACAATTAATCAATTATCAATACTCTCAACAACAACACCAAATTGAGTCTGTTTTCTCACCCACATATCCCGTGCCTCCTTCTCTGGCCTGGATCTCTCATGCTCCCCCCCCCCCACCCCCAATCCACATGCATCCACCCACATTCAATAGCCACACACAAACACACCGTTTTTCAGACAAAGTACTAGATTCTACTGGAAAGCCTGGGCAAACAGGTTTTTAGGCGAGATTTGAAGTAGGATAATGTTAGTACAGTTCTTAGAGTGGCCAGCAGTGAGCTCCTGGACATAAAACTGAAAGAATGTTGTCTGAATGATTTGAGATTTCACTTTGGAATTTTGAGCAGTTTTTCATTAGTAGATTGGAGAAAGCAAGACAGTTCATAAGTGCTGAGAGATGAAGAAAGATAAGGAGGTAAAGACCATTCAAAATGGCGGTAAGCTAGAGTCACGATCTCGTACTGGCAGCAGAATTTTACAGGTAACCAGTGAAGTTCCTTGAGAAGTGGTGTTACGTGATCTCGTCTTCTTTTTTTTCATCATGAGCCACGCTGCATTATTCTGCACCCACTGTAACTGAATGATCTGGTCTGCTGGTAGACCTGTGAAAACTGAGCTGCAATAAATGAATAATCATGGTGGGAAATGACCACTGCCTCAACAAGTCTTATAGCAGCACTTTGGGACAGGCATGGTCGAATTGACACAATACATCGAAGCTCTAGGAAGGATGCACAGCAGATGCTGCTGATGTGCTGCTGCACTGACAAAGTTCTATCACGATGGACTCCAAGGTATTCAACTGACAGTTTGAAAAGAACACTGTTTCCATTAATGTTTGCATGTTGTGTTTTGTCCTAATAAACAGCACTATTTTGAACATTTTATGTGTTAAACTGGAGTATTTCAAAAGAGCCAAAGTAGAAATTAATGCTTCAGAAAAATCATACCTAAAACAATAGTCATGCCAAAAATCGTTGTTTTTAGCCAAATGTGCATAGGCTAGTCCCTTTAAAAACAAGTTATTGCTTTTTCTGCATATTTATTTTGCTAAAAAAAAAAAAAAAAAATTTAATAGAGCAAACTCAGACAGTCATAGACACACTCTGACTGTGACTGTAACTGTAACCAGTGCAGAAAATCATTTCTTTCCTGTTTGTATTTCTGGAATAATTTTACACTTTGAGTGCCAAGAGCTCAGCTGTACACATTTCTATAATCACACTTTGACTCAGTTCCAGTTTGAGCTATAGAGAAGAAAAAAAGTAACACAATCATGGTAAGAGCACTGCATAAATCAGATATGTATATATTTAAACAATAACACAGTTTTACAAATTGTACCTTGCAACTCCAGTCGTCAAAATGGCATGAGAAGACACTGCATTGATGTAGAGCTGAAGAGCTGATGCTGGGAAGGCAGCAAATTGAGCCAGCAATACATGCCCAATGGACACCACATCCTGAAGATAAATTGAAGATAAATTACTTCAAAATATTTTTCCACTGTCAAGGTCATGCAGTCATGAATAAATGGTTTCACAAGAAATGCAAAATTAACGGCAATAAGATAAGCTGCAGTTCTTCACAACAGTACGGAGATCCTATTACTGTACTAGAGAAGTGTGTGCATGTATCATGTACACAAGTTAGAATAGCATTAAAAAAAATTAGGGACTCTTATTTTCAGCTTCAAGTCAGTGAACTGAATTTCTAACTGAATATACAGATTCCAAATCTGTGTAAGTTATGGTTTTGCACCACAGCACACTGCCATCCTATACAAGTCACTTTGTACTAATTGCCAAGTTCCCCTCACATAAGGATAAAGTCCTTGGTTGCAACATAGCAGAGCTCCTATGGTCCAAAAATCAGGTGGGTACTGCAAAATGCGGTAAAGGCATGTTTTGCACACATGTACTATGATCCTATCTGAACATTTTCAAGCACACAGACATCTGTGCACTGACCTCCTTTGGCTATAATTAGGTCACCTACACATACTCACAGCATCACCAAAACTACAGTTTAAAGCTGTTTTGGGGGTACTCAACATCAACTGTGATCTTTCACACAAGCACTATGCTCCAGGAAGGCCTGTCTGGTCCATTCAAACACTTGGATTCCCTGAGGCTATAACAATATCCATAATTAGCCTATTATGTCATGAAAAACACAAATTTGTAATCCCAGGACTATTAAAATCTGTTACTGAAATTGTTTTGAAATTAAAGCATGAACTTTGGGCTGAAACAATGCTCCTCTGGGAACACTTTTGGCCTGAAAGATACCCATAATCTCAGGATACCTTTATCAGTTGTCTATGTGCCTGAAAACATTCAGATAAGATACATGGTAACATGTGTGCAAAACACAATGCCTTCACTCCATTTTGTAGTATCCTCCCAATTTTTTTACCTTGGGAGCTCCACCATTGGAAACTATCATGACCATCATGGCACAACATCACGATCATCACTATGCTTTCCAAATTTCATGCAAGCAGAGTGAGTCTAGCACCTAGATAGTGGTTTTCTTTCACTGGTATTGGGTTGATCCTCTCACAATTATGCGCTGGTGGTCATGTAGAGCTCTACTCAGGTAGTGTTATGTATGTGTCTGACCTAAGCAACCAACATAATAATGGTCCCCACCAGGATCAGACTTTTGATAACCCATATGCTCTCTGTTTAGCACTGTGGGCCAAAAATCAGATTCATCTGGGCAGGGGGGAGACTGATGCACCCAATAGGCTCTTTCTGAAGGAAGTATAACTCTTTTTTTTCTTCTTTTTTTTGCATCAGATTTACTTTGTTTAAGGTCTTCTAGATCTAAATATAATGCCTCAGCAATTAATTATTGGCTGTTTTTTTCTACACTGCGACCTAAAATTGAAAAAAATCCTAATGCCTGTCTCAATGTGTGTACCACACTCTGAGCATCGCTTTCCGGCACCTTCCTCCAAAGGAAGGGTGTCGTAAACCAGTGTTTGGAGTTTGTGTGTGTACATCATGTGTTACCTGTATGTGTTGTGCTCACCCTTGTTGTTGAGATACAGCATCAAAGGAATGACTCATTATTAAAATATAATATAATCATCATATTATTATCATTATTATCAAATGCAGACGCCATATATATATGACTAAGTGCCAAAAGGTGGATCTGCAATGGGTGACTTGGTTGTGCCGAGAATAAAAGTTGTTTAAAAAAATATTTTGTCATGAGTGTGGGTTGAAAGTGAAAATGAATGAGGATATAGCTGAAATAATTGCAGCAGAAATTTTGAAGCGGTTTGGGAAATATGTCTGATAAAGTGTGATTTTACTGCTGAAATTCAACCACGAAAAACGGACAGTGGCACAGAGCCCGTCTCTGTCAGCGCTGTTTGGTTAAAGAAAACAAGGAAAAGTTATATTTATCACACCTATTATGTTAGCAAAAGATCGTTTTACAAGATCCATGAATCAGAAAGACTTCCACTAAATTATGCTTTTGTAAAAACTACAAAAGCATATCAAACTTTGTTTGATCGGACTTTGTTTGATCGGACGTCATCTGTGTCGCAATATGAAACGCGAACTTTCGACAACAGCCTGAAAACAACTCTGACCCTTGACATGAGTGGAAATGACGTCATATGCACGTCAGACTTGTGGTCAATCACTTGGCAGCTTTGAAAAGATTTAACCAAAAAACCTTTGTTGTATTAACAAAATTTGCTGCTCCTCAAATATTGTCGCAATAAATGACGTCCGACTATTTAACAAGTTGTGAGCGAAAAACAAAAAAAATATAGGTTTACACTTGTCAACAAACACGAAGGCACCACATGACACTTCCCGGTCACATTTGATTTGAATGGCGTCGACGGAATTGTCTACTGCAAACATTGAAAGGTATGTTGCAATTACTGTCATAAGGCTGATGTCCGACCATTCCTGACATCCGATCACAATTTTGCACTGTTTATTTTATCAAATCAGCTAGTTAATAGTTATTTAGATGATCTTTTGTGTTCAGGTTAGAGCACAGTAGGACGAAGTGTCGTTTTTATGCAGCGGGTGAGATTTGCGATGGCTGACATTGTGCTAGTATCGCAATGAAGAATTATGTTGCAGCATGAGCTCTTGCTGTAATCTGGACGTCCGATCACCATGTGGCAAAAAACTGATGTCCAGTTGCACAGTGCAGACATTTGTGAAATATGACAGTTGCCATCCCAACATTGCATAGCGCTTCGTTTGACAAGATCGGCTTGTGAAATCGGGGACGGCCAGTAATAACAGAAAAAAATTATAAACAAATTACAAGGATGAAGTCGGTCGGACGTCAGGGTTACCCCAAAATTTTTTGCTGATGACATTTGACACCTTTTTGTTTAAGTTTTGTATGGCTACTAAGAGTCATTTACTGATGGTTTAGTAAGTACTCATAGGCTTTTTATTTTGCTTGTTTGGTTTTAGTTTAGGTTTGATATTTTTAATTTTATTGAATTATTCATTGTATTTTATGGATAAATTATGTTTGTGGATAGGATTTTTGGTTGATGATGTTTCTCATATTGTTTGTTATTGTCTTATTATTTCAGACTGGTAACTGCTGACATGACCAGGAGTAGGACAAAATTGCCCCTGCTATGATTATGACTTTGATCATCAACTCCGCATTCAGTAGCAGCACTGTGCCTGAAGAATGGAGAACCACACTTATCACACCTGTCTTTAAGAATGCTACCATTCAAAAAGGTTCCAACCAATTTCCTTCACCAGTATCGTCTGCAACTAGTGCAAGATTCTCACATATTGTCATCAGTAGCATCATGCAGTAAGACAACATCATCATAGCTCCTAAACAACATGGCTTCAGATGTGGTTGCTCATGTGAAACCCAACTCCTTGGCCTAATCACTAAAATCAGTGAACTTGTGCATGACTTTCAGGCAGGGAAACTGGTAGACCTTGTGGGCTGGACTTCTCCAAGGTCTGCTTCAGAAGAAGTCCCATTATGGGATCACCGGCAGAACAAACACATGGATCAAGAGCTTCCTGAGAGATCAACAAGCTGTCAGTGTCATGCTGATGGTATGAGGTCGAACTTTGTCCCATGGGACTCAGAGGTGCCTTAAGGCAGTGTTCTTGGCCCAGAATTGTTTGTCCTATACATCAGTGACCTGCCACAACAGCCTACCTCCAGACTGAGATTGTTTGAAGATGACACCATCTGTCAGTGCCCCATCTCCACAGCTGAAGATCAAGCAATACTCCAAAATGATCTAAACAATTTATGTATGGGTAACGAGAAGGCAGATGGAACATGTGCTTCCACCTGGACAGATGTGACATCCTAAGTGTTACTAAAAGTAAGAGGAAACACTACCATGCTCTGCATGTCCAGATGCTCAAGTCAGTCAACAGTACTCTTATTGGGTGTCACACTGACCTCAGACGCCACCTGGGAGACACATCAACATCACCAACAAAGCAAGCAGGACCCTGGGTTCTGGGAAGAACCCTGAAGATCAGCTCCTCTTTAGTAAAAGGCAGGGCCTACATGTACATGGCAGTTGTCACACCAGTCCTGGAATATATGCAAGCTCTATCTGGCACCCAAACAACATCAAGCAGATCAACCGCCTAGAGTCTGTACAGCAAAAGGCAGCATGATGCTGCAGGATATCCAATGTCAACAACATGCTGACAACACTAGGCTGACCATATCTCCAACATAGATGCAGGAAAGCAAGATTAGTGAATACCAGGTGATTATCCCAGTATCACAAGAGCCCATCATTCCCATTCCCTGTTATACCCAGTGCCCACCTGTCAAGTGTTGTACTGACTACAGGAAGTTCTCCTTTTCCCCCAGTGCAATCAAGGATTGAAATGACCTCACTGAGGATGTGGCTGCTGCACCCACCCTTGAGACTTTTTGTTCATGTCTTCCAAAATCAGTACTTTTGGAGTAGGCCATGCCCCCCAAGTAAGTAGTGTTGATGATGGCTAGGGCTGTGCTGGTCCCCCAGCCAGTAGCTGGGTTGACCTAGTTGGAGATGTGTTTCATGTTTGTTTGTAAGAGTTTTTTTCTTTTTCTTTGTGCTCTGCTGTTTGGTGTGCTTTCTCTTGAAACATTCAAGGTACAGTTTCTTTTTATACTTTTTATTCTTTTTATGAACTTCTGTTAAATGTTGGTCTTTTGACTGAAGTATGAGATAGCCAGTCGGAAGTGCTCAACAGGGTTACAGTGCTTTAATTACAAGCCACTGTATGTAATGCCTATCAAAAAGGAAGTTGAAATGCAGTACTCTGGATCTAAGTACATACTACTTTACTACCTTATGTGTATTTTTATAGCTGAAGAGAATAGCTGAATAATGTTGTAGAGACTTGTACTGTCAAGTCTTACTACTGTCGCAAGCTGATGTTCAACATTTTATGATTCTGCAGTAAAACTAAAAGCACAAAATCATAAGCTGAATTTAAATATATGTGTTTAAACTGTGTTTAAATATATGTTTTTACATTTGTAGTTGAAATGTAGAATCTTCAATAATTATTGCACTGTCAAGTCACATTTATGACACTGTCATACTTTGCTGTAATGCTGATGTTTGACACTTTTTGTAGTTTTTTTGGTGCTATGTCAAGAAAAGAAACAAATTCCTCAAAACTGACTTTCCAGTGTGTAATTTACCTGCACTAGAATGTCTGAATGGATGAAACTTTGTGCTTTTTGTTGTCAGAAAGAAAAGGTAACATTTTTAATTATGTTGGATGTCAGGTATTGCAACAAACAGTACAAGTCAATATTTTTGTAAGAAGTCAGACTGCAATAAATTTATTTGAAAATACTTGTGAGGACATCCTTAATCTGTCTAAAGTGGCTGGGAATAAAAATAATAATTTACCAGCCATACAGTAGCACTTTTGTGTCGCAATCCCTGACATCTGACATAATACACTTCTCATCTTTCAAAGCTCGTTTTCTCAAAAACTAATAAAGTCATTATCTTCCACTTTGAAGTGCTGATTACCAATATAGTAAACATTCTAAAAACCTACTTCTTTTTATTTTATTTCATACTTTTTTTCTGACCTACTGTGTCCTCTTTTCATGCACACCTTTTGGCACTTAGTCATATATATATATCTGAGCCTGTGACAAAAGGTTGTGATCTAAAGTGGGACACACTGCCTCAAAATCAAACTACCAGTAAGCTATTTTCAGTCTTACCATTAGAAAGTAGTATGTTTCAAGTAACTATTTCCATCATCAAAAAATGGTTTTGATCCAAGTCAAGTGTGTGCTGTATGGCATCAAAACTGGTGTCAGGTCAGGTGTGGACGTTTGTAACAATGGACACAGTGAATGTCATAATAATACAGAGAAAAACCATTTGTATGCAATTTTAATGCTTCTGGTGCATTTAAGTAGCTGCTAGTAATAAAATCAGAGCAGGCAGGACAAACAAATTCTGCTTTAAATGTAAGTATTATGTAATCACTGTGTCCAAATTTTGCGCTCAAGAATCTAGTGCTACAAATAATCATTTCAAACACAGAACAACTTCAGTAAAGTTTTCAAACAAGGAACACTTTATTTCATAGTATACACTGTAATGATAAATGCAAAAAAATGCGAGGCAGGAGGCATATTCACACATTCCAACTTGTTTAAGTGGACGTATGTAACATTATGGCAGTGGAAACAGTCTATGAAAACCAAGATACTATTTCACCCAGACTGAACAAACAGTACACAACTGTAGTGAATCTAGGCACAGTAACAGTACGATATGACAGGTTAAAGGAGTGACTTTCTGAACATGCAGATCACATTAAAACTTTAGGACAATTTATAAGACCACCCCCCCCCCCCCCCCCCCCCCCAAAATCCTTTCAAACTAAACCTATCAATCACTGTCAGTGAAAAACTGCTGCCTCACTTTGCACTCAGTGTCAGGGAAACTTTTTTTCTGTTTGCAATCAAGAAATCCCAATAAGATACGTCTGGTGGTGAGGGCCTGAAGAACATGCTTCCTTTTTGTGTATGTGAAGAACTGGATCCATACATGATTTTCTGCTTGGCACACTTCCATAACCTGCCACAGTTATCAAAAGTAACAGAATTTAATACAGACTTAAATACCAGGGAGAGACAGACGTCATCTAATGTATGCTTACTAAAACTAAAAGAAAAACAACAATACATTAAAAATGCGATCAGGTCACAAAGTATGGCATCTTTAAGTCAGATACCTGTATTAATTTTTTCAGTATGTAAAAAAGGAAAACAGAAAAATGCTACTTTTACTTTGGACTGTAACAATCCTAAAGTGCCCTTACATACCAAAGGTCTTTATTTATACAAGAGCAATGAAAATGTTTATAATAAATTTAAATGTAAGAAAATCTTTACTCCCCCCCCCCCCCCCCCCCTTCCACCGGCCCCCAAAGTCAGCCATTCATGCACAGTTAATCAATAAAAAAAATAAAAAATTACAGTAGCAAGTCAACTATTACATTTAATGTGGAAAGGAAACAAAAATAAGACTGCAAAACAAAGGAAAGGGGGACGGGGGGTAGCACTGTGTCCATGTTACGTTCACCTGCTACAAAGTTTACAGAGTACTTGTTTAATATGCACAAGCCTCCATTCACACGTAAAAGTTTGTAAACAACCACTTGAAAGGTAAGCTGTGAGCCATTTCAACTTTTAAATCGACCACTTAGCTAAATCAGCAATAATTACGGACATAGACAGACTGCAGACTAACGTAACAAAAGACACCTGGACATACGTAACACAGACACAGTCACACTACAAATGCCATTTATATCACTTACTAGTGGCTAAGAAAGCATTTGTTTGGGAAAATATATGATGAGGACAGAAATTTGACAATTATGTGGGTCATTCGTAACATTTAGGACGTTCGTAACAAAACAAAATAACCGGACACAGTCAGAATACTCATCGCCACCCCTTCAACGAATCCATTGTCAGCGACAAGCGGCCATGTGATGTCAACATGAAGGCCAGTGGTAGTTTCAGAAGCGGTCAGCAGTAATTAAATGTTTGCGATGTCGATAAAATTTGCAAAAGGTCGTTCGTAACAAATGGACAAAGTTTTAGATTTTTCACTTCTGGGTTAAAAAAAAAATAAAAAAATACCCGCAGTGAAAACATCGACTGCTTTTGGTGCGCGATTGATATGCAAATAAGAGAAGCGAAGGTCTGCGGTGAATGCAATGGCAGACGGTAGCAGACGATCTTTAAACTTATCGGAAATTTGGACACAGTCCGCTATGAACGGCCACTGTATTTTTAATTTCGTTTTTTTGGTTAAGAAATGTCACGCATGGTTTGCAATTCGACTGGATACTAAATTTAGTTTATTCAGTAGTCAAATGGTGTACAAGTTGTGAAGAATAGTTCAGCTGGTTAGTTGCTGTTTTGAGCTGAAGTCAAACAACCCACATTGTCCCACTTTCCGGAAGCCGCTTTACGTCGATTTTCATCAAAGTATTTTTGTTTTTAATCCTCCTCTTGGTGACCAAAGCTGCCAATTTTTACTTTAACTACTCATCAATGCATACTGAATAAAACTATTAAAAGCAACCACAGTTTCGTGTAACTGTAGTAAGACGAAAATAAATAGGAGTATACATACCCGGGTTAAGCGGGAGCACCTTTTGTCACAGGTTCATATATATGTATATATATATGAGCCTGTGCCAAAAGGTGCTTGGCAAAGACCATCCATTTTTTGGTCGTAAATGCTTCTTCAGGTTTAAGTTTTCTCTGAACAAACCTAACTTTATCTGAAAGAGTATGTATCAAAAAGATAAAGATAAACTTGACTCCCAAAGTCAGTTTTAAGTTAGTAAAATATGAAAATTTACACCAAGTCCGGGCCAAAATCGGCAAAGGAAGGGTGGACATTTCAGGTGCACCGCTTCAGTTGTCGTTTTGTTTGCATCTTTCTTCTTTAGGCAATTTTCCCTTTGCTGCCTGACAGGACATAATCAAAGCTTTTTAATGCTTGTGAAAACGGCTCATAACTACTTGTAAAATCTGAATAATTGAAATAAACATATGCTTATTTCAATCGAAATGCATTGGGTCCAGTTCCGATGCTGACAAAAATGTTCATCTGCTATTATTCTCTGTGGACTTGTGGGTGGTGAAACAAAGAAGCTGTTGCTAAAATCAGTGTTTAGTCAAAAGCAGTGATAATAACAGCGTTGGATTCCGTTCGTAATAATTTTTTCAAATTTAAAATTTCAAGTTTTTATTTTGTCAGGCCGTTACGATCGAAAAATTGCTGATCCTGGGGATAAACGTCGATTTTGTGACCACAGTCTTTTTGCACAAAGCGCGGCCATGTGCTTTGCGCCTACTTTCTCTTCAAACATGGTGCCAACAAGGAACGGTGAGTGAATTTTCGATTTGGGTCATGTACCTTTTTACAGTTTAGATCGAAATGTAATGTTGCGTTCGACAGATTAAATAGTTACTTTTCATTGATACGTTATTTTTGCATTTTCATTCGTAATTGTAAGCAAAGTGACCATTATTAAACAGGTTTCAGTCGGCAGTGTGCAAATTCAAAGTGACGTCTTTGTTCATTAGCCAGAGGTTTCTCGGATGACACAAGGTCAGTGTTTCAATCGCGAGTGACCGATTTTTGCACAATGTGACAATAATGTCCAAGTTTCAATCGAACGAACTAGTTTTTTCTTAGTTTTTCGACTGAAAGAGAAAAACGTATACATTCAAGTGTTTACTTCGTAATGGTGAAAATACCCGTGTTTACGATGACACACCTTTCGGAGTTGATTTGCCGTTGTCGGACAGTGTTTTTTTCATTTATTCAGTCGATCGGAACAGCATGATGCCATGACACAAATTCTTACTCCTCAGTACACTTCTGCAACTGGACAGGTTTATTATTGCCGTCTGTGATGTGAACTAAGAGTTTTTTTAAAGGCATAGCCGTAAATTATCTATTCATACCAATTTATACAAATTATACAAACACACAACAACAAAAAGAAAAGAAGCATTACCATGACATTAACATTGTGATTAGGGAGATGATTTTTTTTATCTTCCCAGGCCTTCCCATTTCCCTGGGATGAATAAAGTATATTGTTGTCGAATATTGTTGTTTTGATTCTATTTCTAGCAGGACAGATGCAGTCTAAAGTATGTGCTGAAACAAGTGAAAGCCAAAATAGAATTTCTTAACTGATGTAGTTTTATATGTGCACTGCAGTACAAATACAATACAGTGCAGCATATAAAGTAAAATTCTTGTGACAATTCACTATAAATATGCAACATGAAGACAAAAAATTCATACAACACAAAATACAATACACTGTGGCACAATGTAGGTGGAAGTTAGTAGGGAGAAAAGACCAAATGAACAGAAATTTAAAAAAGGAGAGGGTAACCTGGTATTTGTGTTATTATGTTTCAACTACGGTACTATATATATGGATTCTTCTTCAGTGGTGGTCCTAATTGGTAGTCACTCACTTTGCAACAGTTTCGTTGTAAACCAGTTCTTTTTTTTCACACCAAATGGATAAAATTCCCTTTGTTATACACCCAAGAAGCAATGAGAGCAATTTGCTGGAAAAAAATGTTTTGTTTATTTTTTATTAGCAAAATATATTCTCATGTCACGCAAAAATGGCGGCCAAAAACGGGTATGGCGATACCCTACTGCTTGTGTTGGAAGCTACTTCATACCAGACAAAAATATTCAGACATATCTAATTTGTTTGCAAAGTTGCAACATGCAAAAGCACCAGAAAGCTAATTTCAGGCCTGCTGAGTATGTCTGTGTACAATAATGATGGTTGAAAGTGAGCATTACGCATGTTTCATGACCCGTCACGTCATGAAACACGCGTTCACTTCCAACTTGCACAAGATCAACGATGCGAACTGGGGAAAACACTGTTGCTATAAATAACAAAGCACTATTGAAGCCGAGATCTGAACACCAAAGTTGCCGTATTATTTCCTAAAATGCATTAAAAGTGCAATGAAAATTTTGCGTCACAGGTGAAACGTCCATAACGCCAAAAACAAAAATCGCGAAACAAATCCAACAAAGAAAAAAAAATCTTCTAACTGTGATTTTCAAACGTACCATGGGCATCTACACACATATTGATGACGTTGTGTCACGTGATACACATGGAATTTGTGAAAGGGCACTTTAATTTTACCACTGCGTATCACACTCTGACGCAGGAGAAACATGCGTCGCTGGGCTGTCATCATTGTCTGCTAGCACACGATTTCACCCAATTTGGAGGCTACCAATGACGCAGGTAGGTGAAATTCCAAGCAGTTATAGTTACTTGATCATTTCAGACTAGTATTTTATACAGTAGCACTCTTTATTTATAAATACAGCGTTCAATGTGTTCGATGCACCCTCTTGCAGGCTCATCTCCGTTTCGTCACATGAAACATACGTCTCTTGCCGAATCATTATTTCATGGTTAGGAACCACAATTACCAAAAAGTAGGCATACATAGGATCAAAAACAAACATGTTTAGTAATGGTTGCAGTCATTTCAAATTATTTCTCAGTCCATGAACAAGGAGAGAAGAATTGGTCAAAACATAACGTTTGTTTCTGGTAACATGGAACCAGACGGAAGTTGATTCCGTCACACAAAACATGCGTTGTAAACTTGTATCATCGTGTTGCAGAACATGCGTTAAACAAATCTTCCCTACTTTGTTTTGATTTCTGTGTGAAACTGAGACTGTGCTATTAATGATGATGTAACTTTGAGATTCTTTTGATTTCAATTTACCATCTTCTTTAGGATTAGAAACGATACTAACTTAACGCGACATGGTGTGCTTGCAGAGTTTTTGTTTGGAATTTTTATTGTTGTTTCTTCTGTCCTGTTTTAGTAGTGACATGGTGTGCTTGCAGAGGTTTTTTGTTTTTGTTCTGTTCATTTTTAGTAAACTTTACTAATTTAAGCGGGAAAGAATTCAACATAATATTAATAAAATTAATATACTGAGTAGACTAGAACTGTACTACTACTTGCGTTGTTTTTTCTTATTCAGGTTCCTGGGGTGGGGTTGGGGGGGTGCATTATTAGCATTCATGAAAAAGACAGGGGTCTGAGGCAGCATACTATTAACTATATATGTACTAGTTTACTACATCTTGTTTTTCCATTTCCTCCAACTTTGATTGCTGTCTCTGACTGTGGTGTGTTGTGGACTGCAACTTGTACTGTGATTTCACTTGTTGGCTCTGTTAAATCTAGGTTCTACTTCTAGTCTACAAGGTTTCATCTGGAGAAGTGCAGATAAAGTTCCTGCATGAAAATCATAGCAGCTTCTGGTTCCCTGCAACTGATGACATCCCTTGGGTGCCTGCTGATCAGCTTGCAAAACTAAGCCACTACAGACCGGTGTCAAATGCAGCTGTTTTTTTTTGCAGAATAAAAGCTGCTTGAAGTTGTCATTGTTTTGCATGAGAACAGATGATGGATTAAATTTTCATGTTAATGTGACTGTGAGCAAGTGCTCTTTGTACGTTTTACAATAATCCCGCCCCGCTTAACGGATCAATGCAATTTCATTACTGTACTTTAGTAACCCAGGAACCGGAGCAGACGACGCTTTTGTTTTGAAGCGCAGCGTGTGGCGTAATGCCACATGGCCTTCACACAGCCGACCGGCGATAGCCGCCAGTGCGTGCCTTTTTCAAATCTGTTTTTCTCCCTTAACATTTTGACTGCTTGTTTGTTTACCTACTCTTTGTCTATCTAGTCCTTTTTATGCACTAAGCTATGTATAATATAATTTGGCATCTTAGAATGTTTATTTAACATTTATTCAGACACCGGATCGAGCTTAATTAGTAGCCGATGCCTCTCTAGGTCCATTCTTTTATAGCCGTCGTCTGCATGGCGCGCTTTGTTTAGTACTAATAAATGGTAGTGAAATGTTGTTTTGATTCGATTAAAGTAATTCTGTGTCGATCAATGCGTTGTCGTATAGTATTTTGCTTAGCTGACTTCATGTTTAGTGTTTATTTTGGGTTGAAATTAACTTATTAAGTATTGTGTACTGTAGAAGCTAAGTTGTATTCATAGACTACTTAATCTCACTATCAGCGCTGCTGCGACTAAGGTTACGCGCCCCAGGCGAAAGTTCGCACTGATTGTTTTAATGCTAGTCTTTGAGTTTGTCTTGCTTCTCTTACAGAGCGTTGTATTGTAATTGTTATGTACCATTTTAACCGTGAGAGCATGCTCTTTATTCCGATGTAAGTTTTAGTGACATTTATATTTTGTACATTGTGTTAGTTGTGATTTAGTTGTACGAATCTGTATATAGACAGGCGCAAGCCACGCTTCCCACTCTTGTTGTAAATAAAATAAGTCATGTGTGTACATTTTGTTTATACAGTTTAAAAGACTAACTGTAGCTTTTATTTGATGTTTTTGATGTTTTAATTAGTTTAGTTATTGTAGAGGAAAGTGTATTTGTGCGGGCCAGGGAAACACAATTGTCAGCCATTTTGTGGTCCAGAGGAGCAATTTTACTGTAGCGATAGCGTGTGTTCCCTGTGGCCCACGCCGTTCTCTTATCTATGCGTGAGCGTGATGATTTTGTGGGTGTGCTGAAAACTGTCTGCAGCTGAACAAGTAAAAACTGATTGCTGCCATACGCCTGCTGTGGTCTCCACTTTATTGACTCCGCTGCCTGTGTCTTGTCCTTTGACCACTCCACACCATTACATTAAGTTTCAGTCAATTCATGTAACATTACTAGTACTGCTCATCACTTTTTTTTCTTCTTCCTTTTTTCTTCTTCCTTTTTTCTTCTTCTTCACATAAGCAAAACTTGTCAAACTAAAAAAAAAAAAAAAACTTGTCAAACTCAAAACAAATGCTTTCATACATGTAATGTGTACAAATACTCTGAAAAAATACATTTTCTACACGCTTTTAACAGTTTCCAGCCTGAGTGATTATTGAATGTCATGTGAAACATGCGTTACATGTCACGCGAAACATGGGTTACAATTCAAAGAACATCTGAAGTTGAGGAAGTGTTCCAATATTACTTTGGAATATGTCCACAGCATCAAGAACTAACAAAAATAAATACTTGTTCATGATCCATGGTGTTTGTTTGATCTTGAAGGAAAAACTTTTCTTTCCATGTCACACATGTTTCAGTGTCACAGTTTTGCGGGTAGGCTGTTCTACTCTCAAGTGGATGAACCCCTGTAAAAATTGCACTTAGTTACTCCTAATGATTGTTATTCAAAACCTTTCTATGAAATAATAAGGTTCTTGTTCTAAATATTACATAATGATACTTTTATGTCACACCGAAACATGCGTTATGCTCTCCACTTGGACATGTTCGAAGCCACCCTAACTTGCAGTCAGGGTCCTAACTGCTTTTCTTTTAATTGTGCTTTAAAATAGGATGTATGTGGAACACAACAAGCCTAATTGGGATAAGCTGCAAGCTATTTCAGTTTTGACCTCTGATTCCCCCAAACTAGGAGTAGGACCAGCACTGAAGAAGAACCCATATACATAGTAATGTAACCGAGTGTATTGTAATTTGTATACATGTTCCGGGCCATGACCCTATAACCTTTTTCTTTCCGGTCCTTTTCCTTTTTGATTGGGTGGGGTTTTTATGGCCCAATTATCTAAGGTGTTAAAAGTTGTGTGCTGGGCCGGCAGCGTCCCTTTTCCCCCAGTGTCCCTGCAGAGGCAGGTTGTTTGTTTATTGTTGCGGCCGGTGTTCATGTGTTCATCTCAGGGGAGAGCCTACACTGTTTCCAGGATGGTTGGTGTACAAATAAAAGTTATGTTATAGCAACCTCTGACTTGTGACTCTTCATCCATGCTTCCAACCTGCTTCCCCTCAACTCCCCACCCCACTCCCCTACAGTAATATTACCTAATGTCTCATATAGATGTAAATATATATATTCTGGGGAAAGTCAACACACACACGTGCGTGTGCAGACACACACAATATCTTATATGCATGTACGTCTCCAGAGTTGCATACCTGTAAATATGGAGACATATCCTCAAAAACAGTTGTTATATTGCCTTATTTTGTACACATGCATGTTTCTTTTCAGGCTAAAGAGGTTGATACTCCAAAAGGGGAAGAGCAAGTGTTTTTCATGACACAGCAGGGACAACATTAGATGATTAGTGGAGCATGAAGCCAGATTCATCCTGGGAAGCACTGCAGTACTTAGGAACAGCAGAGAAATAAAGATATGTCTCAATGCTGAACTGCCAACTCACTGAAAACAAATCTTTTAAATTTATTAGGATGGGAAGAATTAGTGTTAACATGGGAAATTTTCTATGCTTTGTCATCAGTTTCCAGATTTTGCATTACTGTTTCTGGGTACTTACACAAGTTACAATATGTTACAGTTGTTATTCCAGGTAGTGAGACTTGATGAATGCCAAATCAATGCCTTTGGTAATTGAATTTTACCTTCTGTTAACAACAGGGTATAGGGTGAACGTACGTTTGTAATTCACATGGTTTTCTGTTTTGTCAATGAAAGAATAATAATGACAACTTGGCTGTTCTTTTTCTAAGTCACATACTGACTGTCCAGTGTTACATATATTCCATGTGTCCTCTGATATGCATGGCATCCGACAGTGCATTACTTTAGTTTAAATAATGGTTTTGGCCTTGTTCATTATTTACAGCAATGTGTCACTGTCACTAGTGTCAGATTTAGGAAAACTAAGTGATTTTATTAGCTGTGCATATGTTTTACAGGAAAGGAAAGTTTACAAACTTTACAAAGGGAAGTGTTGTGTCCACCACTGAGTTGTTAATCCAACAGATAAAATGCTTAAAAAGGGCCTTTGCCAAAATTACAGCTATACAAGCAACTTGTTTAGTGCTGCAGTCATCAAAACTACTACTAAATCAGCTGGTAACATTTTGTTGCGGTGTAGGGAAATTAGCACTGTTATTTTGTAAGCTGTGTTTTGTGAGCATGGGAAATGTTATGTCCATCCAATAATCATTACATCTGACAGATAAAATGTAAAAAAATGTCGTTGATGACCTTTTCACATGCTGCAGTCATGGAAACAACTATGCTTGATAAATTCTAACAAACACATCCTATTTTTGATTCAGTGTTGTGTTTCATTTTCATTTTATTAAAAAATTAAGGTGGCAGTCTGTCGGATGTAACACAGGACATCATTGTTTATGATTTTGAATATGAAATAAAAAGTGAATTGAGACAATTTAAGTTTTACTGTCTTGTTATAAACGATGGATGTTTATTTCCCCCCAGATTGATACTATATGAGCCTGTGACAAAAGGTGCTCCCGCTTAACCCGGGTATGTTTGTATGCTCCTATTTATTTTCGTCTTACTAGAGTTACATGAAACTGTGGTTGCTTTTATTCAGTATGCATTGATGAGTAGTTAAAGTAAAAATTGGCAGCTTTGGTCCCCAAGAAGAGGATTAAAAACAAAAATACTTGACGAAAATCGACGAAAAGCGGCTTCCGGAAAGTGGGACAATGTGGGTTGTTTGACTTCAGCTCAAAACCGCAACTAACCAGCTGTACTATTCTTCACAACTTGTACACCATTTGACTACTGAATAATCTAAATTTAGTATCCAGTCGAATTGTAAGCCATGCGTGACGTTTCATAACCAAAAAAACGAAACTGAAAATACACTGGCCGTTCGTAACGGACTGTGTCCAAATTTCCCGTAAGTTTAAAGATCGTCTGCTACCGTCCGCCATTGCATTCACTGCGGACCTTCGCTTCTCTTATTTGCATATCAATCGCGCACCGAAAGCAGTCGATGTTTTTACTGAGGGCATTTCCGTGTTTCATTTTTTTTACCCAGACGTAAAAAATCTGAAACTTTGTCCATTTGTTACGAACGACCTTTTGCAAATTTTATCGGCATCGCAAACATTTAATTACTGCTGACCGCTTCTAAAACTACCACTGGCCTTCCTGTTGACATCACATGGCCGCTTGTCGCTGACAATGGTTTCGTCGAAGGGGTGGCGGTGAGTATTCTGACTGTGTCCGGTTATTTTGTTTTGTTACGTATGTCCTAAATGTTACGAACGACCCACATAAGTGTCGAATTTCTGTCCTCATCATATATTTTCCCAAACAAATGCTTTCTTAGCCCCTAGTAAGTGATATAAATGGCACTGGTAGTGTGCTTTGTTTACTTCATCGTATTATGGCGGGAAGGGGGCAATTTCAGATTTTGGACACAGTTTGTGACTGTGTCTGTGTTACGTGTGTCCAGATGTCTTTTCTTACGTTAGTCTGCAGTCCGTCTATGTCTGTAATTATTGCTGATTTAGGTAAGCGGTCGATTTAAAAGTTGAAATGGCTCACAGCTTACTTACCCTTCAAGTGGTTGTTTACAAACTTTTACGTCTGACTGGAGGCTTGTGCATATTAAACAAGTACTCTGTAAACTTTGTAGCAGGTGAACGTGACATGGGCACAGTGCTACCCCCCGTCCCCCTTTCCTTTGTTTTGCAGTCTTAATTTTGTTTCCTTTCCGCGTTACATGTAATAGTTGACTTGCCACTGTAAATCTATTTTTATTTTTATTGATTAACTGTGCATGAAGGCCGACTTTGGGGGCCGGTGGTGGGGGGGTGGGGGTGAAGATTGTCTTACAATTTATTATAAAAATTGTCACTGCTCTTGTATAAATAAAGACCTTTGGTATGTAAGGGCACTTTAGGATTGTTACAGTCCAAAGTACATGTATCATTTTTCTGTTTTCCTTTTTTACATACTGAAAAAATTAATACAGGTATCTGACTTAAAGATGCCATACTTTGTGACCTGATCACATTTTTAATGTGTTGTTTTTCTTTTAGTTTTAGTAAGCATACATTAGATGACGTCTGTCTGTCCCTGGTATTCAAGTCTGTATTAAATTATGTTACTTTTGATAACTGTGGCAGGTTCTGGAAGTGTGCCAAGCAGAAAATCATGTATGGATCCAGTTCTTCACACACAAAAAGGAAGCATGTTCTTCAGGCTCTCACCACCGGACTTATCTTATTGGGATTTCTTGATTGCAAACAGAAAAAAAGTTTCCCTGACACTGAGTGCAAAGTGAGGCAGCAGTTTTTCACTGACAGTGATTGACAGGTTTAGTTTGAGAGGATGTCTTTTTTTTTCTTTTCTTTTTTTTTCTTTTTTTTTTTTTTTGGGGGGGGGGGGGTCTTATAAATTGTCCTAAAGTTTTAATGTGATCTGCATGTTCAGAAAGTCGCTCCTTTAAGTTTAACCTGTCATATCATACTGTTACTGTGCCTAGATTCACTACAGTTGTGTGCTGTTTGTTCAGTCTGGGTGAAATAGTATCTTGGTTTTCATAGACTGTTTCCACTGCCATAGTGTTACGTTCGTCCACTTAAACAAGCTGGAATGTGTGAATATGCCTCCTGCCTTGCATTTTTTTTGCATTTATCATTACAGTGTATACTATGAAATAAAGTGTTCCTTGTTTGAAAACTTTACTGAAGTTGTTATGTGTTTGAAATGATTATTTGTAGAACTAGATTCTTGAGCGCAAAATTTGGACACAGTGATTACATAATACTTTACATTTAAAGCAGAATTTGTTTGTCCTGCCTGCTCTGATTTTATTACTAGCAGCTACTTAAATGCACCAGAAGCATTAAAATTGCATACAAATGGTTTTTCTCTGTATTATTATGACATTCACTGTGTCCATTGTTACAAACGTCCACACCTGACCTGACCCCCGTTTTGATGCCATACAGCACACACTTGGATCAAAACCATTTTTTGATGATTGAAATAGTTACTTGAAACATACCACTTTCTAATGGTAAGACTGAAAATAGCTTACTGGGAGTTTGATTTTGAGGCAGTGTGTCCCACTTTAGATCACGACCTTTTGTCACAGGCTCATATGATAGCAATCATTAAATTCAAAGATTAAATCAAAACAAACATTGTGTCCTGTGTTGCATCCGACAGATTCTGGTGTCCGTCTTTAAATGTCTTTTTCTCAGACTTGCTTCATCAAGTTATCTTTTTTAGACCTGAAATGTATAAAATTAAAGACAGCTTTTAAATGGTGTTACTTGCTAGATCAGTAGATGACTTTTCTGCTTTTATTTTTCACTCTAATGTCCACCTTCTAAGCAGCACCTTTTGGCTCATGCTCATATACTGTTAGTTGAAACTGAATACAGACAAAGTTCTACACAGTCCTGCTGCCAGCCCCGAAAATATTTTCTCAAACTCTCAGTCTCAGCGAGGCATGGCGACGACGCTGAGACACACACACACAATTTTTTTTTTACAGTTTTCAACTGGTCGGTTGCAAGAACTGAAGCCCAGCCGCTTCCAGTGACAATGTCCCCAATCAGTGTGGCATCAGCAGTGCTACAAATACGATGGCATCAAAGCAGCAAAAACACAGGCAAAAACCCAAGCCAGCCGGCCCGAGTGCTACCTTTAAAATTAAAGTTTAACGTTTAATGCTACCACTGTAAAACTTACCTTATATGCAATACCAGGTGTCTGCGCTGTATCTTCTCCGTCTCTGCTAACAAAATCCGTTACTGAATAAATCTTAACTTGGCGCAAAGATGACCATACTTCTTCTGTCAAAGCCTTGGTGAAGACCCGAGGTCGCAGACCAGACATCTTGGATTTGCCGCCAAAGTTATCCGCTGTTGAGTTATTTAGCTCCTGGGGCACGGTAGCACGCGTTGCAGTGCTCTTGAAACCAATATGCTCTTTGGTGGTAGGCCTATCCTTCACGGCTGTGTTGTTGAAAGGGACAGCCAGCGAGAGTACAAAGTTTCCTCGCGGCGATGGCAGCTTTTATTCCACACCGGGAACTGTCCCGCTGATGCAGTCAACGTGGTTGACCGTTGATGTGCAGACGAACGTTTTTCGCGATGCACGACGAGAACTGCTGACGTCACGTTTGTCGCATCGCCGCCATGTCGGAAGCATCAGATGCGGTCCATCTTCTGGATCTGGATCTGTACATTGCAGAGACCATTTTTGTAATGGAGCTGGGAGAACGCAATGCAAATAATCTGTGTGGTTTTACAATCCCAATTTCAAATATTAAAAAACTGTCTAAAAGTGCTTGTAGTGTGCAGAGCGAACGTCGAGTAGTCTGTATTACTGCGAAGTAAAAGGCCAAAGAGAAAGTACATGGATTTGACCGAAGGTTCGATATTTGCAAGAAAAGAGCCGATTAATTGGTCTGACCCGTATGAAGCAATCGCCAAAATGGTCAACCTCTTTAATCATTCGTACCCCGACATCATGAAATAAAATGCCCACCAAGTGCTGGCAATGTCTGGTTTTGCTGGACAGCAGTTGATGTGAATGACAAGAACTGAAGTGATTATTTGTTGAAGTCTTAAATACTGTTCTTGCTTGTCGTTGTAGTGTGTGAGACAGTGTGCGCAAGCAAAATATATGCCGTGTATCATAAATAATGAGCTTTTTGATAAAGTTCGAATTGTGTGATTTGTTGTTGTTGCTATAATTATTGTGCATTGATAATATAACATAGCTTCTGCAGTTTCAGGAAAAGATGTGTAAATACTACACATGTGTGAGCAAGTGCTCTTTGTACGTTTTTACAGTTATCCCGCCCCGGTTATCAGATCCATGCAATTTCATTACTGCACTGTTACTAACCCGGGAACCGGAGCAGACGACGCTTTTGTTTCGAGCGTAACGCCACATGGCCTTCACACAGCCGATAGCCGGCGATAGCCGCCAGTGCGCGCCATTTTCAAATCTGTTTGAGCGCTTGCTTGTTTACCTACTCTTTTTTATGCACCAAGCCATGTGTAATACAGTTTGGTATAAACATTCAAAAGAATGTTTATTCAACGTTTATTTAGACGCAGGATCGAGCTTAATCAGTAGCCGATGCCTCTGAGTAAACATGGTGCTTCGCCGTAACGTCCACAGAAACCATAAGGCTTATTAGGGAAAGGGGGGATGGGGGGGGGGGGGGGGGAGAGGGAGATTATACCTATCGCTACACTGTCACCACCAGAATGATTCCTGCATTAAGATGGGCAGCGATGAGAGTCATTTTAATGTTTCAGTAGGAAGTGATGGACAAAGTCACAAGACTGTCCACAAACCACAAGCTTTTTGATGAGAAAGGAGAGCCGAAGCGGTATCGAACCGAGGTCCTTCCGTTTACCAGCCTAACGCCTTACCGCTATGCCAAACCGGCTCACTAAATGCCTCTTTTTTTTTTGGCTTTTATGTTGCTTAACGTCCACGGAGGCGGGATGACCTATTAGGGACGGGGACAGAGTGGGAAAGGGGCCAGGGTGATTGGCTCGACCGCGGAAACCGCCCGAAAAAGACCGGAGAGACCGTGGACCGCCGCCAGAACAATGGAAGTGTTAAGGCGGTGTCCCCTCGCCATTGCCCAGCGACTTGTGCACTGCGCAATTGCTCTTTCAACTGCTGTGCTGGACAGAGTCACTAAGACAATGTCCGTTGCACCGCTGTTGACGAACAACTTGGACAACTCAAAGCAAAAGACGTCCAACTTGCCGCTCAGCCCAGCTCCACCTCCCTACTCATGATCTCTTCTGGGCAAAAGTGAGGGTCCAGCTCCACCTCCCTCCTCTAAGATCTCTTGATCTTTTGATCTCGCCTGGAACCCTGAAATGCCTCTAAGTAAACATGGTGCTTAACGTCCACAGAAACCAAAAATGCCTCTAAGTAAACATGGTGCTTAACGTCCACAGAAACCATAAGGCTTATTAGGGACGGGGAGAAGGGGGGGAAGGGGGCATGGAGGTGGGGGGAGAGGGAGATTATATACCTATCGCTAAACTGTCACCACCAGAATGACTTCTGCATTAAGATGGGCAGCGATGAGAGCCATTTTAATGTTTCAGTAGGAAGTGATGGACAAAGTCACAAGACAGTGTCCACGAACCACAACCTTTTCTGAAGAGAAAGGAGAGCCGAAGCGGTATCGAACCGAGGTCCTTCCGCTTACCAGCCTAACGCCTTACCGCTAGGCCAAACCGGCTCACTAAATGCCTCTCTAGGTCCATCCTTTTTATAGCCGTCGTCTGCATGGCGCGCTCTGTTTAGTACTAGTGAATAGTAGTGAAACGTTGTCAGTTTTGACTCGAGTAAAGTAATTCTGTGTCAATCAATCCTTTGTCGTATAGTATTTTGCTTAGCTGATTTTATGTTTAGTGTTTATTTTGGGTTGAAATTAATTTATTAAGTAATGTGTACTATCGAAGTTAAATCTGTATTGATGACTACTTGATATTACTATTAGCGCTGCTGCGACTAAGATTCGCCCCAGGCACCGACTGTTTTAGTGCTAGTCTCTGAGTGTGTCTTGCTTCTCTTACAGAGCGTTGTATTGTAATTGTTATGTACCATTTTAACCATGGGAGTGTGCTCTTTATTCCGATGTAAGTTTAATTGATATTAAATATTTTGTACTACATTGTGTTAGTTGTGATTTAGTTCTACGAATCTGTGCGACAGGCGCAAGCCACGCTTCCCACTTGGGAAGCGTGGCTTGCGCCTGTCGCACAGATTTCGTTGTTGTAAATAAAATAAGTCAATTGTGTACATTTTGTTTATACGGTTTAAAAGATTGTAACTGTAGCTGATTTGATGATTTTTATGTTTTAACTGGTTTAGTTATTGTAGAAGAAACTGTGTTTGTGCGGGCCAAGGCAACACAATTGTCAGCCATTTTGTGGTCCAGAGGGCAAATTTTATTGTGGCGATAACGTGTGCTCCTTGCGGCCTGCGCTGTTATCTTATTCTGTTATGCGTGCGATTGCGGATTTTGGGTGTGCTGAAAAAATGTCTGCTGCTGTACAATAAAACCTGATTGCTGCCGTCCGCCTGCTGTGGTCTCCATTTTTTACTGACTCCTGTGTCCTCTCCTGCGCTCCACTGCTCCATTACACATGTATGATTCAGTGATTACAAAGTAAACTTTTTTTCTTTTTTTTTAATTCATCAAGCAGGACTTGGTAAAGTTCATGTTCCATGTATTATTTTTAAAAAACAAAAAGAAACAAAAAAAATAATTAAAAAACACACACACACAAAGACAAGTATACTGCTGTTTATTTATTGATTTTTAATTATTATTTTTATTTGTAAACAAAAAGTCACCTCTTACTCAAATTTCAACATGAACTGGAGAAAAATTCTGACATAAGTTGGCCTGAAATAGAAAATGTGCAAATATTTCTATTTTCCAGCTGCTTATTGTTGCTCTATCACTAAGTAAGTATGGTATTTGTGCATCAGAAGTACATTCTTGCTTTAAATTTGAGCTTCTCAGGTTGCTCACTCTTTTAACCATGATTTTTTTTTTTTTTTTTTTATTTATTTGGAGGGGGGGTGGGGGGCTTGGTGTCTGCTTTAAACAGTAAAGATTCAAATTGTTTCCTGCTGATTTAAGCTGTCACAAATATGTTAACAGGACTTTTTTGGAGCCAAACAAAACCTAACTTCGTATTTGTGATGATCAGGAAAAAGCTGTGTATTAAGGAAAATGAACTACAGTAAACAAGCCAACTTTTTAATACAGATCTGCAGATCACACCTGTAACATATCCAAGCTGGACAATATGCAACTGTGCAAATAATGTACAAATACAATAGCAAAGAGGTGCAGGTTATGGTGAATTGCACATTCAGCTGCTGTTCATGACAACACAAAACACAAAGTAGGGAGTGTGACGTGCAGAGATTCACTGGATTTTAACATTCTGTGAACCATGCTGACACAGGGTCACCCCAGAAGGATCAAAGGATTAAACTCTGTCATTTATAAACAAATGCATGTCAAAACTTTTCATATCAACAAACATCAAACACAAATTGATGAAGAGTTGGTCCATTCAATAATGCCTTTGTTAAAAAATATATACAAACATGCACATACACTGACACAGTCACAACTCCATCATCACACACTGGGTCATGACTGGACACATATTGCTCAGTACACAGTCACAAAGTTTGAACTCTCTCAGTACACAGCACTCAAACTCATCACACACCCTGGGACATGACTGGCCACACACTGCTCAGCACACAGTCACAAAATTTGAACTATCAGTACATGGCACTCAAACTCAAAATATGCAGGTTTTTACACAACACTGGGATTGGGGCACATGTTTGTCAGTGGGCAGCATAGTTGCCATTTTGACCAGGAATGTGATCTCTTCACCTTCACAGAGTAAGTAAATTGGTGTTTTACACCCAGTCACCTTCACAGAGAAGCACCAAACAGATCTGTAGGGTTCCTGTTAAAACTGTGTAGCCAACTTGGCACACACAATCCCAATCACCCTCTCCACATGAATATAGAGCCCAGCCAACTCTCTGATGCTTTCTACATCCTGAGCATGCACTCTATATCTCTTTGTGAATAAGGGAATTTTAAATTCTGCATGCATCAATCCAACCATCTCATCAGTCAGCCTCTGTCGGCTGAAATCATGTCTCCTGGGACAAATGAGTGATGAATTGTTATGGACAGACAACCTACAAATACAAAAAATATTAAATTCACTGTGACATAATCTGGAAAGAAATATTCTCACAGTTGCATTCCACACTAAAAACACTATATTATAAAAACTCTCAGTTCTAAGCTGATCTCTGTTACAAAATGTACAGCTCGAATCATGAATTGTAGGAGTTGTACTGCTTGGTGTTTCTTTCTTTTATCAGGTCGAAAATCTCAACAGTCAAACGTGTCTGCTTGATCATGACTTGTCACATGTACGCATATCTTCTTCCGTTAACTAATTAACCTCATTTTCCTGAACTGTCACTGTAGGAGGTGCGCTGGAGAAGAAAAAAAAATGAGAAAGAAAAAGGGGGCAGGGCAGACAGAGGTTTATATTATGCGCGTAACGTCAACTGAGTGTTTTACGCCCAGTCAACCACTGCGGTTATATCAGGGCGAAACATCAACAGAACAGGTGACTGATTTTGAAGATTTTATACCACTTACATCCATGAAAATGACGAGAACAAACGTACATCGATGAAGGACTGTGTTCGAAGGTGATGTTGGTCCTCCTAGTCGCAGCAACCGATGCAAGCAAGCAAGTGAACATCAATCTTGATCTTGATCTTGATAGTTACGTCGACTTGGGCCATGCCCTGGCATAAATGTCGATGGAAAAACGGGGATAGAACATAATGTTGAGTCGAGATGAGGGATCGAATCTCCTCCACCGACTTTGCAGACACTACTTCTTCTGTGAGGCTGTTCCACTCAGAAACAGTTCTGATGAAGAAGTTGTTTCTGTATATAGGTGTCTGTTTTTGCACTGCCCAAAGAGAAGCCGCGGCCGTTGTTTCTGGCGAACCTCCTGATGATGTTGCTGGAGGTGAAGTCAGATCTACTGGTGGTCTTAATCTGCCCGGCTCTTGTTCCGCACAGGTGTCAGAAAGGATTCTGCTGGAATGGCTGGGATGACTCGAGACTGCGGCAATTTTGTAGAGGAAGATGAGGCGTTTCTCTCTCCGGCATGAGTTTGCTTTCTTGGTGATGGTGCTGATGTGTTTAGACCAAGACAGATTTTCGGAGAGATGAACTCCAAGGTACGGGATTGTGGGACTTGCTTCAAGATGTGGTTTTCCGGGAAGTATAGGTGGGATGATCTGCTGCGTAGACTCATAATATAGCATTTCCTGGCGTTGGAACTTCATCTCCCACTGTCCTGCCCACGTCTCCTCAGTGAAGTGCTGTAGGTCTAGCTGCAGGATGATATGGTATTGGCGAGAGTGACAGCAGGGGGCCAAGCAGTGCCCTGGGGTACAGTCCACGGATGCCTCACTGGAGAGCTGGCCATCAATCACTACACGCATCTGGCACTGTGTGAGGAAGTTCGCAAGCCACTTGATACCATACTGTTTCAGCTTGTAAAAGAGTTGCGGTTGGATTTTTACTCGCGGAAATCGACGAAAGCTCAGTCCTCTGTTTAAATGTACACCGTTTTAGTCGTATGACATGAGGAACTGTTCGTTCTCTACAAGAAATCTTCTTTCGCTCGCTGTCACCGCATTGTTTAGTGCTTGTAACATGGCCACCCAGTCCCACAATGTCGCACGCTTGATGTCACTCATATTCTCGGAACCGTACTGGATTTAATGTTGCTACATAAATGCAGCCTATACTGAATTATATGCCGCCGTCGGTTTTACTAAGTGTTTCGATTTTAGTGTTTTGATGTTTAAGGAATGTTTATTTGATTGTATTATTGAATGTTTTAAAGGAACTCTCCTTCACCGGAGGCTAAACTTCTCGTGAGGTTAAACGAACATCATGATCTGCATTAAAAGTTTTGTGATTGAACGTACGTGCCGTTGATTTTATAACGATTTTAGAAGAGGACTTTCCTAGGCAGTATAACTAACACCGAGTTTTTTCCCGCGTTTTAGTATGACATCATTGATAGGATACCGGAACTTTTAGTCTTAGTTTTGTGTATATGTCACGTACAAATTATTCTTGTCAAGTTTTTTTTATTTTTTTTATCTGTATTTGATTCATAGTAACAATATATTCACCACGTCACTGGATGGTTATTGTATTGTACTATAGGATTAGGATGCTGTAAGCTGCGGGGACAGCAGTGTGTGACTGCAAGACAGATCAACGTGCCATTGTTCCACACACGGGGTAGGTATACTGTATATACTGACTTCTTTTTGTGTTTTATGTGAAGACACATAGTTCGGGAGCTGTGTGAGAGTCAAGGTGGCCGTCCTGGGCTGTCCGTCCTAACGAGCCTTCTGGTTTCCGGGGACTGACGTAAAGCTATATTGAGCCATGCTTCGGCATTGGTCACAGGCACAGCTTATCCCTAATATTTCAGCCGACATCTGAGGACATTAAGCATCACTTCATCGTCATCTTATGTGAAGACTGGACGTGACAAGCAGCCGGTTGTAATTAAGGCTGTGACTTACCTTTTCCATCTATAACATAGCTTGTACTATTGCTGTGTATATTGTCCGCTATTCATGACTGATTAGTATATTGCATGTGCTGTTCATGTGTGATGCTACCTGTAGTTATTGACTGATAATTATACGACTTTGCTCATGATTATTGTATTAATTAGAGGCCAGTAAAGTCGTGACTGTGATAAGATATACGTATGTTAGTATTAGTTAAGTTAGTAGAATATATACTTAGAATTGTTATTAATTATTTGTGTCCCGGCTGCAGGGTTGCTCTACGCTGTTCTACATTTTCCATGTTGTGATGCAGGCCAAATAAACAATTCCCAGAATCCTTCCCTGGCCTTCGCCTCTGAGAGTGAGAGTGCAGTCGGTTACAAAATGACGCCCAATAAATGACAACAACTCAGCCACTACTCTGATGTCACCGCCGCCCCAAACTCCAAACACTGGTTTACGACACCCTTCCTTTGGAGGAAGGTGCCGGAAACCGATGCTCGGAGTGTCCGCCGCCCCACACTCCCAGCATCGCTTCAGTTCCGGCACCCTCCCCCAAACTCTGCCAGATTTTAGTTACGCCACTCTTTTATCTTCACGCAGCTGTCCACCGACGCGGTCAAGCGCCCTCCGAAAGGCCTTTTGGTACTGATAAGACTGTGGAAGCAACCTAGCGCCCTGGCACGCACGTAAACATGAGACGCATCCACCCCGGGTAAAAAGAAAAGGCACACTCGGAGCATTGCTTTCCGGCACCTTCCTCCAAGGAAGGATGTCGTAAACCAGTGCTTCAGTGGAGTTTGAAGAAATGGGATTTTGGTTCAAATTGAGCTGGCGTAGGCAACATGGTCAGTTATAACTGAAGTAAACGGCTCTGATATTGTTTGTAACAAACTTACTACTCAGTGTTTGAGCACCAATAAAAACAAAAACTGTTCGTTAACTGACAGTTTTCTGGGACCTAAGGCATAACTAAATACGGCAGTGGAAGGATGTCGTAAATCAGTGCTTGGAGTTTGCGCCGCCCCTACTGACTACCCCTAATCCTAACCCCCTCTGAAAAAGGTTGACTGCGAGGTCAGTCAACTGCGTCGAGTCAGCTGCCGATTGAGTGGGTGTGTTGTCTCGTCCTGGGTGGCGTCCGCAGATGGTACCGCATTCTGGGTGGCGTTGTCCGCAGATGGTACCGCGGCATTCTGGGTGGCGTTGTCCGCAGATAGTGGTACCGCAGGCAGTGGGCAGGCGGGGTCCCCTCGCTTGTGGCCTGGCTTGCGACATTCTCTGCAAACGATGTTGGACTGGCAGATGGAGGCAGTGTCAGTGCCGGGGTCAGGCATAGGGGGACCGCTTTCCGTGTTCATAGTGACCCAGCGTTGCCATGCATGGTCCAGTCTGGACTGAGTTGGGATGGAAGAGGGTGGGAAGGTATCTCGATGTGGAGGAATCTCCTGCCAGTAAGCCAGCGGGTGAGTCCCCCATTGGACCTAGTTTCCAGTAACAACGTGAACGCTTCCTTAGTGCCTATGTGGGCAAGGCAATCGTACTCACGACTCAACGTTCTCAGATTACAATTTTTTCCGTACATTTTCCATGGGACATTTTTAACTGATTGCCGTAGCTTGTTGTAACGAGGCCGCTTACCTAGCAGCACTGACTTCGTCGGCTTCGTTCGCCATTTGCAATCTCAGTGTGATGCCGACTCGAAACAATCAAACTAAATAATTATATGAAAAACATCATCTTTTGTTGCCGGTTAGAATTAATGTATGATAATTGGATGTATATAATTTGTACATTGATTAAATTGCTGTGGGTGTTGTTGTTTTTCTTTTACATGCGAATGCAACTTTAAAATATGCTACGCCGTGAGCTGTCACGGGCCTTAGGTGTCACTGAGTTGACCCCGAGGGGGACAGCCGTGTTGCACGGACGCCACGCCCCTCGGCAGTGACATGCGCAGGGGTGGAGTCACCTGAATTCAAAAGGCGATTTGTCATCGAATCGGTTGGCTTAGCGACAGGTCAAGTTGTTCCGGACCCGAACTGTCTAGCCACCCAGTATCGTCTCCCTCTTGTTTTTGGTTAAGTTCTTCAGAGGTTTGATAAAAGTGAGTGGAGACAGGGTATGAGCATGTTACTAAGCATGCTTCAAGTTTTTTTTTAGTTTTTTTTTTTTTTTATACCGCGCAGGCTTCGCATCCCCGGCTGCGGCGTTGTGGCTGGTCAGTGTTTATCTTGCGGCGTGCCTTTTGTCACAAGTGAGGCGGTAACAAAACCTGTTGAGGTGAGTGACTTAACGTTTTTTTCTGCAGAATAGATTAGTTCACAGCCGGTCGGGTGACTTGACTCACTAACGTTCGTTTCAGTAATAATTGGTTATTTTGGTTGTAACAGAATTATGATTTCGTTCAATAATTGGTTATTTTCGTTGAGTAACAGAATTATGATTATGGAAGTTCAAGCACTTTATATACTCCGCGTTAGTCCGTGAGGTCCTGCTGTGCACCAAAAGTTATTATAACTACAACTAGTACAAGGATGGGTCATCCCGGCTCGCTGCACTCAAGACCACGAGTGAGGCGGGAGTTTGGTACGAGTATCGCCCCTTGCCGACTCAGTGGGACATCTCTCGCCGCCGTTCAACAGCGGCGAGTACCCGGTCATTTCACTCGACGAACATTAATTTTTAGATTTAAAAGTATGGTTGAGAAAAAATGGACAATTGGTCAGGGGCACAAACTGCAGAACTTGTCCGTTGTACTCTGTCATACTTTATTTTCCCACATGGAGCAATTTCACCAGACACGATTCAAAAAGACAAAACATTGAGAAGAGAGAACTCAAACTCAAAAACTTTACAAGGATTGCAGTTTAGGTTCAGTCAAAAACCAGTCTAACAACTAATCCTTGCTAAGCTACTGATGTGTAAATATAAAATTACAGGCGTCACTGTGAGAGAGAGAGAGAGGGAGAGAGAAAAAAGAAGAAGTAATATATATATAAGAAAACTCACAAAGAAAGAAAACAAGTAAACTTAAACAAAAATACTGGTGAAAATGAAATTTTAATTTAAAAAAAAAATAGAATAAGACAAAAGTAGAAACACATAAGTCAACAGGCATATTCACACGAAACACATAGGTAAACAGATGCTGTACTCATACTAAACACATTCATAAACAGGTGCAACTTATAATAGCTGTAGCAGCAACCAAGTATTACACAAATGCAACACTGAAGACCCTGCTGCCCCACCCTAATGATACAATTTGATCAAATCAATTTACATCCCAAGTATAATTTAATAACTAAGACTACATTTAAAATCATGTGTTTATTTGTAAAATTTGACACACAAGTTGGACTCAAGTTATGAGTCATTTGAATGTGTTCCTAAGCTGCTTGACTAGTGATTCCTTCAAAGACAGTGAGCACAACTACTCAGAATGGGAAATGTTCAACTTACAATAAGTGGTCATAAGTAATCATACATGACTACCAGCATTGACAAATTAATTCATAAAGTTAATTCGTCAACAGCCAACCTAACCTGCATTTTAACAAATGGCATTGCCTATCAGTTTGTCTATATAAATTTTCATGAAGGATGAATATGTACAGTCTTAAGCATATCAGAGACACTGCAACTCTACTAGGTGAACTTTTAGTTCTTGTCCCATTTATTTTGCAATTATGTAATGTATGGCATTTAATTTTGTAAGTTACAATTAAGCCAGGGACTTGAACTGTTTACAAGAAATAAAAGGACCCAGACACTGAAATAATTTGCAATACATTTGTTATTACAACTGATCCAATTAACCATTTGAACAAAGTTAGTAAAATAAAAAATTCTCATAACACTGAGCCAGAGAGAGGAGGGAGGTGAGGAGGAGAGGGAAATTGGTACATTTTGCAAATTCTTCACCTTCACATTATTATAGACTTGTAAAGATGTATATATAATATATATATATCAACACTTTGAGTATATGGACTACTTATGATAAAAGTGTAATTCAGTTAGGAATATTAATATAAAAGGGGTGTGTAGAGTGATTTACAACACACACACACACACACACACACACACACACACACACACACACACACACGTGATAAAGACAATGAAGAAATTGAGGTAGGAGGTTTAAAAGTAGTTTTTGAGCTGCTGTTTTATGAGGACAGTTTTAAAAGAAGAAGCAGAATCAGTTCAAGTCAATCTCTTTATTTACTTATTTAACAAAACATTTGGTAATAAAAATCAAATCGATATTTAATGATTTATTCTCAGTTACTCATCAGTTAGAGTTATTTTTCTCTGAGAGCACAGAAGCACACATATAACCTAACTGAAAATATATATCATTAACTGTATGAAGACTGCATTTTGTGAACTGCAAAACTTCTCTTCTTTTTTTTAAAGTACAATACATGCATGCTGCTTGTGTGTGTGTGCAGGTTTGTGATTATGTGTTTTAATTGTACTCTGAACCTGTGGCTGTATTTATTTTTAAAATAAGCAGAATGCATGCATGCCAGTTGTTTATATGTGTGGGGTTGGGGAGGTGTTGTGTGGGTGTGTAAGGGAGAGAAATAGATAAATGTATGGGTGTGCGCATGTCTTAAAAGCTGTATTTTTAATCTGTATCTAAATTGACTTGCATATTTTAGCAGAGTGTGTGTGTGATATGTAGAGTAATACTTATAGTGTGTGTGTGTGTGTGTGTGTGTGTGTGTGTGTGTGTGTGTGTGTGTGTGTGTGTGTGTGCAATCAATAGTTAATGCACTAGGCCTAAACTATTTTTTATTTTGCTTGTGGCCATAATCTGAATTTCCTGTGTTTACAGAGGAAAATGAATATTCTTGATTCTTAAAAAGCAGTATATGTATAGATATAAATTGTATATTTCTGTATTTTACACTGTTATGATTCAGAACTCTAAGTTTGAAGAAACTTCGATAATTTGACTGAAATCAGTTAGTTTTTTTTTTTTTTTATGAAAAGCCAAAAGGTAAAACTCAGGCCACATTCTTTACACTAAGTAATAGCTGTCAACCCCTTCAACCTTAGTACAGAGTTTGTGAACCTGTATTTTGCTTATGCAGGCCAGGGTCTTGTCTTTTTTTTCCGCTGGTGGCAGAAGCGTTTTGAATTCCAACTGGCATGTGTGGCAGTGGAAGGAAGAAGCAATGTTGTGCTAAATATGCATGCGCAACTTCAGATCTCACTTCCGATGAGATTTCTTAGCCTACTGCACCAGTCCTGTCATTGTGCATTTGGCATGTGTCGGCTGCTCACTCAACAATTTCAGTTTCAGTCTTTTGCCAGTTTAAAACGACAACAAAATTTCATGAAAATTATGTTTTCCTGTATCCATTTTCCAATATGGCCATATCCCATCAAAATAATGACTCAAAACTGTATTTCATACCAGTAAACTGGGTTGACATGTATGCTAAGCTAGTAAGTAGCAGTGGGTGCAATATGAAAAGCTATATTTTGAACTACTCCAGGCTTTTTAGACAAAATAAATAATTAAATATGTGTCAGTGGAAAGCAAATGTCGTCAACACCACTGTCTCACTCAGACCTTATAAGTTATATTTACAATCTGCCATATAAAGGCACAAACACACTCAGACACAGTTGGCATACATGCACCACTAGGAGACTGTACAGGATTTTTTTTTTATCCAAAAATTAAAGGCACACTGCTGATAGGGTTATTGCTAGGATTAGGCCACATGTCTGTAGTGTAAAAACAGTAACATGATGATAGCACATAGGCTGGGTGATTTTGTTCCCCCGCCACACCTTTTAAAAGCATCCGGATACTGAAAGAATTCTGTCTGCAATAAAATAGTGAAAAACAAAGCTGTGGATTACAGTGGCAAACATGCTGTCACTTTTTTGACCAGTTTCACTGAGCAGCGACCACCTAACTTTCCGCATGCAGTTTCTTGTCAGCATTTAATCTGTGCAACTTTAAATCACGTCCCTCCACGGTCCACCTCCTTTGTAGTTCAAATAGCATACACAGTATCCTTCCCCATGGTAGTTATTTTTTAGTGTTGTGGTTGACCGAAACCATCTTCACTCGAGCAACATCCAATAGGCTGACAGAATGTCCCATCAACAAACTTCCGCCTTACGCAGGGGCAGAGTACTCTAAATATTTCTAGGTAAACATGGTGCTTAACATCCACAGAAACCATAAGGCTTATCAGGGATGGGGCGAAGGTGGGAAAGGGGGAGATTACACTGTCACCACCAGAATAACTCCTGCATTAAGATGGGCAGTGATGATAGCCATTTTAATGTTTCATTAATTGTGAAGGACAAAATCACAAGACAGTACACAGGCCACAACTTTTGAATGAAAAGGAGAGGTGAAGCAGATTTGAACCGAGGTGCCTCTGTTTACCAGCCTAACACCTTACCGCTAGGCCAGACCGACTCTCGTGGGATCATCCATCGTGCAGCGCTCCAGGCGAAATTCATGATGATGTAAATAGGGGAGATAATTACATACACAAGTATTGCAGCCATTGACGCATGACCGCAATTTTGTGTGAGCCACAAAATAAAAATAAGACATGCTACTTGTGTTTTTATTTGTGGATCACATACTGTTAAGTGAAATATCTTCATATTTGAAACTCTCATAAATTTTCTATGCAAAACAATGTAGAAAACCAACTAGAAAAAGTGCCAACACACATCTGATTTGCAGCTGTCAAAAGCAGATGACAAATGCTAATAGGTGCAATGTCGAAAAGTGCTTTCCCAGTCACTCAAAAATGAAATGTCTTTGACAGTTGTTATTAGGGCATCTTTGGTTGTTCTTTCTACCATGGAAATGGTTTTGTATGAAATTAAGATGAAAGTTGATTGGTATTTATTATATCACTGTTTGAAATTGACATCAGTGTGCATGTCTGTGTGACAACATAAATTGTCTGTGTGACAACATAAATTATCTTGCTGTATGCACAATATTTGAGAAATAATGTTCAAAGAGCACATGTATATTCTACAACCCAAGTGCAATGCAAGTGTAATGTCAGTTTTCACATTGTAGTGGTGACTGTGGTGATCTGGCAGTGTTTGTAACATCACTAGTGCACACAAAACTGCCCTCTTGCAGACAATTCCACACTGTAAAGGAGAGCAAAACTATGGTGGGGTAACTTTATTTATCAGGACAGATATTTGTTTGGGACAAGATCAAATGACAGTAAGTGCAGCAGACTCTTGATTCTTACACTGAAAGTAACATTTCACATGTTACTTGTGACACATGTGCATGTGACGTCAAAGTATGGTGTGACAAGTAACAAGAAACATGCAATGTTTTCTTTTGGCTATAAAATCCTCTTTTAAAGTTATCATGCAAACAGTCCAATCACTTTAATTATAATGATATGAGCAACAACCTCTTCAGACTATGACCTTAAATTCATCTTATTGGTTTCTTGTGATGGCAATTAAAATGCTGTAATTAGTCACAAGTAACTTAAAAAAGCAGAAAATGTTATTTATATCAACTATCAGAGCCTACTGTTGAAAATCACACAACTTGGAAACTTTTCCAGAATTAAAAAAACTAAAACAAATGCCAGAGAATGCCTGTAACAGCTGAAGTAAAGAGCATCTAAAATGTTATTTGTGACATGCATGACTGTGATGCAGAGATGATGTCACTTGTCATCAGAAACATAGACACTGTAAAATACTGAGTTCAATTGCCAGTTGGGAAAACAAACAGTAAAAAATGCTAACAACTGAAGCAAACTGGTCTAAAGTATATAAGCTTAACCCTTTCTGTAGTCATTCACACTTATGTGTGTGAGAAACAAACATAATGGTGTCACAAGTCCTCAGAAACCAGAACAAAGCAAACTACCAAATTCAGCGTCAAAAATGTAACTCAGTTTTCCATTTGTTCAACTGTCAGCTTTTGTAAGGTTTTTTGGTGTGTTTTTTAATAATCTTGACACCAGAATTTTGGTCTACACCATGGAACAGTTTCTGTCCATGTGTTACTTGTGACAAACGTAAAGTACCACCATAAAGAGTACAGATGCCGTGACAAATCTCTGGAAACTTGACATTCAGTTTAACCATCCAATGTACTCCCAATCTGGGCAATGTATTTTGTTGCTAGTACACTGTATTTCATTGCTCAAAACAATGACAAAACTAGGAATTCCCACTACACAAGCATCACATAAAAATGAAACTTGAAATATTATGTATGTAACTATAACAAAACATCAGAAAATGACTAGATCTTTTTCAATCAAGAGTGTGAGGAAAAACAAAGCAGAGCAGAATGCACATCTCAACAATGCAGCCCAGGTGCACAAGACTTGAGTTTTGAACCCCACCACAGGACTCTCATCAGTGTGATAATCGGATAGGCTTAATGCTTTGTAACACTGTCTCTCACGCTAGTGGAAATCTTACATTATTACTACTTCCAAGCACAACAGATGCATAAGCTAAATCTCTTGAAATGCCCACTATCTCAGCAGCATCAAAAATTTAATGTTGCAAATAATATGTGCATGTCTACAATACTGGCAAACAAAAATGGGACATAGACATCCAAAAATAATGTCACCAAATTGTCAGAAACCCACATTTTTCTTGAGATAAATCATTCTTCTTTAATTTTCTTTTAGTTTGGTTAAAATATCTTGCTTAATTTTTTCATAACATGAAAGAGAATCAACATAGTTGTATTTCCTGATGTAAGTTTGTTGGTTTCCACTTTGCATCTTTATCTCCTTTGAAACTATGCATTTTATTAGTTTATTATATGGGTTTGAAAGTGCAACATCCAAAGATAACTTGTAAAGAAAAAAAGTAAAATTCTCAATGAAAACCACCAAAAAACAGTAATGAGGAAAAATGGAAACCGTAACTTACACCAGACATGAAAAAAGTCAATTAGAATTTAGTTATCAAAATAAAACACGTTAAACAAAATTATATTTGTCACTTCTTATCATACTTAAAGCATTGTTTTGGACTAGTCTAACAAGCCATTGCCATCTTTGTTTGGTATTTAATATTACAGGTTATTAAAAATGATGTAAGTAACATGGAAACCGTGCACATTTTCAACCATGCTTGCAAACCAAATTTTTTAAACAAACTTTTATTTCAAATGTATTGATGATTTAGATACCATCTAAGGAACAATTTCAAAGGTTGATACTGAAAAAAGCAAACCAGGAAACTAAACATTCACACCAGAAATTGACATGGAAGCACCACCAGCTTTGTGTAAATGTTAAGTTTATATTGATCCCCAAGGGAAGCAATAGAAACAACACCAGCTTTGTCTAAATGTCAACTTTGTATTGGTCCCTAAGGGAAGCAGTAGAAACAACACCAGCTTTGTATTGGTCCTAAAGGGAAGCAGCCAGCTGGCTGAAAAACTTGTGGCACTGGCCAGAATCAGGCACAGTGCCACCACCTAATGTTTGTTTCTGTCATGTCGGAAAGAAACAAAGAAAATATTGAAGAATCAGGGGTAATTCTAGTCATATCACACGTTGTTTTGACTCAAACTTGATGCATCACTACAAGTGCATCAAGCCAAGTGTGTTGGGTTCTGTCAGCGCCTTTGTCTGGTTGTTAGAGATGACCCGATGTTCATTACTGCAGGAAATGAAACCGACTGTGCTCACAAAATTTGACGAGAAAGTTTACTTGCATGGAAACCTATTTCCACAAGGAATGCTTCAGTTTAGTAGGTGGAATAAAAGAATTTGAAATCATGGTTGCCAAATTTGTGTCAGCAGTTAGTAGTCGTACACACTTCAGCATTAGCAACCGGTGTCGGTGGAAACGATGCGCAACAAACATCATCACTTATTGAGTATTTGTTCAAGTATAACAACAACAAAAACACCTTTCTCTCCCCATATAATGCTTTGGCACTGAAAATCGATCTTTCATTTTCATGCCTATTGTTACTGTTAGGCATTTTGAAACCATTTATTTTTTGTGATGAGATAACCGTAATGATTGACTGGGCGTAAAACACCAGATTACTCACTTGTGATAATAAACATGACTGAAAATATCCCACATTCAGCACCATTTTTCACTAACATTTTTAGGTTTTAAGAAATATTAATGTAGGGGAGTGGGGATGGGGAGTTGAGGGGAAGCAGGTTGGAAGCATGGATGAAGAGCCACAAGTCAGAGGTTGCTATAACATGACTTTTATTTGTACACCAACCAACCAGGAAACAGTGTCTGTGTTGGAAAAGACACAAGCAAACAAAATATTTAGAACATGAAAGCAAATGTCAAGTATAAACAACAGCAATTATCTAATAACTACAGTAACCATGTAGTTTACCTGTAGGTTACTATAATACGTGACAAAATGATTAATAATCAAGCACATAAATCGGGTGCTTGACTTACACTTAAAACCCGTATCTCACAGAGTTGTGGTGAGTACACAAGAGATGGCCAGTCAATTAACTGATGAACTCCCAGTATAATAGTATACAATAAAGTAACAGTGAAGAATGCGGATTATCAAGCTCATTCTTAACTAAACAGGAAGAGTGAGATAATCATTACAGCAGTTCCACTTAAGCACACAATGAGATGGATAGTGACACGGGTGGCATTTGGGACCATGCCGTAAGCAGGAGGAAGTCAGTCATAAACTGACCGGCTCCAGCCTTGTTACTCAAAGCGTTACAGCATGTCACTGTTACTGACTAGCAGAGCATATCTGTGAACAACGTCAAGCGTCTTACTGACGCGGGTAGCACATCAAGAATCTAAGCTGTTGATCTGGCTGCGCCTGTCTGCTCGGTAAGTGAACAGAGACAAAGACCTAATTGCCACCACTGACGCGAATCACTGGCCAGTGCGGGTACTCGTACAAAGACCCTGAAAGGGTTTACAAGCTGAGCAGAGTGAAAGTCTGCGCGCCTAAGACTCGGCCATGCAAAAGCCGGATCAAAACAGAAATAACACGTCTCACAGTTTATACAATCACCCCTATGCATTAAACCACACTCAACTAGTAAACTGAACATTCCACAACTATGAAGTCAGCATTTTCAAAGTGTTAGCCATAATATACCACCGATTTCACGCAGAAACATAGATCGATAGGAAACTAAACAAATAAGTTATGCCGCACTGACAAAGTACCCATATTTTAGAGGGATAACTTTGCATCGGCAAAGCATCACTCAAAACTGAACATCCAACAACGGCAACATAACATACTAGCTACATATCAGCTAACCAGGGTTAGCTGCATATATTTTGGAAACACCGGTCATCCTGTGGCATAAAGGCTTAACGCAACCAGGCGTCAATCTGACGCCGAAATTACCCATATGTTCAAGAACCAAAATCAAGGCACTTTGTGAACATGGTAACATTATAAACATGCATTATTTACATCAATAAGAAACAACAAACCATAGAAAAATAACTACTTACATTGAAATAACTACTCCCCTGAGATGAACACTGGCTGCAACGGTAAACAAACAACCTGCCTCTGCAGGGACACTGGGGGAAAAGGGACGCTGCCAGCCCAGCACACAACTTTTAACACCTTAGATAAATGGGGCCATAAAACCCCCACCCAATCAAAAAGGAAAAGGACCAGAAAGAAAAAGTTATAGGGTCATGGCCCGGAACATGTATACAATACTTTGGTGGTGTGCATAAATCATTTGTTTTGTGCATCCATACTGCTTCTAGTGATAGGATGGACAGATAGTTTACTGTTTGCACTTGAAGGGCCCTACCCATCGATTTCACCAGGTTTTGCGAGTATCACAGACGTGCACATATGTATACATGATCATGAATTGTTATCACTTATCAAAATGACCAGACCACACTAATAAGGGCCTGAAACCCTAGTTACATGTGACCCATCCCATATTTTGTTCACCAACTCAAACCTTTTTTTAAACCACCCTGCAAAACCTAGTTATATAATTTTGATATAATACTGCATTATTTTTGTTTAAAATATTTTTCCCTTTTTCCACAAACACACCACCTGCATTGTACTGGACTTTTTATTTTGCCTTGTATCAAAAAGAAAAACAACACTGAAGATGTGACATGTCTGTAAAAACCAAGTATTTAGTCCAAAAAAATCCAAACAAAAAAACATCACGTTTTTAGGGAAATGTAAGATCTGCATCTGCTGCCAGAACTTTGCATTCTATCAAGCTTGCTTGTCGCCCCAGTTCCATGGTTTTAGGTGCCACAGAACTATCCCCCTTTTTATTTTTAATTATATATATATTTCTTCTTTTCTATTTTTGATGTGCAGAAATTTTTGCTGCCCTTCCACAAAACACTGAAAAGGCAAGAAAACTAAACAAAACACTCTAATCTCCAAGTGTGACAACCCAGCTCTTCATCCTTGCTTAGAAAAGGCAACACTTTTAATCCAAGTGTGAAAACCTAGAACTAGAATGTATGTCCTTGCTTAGAAAATGAAAAACAGCACCAAAGCTGTGAGAAAACTGAATACTTTCTCTCCCAGTCCCAGTGTGAAAACCTGAACTTTAGCTGAAAGTGTAAAAACAATTCTCCCATCATCATGGAGCTGGACATCTTCCATTTTCCTGAGGACATCTGCTACTGGAACTTGGTATTCCATCAAGTAGGATGTTGCATCTTCCCATTTTCAGGCTTGCGTCCCATCCCAGTTCCATGGTCTTAGGTATCACACCCAGACAGAACCACCAGGATCAGCCTCCTGCCGTAACACCTGAAGCAGAAAGTCAAAATGATCAAATACCAACAGTGGTCTTTCCCTGTAAGAAAAACATTACGAATGTTTCTTAGTACTTGAATGTACCTTAAGACACTCATGACACACACAGTGTCATCACAGAGCACACTGGTCACTAGTAACATAAAAGTAATAGATCTGATTTATCATGCAGCACTTGCACACAACTCCATGAAGGACACTAAATTTAAGGTCATAAGCACACACGCTGTTCGGGCAATTGAGCTTCTATTGTATAATTTCAACTTCACTGACCCTTTCATATGTTACTTGAGACACGTGACGACATGCTAGCTTCCATCACAGAGGATTCTCCCCCCACCCACAATGCCATCAACCACCACCAAGTGATGCCGAATGTTAAATTTGAAGTTGCGTGCCCGTATGAGCATAACATTGCCATCAGAAATACAGCATCTTAGTAATCACATGAGATAGCTACAGTGTTTGCATGTTTCTTGGTACCAAAAATGTTACTTGCTACATGAAATGTTGGTGTTCCAAAAATTAAAAAAGACTCAGGGCAGGGTTTAACTTAACACTGTTTAATAGAGATTTAAATTTACCAGATGAATGGAGCTAAATACTAAACTAAGTGCTAAATAAGTAATAGACTAAGTGCGGAATAAATACTAGACTACAGTTGGAATAAAACCCCTGTGTGTGGAACACAGGTTTTTCCTTTTTAAACTACTTTTTGTTTTTGGAGAGAGAGAGAAAAAAGACTATAAGACCATTCCCATGAGAGGAAATTTTAGAGTGCTCTGCCCCTGCGTAAGGCGGAAGTTTGTTGACTGGGACGTTCTGGCGGCTATGGGTAGTCTGCTGTTCACCGCCTACAGGGTGTCGCCTGAGTGAAGGTAGTTTCGATCAAACCCAATACTAAAAAATAACTACCATGGGGAAGGATACTGTGTGTGCTGTTAGAACTACAAAGGAAATAAGGTGGTGGAGGGATGTGAATTAAAGTTGAACAGATTAACTGCCATCAAGAAACAGCAGAAAGTTAGGTGGTCACCACTCAGTGAAACTGGTCAAAAAAGTGACAGCATGTTCACCACTATAATCCGCAGAGCTTTGTTTTTTTTAAACTATTTTATTTACTTTCTTTTGGACAGAATTCTTTCAGTAACCAGATGCTTTTAAAAACTTTGGTGGGGCTGAATATTTCAGTAAAGAGGATTCACAACAAAATCACCGGCCAAGCCTATGTGCTATCATTACTGTTTCTACACTACAGACAGGCAGCCTAATCCTAGCACTAACCCTATCAGCAGTGTGCCTTTATTTTGTAATTTTTAATTTGTAAATCTTGACCAAAGTCTCCTGTTGGTGCATGTATGCCAACTGTGTTTGAGTGTGTATGGCAAATTGTAAATATAAGGTTTGAGTGAGACAGTGGCGTTGATGACATTTGCTTTCCACTGACAAGCACACATTTAATTATTTTTTCTGTCTTAAAAACCCTGGAGTAATTCAGAATATAGCTTTTCATATTACACACACTGCTATTTACTAACTTAGTGTAAACTGTAAGGAATGTCACCTGAGTTTTACTATTTGGCTTCTCACTTCATTTTCTTCTTCTTTTTTTCTAGTCAAATTATCAACAACAAAACTAAACTTAAGGAGGTCTGAATCATAACAGTGTACATTACAGCAATATACAGTTTATACATATACTGCTTTTTAAGAATCAAGAATATTCAATTGTCCTCTGTGTAGATTATTGTGTTGAGTTACTTTTATTTGTGTTGGTTTTATGTAAAACACACTTCCGCCCACCACTGAAACTGAAAGGACGCTGATTAAAAGCTTTAACTTTGAGGACAGCCTTCAGTCTCTGTATGCATGAACGCCTGTTCTACATGGTGTCAGAAGCGACACCCAGCTATGAACTTTGATTCTACAAACGCCTGCATTCAAGCGAAAAGATAGAAAATCATTTTACAAACTGAAAGTTATTTGGCGCACCGGTTGACATTTATGAATTCTGTCCTCCAACATCTGCATTTCTGGTGAGGTCAAAACATTGAAAGCAGTTTTCAGTATGTGGTTCAGTGGTTAGGACTCTTTAGCACAGCAAGATAATGGAAGCCTTACGCAAGCCAGCGCCTTTGTCTTTTGAAGGCAATGTTGCTGAAAACTGGAGAACATTTGAATCTGAATTTGACATTTTTGTAGAAGCTGCCTACAGTGACAAGAATGACCATACAAGAGTGTATATTTTGCTGAACTTGGCAGGCAAGGATGCCATTGAAAAAGCGAAAACGTTCACATATGCTGCTGAGGTGAGGAACGAAGATGATGACATCACTCATGCTGCTGAAAAGCGGGAAAGTGTTGCAGTGTTGAAAGCAAAATTTCACAAACTGTGCAACCCACTGACTAATGCGATCATTGAATGACACAAGTTCAACACCAGCACTTTCATCAGAATTTCATCACAGCACTGAAAATCCTGGCAGACACTTGTGAATTTGGGACTCTAAAAGACTCTCTCATTCGTGACAGAATAGTTTGTGGAGTGTCATCAGATGCTTTGCGAAAGCAGCTGCTTAAAGAAAGAGACCTGACTCTCCACAAGGCTGTTCAACTCTGCCAGATTCATGAAAGTGCTGAAAGGTACAGCAAAGAAGTCTCAGATCAACAGGAAGTTAATGCAGTCAGACAACAGGCCAGCTCTGCCACAGTCCGTGATAAAACATGCATGTACTGTGGACATTGTCATGCAGCGCAGAAGGAAGTCTGCCCAGCATTTGGCAAAAAGTGTTCTTCATGCATGAAAATGCATCATTTTGCCAGAGTCTGCAGGTCAACACGGCAACGCCGTGTGAACAGAAATGTCAGCATTGTTGACCATGACGAAGCCGATATGCTCCAAGAGGATGCTGATATTCATGTCATCACACAGACAAAGATCCGAAATGAAATTCACTGCACGGCGAGAGTCAACACTCATGAAGTCAGGCTGAAAATAGACACAGGGGCAAAATGCAACGTTCTACCTCTTGACCTTTTCAAGAAAGTGCAGAAGAGGGAAATGATCAACAAGGCAAAAGCAGTCAACCTGGTTGCATATGGAGGAGAAAGATTTTCAACTCTTGGCACGGCTGACCTCCAGTGCAAGATTGGAGACAAAACATGTCTGCTCACATTTCAGGTCCTTGACAGACAAGCGACTCCGATTTTAGGCCTAAACGATGCATTGCAGCTGAATCTTGTCAAGCTGGACAAGGTTGTCTATGAGGTGGATGCTGATGCAGAAGATGCATTCTGTCAGCACGTCGTCACAGAGTATGCTGATTTGTTTGATGACCAGTTGGGGAATCTTGCAGCCAGATACACAATGAGAGTGGACAAAAGCGTCACTCCAGTCGTGAAACCAGCAAGAAAGATTCCTCAAGCCATGGAAAAGGTCAAGGAACAGCTGGGCAACATGGTGAAGAAAGGTGTTACTGTGCAAGAGACTGAACCAACAGAGTGGGTCTCACAGATGGTAGCCACCAGAAAGAAGAATGGCGACGTATGGATATGTCTGGATCCCAGAGATTTGAACAAAGCTCTCAAACGACCACATCCTCCCATGCGTACTGCAGATGATGTGGCCTCCAGACTGGGGAATGTGAAGGTCTTTTCAGTGTTGGATGCGAAGGCTGGATTTTGGCAGATCAAGCTTGAAAAACAATCCTCTCTACGTACAACGTTCAGTACACCATATGGGAGGTACAGGTTTCCCACATGCCCTTTGGCATCAACACAGCATCAGAAGTGTTCTAGCAAGCCATGGAAAGACTTTGAAGGATATCCATGTGCAATCATTATCAACGACATCCTCATCTGGGGTTCTACTGAAGAAGAACATGATGCCAACCTCAGGAAAGTCCTGGAGAGAGCTCGACAGATTGGCTTGAAGCTGAACCTCAGCAAATGCAAGTTCAGGGCGAGAAGCGTCTCCTTCGTGGGACACACGTTCACGGATGAAGGTCTGAAGAGAAGACAAGAGAAGACAGATGCAATTCGAAACATGCCAGCACCAGAAAACCAAGCAGCTCTTAAAATGTTTCTCGGAATGACAAACTACTTGAACAAGTTTATCAAGGACCCTGGTGAAAAAACAGCCACGCTGCGAGAGCTTCTCCACAACGATGTCGTCTGGAATTGGACTGAAACCCAATCAGCAAGCATTTGACAGACTGAAAGATGCTCTCACAAATCCTCCTGTGCTGAAATTCTTCGATGCAGGAAAGCCTTTGGTGTTGTCTGTTGACGTGTCCAAAAGCGGGCTTGGTGCTGCTTGCCTCCAGGATGATACTCCAGTAGCCTTTGCTTCAAGAGCTCTTTCTGATGCAGAAACCAGATACATACAGATCGAAAAGGAATTCCTTGCGGCCGTGATTGCATGCAGAAAGTTTCATGACTTCATTTATGGTCACAGAGTTACCATAGAAACTGATCACAAGCCTTTGATCACCATCGTGAAGAAGCCACTTCATGCTGCCCCAGCACGCTTACAGAGAATGCATCTTCAGCTTCAGTGGTATGACCTACAGTTTGTCTACAAGAAGGGAAAAGAGCTTTTCCTTGCTGACACACTCTCAAGAGCATACCCAGATGAACCCCCAGAAGAGAGAATTTGAGTATGACGTCATGACAGTGCTGTGCATCTCAGCAGGCAGGATGACCGAGCTTCAGCAAGAAACTCTAGTAGATGCAACCATGCAGAAGTTGGCAAAGTTCATCGTGGAAGGCTGGCCTGGACATGAGCGAAGTGTTCCACCTGATGTAAAACCCTTCTTTCCTTTGCGTGACAAGCTCGTGATTGAAAATGATGTCATCCTGAAAGGACAAAAAGCAGTGGTGCCCAAATCTTTGCAGTTGAAATACATCGCCATTTTGCACAAGGGCCACATGGGTGCGGACCACACCAAACAGCTTGCCAGCGATGTGGTCTATTGGCCAAAGATGCGACAAGACACTGAGAGTGCTGTTTGTCAGTGTTCTGCATGCAACAGTTGCAAAGCCCATCTCTAGAAGCAACCCCTCATCAATCACCCCGTCCCTGACCTTCCCTGGGCAAATGTTGGAGCAGTCATTTTTGACTGGAACAACCACCAGTATCTGGTCGTGGTGGATTCCGACTCTGGATGGTTTGAGATGGATTTACTGCCTGACAGCTCCTCAAGGACAGTGATCTCCAAAATAAAGCGCCTGTTTTCGACTCAGGGCATTCCAGAGAAGCTGTTGACAGACAATGGCAGGCAGTTTGTCAGCCGTGAATTTGAGCTGTTTGCCAAGGAATGGAACTTTGAACACATTACAAGCAGCCCATACTATGCACAGTCAAACGGCTTGGCTGAAAATGCTGTGCTTGCTGCACAGTCAAACGCCTTGGCTGAAAATGCTGTCAAGCAAGCAAAACAGCTGTTGGAGAAATGCAGAAAAGATGGGTCTGGTGTTCAGTTGGGTCTCCCGAACCTGCGGAACACACCAAGATATAGCATGGATTCTCCAGCCCAGCGTCTGCTCTCCAGACGCACCCGCACCACACTCCCGACATCAATGAAGCTGCAGAAACTCAAGCCACTGAGCACATCCAGGGTCTCTACCCAGTTGAAGAAAGTCCACCAACAGCAGAAACAATACCACAACAAGTCAGCACGACATCAGCAGCCTTTGAAACCCAATGAAGTGGTACGCATGCTGACAGACAAAGGCTTCCAGAGACTTGCAGTGGTGAAGTCAACTCGAGACAGTCCCAGGTCATACATAGTTACTTCTGATGGAGCAGACTACATAGTTACTTCTGATGGAGCAGACTATGTTCGGAACAGACATCTTCTTCTGGTCAGTGAAACCAGACCACAGAACAGTCAGCAAGACAGCTATGCAACCGGTCTGCAACACCCACCAGTCGGCAATGGAACCCCTACAACAAGATCAGAAGCAGCAAACTGTGCCTCTCCTGTCCATGGCCGCCTGTCCGTCGCCGCCTTCTACACCGCAGCAAACCAGCAGCCGACTTATGGCTACTCAGCTTGGCTGAAATGTTGCTTAGTGTCCTCAGATGTCATTTGACATATTAGGGACAAGTTGTGACCAATGCCGAAGCACGGTTCAATAAATCTTTACGTCCACGGAAACCAGAAGGCTCGTTAGGACGGACAGCCCAGGACGTCCACCTCGACTCTCACACAGCTCCTGAACTATGACAGCTTGGCTCTCCACAGCGTTCCTCTTATACCAGGGCCTACTGCGGTTCCATGTCAGGCACAACCTAACCGTCAGCCAGTGGTGACTCACTCTGGGCGAGTTGTCAGACCAAATCCAAAATACTTTGACACTTGACTTGGTGTTGACACACAAACACGCACACATCTACAGTCACTCACAGACTTAGAACACTGTGCATGCATGAGCGAACACCTTTCCGATTCCCTGTTCCCCCTGCTAGCACCCAGCTGGTGTTGACTTAATTCCTTGTTTTTTGTTTTGTTTTTGTTTTTTTCTACACAAGTGTTTTGCCATTTTTTTTCTTTTTCTTTCCTAGCTTTTCCAGGAAGAAAAGTGTTGGATGTTAATTAAGAGAAACAGAAAGTGGAAAGACTGACATTTGCCTAGTGGATTATGTGTGATTATTTCTGTCACTTATTGTAAGCTGAACATTTCCCACTCTCCTTTGAATAGCTGTGCTCACTGTCTTTGAAGGAATCACTAGTCAAGCAGCTAATGATCACATTCAAAAGGCTCCTAACTTGAGTCATTGTGTGTGTGTGTGTGAGAGGCAAATTTTACAAATAAACATATGATTTTAAATGTCTTAGTTAATAAACGATACTTGAGATGTGAATTGATTTGATCAAACTGTATCATTAGTTACAGTGAGGCAGCATGTCTTCAGTGCTGCATTTATGTGTAATACTTGGTTGTTGCTACAACTATTATGAGTTGCACCTGTTTCTGTGTGTGTTTATTGTGAGTACAGCAGCTGTTTACCTGCATGTTTATTGTGAATATGCCTGTTGACCTGTCTTTATACTTTTGTCTATTCTTATTCTCTCTTTTTTTTAAATTATTAATATATTTCATTTTCATCAGTATATTTCCGTTTACTTCTATGTTTTCTTTCTTTGACTTTGTGAATTTTCTTTTATATATCTATATATACACTTATTTTCTTCTTCTTCTTCTTCTTCCCCTCTCTCTCTCTCTCTCTCTCTAAATGATGCCTGTAATTTTATATTTACTTATCAGTAACTTAGTAAGGACTAGTAGTTAGACCTAAACTACAATCCTTGTAATATAAAGTTTCTGAGTTCAAATTCTTTCTTCTCTTTTTTTCTTCTGCTGCTCCCTTTTGAAGCCTGTCTGATGAAACCCCTCCTCATTGTGGGAAAATAAAGTATGATATATTACAACGGCCAAGTTCTGCCTTTGTGCTCCTGACTAGCTGTCCATTTTTCTTCAACCATACTTTTAAATCTAAAAATTAATGTTCGCCAATTGAAATGAACGGCAGCCAGACATCCCACTCGGCAAGAGGCTATACTCATGCCAGACTCCTGCCTCACTCATGGGAATGGTCTATGGTGGTTAGCTAATTTATTTCCCTTCCCCCCAGCTGATCTCTGGCGTACATAAAATGATCTCATAAAATATGATGTCACATCAATGATGACGTGACATATTAATTTCTACTATTGACTCATAATAAATATTAATGTTGCCATGCTGGCGCATGCATGACAGTCAGCTGCTATTGTCTTCTTTCTCTCTCATACCCACAAACACAAACATGCACACACACACACACACACACACACACAATCTGTATATATAATAATACGCATACACAAAACAGCCGGCCACATGACAACAAAACTTTTCTTACCTTCTCGTTGAAACTCCATAGTTGGAAAAGAAAGTGTTTATCCGGGCGTGCGCACATCGTTGACGATTTTCCAAAAATCAAACTTCCACTTTCGCTGATTGTCAGATAAGTTTGAAATAAGCGTTAAAATGTTTGAACATGCTACTTGTGACATTGTGACACAAACACTTTCCACCCAAAATCGGGTGCTAAATAATTTTAAAAAAATCATCATGCTAGTAAGCATCAAAAATGTCATCTTCCAATGGGTTTATAAACCTCATTTCGGACTCATTCCATTCTTTTTAGCATGTTTGAGAGGTGTTCGTCTGCTTGCAAGCAATGTGACAAGTGTAGCAAGTAACATGCACAGTTTGATGCCGTATCACATTCAAATTCAGGCTGCTAGGTTGCTTTGGAACAATTTTATACACAAATCAGTTCAAGAACAACACCATAAGACCACAAACATGTTTATTTTCTGTGTTTCTCAACAACTATATACATCTCAGTTCCTGCACCACCACGCGAAGTCAAAATGCACGACAATTTTGTCAGATTTGCACCGTCACTTTCGTATTGTAATGTCATTTGTCTTGATCACAGTAATGTTGGGGTTCTCTTTTATCCTATACACTAACACATGGCTGAGTCACAGGCATTCTTTATTACTAGAGACATAGACATATAACAACTAGCACAGAGGACAGAGGAACATGTGATGGGTAGCAGGAACAAAGATCAAGTGGGAGGCCAGTGTGTGAGAAGCAGTGAAGAGAGGGGAAGGGGGTGGCTCTGGGGCATGGTCACTACTGACCATACTAATGTCAGTCTGGAAGCTGCTATCAGGTTGTTTATGTGTTGGGGTGGGAGCATCCAGTTCCAGACTGTAGGGCAGTAAGGGAGCAGAGGCTAAGTGTGAAATAAGACTATACCATTACATCCTCTCTCTTTGGAAAAGGAAAAGAACAAACTAATAATAAACAAAGTTTTAACAATCAGTATACTCTATAGGCTACTTAGAAAATTGGATACAGGTGTGAAGATTATTGGTCTAAGGTATTTTAAATATACAGTTTCTTTAGATTGATGAATTTCTCCAGAGTACAAAACACTGTTTCTTTTAACACCCTGGTATTGCTAAGTGTTGCAGTCACTGAGTCAGGAGACAGTTCCTTCATTGTAAATAATAAGGGGTCCAACAAGAAAACATTATTTATGAATTCAACAGGAGTATATATGTGCATAAATGCTACTGATATACTACTCTACTGGAAACACATGCAAAACAGTTCCATGGGTGCATTTTTGTATGTTTGTCAAATCTTCATTTTTCTCTTCTTTCTTCTTTGTCTTCATGCATATTCTTCCTCCATCTTTCTTGCTTGATCTTCTGAATCTTACATGCTTTCGATCAGCCTTTGAGATGGTTATGTGTGTCTGCTGGAACATCATAGAGGTGTCTGTGATGGTGCAGGCTTGTCGCTAGTCTGGCCATTAGGGGTGACGCTGTCTGCTTTTGGCGGTGGAGCTGTTGTTGTCGCTGGCATGTCTATCTGTTGTTGCTGGTTCGGTGAGGATGTGCGGTTGATGCTGGGGCTGGCCTGGTCTGCCCATGTGATATGTTTGGGTGGTGCTGTCAAGTCCCGGAGCTGGCAACGATTAAGACGGTAGAGACCACCGTTTGGAGTGCAAATGGTGTACGAACGCGGTTCGGGCCTCTTCTCGACAACACCAGCCCTTCCTGCAGGTGGACATGTTGGCCGGTGTGGAGTGGTGGAAGGTCATGGGCACTCGAGTCATGGTACTACTTTTGCGTCTGCTGGCGGGCTTGCAGGTTCTTGTGGACAGCTGTATCTTGGGGTGTGTGGGAGGAAAGTAGTGGGAGGCTGGATCTGAGCTGCCACAAGTATAGGAGTTCGGCAGAGGAGGGGAGGTTGTTGTCGATGGGGGTGGTGTGTAGACAGCAGAGAGAGGTCTGGATCAGTACTGCTCTGCCTTGCCTTGAGCATGGTTTTCTTGACGGTCTGGACCATGCGTTCGGCAAATCCGTTGGACTGGGGGTATCTGGGTGAGCTTGTGACGTGCTTGAATCCCCCAGTCTGCTGCAAATGTCCTGAACTCTACGCAGTCGTACTGCGGTCCATTGTCAGAGAACAGTTTGTGTGGTATGCCATGCTCTCCAAACAGCTGCTTCAGAGCTGAGATGACCGTGGTGCTGGTGGAGTTGGAGGTCAGACGTCGAATAAAGGGCATCTTTGGGTAGTAGTCAATAACAAAGACGTAGTCGTTCCCATCAAGGTGGAAGAGGTCTGTGGCTAGCACTTGCCACAGACCGTCTGGGTTGTCAAGTGGTCGGAGTGTCTCTGCCTGCTGACTGCTCTGGTTGGTCTTGCATACTGAGCACGTCTTCACAGTAAACTCAATGTCCGCATTGATGCCTTTCCAGTACATGCACGTCTTGGCACGTAGCTTGCACTTCTCCATTCCTTGGTGTCCTGCATGGATGTTTTGCAGAATGTAGCTCCTCATGGTAGTGGGAATCAGCATGCGCTGTCCTTTCAGTACCAGTCCATCTTCTACTGAAAGCTCATCCTTGCAAAATTATCGCAGATTTTTGGGCAGTTGTTTGGCACAGTCTGACCAACCATCAGTGATGATGTGATGTTCCTTATTGCTGTGACCTCTGGGTCGGATTCCGACTCAAGCTTCAGCTGCTGCAGTTTGCCATCAGTGAACTAACTTCATATATTGACTGTTCAAGGTGAATCTCTTTGTCAGGGGTGGGACTGAGGTGCGAGAGGCTATCTGCGAGTACTGTCTCTTTGCCAGGATAATATTTGATGCTGACGTCATAGTGCTGTAGACGCAGCAACATCCGCTGTAGACATGGGGGAGTGCTGGCAAGGCTTTTCTTGTGGATCATCTCCAGGGGTTTGTGGTCAGTCTCAACCACAAAGGGTTTTCCATAGATGTATGTGTGGAAGCATTCACAGCTGAAAACGACAGCCAGGAGTTCGCGTTTGATGTTGGCGTACCGCTGCTCGGTCTCTGTCAGGGCTTTGCTGGCAAAGGCTATCGGTCGTCCCCCATGATGCGTCTACCTGGATGGTAGTTGGTTTGGTGACGTCGAAGTACGTGAGAGCAATGTCCTTGCAGATGGAGGCTTTGACGTTCTCAAAAACCTTCTGCAGAGAGTTGTTTCACTCAAATGGCACGGCCTTCTTGGTCAGAGCTCTCAGAGGGGCAGTCTGGTCTGCAAGCTTGGGGTTGAATGGAGCCATGAACTGGATGATGCCAAGAAACTGCTGAATTTCTGTGACATTCTTTGGAGCAGGGATCACTTGGATTTCAGTGCACTTTTCTGGGTCAGGGTGCTAATGGTGTCATTAGCATCGTAAACCATTCCAAAGAACTTGATCTGCGATGTCTTGATGAAGCATTTCGCAGCGTTGAAGACAAGTCCACATTTCTGGGCAACCTTCATGAGGTGGTGGAGATTTCTGTCATGGTCTTTGTCATCCTTGCCATGGACAATCATGTCGTCGGTGATCCCAGTGGTACTTGGGCATTGACTGAGGATCTGATCCATGCACTGCTGGAATGCATCCTGTGAGACATTAAGTCCGAAGGGAAGCCTCTTGAACCTGAAGCATCTGATGGGACTGTTGAAGGTCATGAGCTTCGATGACTCATCGTCGAGCTTGAATGACCAGTAGCCATGCTTCACATCCACCTTGCTGAACACCTTGGAGCCACTCCTCCAGTGTAGGGGTCTTGTGGTGTGTCCTCTTGATGCACTGACTGGTTCAGTGATCTCGGGTCAAGACTGACTCGTAGACCGCCGCTGGCCTTTCTGCTGAAGGCAAGTGCATTGACCCAGTCCGTTGGCTCTGTGATGGAGGTGATAACTCCAAGGTTTCTTTTTTCTCCAGTTCTGCTCTGATTTCCTCCAGGAGTTGGATGGAGTATTTTCATGGGGGCTGTACCACTGGTTGGGCGTCCTCCCAGAGAGTGATGTGAAGCTCTCCTTCGAAGTCTCCGATTCCTTTGAATCTGTCTAGATATAGACGCTTAAGGTCCATGGCATTGTGGATTGGCTGGGCAGCTGGCGACGTTGCCATCTGAACCACGCAGTGTATTGTCACCAGTTGCAGCTGCCTGCTGCTCAGCAGTCCCAGGATCACCAGTCCTTCTGATTCTGTGACAAAGAAATCAGAGCTATGCCACTCAGTGTCCTTGTGTTTGCAATGAGGGTGACGACACCAAGCTGTTTTATTGTGGTGCCATTGTACACCTGCAGTATGGTTTGTCTTTTCTTCGTAGTTCCCTCTGCTGGATATCCGTTGGGGTTCAGTTTTTCGGGGAACATTTGGCGGAATATACGGAGCAGGAGAATGTTTCCTTGTGCTCCTGTGTTGACCTTTACTCTCAGGGACGCCGAGCGCTTGTATTGGATGTCCAGTTCATGAAGTTCGTCACGGTTGTCACTGCTGTTCTTCTCAAAGGACGAGAATTCAAGACATTCCAGTCCGCTGGCAAGATCACCACTGCTGTCGTCGGTGACGATGTTAATTGCCTGGCGGCGATGTCCGTGGTGACAGGATGACCATCAACGCCTCTTCATTTGCTTTGTTGAAGCTTTGGCATGTGCTGCCTGACCTCCGCCCATGTTGGCTGTGCCGCTGCTGCCCGAGCGGCATACCTGGCACCAGTGATCTTCTTTTGGCACCGGGAGCATGTTGTACCATATGCTGGTCACTTTCGTGGTGCATGAGCGCCACCAGTTTCCACACTGCTTGTGGCTCCTGTTGTTGCTGACCGCATCAATGGTTGATGTTACTGGTGTTGGTATCTGTCTTGTATCTGCTTCATGTGCTTGATGCTCGCCTCATGTGCCTTTGCCATGTCTAATGCCTGTGCTAGAGTGAGGGTATCATCCTTTGATAGGAGCTCCCACTGGACTTTTGGGATGGCCGTTCCTGCTATGAACTGTTCCAGGATTCTCTCGTGTGACGTCTTCCGACGCATATTTGCATTTCAGCGCTTGCGTCTTTATGCGAATGTAGAAGTCTTCCATTGATTCCCCTTGTTTTTGGCATAGACGTTGCATTTGCAGATGGTGGATGCGGAAGTTCTGGCTGGGTGAGAGAGTTGGCTGGCTCTAAGAGAGCCAGTCTGTCCCAGATGTTCTTGGGATGTTGGAGCTGGTTGGCCATCAAACTTCATGAGTTCAACAGTCTGAGCCCTTCACTTCCTAGCCACAGCATGATGTAGTTATGTTGGAGGGCATCTGCTGTCTGGTTGACTGTAAAACACATCTCACATAGTTGCTGAAAGTCACACAGTGCTTGGGCGCGGTTGGATGCTGACCAGTCCATTGTAGGTTGAGGCAGTGTGATGTCAGCCATGCTAACGTGGGAGTGTGTGGTTGCCAAAAAAATGGAAAACGATACCACTTACCGGATGTGACGATGGAGGTGAAGAGTGTGATACTCTCAGACAGTCACAGTCAGGTAATCCGCAAGTGAATCGCAGTGGAGATGTGCCATTTCAGGTCTCAGAGTCACTGTCACTGAAGTATTGTCACACCACAGCACACACAACTAGTTATGTATCGGAACCCCGCTGCCATCATGTATTGTAATGTTGTTTGTGTTGATCACAATAATGTTGGGGTTCTCTTTTATCCAATACACTAACACATGGCTGAGTCACGAGGCATTCTTTGTGTCTTACTAGAGACATAGACATATAACACCTATATGGGTAGCAGGAACAAAGAGCAAGTGGCAGGCCAGTGTGTGAGAAGCAGTGAAGAGAGGGAAAGGGGGGAAGGGGGTGGCTCTGGGGCATGTCACTACTGACCATACTAATGTCAGTCTGGAAGCTGCTATCAGGTTGTTTATGTGTTGGGGTGGGAGCGTCTGGTTCCAGACTGTAGGGCAATAAGGGAGCAGAGGCTAAGTGTGAAATAGGACTATAGAATACAACTTTCAGTCCGTGTTCTCTTATATTTGACTGCTCCTTCTGATTTCTTTCTCAAGTACTCTTGAGTACTTCAGTTTTAAAGTCACAAACAAAAACTGGACCGAGAACATAATAATAATAGTAAGTTATGGACAAATTTGTGTGGTAGGTGTGGAACTTGGCACCTTTTGACACTGAGTCAATACTACTAACTTAGCTGTGGCACAGTGCATTCTGCTTCTTGTTCTGTTTTAAAACCATGCTGTTGTAACTGTTGCCGACTTACTCAGGTTCCATGTACAGACAAGAGTTGTTGTTAATGGAAACAAATGAATCTAGTGAAGCCCACGCAGGTTCTTTTTGTTTTTTGTTGTTGCCAACGTTCACACACACACACACACACACACACACACACACACACACACACACACACACACACACACACACACACACACACAAAGAATCATCACTGAACTGTGCTTTAGATCAGATAATTCAGTTGTATTGTGTTTGACTGGTTAGGGATGGGGTGGAGGTTGCATGGTTGTAATCTAACAATCATGCAACCTCCACCCCATCCCTTACAGCAACACACATGCATACACTCACGTATAAAAAAAATTGTCAGTTTGTGTGCAACAAAAACAAACACCTGTACACTTGAAGAAAAGTTTGTTTACAGAGTAGATCAGAGGCAATTCCCCTAGACATACAAGAATATATGTAAACATGAATTTAAAATCATGGAATGAGCAACTGTAAGCAACAGAGTAACACAGAGTGCATTGAACCGAGTTGAAATGCACATAAATCATAGAAAATCTTAGACAAGCCAAGTGACTGACTTTGTTTCTTAAATTGTCATTATCAACCTGAAACTGAAACAGTGCTTAAGCCAAATATCATTTTATGCAAAACATTATGTGAGCAAATGCTCTTTGTACATGTTTTCTTTATGGCAATCCCACCCTGGTGATCAGATCCATGCAATTTCATTACTGTAATGTTAGTAACCTGGGAACCGAAGCAGATGATGCTTTTGTTTTGAAGCATTGCATGTAGCATAACACCACATGGCCTTCACACAGCTGACTGGCGATAGCCGATAGCCACCGGTGCACCAGTTTCATATCTTATTTTTTTTCCTTTCTGACTGACTTTGCTGCCTGTCCTTTGACCCCTCCACTCCATTACAATTAAACTGTGATGATGTTACAATGCTGAACTTGACTGCATTGTTTCATTTTCTGTTGTTGGTTGCTAAGTGACACTGTCTTTTGAAAAAAAAAATCTGTATTATTAGCCTGCACCATGGTCCAATCTTAATATCAAGACTAAATATAGTACTGCTAATCAGTTCACAGTGAATCACAAAACTCTAAGATAATAAAATTTCATCTTGTACTTTTGCAGAGCAGTGTTACTCTCTTAGCCTAATTATGTGACACAAAGTCTGATGTAAAATCTATCAATTTACATCTTGTGGTCTGACCTCTGACCCTTCCCACACCCCACCCAAACCATTCACACCATTCTCTGTGTACAAGTGCCTATCTTATTTGAATACATTTTTTTATAACATTAATTTAATTTGAGTATACACAATTTACGCTACGTACTGCTCTCTCTTTCTAGATATCCCATTGTTGTGTACCCTGTCCAAAGCAATAATGAATAAAGAATCGAAGTGTCCAACTCTCTCCCTCTCTCTCTCTCACACACACACACACACACACACACACACACACACACACACACACACACACACACACACACACACACACATGTGAAACGTTTCAAGTTTACAAAATACGTATTTTTCACCTTATTCTATACATGTGTGTAGTGAGCCGGTTTGGCCTAGCAGTAAGGCGTTAGGCTGATAAGTGGAAGGACCTCAGTTTGATACCGCTTCAGCTCTCCTTTCTCTTCAAAAAAGTTGTGGTTTGTGGACTGTTTGGATGTTACTTGCCGAGTGTAGTGAAAGTATTTCACACAATCATACAGCACACATCAAGAAATGTCCAGACTCCATAGTGGGGGAAACAGCAAAGGCCTCAAGCCTTCTTAATTTATTCATACATCATCAGCACGGCCATAGGCACATGGCATTCAGTATTACAATCTCAACACATCTCCCCCTTTTTGCAGTTAACGATCTAGTTAACTAACATGCATATTAAACGATTACACTCTACATGATTCACCAGTCTCAATGTATGCTTTTGTTGGCCACACTAATGTTTACTTTCATCTCAGTATATAGCATGGTTCTGCATAGCATCTTTGATAATAACAAAATGTTGGTTGGTCAGTGGCACATGATCATAATGAACACAAATCACAACTGTATCTTTATATTAGCACAGCATATACCATGTCGATGCAATTTCACTTCAGGATGGAGTTTCTTCTTGGTCATAAACCCAAAGTTAAATGTACTCACCAAACTGGCGATGAATTTAATCCAGAATTTGTCACAACTCGCCAACACAAGATGATAAGCCAGGCATTGGTATACTCCAAAGAAAATCTTGATGTGAAATCCAGAGTGGTATGAATCACGTAGGAAACTACTGCTGTACTAGACACACAGGATAAACACTAGTGCACTCATGGCACTCAATAAACACTGGTGTGCTCAGGGCACAATCGACTCTACACAAATGATATACAGACACATTCTAAGACACAATCTAATCTACACAAGTGTGTTCTCATGGCACAGCTAAACTACACAAATATGCTCTCGTGGCACAATGGAAAACTACACACTTGTGCTCTCGGAGAACAGTGGAATACTACACACTTGTGCTCTCATGGCACAACACTGCACACAAAGTCACTGATATTTGGCAGGCTTATTGATGATGCGGCCATATCTGGTGCGAACGGGTGTGGCTGTAGACAAAACGTAACGAAACATTACACAACATACAATGGCAACAAAACACCAATCCAAAAAAAGAGTATGCGATGATGATTCAGATACAGATTCCGAAAATGAGATGCTGATGAAAAGTGAAACAAACTGGCCCAGATTTTTGATAGTCGAGTCAGTGAGTGAAGATCTCCCTCTGCAAAAGTTATCCCCTTTTGCAATTCAGAAGGGTTTTCAGGCCATTGCCGGAACCCTGAAGAACATCAAAAGACTGAGAGATGGCTCCTTCTTGATAGAGTGTGGCAAAGGGGCTCAGGCCCAGGGCCTACTCTGAACAAACAGATTTATTGACAGACCAGTCAAGGTCTCAATTCACAAGACCCTGAGCTCCTCTCCGGGAGTGGTCAGATGTCGGGACCTCGCTGACATGTCTGAGGTTTGAGATCCGGGATGAACTGAAGGATCAGGGTGTGGTTGGGGTGAACTGAGTGACACTGAGGAGGAAGGGGAGGGTGATCCCCACCAACACTCTTTTCTTGACATTCGGTTCCCTGGAGCTCCCGAAAGAGATCACGGTCGGCTGTCTAAAGGTGAAGGTGGCCTTGTTTGTTCCCAACCCTATGCGTTGCTTCAACTGCAACAAGTTTGGACATGCGAGCCAGCGTTGCAAGGTTGCTGCGAGGTGTACGGGTTGTGGAAAAGATGGACATGAGGGTCAGTGTGAGGGACCCAGGCTGTGCTCTAATTGCAATGGTCCCCACGCTTCATCAGCTGGGGACTGCCCGGTCTGGCGGAGGGAGAGGGAGATTCAACGTGTCCGTGTTGAGAAGTGCGTATCCTTTCTGGAGGCCAGACAATTGGTTGAAGCCAGGATACCGACTGTGGTCTCTGGAGGTAGGACCTGCGCTGTTGCCACTTCCACCAGAAGAGAGTCCAAGTCTGTTCAGTGTCAAACCTCGTTAACCTGGGTGTTTTCAGATCATCCACTCAGGATGACTGAATCCAATGTGCATTCGTCTGGCAGACCCGGATCGGTATCGACCAGCACTTGGGCTTCTTCCGGGAAGTCGAGGATGGTATCGGCCGATGCCCAGGTTCCGTGCGAGTCCACTGGGTGTTCTTCAGAGACGGATGGGGGTTCAGCCGATCCCCCCAAAACAGCCTCTAGAGGTTCCGCCAGTCCCCAAAAAATGGCATCTAAGGGTTCTGCAGCTCCCTCCAAAAGTACACCTAAGGGTTCAGCAGGTCCCTTAAAAACCATGACCTCGAAGGATGATTTGTCATTGTTGAGCACCTCAACTAAGGTGAGGATGGATGGGGTTCTGGCGGACATCGTGGGGTTTTCACACCCCAGGTGCTCCACTCCTTCCAGCAGGCCCCAGGTACCACCCAAGCCTGTAGCTTCCGACAGACTGAAGAAGGCAGAGCAAAATCTGGTTCTTTCGAACCATTTTTCTGCCCTGTCCGATGACGAGATGGACTCGTCATCCATCTCGCCTGACTGAAGCAATGGAGTACTCCATTATCCAATGGAACTTGCGAGGCTTCCAAGCCAACTTTGAGGAGCTCACTCTGCTTACAAGAAGGTATAAGCCGGCTGTGTTTGGATTGCAGGAAACATTTTTAACCAGTTCCAAGACTCCATCATTCTCTGGTTTTAGTATCTTAACCAAAAATTCCCTAAATGATAGAACTACCGGGGGAGTAGCTCTGCTCATAAATAAATCCTATCTGTTTAGTGAGGTTCATTTGAACACCCCTTTGAAGGTGGTGGCTGTGAGGGTGACGTTGAACAAGGTTGTCACCTTCTGTAGTATTTATCTTCCTCCATCAGATCATGTAGCCAAGACTGATCTGATTAACCTAACTGAACAACTGCCATCTCCGTTTGTTCTTTCTGGCGACTTCAACGGTCACTCCCCGGTTTGGGGTAATGAGTCCTATAACAGCAGAGGACAAATGTTGGAGGACCTCTTCTCAGAAATGAATTTGTGTATTCTAAATGATGGTTCATCAACTTATATTCACCCCACCACCGGTTCCACTTCTGGACTGGATCTCTCCATTTGTGGTCCATCTCTGGTCCTAGACTATGACTGGAATATACATGAGGATCTGTGCGGAAGTGACCACTTTCTTGTAATCCTAACCAGCAACGCTGTTGAAGAGGAAGCTACACCTAACAGGTGGAATTTTAAAAAGGCCGGCTGGCTGTCCTTCCAAGCTCAGTGTTCCTCTGAACTGACAGAGGAGGCGGTCATGTCTGCCGAGGATCCCGCCGGTCAGTTTACTGACCTACTTATTCAAGCAGTAGACAAAACTATACCAAAAACACGCTTCTCGAAAAAACTTCCCAAAGTTCCATGGTTTAATGACAGCTGTAAAAAAGCAGTTAAAGAAAGAAAGCTCAGCGAAAGGTCTTTTCTAACCCAACGCCGAGTAATGTTAAAAAATTTAAACTTTTAAGAACCAAGGCTCGTCATGTTGTCAAAAAATAAAAAAAAGGAACTCGTGGAGGCATTTCTGTAATAAATTAAATTCTAAAACACAAACACAAAAAGTCTGGAAAGCTATTAGGAAAATAAAGGGTAAGGGTGGTTGTAATTCTATTAATCATTTAAAAGTTAACAGTAATCTCCATACCAATAAAAAGAAGTATTAGCTAAAACTCTGTCAAAAAATTCTTCAACGGATAATTATTCTGATGAATTTCAGAGGATTAAAATGTTAAAAGAAAAACGACACCTGAACTTCTCCTCCAAAAATGAAGAGGAGTACAACCTACCTTTTTCAATGGCTGAATTGAAGCAATCGTTACAGAGAGCCAACGATTCAGCCACAGGTTTGGACCAGGTCCACTACCAACTTTTGACACGCCTCCCATATTCTGCTCTATCCATCCTTTTAAAAATTTATAACCACGTGTGGGAATCTGGCTGTTTTCCACTGTCGTGGCATGAGGCAGTAGTTATCCCCATTCCCAAACCCAGTAAAGATCACTTGGATCCTGGTAATTTCAGACCTATAGCATTAACCAGCTCGCCTTTTCTTTTTTTTCGTCTTCCTTGAAACCTTCTACCGTTCCCCTCCCTGACTCAATTACTCTTGGTTCTCACAACATCCCCTTCTCTGATTCTGCCAGGAACCTTGGATTCATTCTTGACTCAAAACTGTCCATGAAGAAGCACATCATAAAAATCTGCCAAACTGCTTATTTCAAGCTTAAACAGATTAGTTCAATCCGCAGGTTTCTCACTGAAGACGCAACCAAGACTCTTGTTACTTCCTACATCCTTTCACGGCTTGACTACTGCAACTGTCTCCTTATGGGTACACCTAATTCTGCCATCCAACCTCTCCAGAAAATTCAGAACTTTGCTGCAAGACTTGTTCTCTTGGCATCCCGTCATCACCACGCAACACCTCTCCTGGAAAAACTGCACTGGCTTCCCATTTCAGAACGTATTAAGCATAAAGTCGCTTGTATGTGTTTCAGTGCTATAAATGGTTCTGGTCCAGCTTACCTCTCTGAACTGCTGCATGTCTACACTCCATCTCGTACACTATGCTCTTCTTCTGACACCCGCATGCTGGAAATCCAACAATAAAATCGCAAGACTCATGGCTTCCGCACTTTCTCTTGCTTTGGACCCCACATTTGGAATTCACTCCCACAAGACCTTAGACACTGCTCAACCCTGTCATCTTTTAAAGCCAAACTGAAAACCTTCCTTTTCTCACAGTATTTCCATCCTAACTAATATCAGTACCCAGTTTCTGCTACAGTTAGTGTGTGTGTGTGTGTGTAAATTGTTTTGGTAGGACTATGCTTTACATGTGTATAGAATATCATATTTAGGTTAATATGTATCATGTGAGCGCTCAGGGCGTTGATGAGCGCATGATAAATGTACATTATTATTATTATTATGTGGTCCCTCGAGTCGCAAGGTCTTCTTTCCAAGAAGCAGTGTGGCTTCAGGAAGAACCACAGTACGTTGGATCATCTCATTTGTTTTGAAACGTTTATTAGAAATGCCTTCATTAAAAAAGAACACGTCTTAACCATTTTCTTTGACCTTGAAAAAGCTTACGACACAACGTGGAAGCACGGCATTCTGGTGGACCTCTGGGATCTCAGTTTCAGGGGCCACCTCCCCAGGTTTATTCAGAGCTTCCTGTCGGAACGTTTTTTTCAGGGTTAGAGTGGGTTCCACTCTTTCCGAGCTGCACGATGGGGTCCTGCAAGGTAGCATCTTGTCCCTGGCCCTTTTTAGCATTAAAATTAACAACATTGTTAAAGCTGTCTTAAAGGGTACTGATTGCTCCTTGTTTGTGGACGACTTTGTGTGTGAGTGGAAAGACATTAAACAGAGTGGAGAGAGGTATGCAGCTGTGTGTAAACAGCGTTCAGAAGTGGGTGTCTGAGAACAGCTTCAAGTTCTCCACCTCTAAGACGGTCTGTATTCATTTTCATCAACAGTACAGTTTTTTTCCCAGACCCTAACATTCTTCTGGGGAAAACGCCTATAAAAGTAGTCAAAGAAGCGAAGTTCCTTGGTCTTATCTTTGACACGAAACTTACTTTTAAAAATCACATTCAATACCTTAAAACCTCCTGTCAGAAGGCTCTGGACATACTTCGTGTAGTGGGACATACTGATTGGGGAGCTGATCGAATTGTAAAGGCACACTTTACCATTCGTTAGTCCGTTCCAAATTGGATTATGGATGCATTGTGTACGGATTGGCCCGTCGGTCGATTCTGAAACAATTGGATCTGATCCACCATCAGGGCTTACGAATCGCGTTGGGTGCCTTCTGTACATCTCCTGCTCAAAGTCTGTATATAGAAGCACATGAACCGTCATTAACTACTCGCCGATTAAAATTGTCTTTAAACTATGTCCTTAAACTCAAATCCCTCCTGGAAAACCCAGCCTATAGTTGCGTTTTTGAACCCGAAAACACCAAATTATTTGAAGCATCGGAGTCAAAGGTTCCACCTCTTGGCATCCACATTATCCCCCACTTGGAGAAATCCAAACTTAACCTAAATCTGGTAGATGATGCTTCCCCGTTGGACATCATCCCTTGGAAACTTTCCGTTCCTGTAGTCTGTTTTGACTTAACCAGTTTCAAAAAAGATACAACAAACCCGGAAATATATAAACAGCTCTATTTACAACTTATTTCAGAATACCCTTTATCAGAAACAGTTTTCATCAACAGTTCTAAAACAGGACGGAGTTGCCGCGCGGCTGTATCAACTAAACAAATTAATCAACCTTTTACCTGTCGGCCTCCAGACGACAGTTCAATATATACAGCAGAGTTGAGAGCTATTCTTTTCACTCTCAAACATGTTTATTATTCCAAAGGAAAATCGTTTTTAATATTATCAGATTCCCTCTCATCTTTACAGTCGATATTTAACCTAAAGTATGACCGTCCAGCCTTAGTTCAGATATTAGACATATACAGAAATGACAAGAGACGGGAGAGAGATTGTTTTCATCTGGGTTCCTGGCCATGTTGGCATTAGAGGAAATTCGGCTGCAGATTCTGCCGCTAAGGATGCCCTTGATGGTGACATCTCGGTAGAGCTCATCCCAATCTCAGACCTAAAATCACGCACAAGTCAGTATATATTAGAGCTGTGGCAGTCTGAGTGGGATGAGTTCCAGGAAAATAGATATTTCCAATACTAAAATAATGTATTGTTTGTCCCCGGACAAATGGAAAAGAAGAGACTGTGATGGCCCGATTGCATATTGGCCATTCTTTTATAACTCATTCCTTTTTATTGAAAGGTGAGGAACCGCCAGTGTGTATCGGATGTGGTAAATGTTTAACCATAGAGCATATTTTACTTATTTGTTCGGATTTTATTGAAATAAGAGAGAGCCACTCTACAGCTAAATCACTGTGCTTGTTATTTCAAGATATTTTACCTGAGAAGATTTTTAACTTTTTGAAAGAAATCAATATTTTTGGAAAATATAAATTTGAGATCACTTTTAGTTATGTTTATGTTATACACCTTTTAAGCATGGTTTTAAAACTGTATATATAGACTCATTTTAAGCAGTACATATTATTAAAATAGATGTGTATCGCCCCATATCAGTTGACTGGGCGTAAAATACCAACTTACTTACTGTCACTGGTGTCCCAGGCTGCCCAGCCAGGTATACACCAGGCTGCTGGTCCGAAGACGCAGTTGGGTAAGGCTCCTGTCTCACCGTGTGGTCTGGAGAGAAGACTGCTCCTGACTTCTGGTGATGGAGGTCATCTGGATTGCACGCTGATGGAGGGATCTGTTTCAGATGTTGGCGGTTCTGACGCAGGTGATCTCTTGGTGTCTGTACCAAGAATGAACGTGGAGCGCATTTCCTCACCACCTCTCCAGGCAACTTCCAGCCCTTCTCTCCATCCATTTTGATGAGAACTGGGTCACCTGGACTTAGTTCCGGGAGAGGCTGCATTCTGTGGCGACGATCGTAGTCTTCCTTCTGACACTGCTTCATGACTGCCTCACGCTCTTGCACTTCCTTGTGACTAATGAATCGTGGCTGGAGCGTCGATGGCAGTGATGGCATGGTGGTTCGAAGCTTTCTTCCCATAGCAGGGCTAGCTCCGAGGTCAGGAATAGGGGTTGAGCGGTAGGACAAAAGGGCAAGGAAGATGTCATCCTGCCTGAGGATCTCTTTGACGGTCTTCAAAGCACCATTGACGGTCACCATTGCTTTGCGGATAATGGGGGCTGCTGGTGACATGGCTAAAGTTCCACCAATCTGCAAAAGTACGGAACTCAGCCGAGGAGAACTGGGTACCGTTGTCTGAAACAACCGTCTCTGGAACGCCATGATGGGAGAAAAAGTTCTTTAATTTCCCGATCACCGTTGCTGATGTCAAGCTGGGCAGGTATGTGACATCAATATACCTTGAGTAATAGTCCACCTGCACCAGGTAATGCTTGTTTCGGAACTCACAAATGTCAATGCCTACCTTCTGAAAGGGTCTGTCTGGGAGTGCTGATGGTAGGAGGGGTTCACTGGCCTGGGACAGGAGACAGATTGTTTTCATCTGGGTTCCCGGCCATGTTGGCATTAGAGGAAATTCAGCTGCAGATTCTGCAGCTAAGGGTGCCCTTGATGGTGACATCTCGGTAGAGCTCATCCCATTCTCAGACCTAAAATCACGCACAAATAAATATATATTAGAACTGTGGCAGTCTGAGTGGGATGAGTTCCTGGAAAATAAATTATGTATTTCCAATACTAAAAGAATGTATTGTTTGTCCCCGGACAAACAGAAAAGAAGAGACTGTGATGGCCTGATTGCACATTGGCCATTCTTTTATTACTCATTCTTTTTTACTGAAAGGTGAGGAACCGCCAATGTGTATTGGATGTGATAAACGTTTAACCATAGAGCATATTTTACTTACTTGTTTTGATTTTATTGAAATAAGAGAGAGCCACTTTACAACTAAATCACTGCGCACGTTATTTCAAGATATTTTACCTGAGAAGATTTTTAACTTTTTGAAAGAAATCAATATTTTGGGAAAAATATAAATTTGAGATCACTTTTAGATATGTTTATGTTATACACCTTTTAAGCATGGTTTTAAAACTATATATATAGACTCATTTTAAGAAGTACATATTATTAAAATATAAGAGATGTGTATCGCCCTGATATAACCATACCGGTTGACTGGGCGTAAAATACCAACTTACTTACTTACTTAAAACTGTATATATAGACTCATTTTAAGAAATACATATTATTAAAATATAAGAGAAGTGTATTGCCCTGATATAACCATACCAGTTGACTGGGCGTAAAATACCAATTACTTACTTACTCACTGGCCTGGGATGGCTGCTTCTCCAGGCTGTCAGCAGCTGGCGACCCGTGATTTTATGTCTTTTCCAATCCGTGGCCACCACACTGATTGTGCAGCATGTTCCCTGCACTTTGCCACGCCCATGTGGCCCTCGTGGATCCTTTCCAGAACTTGTTTTCTCAAGCTGGAAGGAACGACTATTCTGTCTCCCCTCACTGAGAGTCCATCATGAAGGCTGAGCTCACCTCTTATGATGAACAAGTCTCTGGCAGCCAATTGAATGTCCTCCTTATACTGAGGCCAGCCATGAATAGTGTACTCCATGGCTGCTTTGAGGTTCACATCTTTCAAAGTCTCTGCTCTGATCTTGGCCAGTCCTGCGTCTGACACTTGCCATGATGACTGGACGTCGCTGACATGAGCTTGAATTTCCTCACGGGAACTGCTTTCAGTTGTGAATACAGGACTGTGAGACAGGGTATCAGCCACTAACATGTCCTTCCATGGGACATACTTGGCTTTGACATTAAAGCACATGAGACGCATCAACATCCTCTGGCAACGGAGTGGTGTTGCTGATAAGTCTTTGGTGTTTATCAGAGGAACAAATGGCTTGTGGTCTGTCACAACAGAAAACATTTCGAGTCCAACCAGGTAGCGATCAAACTTCTTGCACGCCCAAGTGGAGGCTAAGCATTCTTTTTCTATTTGGGCGTACTTTCTTTCGCTCTTTGTGAGAGTTCTAGAAGCAAAGGCAACAGGATGGAGTCTATCTGGGTGCTCTTGCAAAAGAACTGCGCCAAGCTGCTCACATCTGTACTCACTGTTGTAGCCTTGTCTGGATCGAAGTAAGCAAGTGTTGGAGCAGAAGTCAACATCTCTTTGACTTTGGCGACTGCACTCATATGAGGCAGCCCCCACGTCCATGCTCTGTCCTTCTCTAGGAGTTCTGTGACTGGCTGGAGAACTGTAGACAGATTCTGAAGGTAGCGACCTAGGTAGTTGACCATACCGAGAAAACGGCGTAACTCGGCAACGTCTGTAGGATCAGGCATTTCGAGGATTGCCTTGGTTTTCCTTGGGTCTGCTTTCACGCCATCTTTGTTGATGACAAAGCCCAAAAAAGTCAATCTCCTGCTGATGAAACTGACACTTCTCTTTGTTCAGCTTGATGCCTGCACTGTTCAGTTTTTCCATGGTGTTCTTCAAGTGTTTTTCATGAACTTCTTCGTTTTCACTGAACTGGGCGTAAAATACTAACTTACTTACTTAACTGAACACCAGGATGTCATTGAAGAAACATACAGCATGCTCCTCTCCTGCAATGATCTCTTCCATGGTGCGCTGGAAAATTTCTGGCACAGATGTAATGCCCTGTGGCAATCTGCGGTAGAAGTATTGGCCAAACGGACTGATGAATGTAGTGAGTTTGGCTGATTCATCATCCAGTGGAATTTGCCAAAATCTACTCGTCGCATCCAACTTGGTAAAGATGGTGGATCCCTTCAGTTTGTGAAGGAGATCTTCAACTGTTGGTAAGACATATCTTTCACACTTGATCGCAGCATTCAGCTTTTTGTAGTCAGTGCAGATCCGCACCCCACCGTCTTTCTTTGGTACTATCACAATACCTGCGCACCAGTCTGTTGGCTCTTGTATCTGCTCTATGATGTCCGTTTCTTCCATCTTTAGGAGTTCATCTTTCATCTTCTGTAGAAGAGGAATTGGCACTCTTCTTGCTGTCGGCAGGCTGTATGGTTGGCTGTCATCTTTGAGTCTGATTTTCACAGGTGCACATTTCACAGGATATTCATCCAACTCACTAAAAATTGTACCTTCTGGTTTCATAACAGTGTCAACACGGCGGATGAGCCTCATTCTTGCTGCTGCCTCCCTGCTGAGGAGACACTCAATTGCTGAGCTCACGACCCTTAACTCTGCCTGTCACTTCTATTTTGCCCTTGCAGTCTAGCGCTCCAGCTGGACTATGCAACACTGCGGCTGTTTTTTGTAGAGGAGGCTTTGGTGACATGTTGTTGTAGGTCTGCAAAGACATAACGGACACATCTGCTCCCGCCTCTATCTTGAAGCTTGTCCCGCGATCTGTCCCATTCAGCTTGACAGACACTCTCCATGGAGCTTCATTGCTAGAGTTTGTCGCTGAGAAAAGGTGATATTCTTCACTCTGTTCTGCTTGCAGTTCACTGACTGCTTTCTTCTTGCAAGCTCTGGATCTAGCGAAATGATTTGGCTTGTTGCAAGCTTTACAAACTTTCCCATAAGCTGGACACTGGCGTCTAAGATGAGAAGATGCACAGAAGTAACAGTTCTGTATGCTATTTCTGGCGCCTGTACTCTGCTTGCTCTGCAGCTCTTGACCTCTACCCTGCCCTCGCTTGCTGCAGGTGCCGCCGCTGCGTGCTTGGTATTGTCTCTTGGGGTGACCACTACCCCCTCCCCTCACTGCATCAACTGAGGAATGTGCCAGACCCCTTTGTTCCCTTATCTGAATCTTCACCAGCTCACTTTGTCTGGCGAGCTGGGTTGCCTTGGTAAGGGTCAGCTCACTTTCTAATTGTAGTTTTTCAGACAGCTTTTGGTCAAGCAGGCCTAAGACAAGCCTGTCACGAATTGTACTTTCTCTGTCCGCAAATTCTGCATGTTCTGACAGCTCATACAAATGTCTTATGTATTCTTCAACACTTTCTCCTTCTTTCTGATTTCTTTTGTGGAAGGTAGCTCTTTCGTGAATAACATTTCTTTTTGGTTCAAAGTAATCATTGAACCTGCCTATGAAAGTCGTTTGCCTCTGCATCAGCTAATCCAAACTGAGAGAAAATCTTTTCTGCTTCTGGGACCATGCTGTAGGTCAAGCTGCTGACCTGCACCTCCACTTTTGTCGGTTAGTTCACTAGCCGTCCAGAAACGCTGGAACTGGGGCTCCCGAAAGTTCAACTGCTGTGGAGGCTTGAATGACGGCATGATTGGAGAAGAAAACAGTACTTACAAACAGCTGACAGTCACTTTTACTTCTGACACCATGTTTGGATGTTACTCGCCGAGTGTAGTGAAAGTATTTCACACAATCATACAGCACACATCAAGAAATGTCCAGACTCCATATTGGGGGAAACGGCAAAGGCCTCAAGCCTTCTTAATTTATTCATACGTCATCAGCACGGCCATAGGCACATGGCATTCAGTATTGCAATCTCAACACATGGACACTGTCTTGTGACTTTGTCCATCACTTCCTACTGAAACATTAAAATGGCTCTCATCGCTGCCCACATTATTAATGTAGGAAACATTCTGGTGGTGACAGTGTAGCGATAGGTATATCTCTCCTTCTTCACCCACTTCCATACCCCCTTCCTCCCTTCTCCATATCCCTAATAAGCCTTACAGTTTATGTGGATATTAAGCGCCATGTTTACTTACATGTATGTACTGCTCTCTCTCTCTAGCTCTCATGTTGTCAAAGTATAATATATATATTTCCTGTACAGAGTCACAGTAACATGATCCACTCGCAGATCAAATTGTCTTCTACTAATCTGCTATTTTTATGTTTCAGTCTGAACATTAGGACTAAATACTAAGTACTGAGCTGTTTCATGAGTCACAAAATTAAACAGACCATGTCTAGGGGAGTTGCCTCTGATCTACTTTGTAAACCAACTATTCTCATTTTTCCAAACGTGTCATTTTGTTGAATTTGATGATGTAAACTGATCGTTGATTTCACAGTGTGCAGAACTGTATTTGTTGCACACAAACTGACAAAAACAGTGTTCATGTGTGCAAGAGTGTGCATGTGTCAATCAAATATGCTACAAATGCTTGTGATTCATGAACTGCAAGTCTTTATGATTGTAACTGCAGAAGCTGTAACATTTTTAGAGCTGGCTGACTTGCTTGGTCAGGAGATCAGCTTACCTGCTATTCTAGACCCAGAGATTGCATCTATTGAAGGAAAAAGAAGGTGAATCTCAAGACAAATATAAAATCTCATTTCTCTCTCTCTGTCTGTCTCTCTGTCTGTCTCCCTCTCTCTCTCTCTCTCTCTCTCTCTCTCTCTCTCACACACACACACACACACACACACACACACACACACACACACACACACACACACACACACACACACACACACACACACTCTTCATACAGATACATGCCACAAAATAAGAGGGACAAATTAGCAGATCAGCAAATCCTAAAAAGCAAAACACACAAAGATTAGTAGATGATGAGCAAACCCCAAAAATTGAAACATCAGTGTGACAGTGATCAAAGGAAATTACACTAATGCATTATGGAAAATCAAAGTATAATCCAAGCAGAGAAAAAATGCAAATAAAACTGATTCACTCACCTTGTTTAATCTTTTGGAAAATGAAAGAATGATTTTCCTGGACACTTGTACTGCACTACAGGCATTCCTCAGAATGCCTCAGTAGGGTCTTGGGTTTATTCTCAACCCAATTTTGTGATGCTGTGACATGTCTGGTTGACACAGTATTGGATTTACCTCCCCTACCCCCCAAATCCAAGAATATCAAAATTCATGTTTTCATCCATAGTAACATGATTTGAAAACCTCATCAGATCTAATGTTTTCTTAGTTCAAAACAGAATAATGTACATTCTGAAATAATTCCATCAAAGTTTAGTGTCAAGCTATTCAACAGATGATGCAGAACTGAGTAGACAGAAGATCTTAGAAATGAAACAAATATGTCCCATTTTCTGTCAATAGTTCTGCATCACACTTTTTACTGATTCTTTGCTTCCAAATAGGGTCTTGGGTTTATTCTCAACCCAATTTTGTGATGCTGTGGTTGTCACAGTACTGGAATTTGTATTTTCACCCACAGTAACATGATTTGATTGTTAGAAAACCTCATCAAATCTAACGTTTTCTTTAAGATAGAATAATTATTTTCTGAAATGATTTCATCAAAGTTTGGTGTTCAGTTTGTCTACAGATGATTGGATTTGTGCAGAACTGAGTTGACAGAAAATCTGAGAAATAAAATGTCCTTTCTTTTTCTGTCGAAAGTTCTACATCACACTTTTCACTGATTCTTTGCTTCCAAATGCCTCAGTAGGGTCTTGGGTTTATTCCCAACCCAATTTTGTGATACTGTGATGTGTCTCAGTGGTTGTCCCAGTACTGGATTTACCTCCCCTACCCACCAAATCCAAGAATGTCAGAATTTGTATTTTCATTCATAGTAACATGATTTCATTAGTAGAAAACCTCATCAGATCTAACATTTTCTTTGTTTAAGATAGAATACTTATTTCCTGAAATAATTTCATCAAAGTTTGGTGTTCAGTTTGTCTACAGATTATTGGATTATGCAGAACTGAGTAGATGGAAAATCTGAGAAATAAAATGCCTTTTCATTTTCTGTCAAAAGTTCTGCATCACACTGTTCACTGATTCTTTGCCTCCAAATGCCACAGTAGGGTCATGGGTTTATTCTCAACCCAATTTTGAGATGCTGTGATGTGTCTGGTTGTCATATTATTGGGGAGCTAACTCCCCTACCCACCAAATCCAAGAAAGTCAGAATTTGTATTTTCATTCATAGTAACATGATTTCATTGTTAGAAAACCTCACCAAATCTAACGTTTTCTTTGTTTAAGATAGAATAATTATTTTCTGAAATTATTTCATCAAAGTTTGGTGTTCAGTTTGTCTACAGATCATTAGATTATGCAGAACTGAGTAGATGGAAAATCTGAGAAATAAAATATGCCTTTTCGTTTTCTGTCAAGTTCTGCATCACACTGTTGACTGATTCTTTGCCTCCAAATGCCACAGTAGGGTCTTGGGTTTGTTCTCAACCCAATTTTGTGATGCTGTGACGTGTCTGGTTGTCACATTACTGGATTTAACTCCCCTACCCACCTAATCCAAGAAAGTCAGAATTTGTATTTTCACCCATAGTAACATGATTTTATTGTTAGAAAACCTCATCAAATCTAACGTTTTCTTTGTTTAAGATAGAATAATTATTTCCTTAAATAATTTCATCAAAGTTTGGTGTTCAGTTTGTCTACAGATCATTGGATTATGCAGAACTGAGTACACAGAAAATCTTAGAAATTACCAAATATGTCCTTTCTTTTTGCGTCAAAATGTTGGCATCACATCTTTCACTCAATCTTTGATTCAGAATGCCTTAGTAAGGTCTTGGAGTTTATTCTCAACCCAGTTTTGTGATGCTGTGAAGTGTCTGGTTGTCATATTAATGGATTTACCTCCCCTATCCCCCAAATCCAAGCATGTCAAAATTCATGTTTTCACCCATAGTAACATCATTTGAAGACCTCATAAAATCTCATGTTTTCTTAGTTTCAAACAGAAATCAAACAGAAATAATTTCATCAAAGTTTAGTATTCAGCTTTTCTACAGATGATTATGCAGAACTGAGTAGATGGAAAATCTTAGAAATGAAACAAATCTGTCCCTTTTTTTTTTTCTGTCAAAAGTTCTGCATCACACTTATTCAGTGATTCTTTGCTTCCGAATGCCTCAGTAGGGTCTTGGGTTTATTCTGAACCCAGTTTTGAAATGCTGTGAAGTGTCACAGTGGTTGACAGTACTGGATTTAGCTCCCTTACCCCCCAAATCCAGGAATGTCGGAATTTGTATTTTCACCCATAGTAATATGATTTGATTGTTAGAAAACTTCATCAAATCTAATATTTTCTTTGTTTAAAATAGAATAATTATTTTCTGAAATAATTTTATCAAAGTTTGGTGTTCAGTTTGTCTACAGATTATTGGATTACACTCAACTGAGTAGACAGAAAATCTGTGAAATAAATCTGTCCTTTCTTTTTTTGTGTGTGAAAAGTTCTGCATCACACTTTTCACTGATTCTTTGCCTCCAAATGCCACAGTAGGGTCTTGGGTTTATTCTCAACCCAATTTTGTGATACTGTGATGTGTCTCAGTGGTTGTCCCAGTACTGGATTAGCTCCCCTACCTACCAAATCCAGGAATGTCAGAATTTGTATTTTCACCCATAGTAACATGATTTGATTGTTAGAAAACCTCATCAAATCTAACGTTTTCTTTGTTTAAGATAATTATTTTCTGAAATAATTTCATCAAAGTTTGGTGTTCAGTTTGTCTACAGATCATTGGATTATGCAGAACTGAGTACACAGAAAATCTTAGAAATTACCAAATATGTCCTTTCTTTTTGCGTCAAAATGCTGGCATCACATCTTTCACTCATTCTTTGATTCAGAATGCCTTAGTAAGGTCTTGGGTTTATTCTCAACCCAATTTTGTGATGCTGTGAAGTGTCTGGTTGTCATATTACTGGATTTACCTACCCTACCACCCAAATCCAAGAATGTCAAAATTCATGTTTTCACCCATAGTAACATGATTTGAAAACCTCATCAGATTTAATGTTTTCTTAGTTGAAAACAGAATAATGTACATTCTGAAATAATTTCATCAAAGTTTAGTGTTCAGCTATTCAACAGATGATGCAGAACTACTCAGAAGAAATGAAACAAATATGTCCCTTTACCTGTCAATAGTTCTGCATCACACTTTTTACTGATCCTTTGCTTCTGATGATGAGTTGATGCTTAATGTCCTCAGATCTCATTTGACATATTAGGGACAAGTTGTGACCAATGCCGAAGCACGGTTCAGTAAAATCCACATACATCAGGTGTATGCGTGTTTAGCTGTAACCTGACACCTGCACTTTTGGCAGAATGACCGGGATTTTTTACGTGCTACTGTGGTAACACGGGGGTGGAACGGATACCGAAATAAGAGTCAGCACAGAAAGTCGACCCTGGAGAAGAAAATTCTCCCGCCGTTCCAGCAGGGATTCGAACCCGCGACCTTTCAATCACGAGTCCGGCGCTCTAACCACTGAGCTATCCCCGCCCCTTCTTTGCTTCTGAATAGGATCTTGGGTTAATTCTCAACCCAATTTTGTGATTCTGTGGTGTGTCTCAGTGGCTGTCGCAGTACTGGAATTTGTATTTTCACCCATAGTAATATGATTTGATTGTTAGAAAACTTCATCAAATCTAACGTTTTCTTTGTTTAAAATAGAATAATTATTTTCTAAAATGATTTCATCAAAGTTTGGTGTTCAGTTTCTCTGCAGATGATTGGATTTGTGCAGAACTGAGTAGACAGAAAATCTGAGAAATAAAATATGTCCTTTCTTTTTCTGTCGAAAGTTCTGCGCCACACTTTTCACTGATTCTTTGCTTCCGAATGCCTCAGTAGGGTCTTGGGTTTATTCTGAACCCAGTTTTGAAATGCTATGAAGTGTCACAGTGGTTGTCACAGTACTGGATTTACCTCCCCTACCCCCTTCGTGTTCAGTTTGTCTACAGATTACTGGATTACACGAACCTTTCACAAAAAAGAAAAGAGAAGAAAAAAAAAAGAAAAAGAAAAAAAGGACAGATTTATTTCTCAGATTTTCTGTCTACTCAGACAGAAAATCTGAGAAATAAATCTGTCCTTTCTTCTTTTTTTGTTTTTCTTTTTTTTCTCTTTTCTTTTCTTGTGAAAGGTTCTGCATCACACTTTTCACTGATTCCTTACTTCCCAATGCCTCAGGAGGGTCTTGGGTTTATTCTCAGCCTAATTTTGTGATACTGTGATGTGTCTCAGTGGTTGTCACGGTACTGTTTTCTTTGTCCAAATAGTGTACTTTCTAAAATAATTTCATCACTGCTTAGTGTTCAGTTAATGACAGATAATTGGATAATGCAGTACTGAGTAGACAGAAAATGTTTTAACCGGTAGTAACATGATTTTATATTTACAAAAAAAAAAAAAAAAAAAATCATTCAGAATGCGTCGGTAGGGTCTTGGGTTTATTACACCGATATTAATACGATTTGATTGTTATTATACCCATAGTAATACGATTTGATTCAGAATGCCTTGGTAGGGTTTTGGGTTTATTACACGATTTTATTGTTAGAAAATTTCATGATTTTATTGTTACAAAACCTCATCAGTCTTCTTAGTTTCAAACAGAATAATGTACATTCTGAAATAATTTCATCACAGTTTAGTGTTCAGCTTTTTTACAGATAAATAATTGGATTATGCAGAACTGAAAAGTAGATGGAAAATCTAAGATATGAAACAAATATGTTCTTTTTTCTTTCAAAAGTTCTGCATCACAATTGTCACTTGATTCTTTGCTTCTAAATGCCACAGTAGGGTTTGGGGTTCATTCTCAACCCAATTTTGTGATGCTGTGATGTGTATCAGTGGTTGTCACAGTACTGGATTTTCCTCCCCTACCAAGCATGTCAGAATTTGTATTTCAGTAACATAGTAACATGATATTATTGTTAGAAAATATCACCAATCTAATGTTTTCTTTCATCAAAATAGTATAGTGTACTTTCTACAATCACTTGATCACAGCTTAGTGTTCAGTTTGTACACAGATGATTATGCAGAACTGAGTAGACAGAAAATTTTAGAAATGTCCTTTCTTTTTCTCTCAAAAGTTCGGCATGACACCTTTCACAGATTCTTTCATTCAGAATGCCTCGGTAGGGTCTTGGGTTTATTCTCAACCCAGGTTTGTGGTGCTGTGATGTGTATGGTTGTCACTGTACTGGATTTGCCTCCCCTACTCCCAAATCCAACGATGTCAAAATTCGTGTTTTCACCCGCATTAACATGATTTTATTGTTACAAAACCTCATCAGTCTGTCATTCTTCTGGGGAAAACACCTATAAAAGTAGTCAAAGAAGCGTAGTTCCTTGGTCTTAGCTTTGACTCGAAACTTACTTTAAAAAATCTCTGTCAGGCTCTGGACATACTTCGTGTAGTGGGGAGTTGATCATATCGTCCTGCTGCGTCTTTATCGTTCGTTAGTCCGTTCTAAATTGGATTATGGATACATTGTGTACGGATCGGCCCGTCGGTCAATTCTGAAACAATTAGATCCAATCCACCATCAGGGCTTGCGAATCGCGTTGGGTGCCTTCCGTACATCTCCTGCTCAAAGCCTGCTCATCTCTTGCTCAAGAGCACATAAACCGTCATTAACTACTCGCCGAGTAAAATTGTCTTTAAACTATGTCCTTAAATTCAAATCCCTCCCGGAAAACCCAGCCTATAGTTGCGTTTTTGAACCCGAAAACACAAAATTAATTAAGAATCGGAGTCCGCATTCTCCTCCGCTTGGAGAAATCCAAACTTAACCCAAATTTGGTAGACGATGCTCCCTCGTTGGACATCGTCCCTTGGAAACTTTCAGTTCCTGCAGTCCGATTTGACTTAGCTAGTTTAAAAAAAGATACAACAAACCCAGAAATATATAAACAGCTCTATTTACAACTTATCTCTGAATATCCTTTATCAGAATAAATCTTCACCGACTGTTTTAAAACAGAGGAAGGAGTTGCTGCGGCGGCTGTATCCACTAATCGAATGAAAAAAACTTTTACATGTCGGCTTCCAGACGACAGTTCAATATATACAGCAGAGTTGAGGGCTATTCTTTTAGCTCTCAAACATGTTCATTATTCCAAAGAAAAACCATTCTTGATATTATTTGATTCCCTTTCATCATTACAGTCGATTTTCAACCTAAAATATGATCATCCAGTCTTAGTTCAGATTTTAGAATTATATACAAAAATGACAAGAAAGGGGAGAGAGATTGTTTTCATCTGGGTTCCCGGCCATGTTGGCATAAGGGGAAATTCGGCTGCAGATTCTGGCGACATCTCGGTTGAGCTCTTCCCATTCTCAAAGTTTGGTGTTCAGTTTGTCTACAGATAATTGGATCATGCAGAAGTGAGTAGACGGAAAACCTGAGAAATAAAACAAATGTCATTTTGTCTGTCAAAAGTCTCATTTCACTGATTCTTTGCTTCCGAATGCCACAGTAGGGTCTTGGGTTTATTCTCAACCCAGTTTTGTGGTGCTGTGACGTGTTTCAGTGGTAGTCACAGTACTGGATTTACCTAGTACCAGGAATGTCAGAATTTGTATTTTCACCCATAGTAACACGATTTTATTGTTAGAAAACCTCATCAAATCGAACGTTTTCTTATTTCCTGAAATAATTTCATCAAAGTTTGGTGTTCAGTTTGTCTACAGATCATTAGATTATGCAGAACTGAGTACAGAGAAAATCTTAGAAATTAGCAAATATATCCTTTCTTTTTCTGTCAAAATGTTGGCATCACATCTTTCACTCATGGGTTTATTCTCAACCCAATTTTATGATGCTGTGAAGTGTTTGGTTGTCATATTACTAGATTTACCTCCCCTACCACCCAAATCCAAGAATGTCAAAATTCATGTTTTCACCCATAGTAACATGATTTGAAAAACTCATCAATCTAATGTTTTCTTTGTTTAAATCTGTATAATTTCATCACAGTTGAGTGTTCAGTTTGAGCATTGGATCATGCAGAACTGAATAGACGGAAAATCTCGAAACAAAATATGTCCTTTCTTTTTCTGTCAAAAGTTGTGCATCACACTTTTATCTGATTCTTTGCTTCCGAATGCCACAGTAGCGTCTTGGGTTTATTCTCAATCCAATTCAGTTTTGTGTGTGACCAATACATCAAATAATCATTACATATAGATTTACGATGGCAGGTGACAAATTGTTGTCAAAGTCAAAACGAAAGCCAAAAAAAACAACAAAACGGTTTGTCTAGTGATGTCATAATTATTCATCTGAGTGTCTGTTGGGGGGGGGGGGGGGGGGGGGGGGCACTTGTATCATAAACTCGTTTTAAGCAGACTTTTACAGATTCACAGGCCGTCAGTTTGGCATAAAAAGTCATTAACAGTTTCTGAATAGTTTCTCAATGTAGCTGGTTGTTTATCTGACTAGTTAAGGGGACGATATAGTGGGAAATGCTCGATGTTTCTGCTGTATATCCACAGGAACATACGGGGTCGTCTAACAGGTGGTGTAACAATTTAAGTTCGAGTCTACAATGGTTTCTCAAGCCAGAGTATATAGGTACCATTGTGATATCACGGGGCTCAGTGGTTAGAGCGCCGGACTCGTGATTGAAAAGTCGCAGGTTCGAATCCTGCTGGAACGGCGGGAGAATTTTCTTCTCCAGGGTCGACTTTCTGTGCTGACTCTTATTTCGGTATCCGTTCCACCCCCGTGTTACCACAGTAGCACGTAAAAGATCCCGGTCATTCTGCCAAAAGTGCAGGTGTCAGGTTACAGCTAAACACGCATACACCTACGTATGTGGCTTTTATTGAACCGTGCTTCGGCATTGGTCACAACTTGTCCCTAATATGTCAAATGAGATCTGAGGACATTAAGCATCAACTCATCATCATCATCATTGATATCACTGATATCTTTTCAGCCGGCTAATTGAAAGATTTACTTCTATAGTTTCAGGTAAGTGTGTGTGCGCGTCCTCTAGCACCGGGGATTTAAAATTGTTCTGTTGTAAGAATTCACTGCAACCAAAGGACCATATTTAGTCTTATTTACACGGAATACGGGGATGAAAGATTATGGCTACCAGTATATAAAATTGAAAACTTCTCTCCGGAGCTTGCCCTGGCTCAAAATTACTACGCCAGTAATCTTTGGTGATCTCGTACAGACCAAAAGACATTGTTGACTCATATGCACTAGTGAATAGCCAGGTGCCGTCCAGGTACGGGTCTTGAAGGTGGTGACGTCAAAGACGAGCCAGCCGGTTCCTCTGCCAGATACCTTTCTCTGCTGGCTGATCTTTGACGTCACCACCTTCAACCCATGTAGTATTTAGAAGATTGATGTATGATTATTTACTATTTTTATATGTAATTTGTACAGTGATTAAATTGCTGTAGTAGTTGTTATCTTCTGTGGGAGCGTTGATCGTAGTCTTTTTTTTTGCCGATTTACCTTGTGAGAAACGCACCGTCTACGATACCCGTACCTGGACGGCACCTGGCTACGTTGCCGCAACCTGCCGATCCTTTCTGGGGTTTGTTTGATCCACATGAGATTGATGAGTAACAGGTCTCTACTGCTGTGAGGTGTCCGCGGCTAAAAATAATGTCGAGCGATTGGAGAATGTGTGATCCGGCTTGGGAGAGGGGTGGGTAGGTGAAACAAGAGCCTGTCAGTGTTGGTCTAAAATGTGAACGTAGTGTACCTATTTCGGCGGTTGATAATGAGGGACCAAATAATTCATTTGCCGTGAATCATCGTAGCACTGCCTTTTTGATGTACCTTGTGATTACTCATTGCTCTTCTATGTAAGTAGTGTATTTCGTCTTGAGTAACGCCTTTCTTATGCTGTTTGGTGCGTGATATTTCTCTTGGTATATATTTTAACTAATTTTTACTCTGTAGCACCTGTTGCGGCGCGTTTTGTCACTGCGACACGTTTTGTCACTATGGTTAGCAATACCTGCACGTTTGGTCACAAACGAAGTAGTGACAAATCGTGCAGGCATTCCACCTTTTTTGTTGTTGTTGTTGACACTTGGATATCAGTAGATGCGCCTGTGTGCATGAGAGAGAGAAGGAAAGAGAAAGTCACACAGATAGGGAGACGGAACGAATGTGTGAGACAGAACGAGAGGGAGAAAAAGGGTGAAGAACGAAAGACCGGAGAAAGAGAGGGAGAGACAGACACACATGGGCAGTGCTGTTTGACAGTGACTGTACCTTATACTCGACATACTGAGGCCTGTTTTTGCAGGTGTACCTGTGTTCACTGGTTGTTGTTTTTTTGCGTGCAGGTTTTTTCCATCCCCTGGCTAGGAGGAACGACGCGCACCACTCCGGTTTCTCTATCAGATCCCTTACTCTGCTGGCTCGTCTTCGGCGCTACCATCGGCATGTGGCTATTCGTGGACACCTGTCAACCCTCTCATATGGTGTGAAAGACTAGTGGCAGAACCTCAGTTCCAATATGATGACACTTGGTAATTTTGGGCCAGGGCGAGTTTCGGACATTCATTCGTTTCGGACATTCAGTCGTGCTTGCGTTTGTACTTTTTGTTTCGCCTGGTTATTTGTTTCTTTTTTTTGTTGTTGCCCAGATCATTCTTTCGTTTTTTATTGTTGCTTTTTGTTGTATTTTCATATGTAATTGATATTGATTTCTATGGTGTCTGGTTGACTATTGAATTGAGAAACCGTCAGTTTATGAGGGACGGGATCTCGGGACGACCAGCTCCACTTACCTCAGTGTATACCTGGTGTATGTATAATTAGACCACATGGATGAAAATTGAATAAAAAGAAATCATGTGCATTTTCAGTTGAGTGGATTGTTTTGTTGATGTTGTTTTGCACCAGGTAAATCGCATTCTCCGCAATATAGGTCTCGTTCACACAGAGGAGATTCAAAAATGTTTTACCCCTAAAGACCAGTAGAGCCGTCGCATATGATACTCAGCTGGTGTGTAATGTGAACAGGGGCTATCTTAGATCAGACACGGACAGATATAGGCCGAATTAGAACCACTACTTTGAGAACTAGAATTGCTTTCTTCTGCTTTGATTTGTTTCTGTCTTTCTTGATCGCATTCTTGTTTGGTTCTTGTTTTGTTGTTCTTTTATCTTTTTCTTCTTTCTAGCTTCCTTTCATTCTTTCTTAAGAGCCAATATTTGGTTTGTTCTTCCTCTTGTGCCTGTTTTTCTTCTTCTTCATCTTTGTTTTGATTGAATTGTTCCTTTTTGGTTTTTATTCTTGCCGTTTGCTCTTTTCGTTAGGTTTTTGTTAGTAGTAGCAGTTGTTCTGATTCTTTTTTCTTTCTTTTTGATCTCTTTTGCTTTTTCTTTCTTGCTTTTTTCTATTTCTTTGCTGTCCTTTCTAACTTTTCTTTATTGCCTATTGATTTGTTTGTTCTTTTCGTTCTTGGTGTTTCTGTTGTGTTTTTGTTCTTGATGCTTTTTACTTGTCTTCATCTTTGTTTCTCTCATTCTTGTGAACATGCTTCCCTGCTGCGACTACTTCTGCTGGTAGTTATTTTGTTTGTTTCTGTTTGTGTCCTCTTGTCATGGTGTTGTTGCTGTTGTCCTATTTTTCTTTCTTTCTTTTTCCCTTGTTTTTTCTCCTTTTTTCTTTCTTTTGTTGTTTCTTTCTTTTTTTGTTTACTTCCTTTTTGCTTTTGTTGTAGTTGTATTTCTGATTAGTTTTTCTTTCTTGTTTCCTTTCTTTCTTTCGGGCTTTGTCTATTTGTTTCTTGATCCTGTCCTTGTTTGTTGTTCTGCTGTTATTTTTCTTGTTCTTGCAGTTTTTTCTTTGTTCCTTCCATTCTTTTTGATTTGCTTTTTTGTTTTTGTTTCCATAGGATTTACTTCTGCTTGTAGTGCTTTTTCCCTCTCTCTCTTTCGTATGTGATTGGTTTGTTGTTTTTAGTTTGCTGCTATTGTTGTTTTTCTAATTAGTTTTTTTTTTCTCTGTTTTTTTCTGTCTGGCTTTGTCTTCTTTTTTTGTTTAGTTGTTTTCTTTTCTGATTTGTTTCTGTTTTAGCTGTTTCGTTTAGTTGTTCTTGATCTTGTTCTTTATTGTGTTCTTTTGGTACTTGTTCTTTGAGCTGATTGTCATTTCTTCTTGTTTCCTGATTTGGTTTCGTTTTAAGTGATTCTTCGTTTTTTTCTACTGGTTCTCATTCCGTTGCTGTTTTTTTGGGTTCTTTTTGTTCCTGTATTTACCTCAATCTCTACTTCTTGTAGTTCTGTTTGTTGTGCTCAGTTGGTTTGCTTCTTTTTACGACTGTTTTCGTACTTGTCCTCTTTCTTCTTTTTCTTGTTCTTGTTGTATTATCTTCCTTCGTCTTGTACTTCGTCTGGTTTGTTTTGTTCTCCTTTGTGATTTTTGTTAATTATTCGTTGTTTTTGATTGCCTTGTCTTTTTTTTGATTGCTTCCTTTTCTCTTTCTTTGGCTCTGACTTTTTTGTTCATGTTTTCATTCTTTCTGTATGTTTGGTTGTTGTTGTTATTGTTTTCCTTCTCTTTATGTGTCATTCTTCTGATGCTGCTCGTCTTTTTTGCCCCCTTTTTTTGTTTTGTTTGTTTTAGTCTTTTTAATAGTCAACATGCTTTGCTTCTTGTTCTTGTTGCTGTTGTCCTATTTTTCTTTCTTTCCTTTTTCCTTTTTCTTCTTCTTTTCTTTCCCTTCTTTTTTCTTTGATTCTTTCTCCCTGTTTGGTTCATCTGCTTGCTTTTGTAGTTATTGTTGGTGTTTGTCCTCTTTTTTGTTGTTGTTGTTGCTTGGTTTGTTTTAGTCTTGTTTTGTGTGTGTAATTCTTCTGATACTCCTTTCTTTGCCTCGTGTTTTCTTTCTTTTCTTCTTCTTCTTTGTTTCAGTCTTTTTCATAGTCAACATGCTTTAATTTTTGTTCTTGTAGTTTTTGTTCTTTTTTTCTTTCATTGTCTCTGTATGTTGGGGTGATCTGTTTGCTTTAGTCCGTCTCTGATTATATTTCTTTTTTTGTGTTGTCCTGTTTTGTTTATCATTCATGATCCTGCTCCTTTCTTTGTCTCCTTTTTGCTTGTTCTTGATTATCTTTCTTTGTTTCAGTCTTTTTAATAGGATTTTTTGCTTCTTGTTGTTCTTTTTTTCTTTCATTTTTTATGTATGTTTGTTTTGGTAGTTATTCCTTCTGTTTGTCCTTTTCCATGTTTCTTTTTCTTGGTTTGTTTTTGTCCTGTTTTGTGTGTGTCATGCTTCTGATGATCCTCCTCCTTTTTTTTTCTCTCTTTTTTTTTTCCTTTTTTTTTTGGTTTCAGTCAGCTTTGTTTCTTGTTGTTTTTCTAGGTTTGTTCTGTTTTTCTTGCGTTCTTTCTGTATGTTTGGTTCATCTGTTTGCTTTTTTCCCCCTTCTGTTTGTTGTTTGCTTATTTTGCTTGGTTTGTTTTTGTCCTTTTGTTTTGTGTGTGTGATTCTTCTGATGATCCTGTTCCTTTCTTTGGCTTTTTTCTTTTTCTTTTTTTGTTTGTCTTTTGAATAATCAACTTGCTTTGTTTCTTGTTCGAGTTTTTTTCTTTTTTTTCTTTTATTCTTCTGTCTGTTTGGTATATCTGCATTGGTAGTTATTCTTTATGTTTGTTCTTGTCTTTGTTTCTTTTTCTTGGTTTGTTGTTTTCCTGTTTTGTGTGTCATTCTTCTGAAGATCTTCCTCCTCTGTTTGGCTTTTTCCAATCCTTTTTCTTACTTTCTTTGTTTAAGTCTTTTGACTAGTCAGCTTGCTTTGTTTCTTGTTGTGCTAGGTTTTGTTCTTTTTTTCTTTTATTGTTTTTGTATGTTTGGTTCATCTGTTTGCTTTTTTCTTTTCTGTTTGTCCTTTGTTTCTTTTTTTTGGTTGATTTTTGTCCTTCTGTTTTGTGTCATTCCTCTGATGCTGCTCCTCCTTGAATTGATATTTTTTTCTTCTTTCTTTCTTTCGGTCTTTTGCATAGTCTACATGCTTTGCTTCTTCTTTTTTTGTTTCAGTCTTTCTGTTTGTTTTAGTATTCTTTCGGTTTGTCCTTCTCTTCGTTTCTTTTTGATTCTCTGTTTTTGTCCTTCTGTTTTGTGTGTGTCATTCCGCTGATGTTCCTCCTTTCTCTGGCTTTTTTTCTTTCTTCATTTTTCACTTTCTTTCTTTGTTTCAGTCTTTTTTTTCTGTTTGCTGTTTGCTTTTTTCTTGAGTCTTTCTGTCTGTTGAGTTGATCTGTTTGCTTTGGTAGTGATTCTTTCTGTTTGTCCTTCTTTTTGGTTCTTATTCTTGGTTTGATTTTGTCCTGTTTTGTGCGTCATTCCTCCTCCTTTCTTTGGCTTTTTTTTTGGTTCTCTCTCTCTCTCTTGCTTTCTTTATTTCAGTCTTTTTCTATGTTTGGTTGATCTGTTCACTGTTTGCTTTTTCTTTGATTCTTTTGTCTGTTTGGTTCATCTGTTTACTTTTGTAATTGTTCTTTATGTTTGTCCTTTACTTGGATTGTTTTTGTCCTTCTGTTTTCTGTGTGTGATTCTTCTGATGCTCCTTCTCCTTTCTTTGGCTCATTCTTTTCTTTTTGTTGTTTTGTTTCTTTCTTTGAGTTTTTTAATAGTCAATATACTTTGTTTCTTGTTCTTGTTCTAGTTTTTTTTTTCTTTTTCTCTCCATTCAGTCTTACTGTTTGGTTGAGCTGTTTGTTTCGTATGCTTGATGTTTGTCCTTTTTGTTTCTTTTTCATAGTTTTTGTCCTTTCTTTAGCTTTTTTTTCTTTTTTTTCTTCTTTTTTTTCTTTGTTTCAGTGTTGTTCATAGTTAAGATGCTTTTTTTCTTGTTCTTGTTCGAGTTTTTCTCTTTTCTTTTTTTTCATTCTTACAAACAGTTCATCTGTTTATTTGGTATTCTTTGTTTGTCGTTTTCGTTGTTTCTTTTTCTTGGTTTCTTTTTGTCCTGTTTTTTTTTTTTATGTGTGATTCTTATGATGCGCCTCCTCCTTTACTTCACTTTCTTTCTTTCTTCTTTTTTCTCTTTTTCTTTGTTTCAGTCATTTTGTATATTTGGTTGATCTGTTTGCTGTTTTTCTTTTTTCTTGATTCTTTCTGTATGTTTGGTTGATTTGTTTGCTTTTGTAGTGATTCCTTCTGTTTTTATCCGGTTTTGGGTGTTATTTTTTCTCATGCTCTTCCTTTTTTTGATAGCTTTTTTCTTTTTTGTTTCTTTGTTTCAGTCTTGCTTCTTGTCCTTGTTCTAGTTTTTTTCTTTCTTTTCTTTCATTCTTTCTGTTTGGTTCCTCTCTTTCTTTGCGTCGTAATTGTTCTTCATGTTTGTCCTTTCCTTTTTTCCCTTTCTTTTTCTTGGTTTGTTTTTGTCCTGTCATTCTTCTGATGTTCCTCCATTCTTTGGCTTTTTGTTTTGTTCTTTGTATCTTTTTTCATGGGTTTTTCTTATTATTGGATTTTTATATATTTTTTTACTTTTGTGTCATTCTTCTGAATAACCGACATACTTTGGTTTGATTTCTTTTGTTGTTGTTGTCGCTGTTGTTGTTTTCTTTTTCATTTTCTTCTTTGTTTGTGTTGTCAAATTTTCTTGCGTTGATCTAAATACAGAAAAGATTCAAAGATCGTTGATTTATTGTGAGTTAAGCTGGAACCAAAGTGAAGCGGTTCAAAAAGAATAGAAAAAGGACAAGTAAAGAAACTTTTTGATGTTGCTTGACTCTTCTTTTCTTCTCCTGCATTTGTGTTTTGCTTCCTTGTTTTCTTTTTGCTGGATTTTTGTCTTTGTTAGTTCCTGTTGCTTTATTTGTTTCTGATTTTCTTTGTTTCTTATTTTTGATTGCTTTTGTGGTGTATGTGTGTTTGTCCTTTTTTTTTTGATGGTTGTTATGGCTTCGTGCGTAATATCCGTGTGTACCTGCGTAACTGGCTACCAGATTGGTTTTGTCTGAAAAATCCCCTTGTTTGAAACCTTTTATTACGTCTTTGGAGAAAAAAAAAGAAAAACACAATGAAAAGGTGTCGCCTAAACAATGCACAACAGCAACACCGAACTCACAATACCTATAAAAACACACAAGAGCAGTACGACCGCACAGCCGCACAGAACAAGAAAACGTAAAAACAAACTCACTACTAACGCCAACAATACTTACAAAACACAGCATCAGCAGAGGTTACCAACAAAAATAGAAGAGCAACAAACAATCAGAACAACACAGAAAGTGAACAGGAAAAGAAAAGAAAAAAAACAGAAACAAAAAGGATTGGAAAGAACGTTTATTTATTCGGAGATAGATTTTCAGTCTGGAACCAAAATGAAGCGGTTAAAAAGAATACCAAAAAAAAAAAGAGAGAAAAAATATAAATGATAGGACAAGTGGGGGAACTGATCTTTTTGTTGTTGGTTGTCTCTTTTTTTCGATTTTTTTGTTTTTTCGTGATTCTTGTAGCTTTCTTTCTTTTGATTGCTTGGGGGGGGGGGGGGGGAGTGGGGGTCGGGGACGTTAGTCTGGTTTTCTGCAACACGGAACACAGTACCTATGAAAACACACAAGAAAACCAGTACCGCACAACTCCACACAAGAAAACGGAAAACAAACTCACTACTAACGCCAACAAAGCTTACAAAACAGAGCATCAGCACGCGTTAACAACAAAAACAGAAACAGAACAGCAGCAAAGAACAACACAGAAAACAAACACAAGAAACAGATGAAAGAACAGCACAAGACCAGCACAGAACAAGAAAACAACAACTAGACAAGAAGAAACAATTATATTGCGTGGCGGCGTAACTGCGTGAATATGTTCCTGCGTCGTGCGTATACCTGTGTGCCTGTGTACCTGCGTGCTTTTGTGCCTGTGTGCCTATGTGCTGATGTGGCTCTGTACAGTATGCCTTAGAACCTGCGTGCCTATGGACATGTGTGGCCATGTACAGAGTGTTTTAGAACCTCTATGGCTGTGTACCTGCGTGCCTACGTGCCTTCGTGCCTACGTCCGTGCGTGCCTATGTACCTGTGTGGCTATGTGCCTGCGTGCTTATGTGCCTGTGTGGCTCCGTAGGCCGTGCCTTAGAACCTGCGTCGCTGAGTACCTGCGTGCTTATGTGATTGCATGGATGCGTACTGCGACCCTTAGACCCTGCGTAACTAAGTACGTGCCTGCGTGTATATGTGCCTGCCACACAGGCACGCTGGTATTCAGCCACGCAGGCTCTAAGACATGTTGTAGGCACATAAGCACGCAGGCACATAAGCACATAGGCATGCAGATACGTAGGCACGCAGGCTCTAAGACACTCTGTACGCCTCCAGGCAGGCAGCCACGCAGGCACGCAGGCCCATAGGCACATAGGCACGCAGTAGTATGTAGCCACGCAGGCTCTAAAGGTCGGAGTATGCCTCCAGGCTGCGTGGCTAAGTACCTGCGTGCCTACCTGCCTGCGTACCTGGAAGCGTAATCCGTCCCTTAGAGCCTGCGTGTGGCTGCGTGTATGTGCCTGCGTGCCTGTGTGGCTGTGTGTATGTGCCTGCGTGGCTGAATACTTGCGTGCCTTGCGTGATTGCGTAGCGGTGTACTGAGTAGGCACTAGCGTTAGCGTTAGTGTGTGTGCCTCCGCGGAGGCGTGCTGCGTGTCTTAGAGCCTACGTGCCTGTGTGGAAGCCTTCCTATGTGCCTGTTTTACAGTATACTCCGTGCCTGTATGGTGGCCTACTACAATGGCTGCGTATCTGTGTGCATATATGCCTCCGTGGATGCGTACTGCCACATGCCTGCGTGGCGTCTTACCTACGTGGTTGTGTTTCCTTTTTGGTGGGATAATTTTGTTCTGTCCACATGGTTTTCGAGTTGTTGTTTTTTCATTTCTTGTCAGTTTATTTTCTTCTTTGTTCTGCTTCCTTTTTCTTCTTGTTGGTCTGCTCGGCGGTGAAGCTTTTGATTTACTGAGTGTGTGTGTGTGTGTATGTGTGTGTGTGTGTGTGTGTGTGTGTGTGTGTGTGTGTGTGTGTGTGTGTGTGTGTGTGTGTGTGTGTGCGACTAAACAGACGAAACCCCATTTGGAAATTATTTCAGTCTTTACTGAAAGGATACACGAAGACAAGATAACACAATAACTGCAAGCAAAACAAATTGTAACTCGAGTACAACAAATTCAAACATGCTTGCTTTCGAGTGTTTCCATCTTTATATTGACAGGATTTCCTCAGATTGCCCGCCCATTCCTTCGTTCAAGTCCGTAAATATGTGTCATGGAAATTCTAATAATTAGAACTAGGAGTTAAAAATTGAAATGGTAACGTCGACTACCGACTAAAAGTGTAAGCTTGGCACAGTAAACAAGTTCACACTGACGGTACACATCTTTCACCACATTCCAAACAGTTTTACAAGATCCTGGGAGGGAGATGCCGGAAAGTGATCTTCACAATGCCTATCTTTGTCTGGCAATGTTTGCGATCAGAAAAAGAAAATGAGATGTTTCAAATCGTTAGTCGTGTAAGTTAGATACCGGTCCACATTTGGCCAGGTTAAGTCGTTTTTCTCATAAAACATTTGATAGGCATTGGAATGAAAAATAAAAAACGTAAGTTGTCCCAGGGTTTACACCTGTCTCATGTAAGCCTCACATAATCACTGTTGTTGAATATTCATACGTGGACAAATAAAAGGCCAGTCACATGTGTTAGACGTTATAAACTGGTTGTCATTTGGAGTGGCATCAATTTTTTTTATACCAGTTCATTTCCCATCTTTTTTAAAGTAGACAGGGAAGGTTTGGATCTGTGAGTTACTCCAGCTGTACAGTTTGTGTTCTTTGGCGTTGTAGTCCAGCATCACACTTGAAGCTTGTTTCGACGAGTTGAACACAACCGCATTGTTAAAAACCAGATTTCCGGCATCGTGTATGGCTTCTTGCTGATTACCTGTGTCGTACGTGTAGCGGACGAATGTGGGCGTGTCTTCATAGGAGTTGGTTGCATACAGAACACCACACACCATGAAACTGTTTCCAACAAGCTTTTTCGGGAAACTCGTAAGCCACGTTTTTTCAATAACTAAAGAACGAGGGTTGAGTTTACTGATGACCATTTTCCCTGCAGATTCTTTTGTTGAGTACGTGACCCAAAGACCTGCAGAACAGACAAAAATCAAATTACCTAGTACAAGGCTTCATGATAGGTCGGTCTAGTCAAAGTCTTGTTGCAGATTTTCCCTGTAATAGGTAGATATGGACCTCATTTAATGATTATGATATTTCTGACCTAAAAAACGAGAAACGGTCCAGGAATTTTCGATCATCTCGGATTTGATGCAAAATATGATTTGATGTGCATGGAAACGGTGTCCGATGAATAATTACGAGAAAAACTAATCATCCCGCTGATACTTAAAATACTTATATAAAGCCTCCTGCGATATTAGATTAACTCCACCAATGGTATATCTTCCATTCACATTGTTACACGACTCTAAAGTAGAACCGGACTGGTCTTGTTACTAATTGGGATTAGTTGCTTTCAGCGAAGCATCTATAGAATTCACGTTTTGCAAAATTGCTAACATTTTGTTTCCCGCGATCTACATCGCACAGTGTCAGTGTTTTGATAGCGAGAATATGCTTGTGGTTGTTTTTGTTGTGATGAAATTTGATGGAAAGCGCATTATTCTGGTGCATTGTTGGGTTGACTGCAAAATACACACCCAGTTCATCCACTGCCAGGTCAATATCGCTGTTCAAGCCAAACTGATAGGGAAAAGTGTTGGCCACGCCCGCTGAAGGTAGCTGCACTTCCGCCGAGACTTCCATCCGCTTGAGGTTGTACTTGGCCACTGTCCGTGTTCCAGCCTTGTGGCAAAAGAGAGCGTTTCGGAACACAACGTGACCTGTTCCTTCACAGTAGAATGGCAGAGAATAGTACCTGTGAACACACACGCACGCGCATGATGTGATAATAGCAAGATGTTTCTCTGTCTCTACACGCGTTCATCATCAGCAGATCTGTCGCTAAGTAACCTAAATAAACATGGTGCTTAACGTCCACAAAAACCATAAGGCTGATTAAGGACGGGGAGAAGGGGTGGAAGTGAGGGAGATAGGGAGATGATTACCTGTCGCTACACTGTCACCACCAGAATGATTCCTGCTTCAGATAAGCAGCGATCAGAGCCATTTTAATGTTCAGTTGGAAGTAACAAGGTCACAGGAAAGTGTCCACAAACCACAACTTTGTGGAAGAGAACGGGAAGCAGAAGTGGTATTGAACCGAGGCCCTCCGGCTTACTATCCTAACGCCGTACCGCTAGGCCAAACCGGCTCGTAACCTGCCTTCGTAACCAAAGAGATGTAATCTTGCTTACAAGTCGCACTGCTGTTTTGAGTAAAGTTACTTTGTTTGAGCTGTCCAGCGAAACAGTGCCTTCCAACGTGTATTGAACCTTACTGCTCCGTGCATTGCGTGTGGTTTGATTTAAAAACATGTGATGGCAGATTAATTGATTTGTGTGCCGTCTACAGATAATTACTTCTATCGTGATTACTGATTTGTTCAAAGGTGTACAAAGACGCTCAGAAAAGAACTGAGTTTTCAAGCGTGCAATTTTACCTTGACACCAGTCGGTACTGTATGTCTATACTTGAATCGTACTGCAACAACTGGTCAGTGCCATCGTCAGCTGCCATGATCCAGATACGTTTCGAGTTGCCTGCAGAATCGGTCATCACTACTCCATGGTGCCAAGGTACACGCCACGATTCCCCGCTCCCCAGGGCAGACACCACACGAGGACACTGATCTAAAAACATATACAGAGAAGCTACATCATCACAAAACACCAAAACTAACCCAACAAAAATGCCCACATGCCCCAAACTGTCAGTTGAGAACTATTGTCTGGAAAACTGAATGAATTAACGTTTGAACTACGTAACAAACACAAAAACAAAGACCTGAGTCGCTGAACATCCTCCTCCTCCGTACATCCTCAAACCAAAACAAAATATATCTCATCGTGTGCACCGCAAATGTGCAACAGTCAACATCCAGATTAAAAATCACCTCTTGATTTCAAACGACGTATCTTCATCACTGGATTTTGATAAGGCTTAATCAATGTCACAGCCCTATGTCACAGTGGACAGATGGAATAAGGGCCAAACAAATGTAACGAAGAGTAATGTGTTCCCAGCACTTGACAGAAAAATAACTGAAAAAGGTCAGTAATTTCGCTTCTCACTTCATTATTCGTTTTGTGGCTTAGCAAAGCGGATTCTCTGTACCGCAAATATTTGCAGATGTGTGTTTTTGTCATAATAAATAAGTGGTTGTGTGTGTGTGTGTGTGTGTGTGTGTGTGTGTGTGTGTGTGTGTGTGTGTGTGTGTGTGGTCAAGTGAAATAAAACGACGAAAAATGGTAACGCTTGTATAAGAGGTGCGCAGAAATAACCAGCTATCGAGTACATCCATTGGACGGACGGCCAGAACGATGACTGAGTCAGGAGTGGGGCGAGACAGAGAGAGAGCTCTACAACAACAAAACTCCCGAAAAAGGCATAAAACAGCAACAACAACAAAAAACTACACAAATAAATGAAATTGATCTGCCGTTCTGACAGTATGACTGCCTAAGTTCAGCTGATTATCACGCATAAATGTACACAATTAGAGAGAGAGACATAATATTTCAGCAGGGGTACCTTTGTCACGGGATGCTTTGTCCTTATGACGTTTCCGAAGAGAAGAAGACAGGGTGGAACGCATGGCTAGCACGGTGCGATTGACGTGAGCCAGCTGTTGCTGGAGACTGTGTTGGGAATGACGTGTATGGTGTAGTGTACGGGCCGTCATTGTCAGCAGTGAGTCTAGCAGGCTCAGCACCTGACTGAGCTCAGCGTTGTGAGCCAAGATAGCGGTCCTCATGAAGTTGTACTGATTGCGCATTGTTGCAATGATGCTTTCCCTCACGGATGAATCGTCAGATGCGAGTCCACGTAAGGCTTCCAAGTCAGATCTTAGATCGTTATCTCCTCGACTAAGAAGACTACTGATGTTGGTGATGGCTGATTTTTGTTCGTTCAGTCTCTGCCTCATGGCCCCCAGCAACCCAGTGCTGTTTAGCACGTCGTTCCACTGTGGAAGTGGAGTTTTTGCCCTATGGACGTCGGACTCGAAGTTGGTCGCTTTCGCCGCTTTACATCCATTTGCTTTTGTCTGTGTGGTGGTCACGCTTGCACTGCTTGCATACACACTCACTCCAAGAGGCTCCCCTTGGCACTTTGCGCGAATCGTGTTCCTTTTTAAGTCGATATCGTACTCACAAATGTCATTAGAAATATGATTCTGTTTTTCAACTGCTCTAAGTATTTTGGCGTGAGCCACTGATATAATAGCAAAGGACAAAACGGCAGTCACCATATTGTACATCCTGCCAGTTAGGAATGCTGACATGTACCAAAATAATTCTGTTTGGTTGGCAATGATAGCACGGAAGTTTGGACGCAGTGACGCAGCATGCTAACTTCGCATGACTCTGCTGTACTGTGGAGCGTTGAATGCAGAAACTTGAGATTTTTGTTTGACGACATGGATATTTTTTTTCACATCTGGTATTTTTGCGCAGATGTGAAAATGAATATCATGTCAATTTCTGCATAAAGTCGCTGTTGCTGAGCTCCACCCACTCCATTGGCTATTTGTATGAGACCGCAAACAGATATCCATAGTGTCATCGGTCAGATCAAGCAAGAGGTGGATCCGAAAGAACACTGAGCTGAGGAGTCACTGTCTCATTGCCCTCCATGACAGGCCATAGAGGGCAATGAGACAGTGACTGCTATGCAAAGAACAGAATAACCGCTGACACTATGGATATCCTTTCGAGGTCTCAGAGTAGACATGGAGTTCACCAACAGCGACTCTATGCAATGTCTAGCAGATCAAGGCTAAAAGATAACCATTTGAATTATTTTTATAATGAGAATAAGAGGCGCAATCCGTAGTCCGGTATCGATAACTTACACACGCAGTGCCGATAACTACCATCTTTTATCTGTAATGTCAAAAAAAAAAAAAATATATATATATATATATCGCAACAAATGAAACACCTGACATAGTTCAGGAGCTGTGTGAGAGTCGAGGTGGACGTCCTGGGCTGTCCGTCCTAACGAGCCTTCTGGTTTCCGTGGACGTAAAGATTTATTGCACCGTGCTTCGGCATTGGTCACAACTTGTCCCTAATATGTCTCATGACATCTGAGGACATTAAGCATCAATTCATCATGAAACACCTGTGAAAGACATGCTTAACGTCTACAAGGGACGTTTTCTACGAGTCAAACAGGTCCATGACCTGAAACAAAACTGACACTATCTTCGTTACCCCTTGAATAGATGATTGCGTTTTGGACAGCACACAGGCAGCGAAACTGAGTAAACCAACCCAAATGCTTCGTGCATTCGGCCCTCCATACACACATACTAATCAGATTGGTTCCACCAAGTATGCGTATCCCGAGAGACATTTTCTGTATAACAATGTAATTATCCGAGTGGTTTGGGCGGGATGATGTTCAACCAGTTCTATTGATCTGGTGTGCCATCAGAATACGATTGTTTTCAATGGGGGGAGGGGGGAGTTCATTATACTAATTGGATTAATAAAACGGCCCGAGCCAATCTTTTGGAGACTGGGACAACAAACGTACCATGTGCAATTCATTTTTGAGGCAGAATTAATTCAGCTCCATCAACGCTTTTGTTTATGTTTGTTGTTGCACTGTTGAAAACTGCTCGGCCTCCTTCTTCTGTATAACTGTTTTTGTTTGAACTTTCAAGTCTTTTCGTTTGCCCTGATTACACTGTTTACCTTCCAATCTAAATTTGATACGAGCAGGTGTGTATGTGTATGTGTGTTGGCACGAAAAAACCCTGTGTTGTCATAGTTAGCAAGCCTGTTTACAATGGACAATGCACTGAGCTCGGACATCACAAACTGAATCCAGATGCCTGTGCCTGGGTCAATCTCTTTACAGGAATGTTTAGTTTTATTATTTAAGTTTTAATGTACTATACTCACCCAAAATGATACGACAGCGAACAGCATGGATGGTAGTTTGGTCGGAAGTGTACAATGATCACTTATATATATATATAAAAAATTAGACAAAGAACAGAAAATTAAGTTGATCTGGAAAAAGAAACAGATCTGCCGAATGGCGCACTATTAAAGAAAAAGTAACCACATATTCACACACATTTATAGTATAGAGAGAGAATGAGAAAAAAGGCGGAGTTCCCAAACAAAGCACGGAGCTGATAGAGCTGAATCCAAATGCGCGCGCACACACACACACACATTGAACAATGTATGGCTGCATGTGAAATTGTGTATATGAGTGTGTTGTGTGTGTTGAATAAGATGCCTGCATGCATGTGTGTACCACATGTGAATATTTTGAACATCCATTTATACATCATTTAAATATGTTCTAAAACAATAGTCAGTGATCATCTAAAACCTAAACTTGTAACAGTTTGGATATTTTTACACTTGATAAAATCTGATTTATTCCCACATCTCTCAATTTCCAATCACTACAATTGCACAACAAACAGCAACACTAATTTAATTAAGCATAAGTAAGTAAATAGGCAAACATAGTGATTAATGTCCACACAAACCATAAGGCTTATCAGGGACAGGTAGAATGGGGGGAACAGGGGATGGAAGTGGGAGATTATATGTAATTATGGTCATTCTCCTGAAAACTGGTCAAAACTGTGACATAGAGGGTAAAAACTGAAGGTTTGACTTTTTTAAAATATTACTTGGAAATGAAAGCTTGACATCTCTTGTGTATATAAAACATAAACTGACAGGGTGACAGGAACTTGTAGGTTATGCTACACCATGTTACAAAAGACACCAGAAATGCATGAATAGACTCAGTTGCCAGTTTGATTCTTGCCAGTTTTTTTATCATACAATATTCAGAATATGTCATTTATTTTATTTTTTGATCAATTATTTACTTTTATTTTATTTTATTTCTTTACTTTCCTGCCTCTTGAACGATTTTGCTGGAAAATGTCTTCTTCAAAGTACAGATAGTTTTCTTTTGTTAAGTAATTTGCGGGGGTGGGGGGTGGGGGGGGATGTGTTGCATTAACTTGTTCTGAACCATATATTACATGTCAGAAGGATATTTGTTTCTTTCTAAAATCAGTAACCGATCACACATGTTATGTACATATCACCACAAGTACATATGGATCATATAAAAATCACACACTTGAACCATTGACCAAAAAGCTTAATAAACAAGCATATTCATTACAAAAGCAATGTTTTCTCCACATTTTCTTGATTGGAGCCGGTACTGACCCATTCTTTAGATAATCAGATGGCAAGAGTGGCAGAAATCTAGTCCACAGTCACCCAAGCCAGATTTTCAGTTTCAAGGAAATAAATATCTGCAATCAGCTAATCTTCCCTTAGCCATGTCACAAATAACAGCCTTGAAAATACCACAGAACATTTGCTTTTGTAATGAATATACTTCTTTATTAAGCTGTTTGGTCAATGGCGCACAGCACAAATAATAAAGGATGTGTTGAAACATTGTGGTATTTCCCATTACATCAGAAACACATTATATCAGAAATGTAGCGGCAGTTTAAACATTTAATTCTTATTTATTGGGAAAGCAGCACCTCTTTGGTCCAGTTTTCTGGAGAATGACCCATATACCTATCGCTACACCACCATGACTCCTGCTTAATGGGCAGTGATGAGAGCCATTTTATTGTTTTAGTGAGGGACACAAGTCAAAGACAGTGTCCACAGACCACGACAATTAAGCGTCAAAACTGACATTCAAATATCCACATAAAGTTGTGCTATAAAGTGTTTTCTGAATGTTCTAGATTTAAGAAATCACCCCCCCCCCCCCCCCTTTTTTTGAAAATGAAAAAGCTCAACCAGAAGTAACATGTAAGTAGAGTTGCGCGTTTTTATGAAATTTGTTTTTTCTTGCACAGAACGAGGCCCAGCGTGCTCATGCACAAGGGAGTTTCAAATACGTCATACAAGCAATTTATATCTAGCACATTAAAAAGAACACTTCATGACAAAGTTGTAACGTTTTAGTCAATCTGGTCGTTGTCATATGCTATGGAATAAAGTTTGATGCAGCTTGAACCTGAAGTAGTCAGGCAAGATACTTCAACTGTTGCTAAGATGTCAGTTTTGCAACACAATGGACAATATCCAATTTTGTGCATGAAAAGATTGCATTAGAATCTTTGGAATCAATGCTTCCAAGCCATCACATTTTTGTGAATATGGAAGCTGCTGCCCCTTTCTCCTGCTCCGTTAAATGTATGCCTAAATGAATCAACACTCGTTAGTTAGCGCTCGAAATACATAACACAAGCACAACAAAGACCTAAGTCAACTACAGTACCTCTCATCTGACATGCATATCTAAATGACCTTTTGAATTCTGCTGTCCAACTGAACATGTGTAAGTGTATGCTTGTGTGATGAATACAACATATATTATTTTTGAGGCTTGATGTGCAATTTTTTGTTGATCATGTAGAGTGTGGTGTGCTCACCCGTTTTGTATTATTACTAACAATAAGAATATAAGAATAAAAATCACATTTTAGGGAAAATCAACAACAAAACAGCCTGCATGAGAAAACTGGAAGAGAAAACAAAATTAAATCTAATTTACCTTGGTTTCCACACTGTGGAATACTGCGCTACAGCCTGCAAGAGAAAACAAAATTAAATCTACCTTGGTTTCCACACTGTGGAATACTGCCCTTTTTTTGGTCTTTCTTTCTTTTTTTCAATGCCAAAGATAAAAACAGGTACTCTTTGGAGTACTTTAGTGCATGTCATTGTTTTGTGTTAACAGTGAAGACGTCTTCTCTGGTAATTTTACATAGCAAACATGTATTATGAGATTTGCAATTCAACAACTCATGTCTTGTCAAATAATAAATACTTTTTTTTCTTTTCTTTTTTTCCACTTTGACCATTTCTTTAAAAAATTTTTTTTTTTTTTATCAATACTTTCTGAACAAATGTTTTTTCTTTCTTTATAAAACAAGGAAAAATGAGTGATGTGGTTTTAACTGGGGCCAGTTGCCATTTCAATCAATTGGCCATCCTCTTCTCCAGTTCTTTTTTCTCTCCGAGTCTTTACTTGAAGGCAATGATGGCAAAACAGTAAACACCCTGCTTGCTGTTGCATCTTTTGGGGCCAGCACATTTCTGTATTTTTTCCATTCTGTTCCTCTTATCAGCAGTCACTTGCATGTTTCACAGAGTTTTCACTGCAAGATATCTTCAGGCAATAATAGCATTCAACAAGAAGACGATGTAGGCCAACACAGTGACTATGCAGACACAAATGATTACTGCACCCCTTAGATAAGGGAGAGGAGCCAAGATTCAAACTCATTACTAAATGCCTGAGCCAAGATTCAAACTCATTACTGTTCGATTCCATAACCACACCACACTTAAGCTAAAATGGTAGCATGAAATGAAACTGACACAATTGGTATATGATGTGTGGTATATGAATCAGTAACACAACTTTGATCGTTCTATGCTGGATCAGACAGCATGAAATAACCAAAAACAACCAACACAGCCTTACCACACACACAAAACTCACCAAAAAACAAAGAATCAAACAACAACAAAACATGCATTAACAAATTAAAATAAAAGTGTTTTATTTTTCTGAAAAAAATGTTTCTGCTGTCTGATCCAGCAAAGTATTTTTACTACCAAAGATTGATTCATACAACACACATCAAGCTATTTCAATACCAATTGTGATTTAATCCAATTTAAATTTGTAATGGTGTCAACAATAGATTTTCTGCATTTTAGAAGAAACAACCTGCAACTCAAGTTACTTACTGGAACTTTTTGCATGCATTGTCATCTGTTTATGCTAGTTACTGTTTGTTATGTTCTAAATGCTAATGATGACATACCAGGCTTAAGAGATGAAAAAGATACCCATCAATAAGTTGGATTGACAGATATTCACACAGAGGGATGGACAGACGGACGGAGGCAGTTAAAAAAGAAAGAAAAAAAAGTCCTGTCAAACTAGAAGCTGACGCATGATCCCCATTAAAAAGCCAATGCTTTAAAAAAAAAAAAATCTGGTTTCCAAATTGAAGTTGCAAAAATATTCTGGTAGCCTAAATACAGTCTCATACACCTTCTCCAAACAAAAAAATAAATCATAACTGTGATTAAATGGGGCAGGGGGAGGGAGGGGGAGAGCCCCCAAAAGCATAACACCATCAACATTAAATGAAAGTAATTTGAAAGACTGACCATTTATATGGGCTTGCAGTTTTCACATTTGTCAACAACTGAAATGATGAATCATGAAATTAATAGAAAAAACAACAACAACAAAACCCAGCAGTGTCACAATGTCTCTGTTACAGCAAATATGCAAGCTGCAACATTGTCAGTCTGTTATATTTTCAGTATCAGTCTTCATATATAATTAGATGAATGTTTACACACATCATGCAGACAATTCCTCTTGTGGAAAAATCTCGAACAAGTGTCACAAATATCACAAACAACACCAGGTCTGAAAATCCTGTCCAGTGAAAATCTGCACACAAGGTAAATATATCACACATGGTCTGGAAGATCCTTTCTGATAGAAGAGACTGTAGACACTGTCAATTCATTGTCACACCTTTACACACAGGCTTGAATGAACCACTCCTAACAGAAGGACTGCAGTCAGTGTCACTTAGACCTGGAAGATCCCTGATAGCAGAAGACTTGATGGATGGCGTCAGGCAAATCACACACCATGCTAAGCCTTAAGATTCCTACACCATGAAGACAGTGTTCTACATCACAGCAGGCCTGGAAGATTCCTTTTGATGTAGAGGCTGCAGGTAATGTCACACCAGTGCAGGAAGGTAATCTTTACCATGAAGAGATGTCAAAAGGTGTCCTACATCACAGCAGGTGGGGCAGATTCCTCTGTAGCACAGACACCACAGATGGGTGTCCCACATCACAGTGGCTAAAGAGACTGCAAACAGTATTACAGGCATGTGAAGTCAGGCCTGGAAGATCCCTTCAGTACTGCGTGACAAATGTACGGGATGAGAGGGACTGCGGATGAGGCGTGTACGGGGGACACGCTCCAAGGCCTTGGTGATTTGCACAAAGTCTGGCCGCTCCTCAGGCTGAAATGCCCAGCATGACATCAGAATATCCTGTACAAAAACCATCAAACTCTTCTTCAATCTACAAAAACCCACAACCAAAATCAATAAAACTGTGTCACATACAAAAAATGCTACTAGTACTTATGACAATTGTTTTTTTTTAATTTTTGGTTTACTTTCAGTGTCAACAATACCAGATAATAAACACACATTTAACAATGCAGAACATACATAACAATGCAGAACAAAAATACTGAGATGTTAGGTCATTTTTATTATTTTCAATTTTAATGACAGTCTTCTCAGCACCCACCACTCATTGGACAGATGTGGTGGTTACTGAGAGGTCAATGTTCAATTTTCTTTTTTTGATTTTTTCTTGCAAGCATATGTTCATTAAACTACATTAGATATGAAAGATATATAGTAAATTTAAAAGAGAACAAATGTAAATTGCATTTGCACTCGCCAAACCTCAAAAATTTGTGTGTACCTCTGATAGTGAATCATTTTCTTCCAGTGCTGGACCATTTGTGCCAGTGCCAAAATATGTATTGGCAACATCAGGTTTTTCTTACTTCAGTATGTGTAACTAAAAAAATAACTAGGCTCGTTCATATGGTGGTAAACATTACTAGTCTGTAGGTCACCACAGCAACTTTCTCAGAGGTATCTCAGTCAAGTACTGACAGACTTTGTTGTTATCTTGTTTATGCTGTTAGAAGTCATACACATTTTAAACTGATCGAATTAGAACTTAATAAGAAAATACAATGTGCAGTTTCATGCGAAACCCCTGTGATCTTGAAATATCATCAAAGTCAGTAATAAGAAGTGAATACAATTGGTTGAGCTTAATATATTCATGCAAAGCTTGAAAGAAACAGAAATTGTTCAGGTGTGTTGTTGTGACAGGAAGTTTCATTATCTCCCTTGAATATAGCCACAGTCAACAACATCACTATGTGCATGGTCTTGCCCATGTACTTAACAGTAATATAGAGTTTGAACTGGAAAACAAAATATACAACTTGAACTGTTTAATGCTGCTGTGATCTTGAAATATGGTCAATGTCACAAAAGTGATATGAATGGGAAAGTGTCAGTGGGAATTTCCATCAAAACATGACATTTATCAATTGATGGTGTCTGAAAACTGTGATGTTAAAGTATTTGGTAATGCAAGGTTAAAATAATTACCCTGCCCAACTGACCAGCCATACACTGATCATAACCCATTACACAGGCTCACATTTTTGACAGGCAACTAAAGAGCTTTTAAAATTAGTTCCAAAATGGTTTAATTGTTAAAAGCATCAGAGTACGTGAACAACTGACCTTGACTTCCCGAGGTGCATTGACTGTGCTGAGTGACTGCTTCATACCACGACCAACTTGCCAGATAACAGTTTCACATGGTTGACTTCGAAATGGCCATTCATTACACAGCAGTTCATACCATACAGTGCTGCACAAAATCACAAGAGTAAATGCTCAATAGAAACTACCAATTTTTGTGTATTACTTCCATAACACAAATCACAAATCAATGAAGAATCTGAAATCACTAATCAAAAATGAAATGTTTACTGACTTGTTTTTTTCCCCCCATCAAAATGTGTTCTAAATTATGTACATCTGCAAGGAAACAAAACAAAACAAAATAAAACAAAAAGGTTTGTCACATAGATTGCTGGAATATGTTGCATCCTACCATAGTTTGTCAGTAATATAAAAGGCAGTTGGCTCTGGATAACACTTCACTCAAACATGTCAGACAGATAATCTACTTCTGCTTTTAAGTAACTGATCTTGTGCAGCATAACTCACACAAGGAACCTTGTTGATTGCTTGGACAAAGCTCATTGACAACTGCCAACAGACAATTGCTCCTCTAATTAAACACAGACTCCTTTGAGGGATGGGAGGTGGGAAAGGAATGGGGACTTACACTGGAATGGGTACAAATAATGGTAAAACACAAACTACATATGAATGAAGGAGTATAAAGTGGCACACTCAAAAACAAAATCAGACAGAGGCAGTATTGGGAGTAGCATGAAAGTGAAAGGATACAGATGTGACATGTATACAGCAGACTATGGTGGGGAATCCACATCAGGTTGTGACATATGGAGGAGGCAGCATTGTGGTTCAGTCATGACAGATGGGGGAAGGCAGCATTGTGGGTGGGTCATGACAGATCTTATATCAATAAATGCAAAACTAAATCAATTGAAATGCTTCTATACTTTAAACAAAAGTAATTTCTCTCTCTGATTCTTTTTCTCTGTTTTTATTTTTACGTATTATATATTTGTGTGTGCATGCGTGCATGTGTATATGTGATTTAGTGCCAAAAGGTGCGCATGCAAGGAGTTGTGCACTTCAGTTGAAAATAAAACATTGTTGAAAACTGTTTTTATTTGAAATGTTGTGTTGTGTACGTGCATGAATGAATGACTATATAGTACAGATAATTTCAGCAACCAGGCTGTGTTTGATTTCAAGATACAGTCATCACACACTGAAAAAAGTGCCGAAAAATGACCGCCAAAAACGGACATCCATGTACTGAGTGATTTTTATCACTTTGCTTACAAACAAATCGCAAGCATGTGGAGTAACAATCACTGACTTGTACACGGAAAACATTGTTTTATATGGATAATATAACATCACCACTCACGATAGTTGTATTTTTGATCAATTGATCACGAATGTTTGCCCTGTAGTTGTTACTTTTGTCAGAAGTGTTGTAATCTTGAACTGAAAACTTAACAACCAAAAAATGACAGCATCACTTCAGAATCTCTGGAAACATCATGCAAACATCATTTTATTTCCGTGAAGTTTTGCACGAAGTCTGAAGAATATTTCCCCAATCGTTTGATATTGTTCTAACATCTGACGTCCCTACAAGATATCTAATATTTTGTATAAAACAAACAAGAAAGCAGCCTCATTTTATCGACAACATCTGGCACGTCATGTGACCTTTCCTGAATAGCTTCATTCTCCCGGTCGCATGGCATGTCTTTGTTCAGAAACACTGAAAGGTGTGTTGTAGATCCTTCAGTGGTCTGATGTAGAACATGCACTGTGCGCTTTTTCAGGAGATTATCGAGAATATTTTTCAAGTTTTCCACTGATTTGGGTGTGCAAAATGAAGGTACTGTGAAAAGTGGCATCTTCACACGCTGAAGATTTGAAAACTGTTCTTTTTTTATACTTAGCAGAATACAGCATGAAGAATTTTATTACTACAAGGCAATATGTTGTAAATCTTACGTGCAACTGTTGATTCAGGATGTGTACTCAATTTCATCAAAAACTTGTCAGTTATAAGTGCATGCTTTTTGTAGACTGTTTAGTGGTGTTGTGAGAATATTTTGTTAACTGAGCAAGAGCAACGCAGTTCCAGTTTTTTTTCTTGAAGTAATTTTCATCCTGAAAATTGTTGTTGTAACGTGACGTGAAACATTAAATGTGATTAGGGGTGATTAGGGGTGATTTTTGACACAATTTCCGTTAAAGCTCGCTGAGAACGATGGTGTAGGTGAAACTGTGATCTGGGGGTTATAAATGCACAGAAAAAAAAAGCATTTTCTGTCATACTGAAAGCATCGCCATGACGCCCAAATCACGTGACCATGTGCCTACTACGTCACTCTGGGGAGTCGCTGCAAAATGGCCAACTCGAGCTCCGAAGACGAAACTGATACTTTGCCCGAGAGACCCACAAGGATACATCCGTATCAATTTGAGCCTGTGAGGCAGGATTTTGAAAGAGTACCGGAACATCATGTCAGCTTCAACATGTGGTATTCCATGGGGTTTACGAAATTGCACTCACTGAAGTGCTCGCTACACAAATGGGCACAGTGAGAAAGTCAGCTCGTTTGAATTGTATAAACTTAATCCACTTTCGCCTTACTGCAGGTTGATTGCGCGGGAGCTTGTGCACTGTTATACCTGGGGTCGTCAGCGAATTGTTACAGTTCACGGCAACACAGTAGGCCAGCATAGTTAACTTTTTTGTCGACCACACACATACACAGTTTACTGAAGAATCTATGATGGCAACCACACTGACTCCCCAGACTGACGTCACTTCCAGGGAAGCCTACAGAAAATAAAATTGATTAAAAACCCAATTAAACATTTTTCATTATTTTTTATTTAATTAAATCTGAAACTAGTGACTCATTTGTCAATCATTTTGATGGTCATTTTGCATACTTAAAAACATTGGACTTTTACTTTTACTTTAAGCAGCAGATGTTAGTAATACTAACAGTGGTTCTGAGAACTGATCTGTGTAGAGGTCATGGTGTGTCGGTTTGACATGTTTGTACTGAGCATATCAGTATTGGCACAGTTGCTGGTTATTGATTTAATAATTTCAGATTCATAACACTTCAAATTCACTGACATGACCAGGGTACGTGTAACTGAGCGTACTCCTGAGCCAAGTGGTACGGCAAGGAGGAAAACATCAAACACAGACAGTTGCAGACGGTACAAAGAGAGGCTGGCCGCAGAGAATTATTTTGTTGTAATACTGATGTAATACAGAATTTAGTTTCATTTACTTTTTATGACTTGTGATTAAATGCAAACAGAAAAAACTACTCATTCTGTTTTTGCATGCACTTGTATGGCTGATTATATTGCATGAAAGGGTGTGTTACTTGTTATATATATATAAATAAAAAAAAGAGTTATGGGTGTAGATTTAGATATTACAACAATCAACATGTCACAATCATGTGTTATATTACAACAATCAACATGTCACAATCATGTGTTAAATTATCTACATGTAAAAAAATTGGCACAAACATAGTAGGGGAGATGTGCACTAATAGTGTGACTTGATTTTGTGCATATTTGTGCAAAACTGAAGACTCAATGAACTATGCATGTTGTAATATCTGATGTACAACATGCAGCCTTTTATGACATTTCTCAGCAAATATCTCCAAAAGCGCACAAGTTTTTATTTTTTGCTTTTAACAAATCTTTCCTAGCATTGTGCACATTCTAACAACAGCTAGTTTCAATGTATCATCAACCTTATTTTCTACCCTCTTTGTCCTGTTTTCATGCACACCTTTTGGCACTAAGCCATGTGTGTGACAGACATTGAATAAATATAAGTTCTATGTCTTTGGTGTGTGTGTGTGTGTGTGTGTGTGTGAGAGAGAGAGAGAGAGAGAGAGAGAGAGAGAGAGAGAGAGAGAGAGAGAGAGAGAGAGAGAGAGAGAGAGAGAGAGTGCTGCAGGGAGAGATCAAGGGGAAACTGTATGTGTGCATTTGTACATCTCAAGCACATCCAGCTGGCAACATATCAAGCCAACCAGCGATGGCACTGATCAAAAAAGAAGCTTCAGAACTCCACCTTTGCTGCTAAACACACACACACATACACACAAACATGCACAGACACACACACACGCAACAACAACAACCTTGTGTGGCTATTCACAGCAGTAAAGACAATGACATACAAATTCCACTGGTAACTGCCATTGTTGAAAGAATGATATACAAGAGACAGCTGAAATGTGACATTTCTCAACTGGGCATAGAATTTTACCTGGAATGACCAGACTGTTTGATGTTGCACTCCGACTGAAATTAACTGCATTTTTGCAATGAAATAGTTAGTGTGGTCATTTCAGACTGGCTTAATGTTACATATGCTTCAAGACATAATAGAACCATGCTTCACACATCATTTTTCAAACAGCTATATCATTAATAATGCCAGTGAGATCATGCAGACACTGCTGCAAATACACACACACAGTGGTGGACACACACATTGACACATTGTGCATTTATACTAAGAAGTTGTAAAAACTCGCAAATATATAAATACTAATATAGTTTGATTTCGGCTTGCCCTGGGCATAGTTGACTGGGCATAAAAAAAAGACAATCTATCTATTTTGGCTCCTGATTTTTTTCCAATGATGCTTCTAGAGTTACACCAGTCAGCTCAACTGATAAACATCAGCATTTTTCGTTGGATAACATTAGATTAAGACTATCTATTTTGGTTTCTGATTTCTCTGATGTTGCAACTAGTCAGCACAGATGATAAACATCAGCATTTCTTGCTTGATAGCATTAGATTAAGACAACTGGAACAGAAATCAACGACATACAGATGAAAGGTGTAGCCTTTCCTATGGAGCAGTTAATAGCTGCACAGCAATGGCATCGGATCTATGAAAATTATTTGCAGGTTTGACTTCTGAGTAAAAGCTATTGTTCAATGCCTGTGGTTATGGCAGATGGGGGAAGGCAGCATTGTGGTTAAGTCATGACTGATGGGGGAAGGCAGCATTGTGGTTAAGTCATGACTGATGGGGGAGGCAGCACTGTGCTTAAATCATGACAGATGGGGGAGGCAGCATTGTGGTTAAGTTATGACAGATGGGGGAAGGCAGCATTGTGGTTAAGTCATGACAGATGGGGGAGGCAGCACTGTGCTTAAATCATGACAGATGAGGGAGGCAGCACTGTGGTTAAGTCATGACAGATGGGGGAGGCAGCACTGTGGTTAAGTCATGACAGATGGGGGAGGCAGCACTGTGGTTAAGTCATGACAGATGGGGGAGGCAGCACTGTGGTTAAGTCATGACAGATGGGGAGGCAGCATTGTGGTTAAGTCATGACAGATAGGGGAGGCAGCACTGGGCTGGTGATGATAACCTACACACCAATCAAGTTTGGTAGCAGCATGGACAAACACAAGGAATTTGGACCCTTCCTTTGACATTCATCTGGAATGGACCGTCCAGAACTAATGCACTCACTTGGCTCATGATGTACAACTATGTCAAATATGCATGCAGAGTTCAGCATTAAAATAAAGATTTGTACCCTGACTGACTGTGACTTGATGACCTTGAAAAAAGCAATCCAACCTGTTCATGCTATTCTGGCCAAAGTTGATGTACCATCATACAAAGTTCTCTCTTTTTTCTTCTTCTTTTAAATTTGTTTTACTCTCCATCATATTTACTCTGTTTAAGGTCTTTCAGATCTAAATATAATGCCTGAACAATTACTCACTTTTTTTGTCTACACTTTTACTAAAATCATACTACAAAGCTTGATTGCAAAAAGTTCAGTACTTCACTAGTCATCTAAACCCTCACTATGACACTGGCCACAACAACTGCAATCCAAGCTTTTTGCTGCCCTACCATGGTTTTAAAAAAGTATTTCAAAAATATTGCCCTGACAAATCCTGGACATATGGACAGATAGCTGGATGGACAGACAGATCAACAAGGTGATTATTTGAAGAACTGTGTTACCACAGTAGCATGTAAAAGATCCCGGTCATTCTGCCAGAAGTGTAGGTGGCAGGTTACAGCTAAACACACATACACCTATGTGGCTTTAAATGAAGTGACACTGTAAACTGGTGCATGGTTGAATGGTGTAGACAGAACTTGCGCCGAAACAGCAGCATTTCATATGGCACCAGCCATACAACAACCAAAGCATGCTATCAGTACACCACTTCCGTGAATATTAATAATACGTGCTATAAAAGGTTGCAGTCACTCATTTAGAATCACATGTGATGTGCACAGTGAGTCTGCTTGAGAGCAGAGAATAGCACTATATAAAAGCTATGAATAATATTAATAATAATAACCCCTCCCAAATTTATTACCTCAAGGGCCACAAGACAAGAAATTAGTTTAAAGAAAAACTACTGAAAAAAGTAAAACCCCATTTGAGAAAAGAGAAGATGGCTGAACAACTAAAAATCCCACTCTGGGGAAGGACTACAAGAAAGAGCTGTCCATTACATATTCAACAGGGATAGCTGGGGCAGGGATTGCTCAGTGGTTAGAGCGTTGGACTTGTGTGATCGAAAGGTCGCGGGTTCGAATCTCTGCAGGAGTGGTGGGAGAATTTTCTTCTCCAGGGTCAACTTTCTGTGTGGACTCTTATTTCAGTGTCCGTTCCACCCCCGTGTTACTGCAGTAGCACGTAAAAGATCCCGGTCATCCCACCAAAAGTGCAGGTGGCAGGTTACAGCTAAACATGCATACACCTTATGTATGTGGCTTTGCATGAAGTGACATGGTGCATGGTTGTATGGTGTACACAGAACGTGCCGAGATGGCAGCTGTAAGTACACCACTTTGGTGGATATTCAAAAACACGCTATAAAAAGCTATTCACTCATGTAGAATCACATGCAAGCGCAGTGAGTCTGCTTGAAAGCGGAGAATAGCGCTATATAAAAGCAATCAATAACAGAACCATGATGATAATTTGCCGTGCACATTTTTACAAGATCTCACTGTGACACAAGTGTAGAATAGTGACGTGAAATTGGAACTTAATCAAATAAAGAACATACTGAAGAAATTATACAACTTTCAGTTGAAATATGGTCACAGTCAATGAAAGTGGTGTAAATGGGCAAAACTGCAAATATCTGCTTCGAATCCCCCTCTAGCACAGCACTCCACTATCTGACTAATCTCCCTCAACCAGCACTCCAACCAGACAACTACCATCCGTATATCATTATAATATCAAATATCCTCATGTCAACACAAAAATGTTTAGGTAAAAATCTTCTCTTTTTTTCCCTTTCTTTCCATTTGCCCATCTGTTTGGCAAAGACTGCCACACACACTGCCCCCTCTCTGATTTGTTTTCACTTCAAAATCATCTGTGCAAAAATTAAATCATGGTATGTGCTTGTGTGTTCCAGAGAAGCCCTCTCTGGATTCATTCAAATCTAATCTAAAAACATTTATTTTCCCCAAACTGTAGACCTGCCATGTTTTCTGTTCCATGCTGATGTCTTCATCCATTCCAGGTCTCCTGGGCATTTGCTGCCCATTTTGTGCTGTGTGTACTGATTGATTGACTGATGATCGCTTATATAGCGCTATTCTACGCTCTCTTGAGCAGACTCACTGCGCTCACATGTGATTAGCTCTTCATAGCGCGTTTTTTTAATATCCACTGAAGTGGTGTACTGGCATGGCTGGTGCCACATGAAACTGCTGCTGTCTCGGCACAAGTTCTGTGTACACCATACAACCATGCTCCATGTCACTTCATGCAAAGCCACATACGTAAGGTGTAACCTGGCACCTGCACTTTTGGCAGAATGACCAAGCTACATCCAGTAACACGGGGGTGGAACAGATACCAAAATAAGAGTCAGCACAGAAAGTTGACCCTGGAGAAGAAAATTCTCCCACCGCTACCGCTCCTGCAGAGATTCGAACCCGCGACCTTTCAATCACGAGTCCGGCCCTCTAACCACTGAGCTATTTTAGCTATTGTATGGTCAGAATGCTTGTGTGTGCGTGTATATATGCACTCTCTAGGTACAAGCTTTTGCACTTTAAAAATACTATTATTATTACTATAAAGCATTCTGCACTCCCTGCTGTGTATGCAGAATTGAACATTTACCACTTTTACAGTGCCAAGGAAATTGCAACATTAGCCTTTACAGCCCCAATGTCAACTTTTGTTGAAAGAATAGAACAGCTCTAATGTACTCACCTATACAACGACACATAAAGAACAATTAAAAATACAAGCGCTTTCAACACATGGTCTTCATCTGGTGTAGAAGAGACATAGAAAATAATAAAAGAAGGAAGTAAAGAAGAAGATAGACAATAAGTTGAAGTAAAACAATGTTGAGGATCTAAATGTAGATTTAAAACAATGTCATTAAAATGATGAAAATTAGGAAGAGCACAATCTACCCACATAATTATGAATACACACAGACCTATTCCACCTGCTGAGCAACAATGTGTAATTTAGAAGGACTATAGGAAGTTTGAAGTTTTCATCCAGTCCACCAGGGGACATGGTGCCCAGTCTTTGGATGATGTGAGACTCCAAGTGTTTTTGTTGAAAAGAGTCCCCATGCAACTGCCATAACCATTTAACTTTGACATCCGCAATGGTATGACCAGCAGAGTTAAAGTGTTGGGCTACAGGTTTGCTGCAGTTGTGGCAGATGTCAGCTAGATGCTCCGAAAAACAAACTGGAAGTCTCACCAACATAGATGAGGCTGCAAGACTGACAGGTGATGGCATATACCAGGTTGTTGCTTGACACGTGAAAGTCCTGAAAGTGATGTGACCATTGGGACCTCTAATGGTGGTGTCAGCACACAAGTGGGGGCATGCCTTGCACCTGTCAGTGGAGCAGGGGACTGTGCCTGGTGCAGAGTTAGCACGACTACTGAGGTTGGAGTGTACGAGAATCTCACGTAGGTTCTGATCTTTCTAGGTTCTGATCTTTCTTGAAAGCCACCAAAGGCCTATCACAAAAGGTAGTGGCAGCTGTAGTGTTGTTTTGAAGAATATGCCAGTCTGACCGGAGAATCCGGCAGTCTGGGAGGTTGTGTGGATGGTAAAGCCTTGAGATGATGGGTTTTTCACTTTTAACTGGAGCAGCCGGATTAAGGGCACAGGCCCTGGAGATCTGTTTGGCACATCTCAGTGCATTTTCAGTGACTGATGTGGGATATCCCTGGGCTGAGAAAAACTCAGACATCCTGCTAACTTGCAGGAGAAAGTCTTCTTTGTCAGAGCAGAGTCTTCACAGATGGAGGAATTGAGAGTATGGAATGCTTGCTTTTGTGTTCGGGTGATGAGATGAGTGGAAATACAGGCAGGAATGAGCATCAGTAGGTTTGTAGAAAACATATAGTGAACTGGCCGTGTTTTATGTTGACTAGGATGTCCCAGAATTCAACAGAAACAGGAGAGATCTTGTAGGTGAATTTGATGGAAGGGTGGAAGTTTTGGACAAAATGGATGAAATCTAGAGAACAGACTCACACATCGACGAAGCTCCACAGCCGTCATCAACATGCCTCTTGTACAGTTCTGGTACTGGGCCTGTAAAGGATTCCAATATGAGGCGTTCATGGTGGCCCATGAATAGGCCACCCATTTTGGTACCCATGGCACCTCCACTGACTTGGTGGAAGATTTGTCCATCAAACTCAAATGTGTTCAAGGTGAGGACAAGCTCAGCCAGTCGAGCCAGGGGTAGAGGGGTAGCAAGCCTCAGGTGGACAGTGGTCAAGAAAGAAGGACAGAGCCCTCAGCCCATCCCCATGATGGATGGATGTGTACAGAGACACCATGTCTAAGGTAAAAAGAAGCTGTGGTTGAAAGGTTTTTGCCATGTTCTTATGTTCAAAGATGTTGAGTGCGTGGGTGGTGTCTGTGACAAGGTAGGGATTGTACGATGGGTAGCAGGAGAGAATCAAGGTATTCAGAAATATTTTCAGTAGGGCAACTGCAAGCGGAGACTATAGGCCTACCTGCAAGTCAGAAGTAATTATAATCAGCTTACCCAAATGCATACAAGTCAGACTTCTCTGTAAAAGGAAGGTCCATGTTGGAATGCTGTAAAGCTTTGAGCGCACGGATAATCTCTGGGGCAAGATAGCAAAGCCATCCTCTGGGCACACTCAGCCAGTCATCTTTCCTGTTACAAACAAACAAAATATGACCACTCAACTAAAGTCAAAACAACTGTTATATGTTATGCTTACATTAAAGTGTTTTCACATACTGAACACAATTGGCATGAGTTATGCTCATGGCAGATCACTTTTTAACAGCAGCAGTATGTTGAAAAACAAAAATGAACTTTAGTATCCGAAATAAATATGTATCTATATTAAATGATGAAATAAACAAGATGGCTGCAATAGTGCAAGGCACAGACACAGGGTACTTACAGCTGTACAAGGCTGACAGAGCATGATATGGGTTTGTACTAGACTTCACTGACCACCATACAGCATGTGGATGCCAAGGATTTGGGTGATGTGGTCATGCTCAGAAGACAAAAACTTCTGATGCCCAATTGTTTTTTAGTGTTTGTTTTTGCCTAGATATATATATATATTTTTTTTTTTATTGACATAGCAAGGCTATAAATGTAGTATTTTCTTCACAATAAATAATATTTATACAAGATAATAAAATAATTGCTACTGTAAAGTTTGCAAAGGCCCAGACCTACACTAATGTCTCCACCAGCTGTTGTTTCAGTAGAAGGAGAGCATGTGACATGCAGTTAAATTTGATGGTGCTCACTGGTTATATTTTTTGTTTTTGTTTAGAAAGAGTTTATTTGCAGCAGCATTATTTAACAGTCATGAAGAGAAAGTGGATGTAGCAAATTATCTTTTACATACTTGTTATGTACCTGGACAAAAGTCATAATCCCAGAAGACTTGTTTACAAAGGTTAATACTCATGTAATTTTTTTTAAAAGAAGAAGAAAAGAATGAATAAATAGAATTGAAAACAAAATGCTAAAAGATTAAAAAAAATCCACAAAAAAATAAAAATATTTGCTTTGTCTTTTAGTGAAAGTGTATGTCAATGAAGGATCACAGCAGAAAATTATTTTCGGGGTGGGGGGTGACGATTTAAAACAACAACGTATCTTGATACAATAACAATACACAACACATATACCAATGAAATATAACACATTCATACAATTACGAGATTAACTGAAACTATACAAGGAAACAAACAAACGAAAAACATTTCTATACATATCATGACACAGAAACAACACACAACACATACACTCATGAAGTGTAACACTAACACATTCATACAATTACCACATTAACTGGAACTATACCTTAAACTGCCCTTCAGACAAGGACGGACACACACAATTTCAGTGGCTGGCAGAGAGAGAGAGAAAGAGAGAGAGAGAGACAGTGAGACAGAGACAGGGAGACAGAGACAGACACAGAGAGAGACAGAGGCAGAGACAGAGAGAAAGAGTCATACTTTACTCGAAACACAAAAGATCAGCAAGTGATAACGGTTGTGTCTCATGCCTTTCATCTTGGTCTGAAGCAGCAATGTAATAGTTCTCTATGTCTATGCCTGCCCTTTGCTTTAATGAGTGGATGAAAATGTAAACATATGGTTTTCCCTTTTGCAATATTGCCCAATTGTTACTGACAGGACAGAACTAGCCAATCAGCATGTGCAGACAAAACACACTGCACATTCAACCTCCAATGGCTTGGCTCACAATCACTTGCTGTTGCTGATGAAATAATTACATGGCTCAGTACAACGTTTTGTGGTGGACCAAGTGTGACACATTTTTTAAATGATGCAACAAAGAACAGTAATAGCAGCACTTTGTTCTAAAACAAATGACACACTCAATCAATGACAAAACTTACTCAGTTACTAGCTTTACAAGGGTAAAGACATCCAACATTTTTCTTGAGTGAATCAATCACAGTGCTGTCACAGCTCTGTCACTTTGTACTGGCTGTGATAAACACCCCCCCAAACCTGTATTTAAAAATCTTTCGGGAAACTCTTTACCTTGCTGAGGTAATGCTGTAAGGAAAATGATGGTAAGAGGTCACTATCATCCTATACTCAGCCAGCTGGTCAATGCCACTGGCATTTGCAGAATACATGCAGCTGTGGCTATGCACACTAGAGACCTAATAATTATGTGGAACCTTTTCTGTCAACTCATATGACCTCTTGATCATTGTACAGCTGTAACAGTAAGTAGCTGCAATATTTTTGTCTTGCCAATAACACAAAGAACTGGTCCTGGTCTCTGCCAAAGTGACAGCTGGTAGGACAAATAAAACTCCAAGATGTCACTCAGTAAATTAAAATATGAGTAAATTATTCAAACACACTCATGTCATTGCCATTTTTGTCACTTTCTCTCTTGGCAAATCATTAATTGTAAACAGAACTGGTCAGGGTTGCGCATCACATACAAATGGGGGTGTATCACATAATTATTACACCTTAAAACCACATAACAAGACTGCTGAAAGGGTATGAATATGTACTGAATTAAACTCAAAGGTGTAACAGAACTGCAGCAAACGGTATTGTCAGGTAGAACCTTTTGAGCCAGGAGTTTCCAGACCAAGTGTAAATCCTATTATTAGAATTAAGAATTCTTTGCAAGTGCTGGCTTCTCAAGCTCCAGCCTTCAGAACAGGAGTTTCTTAGATCTAGTCCTGTGGCCTTTTCTCTGAGACTCCTACCAATCAGTGGAAAGTTTAAGAACTTCAATGACTGGTTGGCATTCTCACTCTGAGTGTGAACCAAAAGTACCTGAACCCTGCATATGTGCCATGGCAAAGTCAAACCAGATGAGTTGAGGAAAAATTTGGAAAAAAAAGAAGCAAAGGAGCAAACAAAGTAAAGATAGAAAAGAAAAGAAGTCAGATAAAGTTGCTGTCTTTTAGTAACTTCTGCAGCAGTGGTTTTGGAGCAGTGCATCACTGCGGACTCCTGTTAACCCCTTGCATTTTTTTATTTTATAGAAAGGGTGTGAAAACCCTCTAAATTTCATGGGGGTGGGGCTGTGGAGATAAATACCTTGTACAATTTTTTTATGCATGGATATGCAACCCCCCCTTGCTATTTATGGATGTGCAACACAGAGAGTCTGGTGTGAGAGCATGTGAATGTGTGTGTGCATGTTTGTGTAATTTTGGTTGTCTATTGCTAGCAAACCTGGTGTGGGGAACAACTTCAGTATATTACTGTAGAAGATTGACAGACATGTACATGAAAGATGGTCTACTCACTTGCTGCCACGACAGATCTTTGTCACATGGAAGAGACCGAAGTCAGTGATGACCACTTTACCACTGTCAATAAAGATGTTTTTTGACCGCAGATCTTTGTGGATAATGCTGCGAGCGTGCAGGTAACTCATACCCTACAACAGCGAACAAAAGTTGTAATATGGCATTAAATGTGACAAAGAAAAAAGAAAGTAGGACACATTCCCCCATTTTATGAAGATCATTTTCAATCAATTTTATGACAAGATTTATTTTTACTAACTTTATATGCATTCTTCTTCTTTAATATACCAAGGGAATCCCAAATTTATGAAAATATCCTGAACTAGTGGCGCACTTATATGGCATAAAGGAAAGTGGACTGACAAATATCCTTACTGGAACAGACATTTTTTGGATGTAAACAGATTACTAGACTTCAGCATTCTACATAATGTGACTCTGAGCCAAAGGAGGAGAGAGTGGGAATGGGAAGCGGCAACCGGGGAGAGAGCAGGATGAAGGACAAGAAGTCAAAACCAAAGATAACCAACAAAGACTGCTGATTAAGGGGTTCATTGAGCCTGTGCATGCGCGCGTGCATGTGTGTGATTATGCTTTGTATGAATATATGAACAAGCATTATTAAGCTACACATTTTTGTGTGAGTATTTATGCATTCCATGCTTTTCTTTAATAAAGCTGTAAATTGCTTTGAGTTGTTTAAAGTGCTCTATACATTTCCTATTATTATTATTATTACATCAAGGTGGCCTTGGCGACAGTACTTTGCACTGGTCACCTGTAGAAGCTCTTGTAGAATGCAGTGCCACTGGCAAATAGTCTCACTGTCACCTTGATGTGCTTGTTCAAGTCATTGATATATATGATGAATATAGTGAAGGGCCAAGCACTGAACTTCGAGGTGGCCTGACCTACAGCTAATGACCTGCTAGGTTCTGTTTGCCAGGAAGCTCTTGATCCAGTGCATGGTGTAGGGTTTAACCATGAGGTGTAGCATGAGGAGTAAGTAAGTAAGTAAGTTGGTGTTTTACCAGTGTCAACCAGTGTGGTTTTATGACATTTTGTCATCTTATATTACTTTTTTAAATTGTATATGTGTTAAAACTGGTATATGTACAGTTTTAAAATCATACTTAAAAGGTGAATAAGATACAAACATAACCAAAAGTGATCTCAAGTTTAATTTTTTCAAAAAATATTGATTTCTTTCAAAAAGTTAAAAATCTTCTCAGGTGAAATATCCTGAAACAACACACGCAGTGATTGAGCTGTAAAATGTCTCTCTCTTATTTCAATAAGGTCTGAACAAGTAAGTAAAATGTGTTCAATAGTTAAAAGTGCATCACATCTGATGCACATTGGCAGTTCCTCACCCTTCTATAAAAAGGAATGAATAATAACAGAATGGCCAATGTGCAACTGGGCTATCACAGTCTCTTCTTTTCTGTTTGTCTGAGGACAAACAATACACTCTTTTAAAACTGGAAATATTTTATGTAATTCACTTCCCAGGAACTCATCCCACTCAGACTGATACAATTCTAATATTTGTTTGCATGTGATTTTAAGTCTGAGAATGGGATGAGCTCAACTGAGATGTTGACAGCAAGGGCATCCTTAGCTGCAGAGTCTGCAGCCAAATTACCTGTAATGCCCACACGGCCAGGGACCCAGATAAAAACAGTCTCCTTCCCATCTTTGGTCAAATCCATATATAGTTCTAGAAACTGTACCAAGACAGGGTGTTCATATTTTAAGTTAAATATAGCTTTTAGTGATGAAAATATCCTGAACTAGTCTTAAAAATGATTTTTCTTTAGAAAAATAAACATGTTTTAGAGCCAAAAGAATAGCTCGTAATTCTGCAGTATATATGGAACTGTTGTCCCGAAGGCAACAAGTCAAGGTTTCTGGGAATGTTTGGTGGAGACAGCCACTGCAGTGACTCCTGCCTCTGTTTTAGAACCATCCATGAAAAAGTTTCCAACAAAGGATATCTGAATGTAAGTTGTAAACAGAACTGTTTGTACATTTCCGGGTTTATCTTTTTTAAATTTGGTTTTAAGTCAAAACAGGCTGTAGGAGCTGGAAGCATCCAAGGGGTGACATCCAATGAGGGAGCATCATCAATCAGATTTAAATAAATTGTGGATTTTTGCAGGTGTGGCAGAATGTGGATGCCAAGAGGTGGAATATTCGACTCCGATTCTTCAAATATTTTTGATGTTTTCAAGTTCAAAGACAAAACTATAAGCTGGGTTTTCTGGATGATTTTAGTTTAAGAACATAATTTAGAGACAGTTTTAAATGCCAAGAGGTTATGGATGGTTTATGTACTTCCACGTACAGACTTTAAGCAGGAGATGTGCAGAAAGCCCCCAACGCAATACACAAGCCCTGATGGTGGATCAGATCCAATTGCTTTAGAACCGACCAGCAGGCCGATCTGTACACAATGCATCTGTAATCCAGTTTGGAGTGTACTAACGCATGATACAGGTGTAGCAGGATGACACAATCAGCTCCCCAATCAGTATGTCCCACTACTTACTGAATATCCAGAACTTTCTGACATGAAGATTTAAGGTTTTGTACATGATTTTCTTAGAAATTCAGAAGAATAGCTATCTGTCGAAGAATATTTCGACAGATTTATAGCTAGTGCTTCTGCCACTTCTTTTTTGTCAGTGATAAGTTTACCTTTAACTTTTAAATGATTAACTCAATTTGAACCACCCTCACCCTTTGCTTTTCTAATGGCTTTCCAGACCTTTTGCATTTGTGTTTTAGAATTTAACTCAGAATTGTCTCCACAGATTTTTTTCTTGTTGTTTGACAACATGACAAACCTTAGCTCTTAAAAGTTTAAACTGTTTAACATTACTCAGCATTGGGTTAGAAAACAACAACTTTTGCTGAGCTTTCTTCAATTACCTCTTTGCAAGTAGCAATGAACCATGGAACCTTGGGAAGGTTTTCAAGAAGCGTGTTTTTGGTATAGCTTTGCCTGCTGCTTGGATAAGGTCAGTAAACTGACTGGTGGGATCTTTGGAAGACATGACTGCCTCCTCTGTCAGTTCAGAAGAACACTGATCTTGGAAGGACAGCCAGTCTACCTTTTTAAGATTCCACCTGTTAGGCTGTCTTCTTCGAGAGTATTTCTGGTTAGGATCACAGGAAAGTGGTCACTTCCGCACATATCCTCATGTATATTCCACTTATAGCCTAGGAGAAGAGATGGACCACAAATGGAGAGATCCAATGCAGAAGTGGAACCGGTGGCAGGATAAATATAAGTTGAAGAACCATCATTTAGAATACATAAATCCATTTCCTCTGACATTTGTCCTCTGGTGTTTTAGGACTCTTACCCCAAACTGGGGAATGACAGTTGAAGTCGCCCAAAAGAACAAATGGAAATGGTTGTTGTTCGATTAGGTTAATCAGATCCACCTTGGCAATGTGATCCAAAGCGCTGATGCAGCATCTTGTCAACAACCATTAAAAAGCCCAATAGGATAGTGTCTGTGTGGCCAACCTCATGAAGTACATGGACTAGGTCATCTACTGTCAGAGATTGGATGACAGATGGCTGGGGAGATTCAATCTCCATTTTTTTTTAAACACTCTTTGGCTGGAATGGTGCCAGAGTGGAGGGAGAGCCTGAAGAGATATGCCATGGCTGGTGCCAGTTCAATCATTTGCACAGGTTCAGCTTTTCAACAGTTTTTGGATGCCAATGGTGGTGATGAGAATGTCTGGCATGTCAGAATATGGGCTGTCTCTTAGATCCAGCAGTTGGCTAGGTCTTTTGCAGTGAAGACCAAGCAGAACTGCACAATGACAATATTGGCAGTTAATGGGTTGCTGTAGACAAGACCAGTCTTTTTCAATGGAGCCATTCTGATGCATCACATTTCCTGCTTTTGGTGTACTTCCACATGTTCTAGTTGTCAACATCTTCAGAAATTATGTCCACTATCTAGATGTGAGCTGCTTTGCATGCTTTCCTCGTTTCCTTCTGGACATAGTTCAACCAAAAAAAGAAAAGCAAAGGTAAATGGATTAGCTCTCCATCTCATTTTTCATTTTTCACCATTTAATTGTTGTTTGGATGTCGTTTGGTGGCTTGATGGAGGGGACTGCCCCGAAAATTTGCATGTTGTGTTTTGTCCTAGTGAATAGCCTTATTTTGAATCTTTTATGTGTTTGGATCTTGTTTTAGAATGTCAGCAGTCATTCTTGTTTCAGATTCTTGTTTCCTTCTGTAGGAATTTGAAGCGCTGACAGTCTTGTCCTTTTGGGATGTTTAACTTTAAGCTTTTTTCCAAGCACAATTTTTTGTTGCTGAGAAAAGCACTTGATCTGATGGTGATGTTTATCCACAGAGGTGGGACTGGGTGGAGCAGGTTGTAGTGGGGGCATGATCCTTGAGGGTTTTGGTGAAGCTGGTCCCATACTTCCTGTTCTGTTACTGTCTCTGGGTCAACGTGGAAAATGTCTTCAGTGGTTTGGCTGCATCCTTTTTGAGAAAGGAGATGTCTATTTGCATCCACATCTTATGATTTTTGTTTAATTATTCAGTTTTCTGTTTTACTTTTACTGTCAGATATATTATCATTTGGGTCAATTTGCTTTTGCTAGGTATTAGCATTTGATTATGTAGATCAAGAGATTATTGTATTATATGTCAGTGTGGTGCTTTTGTGTGTGTGTGTGTGTTTTGTGTGCATGTGCAATGACCTTTAATTATTAAGATACTATTTAAATTAAATGTCTGGTTGCCCTTTAATTTATGAGGTTGAATGACAACTTTTATTCCCCACTGGGACGAATATATCGTTACTGTTATTTGGATAACCCAAGGAGCTGGCTAGATCCTGATGGGCGGAACTGTGCTGTCTGTCAGCATGTCATGGTTGCTCAGTCCTGGTGAAGCGGATATCTGGGTAGTAAGGTTCAATCAGTTTGCGAAGAAGTAGTCTAGAATGGCATCCTCTCTTGTGGGTTTGTACTGGTTTGGAACATGCCACAGCACTAGAACTTGAGGCAGGCCTCATTTATGGATGTAGGGTACTGATGACCAACGATGGGGTAGGTGTCCCAATTGATATCTGGGGGATTGAGGTCATCTCTAAGCCAAACATCTTTGTCTGAGTGGCATGAAAGCATCTAGGAGGACTGCTGTTTCTTGGTCAGATGTTGCAGACGGTGCTGGCTATGCTGCTGTGATGTATGGACTGGCATCTGAGGGAGAAGATGCAAATGGTGGATGGCTGAGGGTCTTGTGTTGTCTTGCTGGACTGTGTGCCGATGACTCTTCAGTACAAGCTCAGGAGGATGTGGAAGTGGTGTGTGGGAGTTCAAGCAGGGTAGATGGTAAAGTCACTACTTTAGCCAGTGTTCAGGCCAGGAAGCTAGATGAGCATTTGAAGATGGCACATTTGAAACAAGCCAAGGGAGTGGAAGGCGAAGGAATAAGAAACCTCATCACGCATGTCCATGTAGGCTATATGGTGCCACCTTGGAGCATAAGGAGTCACATGGGAAGGGTGTGGGTGTGGGCACGGGTAGGGTCCTGGGTTTTCTTCAACATTATTGGAGACAAGACTAAGAAGGGAAATCACCTGCCAGACAAGTCTTAGGAGGGTAGAATGATGTGTGTTGAGTTCATGATGAACATGTAAGTATTAAGGTAGGGGCAGAAAATCAGTGAAAATACAGGTGGCAACTGGAGCCTGCAGGTCATTCATAACATTGGGATGAGACTTGGTTCAGTACCCAGTGTGGTCTCACTTCACTGTAGATGTTTTGGGGGGTGGGGGTGGAGTGACTAAATTTGTTAAAATGATCTCAGAAATACAGTTCTGAACAGGTCTGACACAACTGGAAGTGCAGTATAAAAATAATAAATACCTTAGGCAACATTATTTTGACCTAAAATGCCAAGTTGCAACAAATCTCTACATCAGGATTATTTTAGCTGTAATGTATGCCATAAAACAAACTGATTCTGATACAAATAGGAAACATGATTTCAATTCAAATACAGCACATACCCAAATTTCAAACAAGATGGCACCTTCTGGTCTGTTTCCTCCTACAGATTATTTTTCACAATGACCTTACATCACAGCACCTCCAAATATGGACCATTTACTGTTCAGTGTGTTACTACCATTGCTAATTTTGATAATTATTAAGTCCATAGCGCCTGATAAAACCACTAAACTCTGTCACACCTAGATGGCCTAACACTGATGATCACAAAGTCTCAGTAAATACTATACACAGACAATCCCACTTTTGATGTGAAGAGAGAGGCAGTTTCCTCTACAGTCTAGCCAAAATCAGATTTTTTATCAGGTCACTTCAGCCTCACTGCAGACTGAGCCCGAAATACATACTGACCTGTGCAACCTGGGAAGCAATTATCATGGCTCTGTTGATCTTAAATGTGTCCTTCTTTATGTGGATCACTGTGTACAATGTCTCGCCTTTGCAAAAGCTGAAACATTCAATGCACAATGTGACAAGCTTAGACAGTCAAAAGAATAAAGTGATGCCCACTATACAACAAGCATAGGCAGTCAAATAAACAAACGGAAACCCACAATGTGACATTATTAGCAAGTCAAACAAATCAACTGAAATTTCTAATATGACATGATCAGCCAGTGAAATGAATAAACTGAAACAAACAATATGACATGAACTGATTAGCCAGTAAAACAAATAAACTGAAACATGCAATGTGGTGTGATATTGATTAGCAAGTGAAATGAATAAACTAAAACATGCAATATTACATGATTAGCCAGTTGAATGAATAAACTGACTGAAGCCTATATCACTTATTAGATGTGATGAGTATATGCTGGGATATCAACTACTTGGTGATATGATCCATTTTGGATCATTAAAGACAGTATGTGGATCATTAAGGACAGTATGATCCTTTAAATAAAGCTCAAAAATATAAACTATTGTATTCTGGAGGACAGCCCTTCGAAATTTATTCTTAGAAAATTACTAACTGAAAAAAATATATATAAAAAATGAAGCCAATGGTAGCTAACAACGCCACAATGTGCAAGTGCTGACAAAACCAGAAAACAACTGGAAAATTCTTTCATTGGTAACATTCATAATAAATACCCAACTAGCATTGATTTTATTTACTTCCTTTTTCTGTTCATGCTTTATTCCATCTGCCTTTGAGTTCAGTTTACTATCAAAATCAGTCAGTAAATCCTGGGCACATTAACTTCTGTTTCAGGTTTCCAGACAGATGACTCAAGTGTGGGTCACAGCTCTGAGATGAGAGAACTCTGAGCCAGGCAACAACACTTGGTCCTGACAATATCTGAGGAAGATTTTTGAAATTGTGCACTTCCCAGCTTTCTGTTGTTTTCAGTCAGTTGTTCATGTGGTCTCTGGAAGAAAACATTGTACCCTTTACTTGGAATACCTCTGTAATATGTCCTGTTCAAAAAAAAGGAAAAAGAAATCCTTCTTGTTTGATTGCTCTGACATCTATTGTAATAAAGATTTTGAATGTATCATCCTCCACCAACTCATGAAACAGGCAAAGCCCCATTAAGACTCATACCAGTTTGCATACAAGCACAACAGAAGATGCAACACTCACTCTTTTGCACAATGCATATACTCATCTTGAAAAAACAGGTTTATTTGTTTGAATTCTCTTCACTGACTTTTCTTCTGCCTTCAATACCACACAACCACACCCCAAGGCAAGCAAACTTTTGAAACTTGACATTAACCCAAGGATTCTCTGGATTGTTGACTTTCTTGTCAATTGTTCTCAGACAGTTCATCACCAAGCAGTCTTCCTGCTCTATTTCCACCAGCTCTCCTCAAGGCACTGTCCTATCTCCTATTCTTTTTACACTCTATACAAATGACTGCACAGGCACTGACATGACACCAATCATAAAATACTCTTACGATTCTGCAATGGAAGATGTTTCCAACTCAGATTCTGTTTATTTTGCTGAAGTTGAAAGGCTCAGTAACTGGTGCAGGGATAATTCCCTTGACTTGAATGTAAAGAAAACAAAGAAATGTTGACTGAATTTAGAAAAGCTCCAAATGTCATTCCAGATCTCTTTATTGATGGTGTGAAAGCTAAGGGAGTGATTGAATACAAATATCTAGGAACATTCTTAGGCAACAAGCAGAATTTTAACAAAAACACTTACTTTATTCACAAAAAATGTCAACCAAGAATATTTGGCCTTCAAAAGCTAAGATTTCTTAATGTCAATGCTGCTGCTTTACGCACTGTATACCCGAGTTGTACTGAATCAGTTTTAACATTTTCATTCCTGTGCTGGTTTGGAGGCTTGAAAAGCAAAAATGTCCTGAATGAAGGTTGTGGCTGAAAGACAAGAACAACTGAGTCAGTTGCATGAACATCATGTGGTATGGAAGGCTAGGGTGATTGTGGATGACAACAGCCATGTCCCTGCTAAACATTATGAGCTTCTTCCATCTGGTAGATGATTTCGTGTACCAAAATCTAATACAGTTAATCTGCAGTCAATGGCATTTCAAAACAGATAAATCTGCTCAAACGTCAGAGCAGGGCATGCGTGCAAGCGTGTGTAAATTACATATTACTAGTTTGTTTATTATGTAACTTTTGTATTTTCAATAACTGTTCTGAGTTTGAAAATATACAATATGTGTTATTGTGTACTTTGATGTGGTTAATGTTCAGCCATGTTTTAATTTCTCTTACAAGATAATAATCTTGAATCTTGAATATCACTATGCAGAAGCCTGTTTCATCAATACTGGCAAAATTGTTCAGATAATGGATGATGTTCTTTCCATAATTTTTGACTTTCCATGACTATTCCAGAAGGATAACTTAATCAGGCTACTATAAGTATAACAAGTGTAATGAAATGCACTGATTGAAAAGAAGGATAACTTAATCAGGCTACTATAACAAGTGTAATGAAATGCACTCATTGAAAAGAATGACTTCTGAGCAGCTGAACATCTTTCTGAGACACTTGAAGATCACATGAAGGACAAAGAACCCAACAATAACCAGTCAACCCAATGATCCAGGATGTCATGCACACTTACACCAAAATCAAATGTGCACCACCTGGTGAAACAACACCATGAACAAATCACAGGAAACGTTGTTCCAGCACAAAGAAACTGATCACGCTAAGCTCATTCTTGTCAAACATCATTGAACACTGCAGAGAGAGAGAGAGAGAGAGAGAGAGAGAGAGACAGAGAGAGACAGAGAGAGACAGAGAGAGACAGAGAGAGACAGAGACAGAGACAGAGAGACAGAGAAAGATGGACAGACACACAAACAGTTTATTTCCACAGGCAACTGTCCATTGAAAGAAGAAAGTGGGGGGATGGGGGGTCGGGGGAGGGTCGGGGGGGACAGAGAGAAAATTTATTTCCATAGGCCTCCATCCACTGAAAGGAAAAAAAAAAAAAAAGAGAGAGAGAGAGAAAGAAAGAGAGAGAGATTAACTGGACTTTTTTTTGCTTTTGTATGTTTTGTTTTTCATTTTACTTCTGTTCATTTTCATTTGTTTGTTTTTGCTTCAAATAAACTCATACTATTTGAAAGAAAGTTACTTACTTATTATACTTGTAGGGGAGCAATGTGGGGAGTGAGGGAAGCAGGTTGGAAGCATGAATAAAGAGTCACAAGTCAGTGGTCGCTATAACATAACTTTTATTTGCACCAACCAGGGAACAGCATAGGCTCTCCCCTGAATCAGATGCATAGGCAGCAGAACGAATTAACTACTGATGACCTGCTACTGCAGGGACACTGGGGGAAAGAGGACGCGGTGGGCCCAGCACACAACTTTTAACACTTTAGATAATTGGGGCCATAAAACTCCTTCCCAGTTAAAAAGGAAAAGGACAGGAAAGGAAGGTTTGGGGGGCGGGGATAGCTCAGTGGTTAGAGCGCCGGACTCGTGATTGAAAGGTCGCGGGTTCGAATCCCTGCTGGAACGGCGGGAGAATTTTCTTCTCCAGGGTCGACTTTCTGTGCTGACTCTTATTTCGGTATCTGTTCCACCCCCGTGTTACCACAGTAGCACGTAAAAAATCCCGGTCATTCTGCCAAAAGTGCAGGTGGCAGGTTACAGCTAAACACGCATACACCTTACGTATGTGGATTTTATTGAACCGTGCTTCGGCATTGGTCACAACTTGTCCCTAATATGTCAAATGACATCTGAGGACATTAAGCATCAACTCATCATCATCAAAGGAAGGTTAAAGGGTCATAGCCCGGAACACATACAATACACTCGGTTACATACCGATTCTTAAAGCATATCTCCAGAAGTTCATAGCTCAAATGATTAGTAATAGTATAGTCATGGTTATTTTCACTTTGCCATGATATCTTGACTCAGTGTGACCGTATACAAAGTATCTGAGTGTCTGGAAGCATGTACTGATTGATGGCATCAACATAACTGGTTATGTTTCCAGTGTGTGTGTGTGTGTGTGTGTGTGTGTGTGTGTGTGTGTGTGTGTGTGTGTGTGTGTGTGTGTGTGTGTGTGTGTGTGTGTGTGTGTGTGTGCGCATGTGTTTGTCAGTGTGTGTGCATGTGGGTAACTCTCTCTCTTATTTCCAAACTAAAAAAGAGTAAAAGAATGATTAAGATATGAAGCACAATCACCCATGCCAGTCAGTAACACACAGACACATACAGTAATGTATGTGTTTTTTTTACACAACACAGGAGACAGTCACAGGTGTGTAGTGACAAATACACAGTACAGCTGGAGCCAGTGGCTCCATTGCCAGCAAAAACATGGCCATGCAGTAGCCACATACAGCAAACTGTGCTGGCTGCACTGTAAATGAGTGGCCTTGCTCTATCTAGCTCAGTGCCTTGATCACAGCAATCCAGTATTTTCACTGGACACTTTGATGATCTACCATCATACTAAGTTTGGTGGCAAAATAATCATTTGTTCAGAAAATACAGTTGAAACAGTTATATTTTGATTATATAAGCCTCGTGACCTCAAACGTGAAGATAGTAACCAATTTAAAAAGAAGAAAAAGAAGACAGTCTGACCCATGGTGATGGACATCCATACCAAGTTTGGTTACAAAAGGCTGAGCGGTTCAGAAGACAGACAGGCAGACATGGTGATTCCAGTATACCCCCTCCTAACTTGGTTAAAGGTGTGTGTGCGTGTGTGTGTGTGTGTGTGTGTGTGTGTGTGCGTGTGTGTGTGTGTGTTAATAAGAAATTAATCTTCTTCTTTATAACTGTCAGTGTCAAAAGTAGCAGGCATGATCTAGCCCATGTTATTTAACAATCATACAAACCTGGAAGTGGTCATGCAAAGTACAGAGAAATAAAACCTTCAATTTTAATGGTTTAATGCTGCCATGACCATGCAACAAAGTCCAAGTCACTTAAATATAAAGTGGCATGAATCAATAAAGCTAAAAATGTACTACAATCACAGTTGTACACTTACAGAATTTATTGTGTCCAAGAAAGTCACTCTACCTGGTATTGCCAGGCTAAATAGACAACTGGACAAATAGACAATTATCACTGATAATTATATAAACTTTTCTTCTTCTTAGGATCCTCACAAATTCAAGTACTATCTATAACTACATTAAACATGAGAATATGAGTACTCTCACCTAGTGACAATGGCAAGGCGTGGTGGCTTCATGCAGGCACCCATAAAAAGCACCAAGTTTTCATGTCTTGTTTTTCGTAGCATAGCAAGCTGAAATCAAATACATTCTTGCACTGAACATAACAGAAGTTATAATTATACATAAACTGAAAGATCCCACTGTAAAAAAAAAAAGTCTGAGAAAATCAAAAACAAATGTTATGGCGCTAGTCAAGACAAATAGTGTATAAATTATCTCTGTTAATTACAGCTGCAGTTAATAATAATAATAAAAACATCAATAAAAAGCATATCACAAACTAGTCTACATAACTAACAAATCATATTATGTTAAGTTTGAAATGGATCAGATACAAGTATACTGAAATATAGAAACTTGAATTTCACGAGTATTTGATACTGCTGTGACCTTGAAATGAAAGTGGTATGAGTGGGTAAACCTCAATAACTCTTTAACCTATGCATTATGACATTTACAATTAACTCCTGTCCGTCCAGATTAGACTACTGTTTAAATTGCACATAGTGCACTTGCTTAAAATGGCTCTGTGATACAAGATTTTGCACCAAACAATTACTTATCATTATTGGTACTGCAATTCCCTGCTGGCAGGCTATCCAGATGCTCATTAAACAACACCCAACAAGTACAAGACTGCTGCTATTGTAGTGCTAAGCTCATTCTTAAATCTCACAGAGTGTAATAAGCCAGATCTCTTCTTAAAAAAAGCACCTGCACTGGCTCCCAATATGTCTCTGCTTTCCAAGTATTACTGGCACCATCCCTCAGTGCTTGGCTGAGTTTGTCCAAATTTATATCCCTTCAGAGTCTCTGTGCTCTTCTTTCAGTGACATAACTTTCACCTCCTCATTTTCAAAAGACAACAGCATGGTGTTTCTCTACACCACAGCACAGACACAGAATAACACAGACTGCTCTTGGGCAATAAATCTTGAGACTGCCAACCCAAGGGAATATGTGCACAGGACAAAACTCTCCACTGGCAGATTTAGGACTCTTGATGGTCTCAATTATTCTGTTTTCAATGGGATGTTTTTATGTGAAACAACCATTGGACAGACTGTTATCTGTTGCACACTTAAATAAGGACTTGCATTTTTTTCCAATGATTATTTATCAGTAGTTAGCATGCTTTTTTTTGTTCAGGCTTAATATTACATAAGTGTTGAGACACTTGATGGCTTATGGACCTATGCATCATACATCAGTCTTATTTCAAACAGCTATGATATAATTAATAATGCCACTGAAGTCACAATGTGAACACACATACATGCACACACATTGTGCCTCTATACAAGAACTTGCATATATATATTTTGTCTTGTTTGTTTTTATACTTCATTTCTGCTTTTGCAGAGGTTTTCACCACAGTTGCATCTAGATCATGTCCGAACGTTGCTTTATGTCCACAGAGACCATACTTCATACTATGAGATTCGAGAGCCCAGGATGTCCACCTCTTGTTTCATGCAGCTCCTGAGCTCTGGATCTAAGTCTACACCAGACAGCTTGATAAACATCAAACATTTTGTTGGACAGCACTTGAATACCACTTGACATACTGATGAAAAGTGTAGCCTTTCCATTCTGACCACTTTAGTGTCTTTCTTGAACAAATGATTGCTGCACAACATGGCATCTCCACACCATAAAAAAATGGGTACATTCAGGGGACATCACTTCATGCAGTTGCTTCAAGTGTTCCTTCAGTAAGAGATACCAGTTATGCAGTCTTTATTATTCTGTTTTTCGACTCCACAGATCTGAAACTCTCTCCATTTTACTTTCCACCACAGCCCTTCTCTCCTTGCCTTCAAAACAAGTCTAAACGCCCATCTTTTCAGTCATTATTTTGATCAACAATAGCTCTTTTGAGGTCTCTCTTTCTTCTGCATCATGGTTTGTGCATGAGTGTGTGTGTGTGTGTGTGTGTGTGTGTGTGTGTGTGTGTGTGTGTGTGTGTGTGTGTGTTGTGTTGCGTTGTGCATCTGTCTCACGTTTTGAATGAACAAGTATACTTATCATAGCAGAATTATGTCACTGATTTTTTCCTTCCATAGAAGTCTTTGTGTTCAGAAATTAAATTTGAATGCACTCTGAGTTGCTGAAAGCAATATAAAAAATGAATAACAATAATAATAATAATGAGGCTTGTAAGTGCTGACTCCCATGGGAAGGAGACAGTTCCAGGTGTAGGGTGGTATGGGGAAGGGGAGGAAAGGCAATCGAAAATACAGATTTACACACAACTAGAAGAAGCGGAAAAGAAAGAGAAAAAAAAAAAAAGGAAAAAAAAAAAGACACAGTGCTTGGAAGAATTTTCGAAGCACTGGACAAAGCAAAAACAGATAAATGGTTTAGCTCCTCATCTCATTTTTCATAGTTTAACATTTAACTGTTGTTTAAGTGTCAGTTTGTAGCTTGATAAAGGGGTTACCCTGAAAATTTGCATTTTGTATTTTGTTCTAATAAACAGCATTCTTTTGAACCTTTCATGTGCTTGGATTTTACTTGATAAATAATGTGTGTGACAGAAAGGTTTGATATCAGATCTTTTGTTCCATTTTATCCCATATATGTATTACTGTGGTGGATGGGGAGGGGGGGGGGAGGGCAGGGATAGCTCAGTGGTTAGAGCGTCAGACTTGTGACTGAAAGGTCGCAGGTTCAAATCCCTGCTGGAGTGGCGGGAGAATTTTATTCTCCAGGGTCGACTTTTTGTGCTGACTCTTATTTCAGTATCTGTTCCACCTCTGTGTTACTGCAGTAGCACATAAATGATCCTGGTCATTCTGCCAAAAGTGCAGGTGGCAGGCTACAGCTAAACACGCATACACCGTAAGTATGTGGCTTTGCATGAAGTGACATGGTGCATGGTTGTATGGTGTACACAGAACTTGCGCTGAAACGGCTGCAGTTTCATGTGGCACCAGCCATGCCAGCGCTGTAAGTACACCACTTTGGTGGATATTCAACACACACAAAAAAACCCCGTGCTATAAAGCTAGTCACTCATGTAGAACCACATGCAAGTGCAGTGAGTCTGCTCAAGAGAGTGGAAAATGGCGTTGTATAAGCGATTATCAATCAATGTTGACACTCAATTTTTGGTATTTTCTCCATGATGCAAATTGTAAATTGTAATGATGCATAATGCAAAATATAACGCCTCAACAATTAAATGCTTTTTTTTCTTTCTACACTTCGACCTGAAAAAATAAAATAAATGCAAATTGTAATGTGATACACTGAACTTAACAGGAACTGAAGAGAAAGATAAAATCTTAGAGTCGTATCAGCAACAGGAAAGATGTACTTGCACTACAGCTGAAATTGACAGCTAATAGTCTGCTGCCAACCACAAAATGCCAAGCCAATTTATATATTTTTAAATTCACATGAGAGGCTCACATTGCCTGCTCTTTGACATTCAGTGTGAGTTTAATAAATTTACAAAGGCCACAACATCTTTGGTTGCACTGTGTTGCACTTTGAGGTACAAATGCCACCCTCCTCCAGTCCCAGCTCTAAATCTTTTATGCTGTCACTGATTCTACTGTGTATCAATAGGTCAACTGACAAGCTAGAAAGCACATCAGCTGGTCATTTCAATGATCTACCACTGAACTACATTTGGTTGTAAAAGAATCATTACTTCAGAATATTTGTAGGAATAGTCATATTTCCATTACATGAGCCATCACGGTGACCTTGCAGATACTGCACCCCTTTTCTTCTTCTTTTTGTTTGCATGACACCCTCTCATGATAATGCACCATCATCCCAGGTCTGATTACAAAAGGTTTAGCAGACCAGAGGATATAATGGTAATAATAATTCTTACACAGTGCTAAACCCTGCAAGAAATTATGACCTTGTAGTTTTGTAAATCAACAAGAACAAAATCATAAGTCAGCAAAACAGACATATATCAGCACTCATACATTCCACACCCATCCACCTACATTATGATTATGCACACACACACACACACACACACACACACACACACACACACACACACACACACACACACACACACACACTCATTCACACAAACACATACACACACACACACACACACACACACACACAGCAAGACCTGCACACATGTTCATGCACACATGCACACACGCACACACACACACACACACACACACACACACACACACACACACACACACACACAGAGCAAGACCTACACACACATGTTCACGCATGCATGCACACACATACACATCATCTGGATGCAGGGACGGATGGACACAGTGATTCTGATCTTGTTACAGGGGGCAGAATTTTTTTTTATCACTAACATGCCAGGGTGTAAGTGCTGACACTCCAGTCAAAGATTCCTTGTTAAAGGGGATAGAACAAAAGATTATCATTAATGTACTTTTGTGCCAGTCAAAAATTCCAGTAACAGGGAGAGGAATAGAGAGAAAAGTGTAATGCAAATTAGGTTGTGTACTTTTGTAATGTTTCACATGTAGTTCTTGCAGCTTCACACATGTATTACAGCATATTAGAAAGCATTCATTATTATATTATTATTAGGATCATGACCCCCCCCCCCCCCAACCCCCCCACCTCCCATTGCAGTTGTATGAGAACAGCAAAGACAGCCCATATTACCATCTCAGCAGACTACAGAAAGTTGAGAACTTTGCAGTGAAACTGGTTTTCAAAGCACGCAGACATGATCATGTACAACCTCTTCTTCAAGCTCTTTCACTGGCTGCTGGTCAAAGCCATAACAGACAACATACTGTCAACTATCTCAGTATCTGTCACAACTTCTTCTCTGACTCATCTCCTGCCTATCTCTGATGTCAGTGTGTACATCCCTTTTAGGTAGCTTCATTCTTCTCCAGACACACACATACTTTGTATGCCCATGTTAAAACTAAAACTTTGGCCAACACTCTTTCTCTTACTGTGCTCCAAAGCGAAGGAATTATCTCCCTTCTCACATCTGTTACATTCAGTCCTTCCACACCTTCAGAACTGCATTAAATACTCACCTATACACAAGAGATCTTCAAAACTGCATCAAAAACTCACCTATACACAAGAGATTTCCATTTTGACTGTCTTCTGCCCCCCCCCCCCCCACCCACATATTCCTTCTGTGTGTGTGTGTGTGTGGCATGTCAGATGTGAGGAATACAACTGGCTGGTCTTCTAAAGTGCAAAAGTTGTTGCTCTAACCTCAAGCCTGAAGGCTGCTAGCTGTGCTTGATTGTCTGAGTCGTTGCCCATGTCCAGCAGCTTGATAGCCACATCCCCATGCCAGTGGCCTCTGTGTAACAAAAAGCCACATACAAAACAAAGTTAAACTCTGAGCATGTTGTTTGAAAGTTAAGCCACCTGCTGAAATGCTTCAAATCAATCTACATGCTCTTCATCTGTGACCTGTAAGCAAAACTGAGAGCTTCCTGATGTTCTATCCATGACATCAAAGACAAGGTGATGTCAAAATGAAGTGCAGGAAAAGAACATACAACAGGGCAATGAGCTTATGAAACAAGTGTGTATGATGGTGTTAAAAAGGTCACCTTAAAATCAATATAAACTCATAGGCACATTCAGGTGCAATTTTTTTTACTGTGGATCATCTTTTAACCTGCTTCAAACGCATGAGAAGTTTAGCTTGAAAATGACAGTTCCGCTAAAAAGCAAGCTCAACTTTTTGCATCAGATTCTATCTATTATAACAGTTCATAAGATTATGGGTAACATCAGAAATGTGGATTAGACTGGAGTCATGGGGCATTAAAAGAAATATTTTTTAAATGCTGTTAGTCTCTCCTTCCAATAAATTTAACAAAAAGTATATATTTATAGGAACATAAATATATCTGTGATCAATATAATAAATGTATCTTATTCAAGGGTGAAAAGTGAAAGCTTCCTACACCCTGGTGGGGTGCAGAGGCAATGCCTTGCTGGGGGAGAGAGGGGGAGCAAGTACATGGACAAAGCCCATGGCCACTGAGCAACATTGTGGCTTCTCAGTGCAATAAATGACAGAGAAGAAACACATCAAAGGCTTTTTTTGAGGAATATTTATGTAGAACCCTTGTTTCTGACTAAAATCAAAGGCTTTTTTGAGGAGTATTTATGCAGAACCCTTGTTTCTGACTAAAGTTCAAGAACTCAGCTAACTGAGTTTCTCTGGTATCACGTGAAGAAAAAAGAAACTAGACACCCAATGCATTAAAACTGTTCCAGAACAGAGTGTAGGGTGACCAAGGAAGTATTACTTCCCAGAATTTGGACACCGGTCAGAATGCAATCCAACTTAGAAAAAAGAAAAGAAAAGAAAAAAAAAGAGAAAAAAAAAGAGAGACTTAACTTTGTTACACAAAAAGGTAACATATATATCATTATTACTAATAAGAATCATAACAGCATTAGTAATACTGCCACATAATCATCTTAACCTTATATATATTCGCTGCTTGTTTCCCATTTGTGACTGAATTTGCCACACTAAGGTTGCTAAGAATAATGCACAGGGTGCTTGTGGTAAAGGGTCCAAAGACCTGAAAGTAACTTTTGGGCAACACCAAAAACCTGACACTATCCACAGGAAAGTTTATAATAATCCTCAAATATTTTAAAGACCAGTTTTAATTATAATTCTAACATCAAGGGGCAGGACAGCTCAGCTGGTACATCATCTGACTGAAAAGCCAGGTGCACAACTTACATGGGTGAATCCCAGGTGCAGCAAGGGACTTTCTCCCAGTCAATTTTCAGTGCAGACTCTCTAGTCTTACATTGTTTGTACAGCCCCCATGTGCAATCACATGCATAAACATCTGTGTGGATGTTAAATATCCCAAACACTGGCAGTCATACCAGTGCTTGGACATACAAAAATATTGCACACACTAATAGGAATGGGTACGGCTGCTCTTGTGGCTACTGAGCCTTGTGAAAGGCAGCCTGAATTTCCCACAAGGAATAAAGAAGTACTTTATTTTATTTTTTTATTATATAAAAAAGGCAGTATAAAAACACAAGCTTACATTACAACCATTCATTGTCAAGAGAATTACTCAGCAAGTTGAAAGGGTGTTGTAAAACTAAACTTGGTAAAGGATCACTTGACTATGGCATGTCAATCTTGATACATGTTACATTGCACCTCATCACCTATCAGACAAACCATCCCCTCTTGATTTTCATTTTTTTCTAATTCTGTCATGTCAGTCTCCAGTGTCAAAATTTTCATACCCACTCAGCATCTAACGAGTTTGTTCTCTCCTTTTGTTTCACAAAATATGTTACTGAAGTATTTCTGAGAAAGTCGTTGTGTGCTAAAAGACACAAGATTTCTACTGTCTAAACTAGCTCCATACTGTCTGCAGTTATGTTTCAGTTGCTCATATTTATTAGCTAGTACAGTACCTCATGCCAGAATTAAGTAAACACAATGTTATTTGTACCAATGTCAAATGTGTTAAGGTTTGATTAAATTTAAAAAAGAGAAAAAGAAAAGAAAAAAGAGCTTGATTAAAAATTATTAAAAAACAAGCACAGAGAACTTCTAAATCAGTACAGATATATTTTAAATTGTTGTTTCAGGCTAATTTAAGTAACATATCAATGCCTGTTTTGAAATATTACATTTGTTGATTTGCTCATGTAACTATTGTTCAGGTGCAACAGAAAATAAATAATTATTATCGATTTACACAAACATTGCAGAGTATTTTTTTTCAAATGCTCACATCAGATCACCATTTTACCCAGTGTTTACTGTACTCACATGTACACCTGGTCATTCATCCATGTGTTTACCCAACAAAGCTTTTGTGAGCAAGTACTCTTGGTTTACACCACTGATGATGTACCTCTGGTGGAGTTTATGTACCTTGTATTTACATGCATGCCAGGTGAGAGTTACTGTAGGTGACTCAGGTCTTTGTTGTACTTGTGCTATGCATTTTGAGTGCTAATTAATTCCCTTGTGTGTTATTTTACACCACTGATGTCTAGGATTCTCAGTTTACAAAAGTTTTTTTTTGTCCAGCTGTTGGATCAGGGGTGTCCACAGGTTAACTGACTCGGCAAAAGTTCCTGTTTGAATTTCCACAGTTGTTGTTTTTTAAGTTGCATAACCATGTGAATTTAACTGTGCAAATTGGCAGAGTGTGCCATCTGAACGCATCCCTGACTGTCACAGATTTCTGATGATGCATGCACACACATTAAGTTAAAAAAAAACATGGATCTGCTAGTGATTGGTTGTATGAACTGGACCAGATCACGGAACAAAATCAAAAATATTTTTGGGGGTGGGGTGGGGATTCTCAAAATATGGAGATCTCCAGATCCACATTTCAATTTATGAATTCTGTATGGATATGGACCACATTTTGTACCCATGTACATTAATTCATAAGTACATCAACATGTATGACATGTTTCATAGAGTTTTCATCAGATGCTGAAAAAAAGAGAAGGATAAAAAACAACATATGCTCACTTATGAACTGTTCCAAATCTGCCTTTGCCAATTGGGTCACCAATAGCTAAGTCTTCGTAAGGTATGTCCCATTCTCGCATGGTTGAAGCCAACTGTAACAAAAAGAGAAAGTGTTCAGCAGACTCTGGATCAAAATAGCAAAACACTTTTTTTTATTTATTAAATCCCCTGTTATCTAAGACATGGATGATAAACACACTGTCGAATGATAGAAAACGCAAATGCTATGCAAGGTTTAACTCTAGCAGTACTATTCTCAGACAGGCCCTTTGACCATCCCCCACCCCCATTCCAGTTGCAATGGCTTATTCCCTGATGCAGCTGGGAATTCCACCTGTTGTTGTCTTTAATTCTTTGCCAACGCAGCCCACGTGGCTGGCTTATCCCCACTCACTGAGACAGCCAACAGACTCACAACACTTGCATGTGTAGTAAATTTTTACTTTTGAGAAGTATTTCTGCACTCAATTGTAACATACTTGTTATGAATGGAAAGATTAATTCAAGACCAACCTTTGCTACCATGTTGTTGCCATAGCAACCAATACAACATGGCTGACAGAGCTAAAAACAGAAAGTGTGATTAGTTTTGAAAAGAACATGAACACAAAATGAGTTTCAAATGGAATGCAAAGAAGTTCATCTGACATCTGACAATGGGGTGTGAAGTCGCTTTTCAAAACATATCAACTTTGACACCTGCCAGGCCAGGTGTAGTTCACTGCCTATGCCAATTTACTAGATTCCACATTACTAGTTTCCTGCTGTTCATTTGCATGTGGGACTGACCATGTTTTGCAGCTAAGCATCATGTCGCAAAAGACAGCACAGAAAAACTCTTGACTTGCTTTTTTGAAAGTTGTGATGAAAGTTCTAAGACAGTTTCTTCCTCTCGCTCTGAGCCAGTAAACATTAGGCCACCTACTCAAGAAGGTAAACACACCAGCTGGGAATCTGCCAGTGCCAGCAAAAGGTTGAGATCTAACCATACACCAGTGAAAAATGTTCAGATTGCCATGGCAGGTCTCAAGCTCTAAGATAACGAAAGAAGTGCTGTTATCCATCAGGCTTGTGCAGAATTCTGCAGTAGGTGAGAAAGGAAAAGTGCAACTATGTAAGTGCAGGATTAATCTTGAAAAATCACTGTCAGTATGTGTAGCATCATGTTTGGTTGTATGCATTTCCCCCCAAGACACTGCAAGTTCTGCATTTTTTCCCCAAGACACTGCACTTGCTATATATGCAAGTTCTGCAATTTCTAAAAGGTATGTGTGAACCCTGTGAACATTTGTGGAGTGCCTCATCTTGAGATAAGTGTATAAATGCTTCACGGTACTAACTATGTAGCACTATCCTCTGCTTTTGAGCAGGCCCTTTCTAGTTGTTTGTGAGTCTGAATCAGTGACTGAAGCTTTATAGTTTATACAGCACATTTTTGAATATCCACTGAAGTGGTGTCAGTGGAGGAGTGAAAGAATTTCTGAATTTGCTGGCAGTAACAGGTTTTAGACAGATAAAATAATTACACTGTTTTGGCGATTCCAGCTGTGGCCCAGTGGGTCATCTTGACTGTCCACAGAATCCACCCTGTCCAGCAGAATGCGATCTGATGTATTGCTCTGGACAAAAAACAGCAACAAGAAATTAAATCAGCTCAAGGCAAAGCACAAGAAGCTGACTCATTATTTTCCCATACTGGAAAAAGTAGAAGCTCACAATTTTTGTGTGCAGCATGGTCTTGTAGTGCATGCATGTATGTCAGACTTTGTACCCATGAATTTAACAAAATCGTAGATAACATAAACCTTTTGGGGGAGATCACTTGAAGTTGTGGAGGGAGGTGACATTATAAATAGTGTATCATTAATATGTAATAATGATAATGGCAGATCAGTGCTATCTGTGACAATTACCTCTTATTCAAACATTTTACTTGTATGTCTACAGTATCTTTTTCTTTCTATGGCATCCCTTTATGTACATGTTATGTACACAGGGAGAGAACATGTGCGTGATACAGATTACAATCATGATTAACAATCCTTGCTCAAAGTGTCAAAGAAAAATCAAAAACAGATGTTAGAGTTCTGGTCAAGACAGAAAACACATAATCTCTCTTGAATAGAACCAGTCAACTGATGAATAAAATTGCATGAACTATTTTTGGTATTTAACAAACCATAGTAACAGCTTGAAATGGAAATGTAAGAATTTGCTCAATATTAGAAAGTCTGCTACTGTTTGATGCTTTTACCTTAAATGTGGCCAAAATCACAGAAAGTGGTGTCCAAGAAAACTGCAGAGTTAAGTCTTTTGCCACACTCAATTTACATGGACTAACATTTCCAAAGAAGTTAAAAAAAGAAGAAACATTTTAACTGTCAGATTGATCTTATTCCCATTAAACATAATGAAACAGAATACTAAATACTACTCACATCAATCAATGTTTTGTCACTATCATTGGATGTGTTTGTGCTTATAACATCATCTCTGAAAAATAAGAGAGAGAGAACTCATTTTTTTTTTTAACACTCAAGGATAGTAGCATTAGGTCCATTTGGACCAAACAGCCAGTCCTCACGATACTACAAACACATATAAGCACAACTATACTACACACACACATATATATAACCATGAATAAACAACAGAGATAATGCAGTTATACAGAGTTCCTACAAATATGCAGAAACACTGGAATTATGTTTCATTCATGGACATAGACACTCATTTTAGGCAAACATGTAATTCTAACAAGTCAGTTCAGTGTATGTAACATTATTCTCTGAAATATATTTGTGTATATTGTATTTGGAACAAAGAAGAGAAATAAAGGATATTATATTTTGAGGCAGTGGGATGCTCCAGTGAAGAATACGCTAGCTTTAAACAAGTCAAGGCCCGTCCTTGGCATGTAGAGGTTTTTCCAGGAGTTAATGTGGTTAAAGAGTTATGCCTGGCAGTTTGGGTAATAGATGATCTTCAGAAAAGTGGAGCAGAGCATGCGGCCAGTGCACTCAAGCACTGTGGCACAGTTGGCCCCCTAGTGTTGACTAGGTGGAGTGTAGTATGAGGGAATACTTGCAACAACAACAACAAAAGACAACAAAAACTGTTCACCCTGACTGGTGTTAGTATGGTCTTCAGACAACAAAATATGCCAATGTCTGAATCTAGCTTGGTTACGTTACGACTCCACCAAAAACTGTGCTTTTTCAACACAGTGATTTAGTTTTGAGTTGCCAAAATGTCACTGCTGTGCACTTTAATTTGTTTGTAAGTTGCTCTGAAATATTTTTGACAATGGGTCTGTTGACTGTACCTATATGTTCAGGCCTTTGATCAAGAGAACAGAATTTTGCATGCATCACTTTTCCATGAGTTTTTGGTTTATTAGTTGTCATTTATGTGTTGTTGTTTTTGATTCCACATGAAGGTAGAACTGAGCATGTTACACACAAACACACATGCACACACATTCACACACTCTCTCTCTCCCTCACACACACACATTCTCTGTGGTCAACTTTCTGTATTGACTCTCATTCCAGTATCTGTTCCACCCCTGTGTTACCGCAGTAACACATAAAAGATCCTGGTCATTCTGCCAAAGGTGCAGGTGGCAGGTTACAGCTAAACATGCATGCACCCTATGTATGTGGATTTGCATGAAGTGACGTGACACAGTGCGTTGTCGTACAGTGTACACAGAACATGCCAAGATGGCGTCAGTTTCACGTGGCACCAACCATGTAAGAATCAAACAGCGCTGTAAGTACACCACTTTGGTGGAGATTCAAAAACACGCTATAAAAAGCGAGTCACTTATGTAGAATCACATGCAAGCACAGTGAGTCTGTTTCAGAGTGGAGAATAGCACTATATAAAAGCGATCAACACCACCACCTCACCCCACCCCTAACAGGCACACACACACACCGACACATGTGAACTGACATGTTGGGGTTGAAATAGTGACATAACACATGGTGCTGTTCGTCAGTAAAACAGGCTAAATGTTAGTTAGTTGTTGCAACTATCCCACGTAAAACAGGCTAGCTGATTTTTGCCACAAGACTGACTAGAGTGAGGTGGGGGGGGGGGGGGGGGGGGGGGGGGGGTCTGAATCTCGGAATGACACTACATCATTGTCAGGTAGCTGAGAAGATGTCCAAGAAAAAAGGTACACAGAAAATGATGTAGCCTACTACACTGGCAATGCTGTTTCTAGAAGTATACAGAGACCAAAATGCGAACAGGCACATACTGATGCAAGCTAGTGCACACACTCAGCAACACATGCTAGTGCACACACTAACACATGCGGGCCCACAGACTTACACATGCTAGCACACACAGTAGCAGTAGTAGTAGTAATTGGATTTTAATGTCCTGTCAGCCACACAGGATCACCTCAGGACAGTCAAACTCAGGTCATAAGCAAATACACATTTCTACTCTTCTCACATATATATCAACCCTCTGTCAAGTCAGTCTACAAAACCAATCACTTCGCAAACATAAAACATACATACACAAACATCAGACACAAATTTTTGAAGAGTCAGTTCCTTTAGTATTACCCATGTGTTAAAAGAGCACATAAGGCTAGGACATGCTGGTATCATTGACCATTCTGTCTAATTTATTGATACCAGGTTAAAGAAAAATATAAAAAAGGAATGGACAGACACAATATAAAATAAAATAAATGTTATATAAATGCATAATGGCAAATACCAGTGCCATATGGCAGCAAGCTGCACATACCACCTACAAGTGATCATCTCCTAGCTGCTTAACAAGAGCCATACAAAAAAGCCTAACCCTTAATGACAAATATTTGAGTTTTCTGGAAAAAAGTCAGGAGAATGGACCATCAGCAGAAAAATGACAAGACAGAAAGAGCAAGAGGACTAGGCAGAAAAAAACAAGAGAGGAGATAGGAAAGGGGAATCAAATGACAGCCCTGAGATTATAGACAGGAGAGGGACATCAGACATCCCTGGCCTCCCTTTGGGGGAGCACACACAGATTGACACACTAGTGCACAGACTGGTGCACATGGTGCACAAACATACACACATATGTTGGATAAGTTTGAAAGTTTCTTCAACTTTTTGCTGACCATCATCACTCATCATCACCATTGTAAGCATACAGCAAAGGAGTGAATGTTATGTCATTGTACCCACCTATCTGGGGCACAACTGTCGCTGTAAAGAAAATGACCCTAAATTGCACTTCTTTTTATTTCCAGAAGTTGTCTATTGGTATTAAGGGGAGACATGGGGGTGCAAAATCGACCAAATAGTCTTTTGAGGTGAAAATGAGATAGGGGCTGATTTTGACACTTTATCATCTCTCGTAACAGTTCAGTAATTTATTTTGCATGTATGTCTTTAACACGCATAATTTGTCAATAAATGTCAAGCGGATTCGTATCAAGTAAGATGCTTTTCTTTCTTTTCATGTGCCTTTTCTCACGTTCTCACTTTTACACCATTTACTCAGTTGTAAAGCCCTAAGGCGCCGCTTTGAGTACAGGCAGAGTCTTGAAAATTTGCATGGTGTTTGTATACATGTATTGATCATTACTTTTACCAAGTGATTTGTAGATGGTGATATTTTAAGTTTTATGTTGATTTGAAATATTATTGGTATAATTTTTACAAGCATAAAATGTAAACAATACAATAAAATAAAGGAAAAGTGTAATAACTGCAAAATCCTTGGTATAAGTGAAGATAACATTATGTTTGTACTAACTGTGATAAGAAAATTAATCTGCATGCAATGACTAAGATAACATTATGTTTGTACTAACTGTGAAAAGAAAATTAATCTGCATGCAATGACTTTGGAGTTTTAAGCTTTTTAAATAATTGTGTTTGGCAGCCATCTTGGATTGCTTCCATGGCAACTGGTCGTCAAAATGCTGCAACAACATACTTTTTAATTTTTCAAGTCATAACATTTTAAATACACCTAAGTCCCAAGCTCACAGATTAATGAGGTCTGGGTCCATTTTGCACTACCATGACCCCCTTAAGAACTTTATGCATGAATATTCCTTTATTGTAAGCAAATTGTTGCATTAGGTTTAAAATTCCAAGTGCACTAATTTTTTGCTCTGTAGATAGGGCAGGAGCGGGAAGGATTCATTTACCTGCCCTTCCATGTACAGAGTTAATTTTCTAAGTGTACTTTGCCACAGCCATTCCGCACTATTGGCCCATAGTAACAGCTGATGTGAGGCTTTATGTGAGCACTGTAGAAGATGTTTCTGGTATTGATGTTGATATATGTTGCAGCTGACAAAGAAGAAACAGTTTTTTAAACATGATTTTGGATATAACTATATGTTTGATCTAGGCTTTCCATTGAATTTGTTTGTCAACAATGAGACCTAGTACATGATGTTCAGTTAGATTTTTAACAGTTTTAATAGTTTTAATAATGACAGTTTTAACAAGTCTAGTGCTTTTGGCACATTTTAATTATCACTCACTTTGTTTTTAGAGGATCACTGAGCTTGTGATTAGCATTGCACCACACTGGAATACAGTTATAACAAAGCCATAGTGCTTTTTTTAAAATTTGCAGGATGCTTTTTTCTGTTGCATGAAGTGTTGTGTCATCTGTGTCACGGCATTCTACAAAGTTTGATTGTATATGGAAGTTTGATTGTATATGGAGAAACAGAGAGAAGAGAGACAGGGAGAGGGCAGGAGAGAAATGAACTGTCATAATTCCACCCATGTGGACATTTCTCATGTCTGAAACTACACTCAAGTTAGTACTACAAACAAGTCAAAACAGTCAATAATAAATATGTATTAATACTGACATATCATGTATGTACAACTGATCAAAAACATTTGAGGCACACTCTTTATAACAATTTTCAAGAGTATCTATGATTAAAAAGTACAAGGTTCAAAACACTTTATCAAAGCGTGAGAGAGAGAGAGAGAGAGTGAGAGAGAGAGAGAGAGAGAGAGAGAGAGAGAGAGAGAGAGAGAGAGAGAGAGAGAGAGAGAGAGAGAGAGAGAGAGAGAATGATGCACTTTCAGCAACTTGTGTATACCCACGACACAACTAGGGCTGCCGTTTTTTTAATGCAGCTGTCAAGAAGTCACACAGAACATCCCCCATAAATAATTCACCATGAGTGTTTTTTGTGACTTGCTGACAGCCGCATAATACTGCTAATAATCAAGCATAAGTTTTAGCATCTTCTCAGACATGAGGTCTTGTCTGATGCACAAGTCACTGCATTTTCCATATTATATGGATTTCCCAAGGAGGATAGCCTATGTGGGTCTATAGCTGTGCAAGCATGCATGTTGCCAGTCACAAACAGTATTTAGTCACTTGTGGAGCTATGTTAAACATTGCAGTTGCATCAAATGGTGATGTTTTTTTGGAAACAAGAGGGCAAAATGAAAGTGATCAGACTACAGGATGGGTAAAAGGTCAAGTTATAAGAGTTCAGCAATACAATAGATTACTGGCCTGGGCACAGGCTTGCGGATAGCAGTTACACAGCATTCTAAAGGGGAAAGCTTGCAGACAACTTGAACCACTCTAAGCTCTTTGGTTGAGAAAATGAGGCATATCTGTGCATGTGCATGTATGTATGGCATGTATGTGCACACATGTGCAGGTTTGTGGTGTGTGCATGCATATGGATGTGTTGGTATGTAGATATGTATCATGTGCCTGTGTGCTCTGCTGACACTGGTGATGTAGAAAAATGTTTGAGTAGAATTCTTGCAAACAATGTTATGCCACACATAGTTTGTCTGACAGGTCAAGACAGGTGTATCTGTGTGGATGAGTCGTCAGTGAACTCTGGAAACAATGTACACCTACTACAGACATGAATTTACCCAGTAAAGATGCAGGATCCGATCCAGAAGCATTTGGTTATGGACAGTTATGGCCTTTACAACCAGAATGCAGCCAGACTCGGGCTGGACTGTATATCTATAATATAAGCCCAACCTGACTTCCCACATCCACTTCAGTTCTGTTTTTCCAAAGAGGGCATGGATCGTATTGTCCAAAACTGACCTGGATCTGATCAGGATGGCCTGGTCAAGGTTTCACCAAATGCATCTGGTCTGGAAGCAAGCTGGTGTGCAGGACTCATTGGGCCTGATTTCTGGCATGACGCAAATGACATGCAACCAGTTTCCCTCTTTCTGACTTGGTTTCATCCACAGACAGCCTGGATCATACTGTGGAAAACCAGCCTGGATCCAGTTTAGTCCTGGCTGACTGTCTGGTTTGGGCCAAATGGACCTGGTCTGCTTCTGGCCATTGCTTCCAAGCTAATCAGGATTGGATGCGAATTAGATCCGGCATGTTTACTGGGTAAGGATTAGAAGAATTTCCAAGTGTTGGACTGCATTTGTAGTATTGGAACCGAAGATTTTTGTAATAAAGGTACTTACAGTAAAAGCTGAAGATGTACATGATTAATTTTATTTTGTGGGAACAGACCAGGATTAATTATACATTTTGTTCAGGAGTTTACAGTTTCAGTGCCATTGATACTAACCTATACACATACTCAAATTACAACCACACACACACATTTTAATAAGAGAATTTATGATGACCTGAATAATCTGTGCTCTCCAAGAAAAGAAATAGTAACAAGACCTGACAAAACATATAACTTTTCTCCCCCTTCTGTTTTTGGTGTGTGTATGAGTACATGAACTGTAGAAACAACACATACCTAGGTAAAAACAAAGAACCTTTTTGCATTGTAACAATTTACATAAAATGTTGCATTGTAACAATTTACATAAAACACAGGCAACTTGTGTCTGGGTATATATTTGGAAATGCCTGTACTTAAGCAAAGGAAGCTGAAGGTAGCTGAACTTAGTACTTCAGGACAGATGGTGTTGCAAACTGAGCTGTCATTTCATGAACACTTAATGCATTAATCCAATTAGAGTGGTGTGTGCCGATTTGATATTTTGTGTTAGTGATGGCTTCAAATGGCAAAATCTGTTTATTCACTGTTCTACTTTAGTCAGGTATGTTTGTATTTTATTGTCTTACAGTATATACCAAAAAATCAGAGCAAAATTTGTTTGCAATCACTGAATCAGCACAACAGAGGTACTGCTACAATGAAAGATACTGGAGTATTTTTTATTACAGTTGTTCTGAACACAATGGCTAACAACATTATTCTGGCCAATAAGGATGATCCACAGTTCTTTGAGGCCCTGCAGGAAAACTTGCAAGGTGTGAAAAATCCAAATAATATAGTCACAGCAGGAGATTGGAGTACTGGATACCAGGCTTGACTGTTGCAATTATAGACATATGAATACTCCAACAGCCCAAGACAAGGGAACTGAAATATCTGAAATGACAGCAGAACTGGAATTGGATCCAATTTAGTTCTGGCATGAAATTAGTCCTGAAATTAGTCCATTAATGAGGACTTCTTCAAAAGTCAACTCAAGACATTTCTCTTCTCAGAATATTTCAGTTAAACCACATTGCCCTTCACTCCCATCAGTCTGTACAGTGTGTGTGTGTGTGAGCACATGCGTGCGTGCGTGCGTGCATGTGCATCTTTTGCATAATTATGCTTGAACACTTGTTGATATATACTTCTTTTTTTTTTTTGGATAACATTTTCCATCTCAAAGTACATTATGTGTGTATGCTTGTTTCAGCGCTTTGAGCTTTACAAATTTCCATTATTATTATTATTTAATCCTGTGTTATACTTGGAGACAATGAAGCCCATCACAGCAAAGGAGATTAGACTTCTACATAGAAAGACTAGTCACCAGTGTCAAAACTACAATATTCTTTATGGTTATAGCAGTGACCACTCTTTGATAGTTCTGGATTCAGAGTTTGCAACAGAAGAAAACTATAGAAACTACTGGGAATTTAATTCAGCTTTATTAAAACAAATAAAAGACCACACATTTGCGCACAAAATTAGTAAAACCATTAAAGCAGTAAAAGACCAATATTTGGTAACTCCATATAACGGAGAATAAAATTAAAATATTTCAATCAAAAACTTACAATTAACAATCTAGTACAAATTATTTCTTGATGTAATGGCAAGAAATGAGAAATAAAAGGTAGATATAAAAAATATAACAAAAACTTGAGAAAAAACAACAGAAATTAGAAGATGAAATTCAAGGATTGGAGGAATCAAATGGAAGAACACAGAATATTACAGACTAAGAAAGAAAACCTAGTGGATTAAAATCAAAACTAAAATGGAAGGAATTTCTCTTCAGTCTAAAGCAAGATAGGTAGCACAAGGAAGGTAACAAAATAGTTTTGCAATATGTAAAAACAAAAACAAACAAAATCAAAACAAAAAAACACTTTATGAACAAACAGATGTTTAAACCAGTAACAGAAGATTGACATATTCTGGAAAATCTTACAACAAAAACAAAACAAAAATGAAAAAATGACTATGAGCAATTATATTTTTTTTTAAAGTGACATAAAACTGAAAACCTTCCCATCACTAATAAAAGAAGAAGCAGACAAACTAGAAGGTTTAATTACACTACAAGAAGCATCTTTTACTTTGAAAATTATGCAAAATGGTAGAAGTCCAGGAACCATTTGTTTGGATTTTAGATTTTGAATGATTGGATTTTTTCAAATTGTTTTAGAGACAACTGAGTGGCTTTGTGGTTAGGTCACTTAATGGTGGCATCAGCAAGGAAGAGATGTCAGTAACACAAAAAGAAGGAACAATTACTTGCCTACCAAAGGTAACTTAAAAAACAGGATTATCAATTACTGCAAACAGAATGAAGACTGTCATCCCAAATCTCATTAATGAGGACTAAACTGGTTTTGTAAAAAGGAGATACATTGTGCAACCTATGAGTTTTAAATGACATATCATTTAAAAGCTAAAACATTGCCAGCCTTGTTAATTTTTCAGTAAATTGGATGCATATCAGGGGTCGCGCTGCCTTTCTGAGATTTGCATCAACCGACACGAAACATGTATTTTGCATCAGTGATATGAAAAATGCCTAGACTACAGCATACACCTTGGAATTAGTGCGCAAAGTGAAACTGATGAAGTTCACGATCTATAAAGTGAGCAGATGAAAATAGTAAAACGAAAGTCTATCCGTGCATGAAAAAGTGGAAACGTTCAGTAAATATGCCGTTCATAAAGAGTTTGAATAGATCGGAACATAGTACGCAGCATGCTGAGCAGACGATGTCGGCAAACCCAGTTCTTGTCTACCGTGGGATTTGGTAACAAGAAGAAGTTGAAGTCAAGGCTGCCACCATTTTCTCTCATTTGTATTTGATGTCAACGCATGCTTTGTTTATGGCTCTGTAGTCATCTACATTTGAGTAAATTCTGATACATGCGGACAGTTAGACTAGGCACATTGGGTTGTTTCAGATTCCATCTTTGGGACTGTGTCCTCTGTTGACTGACTGGAAATTATTACTGATAAGTTTCGCAGGATATGTGATTTCTTGCTGGCCAGACTGATATGCATCATATGGAGACTGATTATTCTTCCAGATATGGGTTCGTAAGGATTTGGTTCAAATAAATCATTGTCATTCTTCGGAAAAGTATGGAAATTTTATTCACACACACAGGGCGCTACAGACTATAACGTGCACAGATCAGCTATTGGGGTGGGGTGGGGGGGGGGATCATCATACAGACCAAAATAATGGCAGCTTGTGCGTTTATTTTATCATCCAGATTCCACCCGTCACTGACTGGACCTGTAGTGCTGGGGAGGAATGCGGAGCCACAGCTAAGATCACGCAGAGTTTGCAAATAGATCTCGTGTTGAGTGACACGGCAGCCACCCATGTGCCATGACTTGCTGAATCAGTATTCAGTCATTCTGCATATGGTGACGCTGCGATGTGGCAAAAACGCATATGGCACCCAAAAATGCAATACTTACACAAAATTTGCAATGAGTGCGACCCCTGCATATGCAGAAAGTATTGAAAAGGTATGGATTTGAAAGTGACATGTGCCAATGAATTTCTTCATGCAATACAAATATTTGATCCTTTTTGGTAGTGAATGGGAAACTATCCAGGAGTGTCTCAATAAGAAGAGCCTGTCTCCAGGGTGACAAGGAGAGCAAAATAAAAAGTGATCAGACTACAGAATAGGCAAAAAGGTCAGGTTATAAGAATTCAACAATAAATAGATTAAAATTGTAGCCATGTTTTTGAACATTTTTAGCAGTGTTAACAAACCCATATTATGGGACATAAGCTCAGTCATTTAATTACAACATTATCCATAGCAACACTGGGGGGAAAGGAAAGTTGTCTCACCCATCAGTCATGTCTCTGTGACTGAATACCTCCAGGTCAGCTGGAAGACTGGATGTCCTGTCACTTACATCTGCACAAACACAATTTCCAACTTGATCAAAGGAGCACCACTGCAGACAATGCTGGAAACAACAGCACTAAGTGCAGGAACATTTATCAGTCATGAAGGCTATGACCGCAAAGGGTATTGAACAATGCCAATTTTTCCTGGTGCTCAGTGCCACTGGCTATGGACTAAGCCTCATAATAATGTCACAGATTGATCTGCAAAAGCTGGACAGAGTGCAGAATGTGGTAACGAAAATCACTGAGGATATATCCACTGAGACAATGTGCTTCATGCTAGATCTCCCACTGAGGCAAACCAGACAGAAAAACTAAAAAGAACTGGGAAGGCACAATGTGGTTCACGCTAAATCTTCCACTGAGGCAAACCAGACAAAAACTTTTTAAAAATTGGGAAGGCACAATCAAGAATGGCCAGCAGGCAAGGCAGATCCAGAAGTCAAGCTTCTCATACAGGAAAGCAGCAAACCAGCAGAGGAACTCATAGTTTATGCACTGATGGCTCAGTCATCAAAGATCAGTTAGGGTGAGGTGAGCAGTAAGCTGCTAAGGAAGTGCACCAAACACCCAGAGAGACTGTGCAGCCTAGAAGGTTGCAACCTCCATATAATGGAAACAAAAGAAGTGACACACAGCATGCACTAGATTTCCTTGTGAAATGACAGCCAGACCACACATGCCATCATTCTCACAGATTCAATGAGCTTGCTACACAAGCCAATAGTAGTATGGAAAGACTAGATTGACATCTGATGATGTCTGACTTTTTTGTTTTGAATCTCCTGTAGATGGTCTGCCTTGGAGATGTGGTGTATCAAGGGAAATGACCAAGTAGATATACCACATCCCAGAAGATCTAACTATCAAGGAGCTTGAAACAAATGAACATTACACCATGGCCTGCCTGGAGGGAAGATGCACAGACATAAATAGTGCCTGATGATCTTCTTTGAAAGCCCCCCCCCCCCCCCCCCCACCCCCACCGCGAGAGAGAAAAAAAAAAAAAAAAAAAAAGAGAGAGAGAGAGAGAGAAAAGGACAAAGTTAATCAGACCAACACTGGAACACAGACATCTGGGAAACTTCTGAGGGATGGGGTGGAGCTCATATGGGCTTTCTCAAGCATGCAAAAACCACTTTGAACTGGAATGAACAAAACAGATTCTGGTCTTCTAAACAGATCTACAAAGAACTGCTATTCAGAAGCAAACTGGAAGGCATGGTTACCTACTTGTACACTTTCACTAAAAAATGCAGATTTGATTCTTCAGCAATGTAATTTTCTGTTGGAAAAACTGTAAAGAAAACACACTATGCAGAGAAAATACTTACCAGGAAACTGAAACTGAATGCGGGGTGAGGCTGGAGCTGGTGATGGTGAAGTGACTGTACCAGAAGAGGTCATGAGAAGTGCTGGTGAGGAAGGTGTGGAGGAGTCACATGATGATGTGTTAGAACCAGAGTCCTGCAGCAGTGGGCCATGAAAATTTGGCATGGAGTTGTTTGGCTTCAGAGTGAACTCATCCCCGTGGTGACCCGCAACCGTTATATTGGGATTAGTTCTCCGCCGATCTGGGATAGGGGATTCTGCAAAGGTCAATCATAACTTCAGTTATTGTATGTTGCTGAGCATTTATAAAAAAATCATATTTACAAAACACCTTCTTGAAACACATCAAAGGGTCAAAATAATGCTACTTTTTAGGACGAAACACAACATGCAAATTTTCAGAATAATCCCCTTCATCAAGCTACAAAATGATGCATAAATAACAATAGTGAAAGACAATGAAAAATGAGATGGAGAGCTAATCTGCTTGACCATTTTTGGCATGAGCTATGTCTGATGCTTGGAAGAAGGGACAAAATAATAAGTTTTCTTGTATGTTATAATCAAGGAAGATTATGAAATGGCACAGCTCTTCACCAGGATTTAAGCAGCTCTGATCAGGAAAAGGAGATTGGCAGCCTTAATAAAATCTGTTCTGACAAAGGTATCTGTGTAGAACTAAAGTACAATTCTGACAAAGGTATCTGTGTAGAACTAAAGTACGATCAGCAAAACAGTGTGAATGGGTGTTGTTTTTTCTGCATGAAGCCTTTCTGCCTGGTCTTCATTCTCATGCATTTCCCACTTTTGGTATTGCTCGCTTTTAGATTGAATTCATAACTAGGGGTCAAGTTAGGTTGTTTTATGGTAAGCTCAAGTTAACTTTATTTCCTTTTTCTCAGCTTCATGTTGCTTGTCATTTTGGGGCCCACCTTTATTTTGGGCTTTTTAGTCTCCCCCCCCCCCCTTCCTTTTCGGTTCTTTTTCTAAATGTGTGTAAACATTAATCATAAAATTTTGAACCTTTGCTGAAACCTTGACCTTGTCACAGTGATCTAATATTTTCACAAGACACTCTAGTTTGTAATGATCTATCATCAGACCAAGTTTGTTGCAAAAGAATTAGTTCAGAAGATAGTGATAAAAAATAATACATTAATTACACAAGCCTGGAGGGTAAGATACCATAACCTTGCAGATAGCAACCTGATTTGCTTTGCATGACATTCCAACTAATGATAATGCACCATCACACCAAGCCTGGTTACAAACGGTTGAGCAGCCCAGAAGATTTCTTAACAAAACCCAGATACACTCATAGAGAGAATGATTCCAATATACCCCTTTTAACTTTGCTAATTGTGTGTGTGTGTGTGTGTGTGTGTGTGTGTGTGTGTGTGTGTGTGTGTGTGTGTGTGTGTGTGTGTTGTAGTGGTAATTGGATTTTAATGTCCTGTCAACCACACAGGGTCACATCAGGGCAGTCAAACAAAGGTCATAAGCAAATACACATTTCTAAACTCTTCTCACATATATACTGTCAAGTCAATCTGCAAAACCAATCACTTCACAAACATAAAACATACGCAAACATCAGACACAAATTTTCAAAGAGTTAGTCCCTTCAATATTACCCCTGTTAAAAGAGCATATGAGGCTAGGACATGCTGGTATCGTCGACCATTCCACCTAATTTGTCAATACCAGGTTAAAGAAAAATATAAAAAAGGAATGGACAGACACAATATAAAATTAAAGAATGTTATGTAAATGCATAATGGCAAATATCAGTGCTGCAAGCTGCACACACCACCTACCAACTATCATCTCCTAGCTGCTCAACAAGAGCCATACAAAAAAGCCTAACCTTTAATGCAAAATATTTGAGAGTTTTTCTGGAAAAAAGTCAGGAGAATGGACCATTAGCAGAAAAATGACAAGACAGAAAGGGCAAGAGGCCAAGGCAGAAAAAACAAGAGGAGATGGGAAAGGGGAATCAAATGACAGCCCTGAGATTCCAGACTGGAGGATGACATCAGACATCCCCGGCCTTCCTTCTGGGTGCTGGGATTAATTAAAAGACATTTACAAAGGAAAATGTTTGTGCCTGGGGAACTGGAAACTGGACTTGCTCACCTTGTAGTCTACCATGCATTATTGCAAAAGCTAAGAATGCACAGGAAGTTTGGTTATGCCTAGTAACTGCAGACAGAAGAAACAATTTCTTTGCAAGATAAAAACAAACAAAAAAACATTGTTGGGGATGGCAGCTATGAAGCTGAATTACTGTTAAACACAATGTGTATAGGCATACACCTTCAACAGCACAGGCTAACAGCACAAGAAAGAGGGAGTCACATGTCAAGAGCAGAAATTCAATGGATCAAGAGGATATTGTAGGATCCTTCTTTTGTCACCTAACTCTAACAGTCAGTAACAACTGATATAAAGCATGTGTGAGACATGTGATTTTGATATTCCAGACAAAGCTTTTGAGGACATATTCTGTGTTTTACCTGACCAATCCAGCAAGGCATCGACATGAGCATCTGAGAGTCCACATGTTGGAGGGGCTTTGGTTGCACAGTCTTTGTGAAACTTTTTCCTACACCAATGAAAATCATATGCATTTTAACTGTCATAATTTTAAACTGACATTACTTAAATCAGGTTATGTAAATGTTATACAAACAAACAAAAGCTGATTTCTTCCTTTTCATTTGCTTTTTTGTTTGTTTTTTAACCCTCATTTCCTTAGTTCCAATAAAGCCAGAAGTACACACATTACATAAAACCTAATAGTAATACAACTAAAGCTGCAAATTTGTTACATGTTACAAAACATCATTGTGGACTTTTCAAATGTTTGTTTACTGATCAGTCTGATGCACATCTCTGTTCTGGCTAAAAAAGAAAACTCAAAATATTTCTGTTCTCTGAACATTTCCAAGCAAGAAACAGTCCTTCATCCCTGAAACACTGCATGTATGTATGTGTGTATGTGTGTGTGTGTGTGTGTGTGTGTGTGTGTGTGTGTGTGTGTGTGTGTGTGTGTGTGTGTGTGTGTGTGTGTGTGTGTGTGTGTGTGCATGCATGCATGTGTGTGTATGCATTGTGTTGCAGTGCTGTGCTCTGTGTGTGTGTGTGTGTGTGTGTGTGAGAGAGAGAGAGAGAGAGAGAGAGAGAGAGAGAGAGAGAGAGAGAGAGAGAGAGAGAGAGAGAGAGAGAGAGAGAGGAGGGAGGGAGAGAGAGAGAGGGAGAGAAACAGAGACAAACAGACAGACAGACAGAGAAAAGTTCTATTTTGATTATAGAAGCCCTCACTGTAATCTTGACCTTAAAGATAGCATCCACCACCCCACCCCCCAACACTCTGGCCCATGATGATGCACCACTGTATCATGTCTGGTTACAAAATAAAATGTTAAGGGGTTCAGATGATATCATCCATACAAAACCAAAACATATGGACAGATGGACATGGTGATTCCACAGTTGTTTTTATGCCATTACTCAAATCATACTTTGACCATGAGTGACCAAAAAATTACCAACAATGCAAAAAGAGTACAGAGAAATAAAGCAGTCTTGGTCTTCACTCATCCTCTTCAGCATTCCCTGGCAACCTAAACATGGCCAACAATATGAAAATGGCTTCATCAAATAAATACACTCTCGGATTCCACTTCATACTCTTCAGCATCTCCTGTACTACTTTGGTGATCAAATCTGCTTTGTGCAACTAATTTTGTAAATTCAAAAACTGACAAGACAACCCTGCCCTGCCTGGCAAATATTCTGGTAAGCCCTTAGGCACAGTGTGACACCTAGCAATGTTTTGTACATCCTGTCCTGTTTGCTGTCACTTATGAAAGTTGGTTTCTAAATCAAAATAACATTAAGAGGACATTCTCAAACAAAATCCTTGATTGCTTTTTCTTTCTTTCTTACAATCCTTTCTTTTTGTTGGACAAGACTACACATCTGAGAAGGCTAGTTCCTTTAATCAGCAACTATAGTGGACATGTTAAGACTTACTTGCAGAAACGACACAGTTTGCCCCGGATGACAAATGTAGCACACAGATCACAGGGCGCAAGCACAAAGTTGGATGTAAATCTAGAAAAATCAACAGGAACAGCATACATTACAGAAAGGGAGAGCCAGTCTCAACAAGCACTATTCAAACATCAGCAGTCCCAACACCACCCTCCCCACCCATTGCCCTGATATAACGGTCCTGGTTGACTGGGCGTAAAACACCATCTTACTTACTTACCATTGGGAGGCCCATCACTATTCAAGCACACATTGGCACAATCACCCTGATATCCTATTATACATCCAATTTCTTAACAGACTAGAGCTGAAGCTCTTTATTCCTGCTGTGACCAATTAATTCACCAATGAAATGAATGTCCACCATACAAATACAGAATTAAAAGAATTAATACCCCTTTTCCCTCCCTTTTTATTTTTTCTAATCCCCCCCCCCCCCCCTCACTTATGAATAATACGTTTGACATCTAGTTGTTTTGTTTCAACATGTCCAATGATAAGTTATGAAAATGATGTCACACACATATTAAATGACCCTCTCTCATGCATAATATATGAGGTCATGATCATTCTCTCTCCAAGCCTCTTTCTCAAATTTGACATCATAGTAAATGCAATAAATAACATTCTGAGCTTGCTCTATTCCTGTGTGAAATTCACACATAGTTTGAACCAGATCACACAAGAAAATGCTCAGATAAAAAAAGAGAAAATTTGCATTACTGTTTCAAATACTACTGAGAGCCTGAAATTTGATTAAGGTAAACACAACTGGTAAGTGTGCACTACTATAAATGAGATGGCCACCACTGTGAGTGAAACAGTATATATATATATATGTATTTACTTACTTTTTATTTATTTCCTTTTAAGGATTAAAATCATATTGTTGTTGTTGTATGAAAATGTCATTTGATGGGTTAATATATTTTTGCTGCTGTTGTATGAAAATGTAATGCTGTAGATATTACCATGCTACTTTGCCAAGGAAGAGATCATACTATGTTTTCACTGAATCCACAAAACACCCCGAACTACACATTGTTTTGTGAAGGGAGATTCTGGCAAAGCGAAAAAGGCATTGGTCCAAATTATATGTGAATGTCACACTGAAATAAAGCAAGCTGAAGATGTTATTTATTGCATCTGACAGGATATTAAAATTCAGTTACTAAATCCTCCTCAAAGACATGTTAAACATATAAAATGCATTTTGCAGTGATCATCCTTATGCATTTAACAATTTTACAAAGCTTAAGTCTATTCAAATAAGAACTTACATCTGCAGATTTGACTTTTTTTAACTCCAAATAATATTAAGGTCACTGAAAGTGGTATCAACTTTCAGACTTTGTGAAAAAAATATCAGAGAAAACTCTAAAATCAAATGTTATGGTTCTTGTCAAGACAGAAATTGCATCCATTATTTCTCTTGAACATAGCCAAATTGATAATTATTCTTTGAAATTTAGTGGGTCAGTTTGCATGCATTCCCCCCCCCCCCCCCTCTCTTCCAGGGGTCACCAAGAATTTTTAAAGGATCACATGAAACACCATGAATCTCAGCAGACACCCCCCCCCCCCTCCACACACACACAGTTAGAGAGAAAGAAAGAGGTGCAACTGATCTTGTCAAACACTTGTTTCAGTGGCAATCTTTTAAATATGCAGTCAATGTGAATAGGCCTGGCCCAGTTCAACAGAAACAAGGCATGCCCTCAGCCTGTGAGAGAGATTTCAGCACTTGGAAATACATTATGTGGCCCCATTTCTACAGTCACTACATTTCTACACTGCTATGCTGCTGAACTCACAATCTTGGGACAAGTTGTGTTTGAACAGATTTATCAGCATTTTCTGCTGGAATCTTTTCACACTCAGTCTTTCTTAGTCTGTTTTAAATGCTGAACCCCCTCTCACAGGAAACTGAAGCTATACACAGAAACAACAGAATTTTAGCTAGAATGCAGAAGTCAAGAAACTGGTTTTTAGATGTAAGTGACAGGGTACAGAATTCCTGCAACTTCAGGTTTCTGTTGGCATTAACAAAGCATTTGAACTGCAATAAGTCCTGTTTTAGCCTCATCAATGACAGGATCTTCAACTGAGATCTGATGGGCTAGCCTTTCCTTGCCACATCCAGCTAGGTCATAGGGTCTACAAGGAACAATTGCAGGGTTGAAAGGCAAATTTCTATGTTACACTAATCATGGTGCCAGCACATCCTTCAGAAGGTGGACAGTGAGCAGAAATTTTGGTTCCCTGACTTTTTTTCAACAGCTCCTTAGCTTCTGGTGTATTGTTCAGTCACTTCATGTTTCAGGGCAAGAACAAAAACAGACTAACTCCAATGCAAAGCATCCACTGCTTCATGGATACCAAGTCAACAAACACTGCTAGTCTCTTAAAGCATTTTATGTTTTTCTGCAAGACCACAGACAATTCCTTTTCCTTTTGGTAGCGAAGAGAAACTGAAAATACCACTCAGAGTGGATTGAAGCTGTTTCATGTACAGACTGACTTGGGCAGAATGAAAGGCTGCTAGTGCCAGCCTGTGAGCAGCACAGTGTGTTGCATTGAGATATGGTACTACTCTGGCCAGTCTCACACCCTACACATTTTTCTCTCCCTACCATCACATTGCATCCCATCTAAGGAGAAAACTACAACCTTTGAATTAAGCATATTTATTTGTCCTCTGAAACACAGGAAATTTGAATTATGGTTATGTGCAAAACAAACATACATAAATAATAGTGTAGGCCTACTGCACTGACTATCAGTCAAACACACAATTACACACATTCTGCAAAAATGTGAAAGTCAATTAAGTCATGAATTAAAGATACAAACTATTAAGACACACACATAATTATACAGCTATCTCAATTGCTTTCACTTACACAGCCACATACCCCCCCCCCCCCCCCCCCCCCCCACACACACACAACCTGCATATATGCACTCTACTTATTTTAAAAAGTACAAATAAATTTAGGCAACAGATTAAATCAAGTCAATATACTTTAATTATCCCTCACAGGGAAATTCAGCTAACTACTAAAGGCTCATTAATAAAACAAAACAAAAATAATGTAAAAAGAACATCATGGCAATGTCAAAAGCATTTAAACTGATAATAAACATATACTGGATAAAAAAGAAGTTTAAATTGATAATGCAAATTATCACAGCAGAAAACATACATTACTCGAGCCCACCTTCCTGGACAGCCACCCACATACACACCCACGCACTTCACCCAACCTACATACACACACCACTACTATCATCAACTAGACACTCACACATTACTGGATCCATACACAACACTCAAACATTATCAGACCGCTATCATAGTAAAACCCATACAGAATGAGTGAACAACTGCTGGTGAGGTTAACAAAACAGATCTAGGAAAATGTACTCGCCTATACAACGAAACACACGCTTTCAACAAAACCTGTCTTCTTCAGGAGAAAGATATATCATACTCATAGACAACCAAAAAAGAAGGAAGCAAAGAAGAAGACGGACAAGGAGTAAGTAAATAATTTGGTGTTTTATGCCCAGTCAACCATTACGGTTATCTCAGGGCATTACACAAGACAAGAAGGAGCTGATGTAAAAAAATTTTTTAGGAATGCAAATGTAAATTAAAAATGACATCAAAATGACAAAAATTAAAAGGAGCAGCATTTGCCCATATAATTATGAATAAATACACACACACACATTCATACACCTATTCAACCTGCAGAGCAACAACATGCAATTTCGAAGGGCTACAAGAAGTTTTAACATTTTTCCTTCAGTCCATCTGGGTGATGTGAGATTCCATGAGTTTTCGCTGGAAGAAGTCCCAATGGTAGACCAACATTTTGTGTACTTTAGGTAGAAGAAGGTAGGTTGTTTGGCTTTTGATTTAATAAGAAGTTTGGCAGTAAGCAGTAGGTCTTTGTTTTTGATGAGACTGCTGTGGACCTTGAGTAGAGAGGGAAAGGGCAAAATCTGGTAAAATGAGTAGTCATCAAGTTGATGATGGGCCTCCACAACGTAAAGGTTGTGGTCGAAGACAACCACGGCACCACACTTATCTCCTGGTTTCATGATGATGTCTTGTCAGGACCTCAAAGACTGGAGTGTCATTTTTTCTGCATGTGTTAAGTTCAGCTGGTGTGGGGGTTTAGAACTGAGGTTTTTAATTTCTTTATGGTATTTAGCAATGTCCAACTCGACAGCCACGAACTTGCCATGAGGAGGTTCACAATACTGATGTGGTTGAAAGAGCTCAGTGAAGATGTCATCTTGTGCAGAAAGTGGAGGAGGGCGAGGGACCTTGCAAAGGACAGCCATCCAATGTAATGTGCAGAAAAACTGCTCACAGTCAAGTAGGGTATTGTACTTGCTGGTAGTGGGTCGAAAAGGAACAAAAGTTAGACCTCTGGACACTCACACACAACGTGGTTAAGACAGTTCAGATGGCTGTCATACTCTGTTGAATGTTGAGGAGTACAACTATTAAAACAACACGCACACCCTGCATATAATATACATTCTGCCGATTTTAAAATGTACAAATAAATTTAGGCACAAATTAAGAGTACAACTATTAAAACCAATGCAAACACACACACACACACACACACACACACCCGCACACCCTCCTCCTGCCCCCACAGCAGCCTCCCAGCTAAAGACAGAAGCATAAAGGGGCAGGTCATACAAGGCTAAATGTAACATGGGCAAAACAAAAAACCTCAGCAACTCTAAGATCCAAACACATAAAAGGTTAAAACACATAAAAGTTTTCTCAGCAACTCTAAAACTAATAAATCTAAAAGTCATTGTACAAAAATACATTAGTCATATATGTGATTTTGATTTACAGTGGCTGGGTAGCCAACTAGTACAAGGGATCGATTATTTAAAGATGACCTCACTTTTTAATTTTCTAAACTATATACATATAAACACAGAGGGGTATATATTTACATATATATGGATATATACCTTTGTTACAATATGTGCACTCTGAAGACATATATATGTGAGGGTGGACATGTGTCTGCCACAATGTGGGGATTATAATTATTATTAGTTGCCAGTTGCTGCTTCCTGTGCTTCTAGTTTACAATGCTCATGTTTGTTCCTGTATCTTTTCTATCCCAGGTTTTGTTTTTCCTCCCCCCCAAAAACAACAACAACAACAAAAACACACACAAATAAATTGACCAATCAAAGGCCACAATGTAGACCAGAATCTATAGACACAGATAGTACATTCCTCTGCATGTGAATATGTATTATTGCACATTGTCTTACCTTGCTAGATAATATTCAAATGAAAACTGAAGCTTTATTTTGGGACAATTTGAAGATCATCTACTGTTATCCTGAAGTATTAAAATGTATCTTAGACAAGTGGAGAGAGGATAAGGTTAATTTAAACAGCAATGAGAATGACCAGCAGTGGTATGAGGGGTGGGATGGGGTGTGTGTGGAAGTATGGTGGGCATCAAAAGGAGGATCAAGTGACAAGAGGAATGCAAGGGAGGGGGACAGGGGAGTGAGAAGGAAGAAGGGTAAGGACATAGGGGGCAGGAATCAATGAAGGCTTAAAGTAGAGTGCATGAGAAAGTGGAGGCTGTTTGCACTGCAGCACTCAGTGCGCACGGCAGCAAACTGATAGGCTAAAGACTGAACTTGAAATCTTGTGTTGAAATGGATTTCTTGTTTTCTGACAAGTTTCCAAGTTGTACTGTTGAAGTACTGGAAATGAGGGCTTTGACAATGTGCCTCCCCTCTTACCGTGACCTTGATTGCCTGAAACTAAAAGGGCCATGCCGCCATCGTCCGTGAGGCAGCGAAACCACTCCAGATTAAACATGGCGAAGGTCCTCTCTGTACCCCTGTACTAACAGGTTGTGGGGACATGGTGGGACCTGACCTGGCAAGACTCCTGGGGTCTCTTACCATCATGGCAGAAGGGGCACAGGCACAACAGTGCACTGCAGGTGGGTGCCGCCAGATTGCCAACTGCATGTTGTTGTCCCTCTTTGCCGAGGAAGAGGTTGCATTGAGGGGTGGGGTGACGCTCAAGCTAAACCCCAAACCAAAAGTGGACAAGGTGTCCCCAGTAATGTGGATCACTGCAAATAGCAGAATCATGGTGCAGATGATCGATGAAAGCAAGACCAATTTTGATGTGAGGGCATACCCCTAGTCCACCGAAATTGTGGGAGAGCTGGTGGCATGCTACACAGGGAAGTCTGTACTCCTCTCTGATGAAGAGTACAGACAATGGCAGGCCAAACAAGGCTTTCCCTGGGAGACCGACGCCCCACACCTGGGCACTGTCATGTTGTGGGACTGTGGGCCACAGATGACACCACAGCAGAAGAAGGTCACAACAACAGGGGGCAACGCCAACTGCATCCATCCCACCGGGCCGTTGGGGAAGGAACTGTGCCTCCAGTTCAACTGTGGGACCTGTCACTACGGCGCTTGTTGCCAATTCAAACACATATGTTCCACCTGTGGGAGCAGCGGTCATGTGGGCTGTCACCATCAAGCCACATCACCTGCATCAGCCATGGTGACGACTGTCAACAAGAGCAGCAACACCTAGGATACAGCACAGTAGACATGTGGCACCAAGGTAGGCCCCATCCACTGTCGCCCCTTTTCTTCCACTGATCCATTTACGTCTAGCTTCCTAGGGATTCTGAAATCAATTAGCACTAAACTTTCTAGCCAGGAAAAAGAGCTTGTGAATGACAGACAAAGAGTTCCTTCTTAATGGCATTCACCAGAGTTTCCATATTATAAGCATAGTGGTAGTAGTATAAAACTAGTGCATCAACAAAAAAATGCCTCTGCATATTGACATAGGGCTCATGTTGAAAAAGAGCTTTTAGATCAAATCCAAAAATAACACTACATCACAGCAGACAGAAAACCAGCAGTGGTTAGCGCAATGGCAGCTACTCCTAAGGAGGATGGTTCTGTTAGACTTATTCATGATGGCAGCAGGCCTATAGGAGCAGCCATGAATGATTACTCTCAGCCTGATACTGTAGATTCCAAATGTTACAGGATGCCTGTCAGCTGGCTAAGCTCTTATATTATTGTGAAAAAAATATCGCTCTATTCCCAGACACTGCAACAACTAGAAAGCAATGGGTTTGCAATGGCACTTTGAGGGTGAAAATAAACCTATGTTTCTTTTTGACAGTAGGTTGCTGTTTGGTAGCAACAAAGGCCCATCGCACTTTCATCAGCCGTCTCAGGCAATTTGTAAGTGTATGATGTGCTAAGGTTTTTGAGGAGTTGTAGCCTACACTGACGATTTTTTTTATTGCAGCAGCAACTTATGAAGAGTGTAAAAAGTGGACGGACATTCTAATTAAACTCTTAATAAAGTTAGGATTTTTGATCAGTTGGAAAAAGGTGGTGGTGCCAAGCCAACGCATCACCTTCGTGGGCAAGGGCAACTCCAGCAGCAGCTCCAGCACTTTGGTGCATGCAAGTGCACCAGCAAACAGCAACTGCAGAGCTTAGCGAGCTCACTAAACTAGGCATGCCAAGCGATCTGAGGAGGAAGATTTTTTCTTTGGTGCATACTGGATACCCTGGAACCTCTCCAGCAGCAGCGACACGAAGCTAGGCTATCAGTGGATTTTAAACAGGATGTACATACAGTGGTGGCTATCCTTTTTATACACATTTAATGGCAGAGTGCACACTGGTGAATATGTGCATGTGCATTTTGATGTGTGTAACTTGGCAGCAGGAATCTTTCAGCAAGGGAAGTGGACATATACTGTGTTCAATTGTGACATGCCTGCAGCGACCCATCTCCATATCAACTACAAAGACATATGTGCACTGGTTCACACCATGGAAGACTGGGCACATTTGTGGCATGGGAAAACTGTGATTGTTCATACTGACAGCACAGTGACCAAATCTGTTATTAACAAAGAATGGTCAAGGAATGTGTATGTGAAGTGCTTATTGTGAAAAATGGCATGGTCATGTGTGAAGCTAAACTGTAAACTGAAAGCTGTGCATGTAGCAGGTGCTATCAATATCTTGCCCGACAGTGCATCACAACTGCATGAAAAAGAAAGATCCACTACTTAATTCAACCACTGGCACCACAGTGCTATCCCGTTATCAGACTTACAGTACCACATGTCCATTAACGCCTTCCAATTTGTGGTTGCCAGGTGCAGCCAACCTGAGTGAGCACTTGGACCAGGAAGTGGCTCGGTATTGGGCGATTCAGTGAAGCTGGTTTGCTAGAGTGAATGAGCTTTGTAATCTTTCGCGCAAGAAGTTGTGAGAGGTCGCAGCACACTTCCGGGCTATTTCAGAGCAGGCGTTGCTTCACGCTGTGTATAATAGTGGAAGTTGAACCTAGAATTGTGAAGCAGTACAAATGCCAATACTGTTGCAGTTGCAAAAAATACTGTGGAAAGGGGATGGAGGGTGGAAAAAAAGTGTCTTTGCATCGTTTTTTGGCTGGGAGCCAAAGGGACTTAAGCGATGCCGGGCAAAAGTCAAGGGAGCTAACAACCCCGCCTGAATCACCCAATAGAGGAGCAGCCTTCTCGGATAACACAAAGAAGACTTACCAGACACATCTAAGGTCATACATAACTTTCTGTGAACAGTCAAGTATTGTGCCTGTGCCTGCAATGGACGTAGCAGTTGCCAAGTATGCAGCATTGTTAGCCCCAAGCAGTACCTGAACATTATTCACCTGTTGCATTTGAAATGCAACTTAGATAGTCTCTGTGCAGACTTGTGGTATCTAAAGACCACTGTTAAGGGAACTGAGAAGGTTAAAGGAACCAAAGTTATCTGGACAATGGACTGTGTGTTCTGGGCCACCTGCATGGTGATGTTTCATGGACTGTTGCAGAAATCAAACTTTTTGGGTACCAACAGAGAAGGGTTTCACCCCGACAGACAGCTAACTCAGGACTGCTTTCATGTCTTGGCTGACCAGCGCTCTGTGACTGTGCATGCCAAATGGGGCAAAACAAAACAAACTGGAGAGTGAGTTTTAAGTATCTGTCTGCTGCTGTTGGTGGGCAACCTGCTGTGCTAAGTTACCGCTGCCTTGACTGATTTCCCACAACAGGGCTTGCCTTCAATCGTAAATTGAAAGCGTTTACCTCAGGCATTGGTGTGTGTCTGGTGTGTCAAGCCACAGCCTGTGTAGAGGTGGTGCCATGTGGGCCCTATCATTGAGAATTCCTGGAGAAATATTCAAGGCAATCGGCGAGTGGAAGAGTGTGTCCTACCTTGTCTATTTAAATCAGACCCCCCAAGCAGTGATTGACTACTGTTGTGAACAATTCGCCCATCATACCTAACACATATACCTGATACACAAGACCGACGTGACAACTTTCTGAGAAGAAAGAAGCCTTTGACCGTTCTGTTAATAACTGGGAGAAATGCACCAAAATATTTTGTATTATTGTTGATAAACATTGTTGTGTTATGTGAAGGATTAAATGCCCCTTATTGTTCAGCCAAAACTCAATTCATATAATTATGTTTGTGTTAGTTCCTCAGATGCAAGAGAGAGAACGTGTGTGTATATGTGTGTGTGTTTGTGAGAGAGACAGAGAGAGAAAGAGAGAGAGAGAGAGAAAGAGAGAGACACACACAGAGACAGAGAGCAGTGGGGAAGGGGGAAAGGAGTAGTGGCATTATGAGAGCGGATGTTTACACACACATGCTTTCCAATCAAATTCAAACTGGATATCATTTGTTCTCTGTAGGCAAATACAGTCAAAAAATTAAGATATGTCCGGAATTAGTATTTGCTCAGCTTCAGTTGTCAGATAAGAAGTGCTATGTAAAACTGCAATTATGCAAAGGAGTATGAAAGAGACAGTAATAGGTATACTGCAATAGATGGATGCATGTTTATGAAAAGGATGTGCCCACCCCCAAAGCATTACAAATTAAAAGCATGGTTTCATTAACACTATACTGATCTTTAGCTTTGTTTGAAACACACACACACACACACACACAAAACAAAAACAAACAAAAAACAACAACACTTCAGTGCAGTGTCTTACCAATATAACTGTCTTAGTGTCTAGCATTTTGTCTTGTGTAGCACCACTACACCAGAAAACAACCCAGCATACAACTTAATTTTTTTCTAAAATTTTGTTTAGTCATCATGCTAACAAGTAACATGGATGCAGAAACTTTCACATAATACTGATTAAAAAAAAATTTAAAGGGAGAGAATGGGGAGTCTCTGATATTTAAAAGTATAAAACTATAATATGATGTATAACTGGGAAAAGAAATCTGAAACAAGAATGACTGCTAGCATTCTAAAACAAGATCTAAACACATAAAAGGTTAAAATGAACGCTATTTATTAGGACAAGACAAAACCAGCATATTTTTGGTGTAATCTCCTTTGTCAAGCTATAAAATGACACTTAAACGTTTGTTTAACATTGTTTTCCTGTTCAGTACTTGGAAATTTTTTGCTATGACAATGTGTAATAGGTGTGATGCAATGAATATTATATGACGTAAAACATACCAACATTCTTCCAAGCACTGAACAGGAGAGCAACATAGCTCAACCAAACACAGATAAGTGATCTTTTCACTTCATTTTCCATACTTTTTTTGACCATTTAGCTGTTGTTTAAGTGTTGTTTTGTAGCTTGACAAAGGGGATTACCCTAAAATTTGCTAGTTTTGTCTTGTCCTAATAAATAGCATTCTTTTTAACCTTTTGTGTGTTTGGATCTAAGTATAACATTTTAACAAGAATTAAACACGCACAAAAATGGTAAACAGCATTCTGAGTGTGATTTTAACCATGTATACATGTAAGAACCACACAACATTATCAAAATCACAATGACTAAGTTAAATGAGAAAATAGAACATGCAGTTTACATTTTTGGCAACCCTCTAACCTGGAAATTAAATTATGGTCACTTTTTAGGCATGAAAGCAAAGTTTAAAAAAAAAGATTAATAATTTTACTTTCAAGGTTTCAAAAAAAAGAGAGCTAGTTTTAAAGTTTTTGCTATGGGTGGCCTCAAAGCTATACCAAGCTCACCATTGCATTGACTTGCAATTGCGTATTTCATGTCAAAACGTTTGTCCCAAACCTGGCTCACTTAATCAAATGTAGCAAATACATACCTATGAAAGATCTGGTGATGAAGTTTAGGGCCAACAGACAAAGGAGTTTTGGGTGATCTTGGAACAGTCAAAGTATCTGGAATTGGAAACGACTGATCAGAAGCAACAACAACAGAAGAGTTATTCACTCAAGAGCCACCATTGGCTTTTGCGCAAAAAAAGTATTAAAATGAAAACTGCAATGCTGACCTCAGCCATTAAAGATGCATTTGTCAAAATAAGAGTCAACTGCAGAAAATGATGCCCTAAAAAATAAAAAATAAAATGCAACAAGGTAACAATAGCTTGGGGGTAAACCTAACAGATCCCCCCTTTTCCAGAATGCTGCAATGTCATTAAATGGTCACTCCACACAGATAAAATCTATACAATAACAAAATTGGAGTAAAAAAAAAAGGAAACCATATACATTTCTTCTACAAACAGATCAATGTTAGGACCAAATTCCAAGCAAACTCCACAACATCCTTCCTTCAACCACTGCCATAGGTCTCAAAAAGCTGTCAGCTAACGAACAGTTTTTTGCTGCTGCTGAAATGGCAGTAAGTTTGTAATGGACAACTCAAATTATAGCAGACGTTTCTTTTATAAATGACCATGTTGCTTACACCAGCACAAATAAAACCAAAATCATTTATATCAAAATGGAACTTTTTTTACCTGGGGCAGATGCATCTCATGTTTATGTGGGCACTAGGTTGTTTCCACAGTCTTATTGTAACTGAGTGCATCTGCACATTGTGTTTGTATTGTTGTATGTACTTTGGGTATGTCGCTCTGTTGGTGTTCTTTCGTGTGTGTATGTCAGTCGATCTTTTACGTATGTGTTACGTGTTGTGATTTACACGTCACTATGAGACATCACTATAAGTAAGAGCGAGAGAAAGCGAGAGGGAAGAACAACGACCTCTCGCATGTACCATCCAAAAGAAATGAAGAAATAAAATCAGGAACCTCTGGCTGGGGCTCGTTTGTTGTTCCTTACTTCCAACCTGCAACTTCCACCACTGACCATTTACATCTGGCGCTGACGAGCAGGATTGGAAGTAGGGAAGCCGAATAACATCCCGGCCAACAACGAACGAGCCTTTAACGGTCACAGCCATGGAGGACACAGGGGACGTTCCACCAGGGCCCCTGTGGCGTGCCATTCAACCACCAAAACTACGGACATTCACCGGAGACGAAAGTGTGTGTGAAGCTGATGATTTTGTTAGGGAAGCGGAGTGAATTATTGTGAATCATAAAATGGAGCAGGGTGCTGCAGTCGAGTGGCTGTTACAGGCGCTAGCTGGCTGCGCCAGGAGGGAAGTGTCGAGTCAACCTGCAGTGACCACGGCCGCAGAAGTTTTGGCCATTTTAAAAGAGGCATTCAGCGACCAGCGGGGCCTGTCCGCCCTCTTGACCGCTTTCCACAGCCAGCGTCAAAGTATTTATGAATGTGTCCTGGAGTACGCTCAGAGTCTTGTAATGCTGAGCACTAAAGTGAAGAGGCCAAGGCAGGCACTGTGTCTGATGAGATGCTCCAGGACCGTTTTGTTGATGGATTATACCCCTCGTGTTTGCATCGCGACATTCAACGATTTGTGAGAGAGCGTGATGGTGCTACGTTCCAACAGGCGCATGCTGAAGCACTTCGTTGGATGCGTGAAGATAATGAAGTGGAGGAGCGAACGGAGCAAGTCCAGGCGGCCCCATCACCGACCTGTCAAGAGCTCAAGGAGCTGTGTGCGCAGCTAGCAGTGCTGACAACGAAGACGGAGGAGCTGCAGACTGCATTGCAATAATCTGCCCTAGCACAGCCCCCACCATGAGTGCAGTCAGTCTGTTATTGGTGCAGGAAGCCGGGCCACTTGGAACGTGACTGCAGATCTAGGCGAAGATACGAACAACAGCATCGCCAGCAACACAACACCACCCACACCACCGCGGACCGCTACCAAGCCGGAACATGACTTGACAGCCCATGGAGAAGTAGACGACCACGATTTTCATCCCAGCAGGGAAACTAGTGGTCCCCATTGCCGAAAGTCAGGCAACGGGGGAAATGAATATTGCATGACTTACTGGGCGATGCCCCACAGTAGATGTACGTATTAATGGCAAGGAGGTGAAGGCGTTAGTAGACACAGGGAGTGAGGTGACTACTGTGACTGAGAAGTGGGTGCAGGAAAATCTGCAACATGCTGACCTACTACCCTTGACTCATGTGACATTAAAGGCGGCAAACGGACTGGAGATTCCATACAGTGGACTGATTTTTGTGGAACTGGAATTATTAGGACAAACTTTACAAAGTGTGCCCCTGTTAGTGGTTAGAGACTCCAGTGACCCAGCCACCAGAGAAAGAAAGTGGCACGTGCCAGCCCTAGTGGGGATAAATGTGTTGGTAAAAGCAGGCAACATTCTTGGTAGTTTGGAAACAGTGCCCTCTGCCCTACAGCCAGCTCTTCGTGAGGCCCGTCTCGAGCACACGTCTGTGAGGGGTGTGGCTTGAGTGGCAAGTCAGAGCTTCATTCCGGCCAGGTCTCTCGCTACCATTCGCATCACAGGGGTGCAGAAGCCACTGTACCAGCTTTTGGCATCACCTTTAGCACAGCCTGTACCTGGAGGTTTGTTACTCGTGCCAATCCTTGTCAGTGAAGATGCAACACAGCGCTGCGTCCGCATTGCAAATCTGTCAGAGGAAGACTACATTTTGCCATCACACACTCCAGCAGCAGTTCTCCAAGCAATCGATGGCGTCGAGAGTGACGAAGGAGTACAGATCACCACAGCCTGCAATGAGATGACCATCACCGTGGAGCACTCAACAGCGGAGGCAACAGCACCTGAGGCTGTCCCCTGCCCTGCCTTCGATGGGACGGATGGGCAGTAAGCACACCTACAGGCTCTACTGAACAGATATGCTCACGGATTTATAAAGGACGACGATGACTTCGGCTACATGGATGCAGTGAAGCACCGTGTTCACACGACAGACGATGCTCCAGTGGCACAGCCTTACTGCTCCATCCCTCCAAATCAGCTTCAAGAAGTCAAGAAGCACATCAAAGGACTGCTAGCTCGGAAGGTCATTGTAGAGAGCTACAGCCCCCATGCAGCACCCGTGGTTTTGGTACGGAAAAAAGATGGAAGCCTTCAATTGTGTGTGGGCTATAGAAGGCTGAATGCTAAGACTGTTGGTGATGCGTACCCACTCCCTAGGATTCAGGAGTCTCCGGACACACTGGTTGGAGCCCAGTATTTCTCAACACAAGATCTCGCCAGTGGCCATTACCAAATAGCCATGGATCCTTGGGATCAACACAAGACGGCGTTCTCCATGCCTTTTGGTCTCTTTGAATACACCAGGATGCCGATGGGCTTGACGTCAGCTCCTACCACCTTCCAATGGTTGATGCATGCCACGACGTCGGACTTCATGTTTCAGTTTCTCTTGGTCTATCTAGATGACCTTCTCGTCTACTCAAAGATGTTCGATGAACACTTGGAATACCTAGAACGGCTCTTACGATGTGTGACTGAAACAGGGCTCAAGTTGAAACTGAGCAAGTGTCAGTTCCTGAGGTGCCAGGTCACGTACCTTGGACACACCATATCAGTGGAAGGAGTGAGCTGCGAAGCTGGCAAAGGAGAAACTGTGCAGAACTGGCCAACGCCAAAAACTGTGACTGAACTGCGCAGTTTTCTCGGCTTTGCTAGCTACTACCGCCGTTTCATCAAAGGGTTCACCAAGATCGCCGGACCACTACATGATCTGGTGAATGAGAGCAGCAAGAGCGCCAAGAAAAAGACAGCCAGTGTGTTCCTCCTTTGGGGTCCCATACATCAGGTGGCATTCGAGTCCATGAAATGGGCCTAGACATCTGCCCCTGTGCTTGGCTACGCCGACTACACCAAACCCTTCATCACGGAGACAGATGCAAGTCATGACGGGCTCAGTACCATCCTGTCCCAGGAACAGGATGGGAAGCAGCGTGTCATAGCCTATGCCAGTCGACGCCTCAGGCCAAGTGAAAAGAACAGCTCCCTGTACAGCAGCATGAAGCTGGAATTTCTGGCCAAGAAATGGGCGATCACTGAAAAATTACACCATTACTTGCTTGGAGGACACTTCACCGTCATTACAGACAACAACCCCTTGACCTACTTCCGCTCTGCAAAGTTAGGCGCATTAGAACAAAGATGGGCAGCACAGCTGAACTTTGAAATCAAGTACCAACCTGGCAAAGTCAATCCCGCTGATGCACTTTCATGCATGCCATTTGATTCTCTTCCAGAACTCCCAGTGATGGAAGTGCCACCAGAAGTCGCCAGCATTCATGAGATGTGGTGTGAACAATCGGCTGTCGACTCATCCCCCTGTGGTGATGTCTCAGGAGACACCGATAATCCCGTGCAATCAGCAGACAAAGCGGAAGAGACAGACAAAGCCGCTACAACAGAGATTTTACCCAGGTTGTCCATAGCTGACCTGCATGAACTACAAACACAGGATCAAATCATTGGTCCTGTCATTGCGGCATGGCCAGCTAAACCCTCACTCAGTAAGGAAAGTCCTATGCGGATGTTGGTGAAACAGTATCCACGCTTGTTCCTGAGAGACGGGGTTCTTTATCGCAGACAGACAGACCAGCGACGTGGTGTCCTCGAGCAGCTGGCTCTGCCCAGCGCCCTTCGGCCTGACGTCATTGCAGCTGTTCATGACAAGATGGGCCACCAGGGCTACCAATGAACCATGGAGCTGCTGAGATCTCGTGTGTATTGGCCTGGTATGTACGGAGAGGTCAAAGACTACATCGACAACTGTGAGCGGTGCACCATGGGCCATGCGCCGGTGATCCACACCACCTCCAGTCATCTTCTGGCCCGTCGTCCTCTCAAGATCCTGGCCACAGACTTCACGAAGATGGAAACTGCTAGTGATGGAAAACAAGATGTACTCATACTCACGGACGTCTTCACCAAGTTCTCTCTAGCCATCCCCACAAGCAACCAAGAAGTGGTGACAATCGCCAAAGTGTTGGTTCGTGATTGGTTTCAACGCTATGGAGTTCCACAGAGGATTCACAGTGACCAGGGTCGGAACTTTGAATCCAAGCTGGTATCGGCCCTTTGTGAGCTATTTGGCATCCACAAAACTCGAACCACGCCATACCATCTACGTGACACTGCCCAGTGTGAACGATTTAATCGCTCTCTGCATGACCTGCTACGCTCTCTTCCCCCAGAACTGAAGACCAAGTGGCCACAGTATCTGCCAGAGCTTGTACAGGAGCACAACACCCCACATGCCTCAACAGGTTTCTCGCCACACTTCCTTCTGTTTGGGCAGGAACCACAACTACCTGTAGACTACCTACTTGGTCGCGCGGCGCCTTCTGCAGTGGGACCTACAGACTGGGTAAGACAGCATCATCTCCATCTTCAAGACACACACGCGAGAGCACTGAAACACCTGCAGCAGGCTGTGACAGAGAGGGTGAAACAGATAGACCAGAGGGCCGCTGATCATCCACTTAACGTTGGTGATCTTGTCTACATGAGAAACCGGGTCGTCGGCAGGAGCAAAATACAAGACAGATGGCATCCAGAGCTGTATGTTGTGACAGCATGGCCATACCCAGGTATTCACATGGATGCAGTCAAGCCGTTTTCTGGTGGACAGGAACGGACCGTCAGTCGAGACGATCTGTTGCATGCCAGAACCCCGTTGGAGGTTGCCAAAGACGTACCACTACCAGCATTAGATGCGTCTATGCCACCAGAACAGCACTATCCAGACCAAGGAGAATTCTGGTTGGGTCGGCCTGTCAACGTTGGTCCAGCTCCATCATCAGCACCAGCATCAGCAACAACAGACATTCAACAGCTTGTGACTGCTGCTTCCAGCCCTTCACGTACTCCAGATGTTGACATTACAACGTCTGCCCAACCTGCACTGAGACGCTCTTCCCGAGTAAACAAGGGTATTAATCCTGATGCAGCAAATGTACCCCGAAGTGCATTGTGGCGACCATATCACAAGTGATGTAACACTGGACTGAACTGTACTGTGCTGAGGACAGTCAGACATTTATCATGTATGCCACTGCCAATGTTAGCACACACCGGGTGCGCAGAATCTTAGTTCATGACTCTTAGTGAATGGCATGTGTTATCTAACTGGTTGTGTTGTTTCTATCATATGTTTACATTGGTTCTTTATTTTGCATTTAGAAACATCTGGTATCGTTTGCATACTTTCTTCTACTATTTTGAGGATAGTTTCTTGTGGTACGGTTGCTCAAGCCTTCAGTAATACCTTGGGGAAATGGAATTGTTGTTGTTGTCTAAAGTGGTTATGTTTGAGTTCTACTTTGATGATTTGTTAATGCAACTCTTAGTAGCTCCTGAATAATTATAGAGTATTGTCGGTTTGCGTGGGTTCTACTTTGATGATTTGTTAATGCAACTCTCAGTAGCGCCTGAATAAGTATAGTGTTTTGTCAATTTGTGTGGGTTCTGTTTTGATGATTTGTTAGTTCAACTCTCAGTAGCTCCTGAGTGCATTGTCGTTCTGCCTAGTTTCTACTTTGATGGTTTGTTAATTCACCTCTTAGTAGATCTAGCTCTAGAATGATCTTCTGTCGTGTGTTCCAGCAATGAAGGCATTGGTAGTCACCAAGTATCGGTAAGGTTCTACTGAGATTATCTGATAAATTTCAACTCTTAGTAGCCTTTGAATGATGTTACTGTTAATTGATTCACCAGCGAGGATGCTGGTGGTGATTGAGCTGGGGGAGATGTAACCAAGTGCATCTGCACATTGTGTTTGTGTTGTATGTACTTTGGGTATGTCGCTCTGTCGGTGTTCTTTCGTGTGTGTACGTCAGTCGATCTTTTACGTATGCATTACGTGTTGCGATTTACAGGTCACTATGAGACGTCACTATAAGTAAGTGCGAGAGAAGGCAAGAGGGAAGAACAATGACCTCTCGCATGTACCATCCAAAAGAAATGAAGAAATTAAATCAGGAACCTCTGGCTGTGGCTCGTTTGTTGTTCCTTACTTCCAACCTGCAACTTCCACCACCAACCATTTACATTATTAATACCTAAACCTTTTGGGGGGCACTGACCACATCGGTGGACAGTTGTGCAGAGATAAAAGTGTGCACCTTCAGTGGTGTAATCAATTCTGGCAGAGTCTGGAGGATGGTGTCGGACAGTAATACTTGGGGTGTGTTAGGACAAGACGATCACAGCAATGAATGTACTTACATAATATGTGCATGTCAACTGCGTATAAGTATGTAAGTGTGTATGTGTATTATGCATTGTGTTACAAACATTTATCACCCATATCACAGTTTATACCTCAGCTGTTTTATCCATGACATCAAAGACACTTTGGTGATGTCAAGAAAGAGAATGTGAAATATCATTACTGATGCTGACAGATTCAATGGTACTCTTATTAGTCTTAATCACAAAATGTTTACTGCAGATCACAATCTTTTTACCTGTTCCAAGCACTCGAGAAGTTCCTTTTAATTCAAGTCTCAGTGTCTGAGAAGGCTAGTTCCTTTAAGAATTGCAGATGCTGTAATAAAACATAAATAAAAGATTGGAGAGAAACAGACTTGGGGAGGCAGGAAGAAAGAGGTTAAAAGCAGGCATACTGGTATATCGTGCAGCATCATCAACGTTGGCAACGTCTTGCTTGCAAGGAGGAGATCGTATTGGGGAAGCAATAACAGGTGAGCTGTGGCCTGAGTAGCCCCTGTTGCTGGCTGATGTAATGTCACTGCCTTCTGCTGACAATCGTCGCAAAAACAGAGCTTCATGGCTCCCACTTAACTTGATATTTTGTGGTTTCTTCTTTGTCCTGCAAATACATACAAATCTGATTCAACAACATTTTAAATAATGTAATCCTGCTAGGGGAAATTCCATTATTATGGGCTAGAAGAAACAGGATTTATTGACTCTGTGGCACAACCCCCTGGTTTTCAGGAATTTGTTTTACTTCTGAAGACCTCATTTTATTTACATATCTTCTGTAAACACCTCAAATCGCTGGATGGCACTGTAATTAGTGTAAAGTAAAAGAAATCTGATTAAACAATTACATGTAAAACACCACAAGCTAACAAGTAAGTTTTATGTATTTTTCCATTAAAGTGTGCAAAGAATCATAACAGAGCTCTATACAGTTGCCAATTTTCACAAGAACACCATGTGTGATTTTTGCAGATTAACAGATTTTTTAGCCCCTGTGATAGTGCTGACATGGACCAATGATTTCTTGAGTTACATTAACAGGATAATACAATGATAGAGTGAGTAATTACACATGGTGCTTTATGTCCACAGAAACCATACAGCTTATTAGGGACAAGGAGAACAGGGGGAAAGGGGTATGGAGGTGGGGGAAGGAGATTATATACCTATTGCTACACTGTCACCACCAGAATGACTCCTGCATTAAGATGGGCACTGATGAGAGCCATTTTAATTGTTTTCATTGTGAGGGACAAAGCCACAAGACAGTGTCCACAAACCACAACCTTTTCGTGGAGCATGGAGAGCTGAGGCCTTTCTGCCTAATGCCTTACTACTAGACCAAACCAGCTCACAAGCAACAGAGTAACTTTACTTTCACATTTATAGCTGCAAAGTTACATCAACTTTCCACAGACAAGTGTGTGTGTGTGTGTGTGTGTGTGTGTGTGTGTGTGTGTGTGTGTGTGTGTGTGTGTGTGTGTGTGTGTGTGTGTGTGTGTGTGTGTGCAACCCTTTAGTGATTTATCATAGCATAAAAATGCACAGAAAATAATCTCGTGTCAAAAGACCCTGCATTACAGGTCTTATAAATGCTCTACACAAACTGTTTCAAACCACATCCACTGTAGGTGTCCAATGGCCAGTGTAAATTCTTTATTGCAACCAGTCTTTGATGTGTGGCCACCAGTCAAATGGGTAGTGATCTAGTGCATATGGTACATATAGGACCAGCTGCTCCTCAACTGGACCACTGTTGTTGCAGCAGTGTGTGCAACTGTTTCTGGCAGTACTGGCACCAGGCCTTGAAGACTTAAGACAGTGGCAGATGTAGCAATCAGCGTTGTATTTGTATGCCTGTGCAGATGGCGCACAGTAGCTAAATGCCCAACTTTGCCAAAGAAAGACGCCACCAACTGCTTTCAGCTCTCAACAAGTGCTTGAAATTTACAAGGGGGGTGTTTTCAGGAAACATCCATACTGCTGACAGCTGCTTGGTCTCAGGTCTGAGACCAGTAACCAGTATCTTGTGTATCTTGAACCATCTACCATCAAACTTGTGTAACAGGAAATGGTGCCTGGGTTGCATCATACCCATCTGCTCATATGTCAGAGCAAGTGGAACCCATCCTGCATATATTGCTTAAAAAGATCACGGTATTTGTGCAGGATCACACAAGCTGCAGTGGATCTAATGTCAAAGACCCTGTACTTGCTCCACAGTGATTCATGCTTCCTCAGTTGGTTTCCAGGTAGCTTCTGTATTTAAAAATGTTTTTTTTTTTAGCTTCTGTTATTTTTTGCGGATGTAATGACAACAAGATGGTTTGGCCAGGTCTCCAACTGTCTTCCCCTTTTAGTCTTGAATATATCATTTGAACAGTTGCTGTTGATAAGGTTAGCTTACAAAAATAAGCCATCATATTTTCAAAAGCTGAAACCCAAATGAAGTCATAATAAATCCCTTAATTTTTTTTTTGTTTAAACAAATGGGGGGGGGGGGGGGGGGTGCTACATGAGTACATCATGAAAAACAAAAAGAACAAAATAAGACCCTGCATTACTGGTTAGAGACTGATGTCGACAGGCTTGATTTGCTGCACAATAGAGACACAAGATAGGATTCATTTGAGTCTTGCTTTTCAGAGTTGTGCACTGAGAGTCCTACCTTTGCAGTGCTGCAATGTCTCCCATTCAGCTAGGGTGGTTTATCAGGGCAAACATTCAAAGGGTAATAAATCTTTTTTACACCAACCCCTCTTCAGATCATTGTTCAAAGGAACAACAAAATAGAAAAGTAACAGGTAAGAGCAAATCCTCATATTACTAGCTTTAAAGTAGGGAAATACAACTTATTGTCTCCCTCGAACAATCGTGACAGAGAGAGTAATCTTGTTCTTTGGCTCAATCTTGAAATTTTGAAGTCAAACTGTCAATAACGACACTTCAAAACACAGATTAGAAAATCATACAAAGCATACAGCTCTGCTCATTTTAAAGACATGGGAGCAAAATCCCTCCCTCCACATCACCTCATTTAAAATCAAACAAGATTTTTAAATCTGTCAATTTTTATCCATCCTATTTGATGACAAGTTTTGGGGTTGGTTCAGTAGTTGTCACAATAAAGATAATAACAACAGTCATTTCAACAGGATGGTATCTCATCGATAGGGGTTAGCACAGTGAGCTTTATATGATCAATATATATATCTTAAAAATGATATAAAAACATAATAATAAACTTGTAGTCCTCTCACACACACACAAATTCAGATGGGCAAACAAACTGAAATAATTTGTTGTGGTATGCTTTGTAAACAACTCAGATTGCTGTTATTGTGTCCGTTGCTATATTAACGTTATCAAGCAGTGATACTCTCCTTTGTCATGTTTATCACTATTATACAACTATTAAAGTAAGGTCTCTGATACTCAACTGTCATAATATAAGATTATATACATTATATAAAAGTGAGTGCATGGGGGTGCCAAATTTTTATGACCTCCTGCTGATGTCCAGCTACTGCACTTTGTTATGTGGAGTGGGTCATAATATATAATGATACATATATGAAAGTGAGTCTATATTGGGGGGGGGGGGGGGGGGGGGGGCAATGTTTATGACCTCCTGTTGCTGTCCAGCTACTGCACTTTGTTATGTGGAGGTGGGATGGCATGCTGGAATTGTTTTTCAACATAGAAATTACATAACATCCTCCCCCCCCCCCCCCCCCCCCCCCCCTGAACATATATGTCTGTAAATAATAATAAAAACAAAGCAATACCAGATAGACATGCAGGAAACACACACACATGAAACAAGGAGCAGAGAGAGAGACAGAGAGAGTGTGTATGTGTGACATGAATGGCTAATAGCATAGGCCATATTTGTAAAATGTGTGTTCTGTCAAACAACTTGACTTATGCAAGCTTGTTTGTTTTCCTCTCAGTAATATGAATATACAGTATTTGGTGTACAGTATGTACACCAAAGCAGATCTCATTTCTGGCATACTGCTGCAGCAAACTGCTGTTTCATAATCATAAATAATCACCACACATAAATCCTAAGTAGTCTCATGATCTCTGAATGTTTTCCATGGCTATGGCATACTGACTTCCATTTCAGGCAGCTAAACTATGTGATGTTACTATACTGAAGAGGAGGCTGAACTGAAGTTGTGCAGAGACTGATAACAGTTTATTATCTAAAAATATGAATATTTCCAGTTCAGATCTCCACAGACGAAGCTCCAACGCCTCCACCTATTGCTGGGCTTATGTTTCAGTTTTCTTTCCCACTTTCTTTGTTTCCTTCTTTTCTCTCCGGTTCCTATGTTGTTTATTTCTTCTTTATGGCCTTTGATCAGATTCATGGTGTTCTGGTCTTTTTTGTTGTGATGACTTTGGTTCACAACAGGCTTAGGGAGCTTGCCTGTTCATTCACAAGTGTTTTTGTTGTGGTAGTGGTTTTATCTCCTTTTCTCTTTGTTTAGTCAGGTGTTGTTCTTTCAAGTTTGCCTAAGGCTGTTCATTTTGTGGTTTTCCTGGGTTTGGGTTTGGGATAGTGATCAATTCATGACAGTCCCCTTTCTCGTACATTTTTTTCCTTGCCTTGTTTCTAAAGTTCTTGATGGGTGAAAGATCAGGGTGATGATGATGAGTTGATGCTTAATGTCCTCAGATGTCATTTGACATTTTAGGGACAAGTTGTGACCAATGCCGAAGCACGGTTCAATAAAAGCCACATACGTAAGGTGTATGCGTGTTTAGCTGTAACCTGCCACCTGCACTTTTGGCAGAATGACCGGGATTTTTTACATGCTACTGTGGTAACACGGGGGTGGAACGGATACCGAAATAAGAGTCAGCACAGAAAGTCGACTCTGGAGAAGAAAATTCTCCCGCCGTTCCAGCAGGGATTCGAACCTGCGACCTTTCAATCACGAGTCCGGCACTCTAACCACTGAGCTATCCCCGCCCCCCAAAAGGATCAGGGTGGCCCCAAGGTGCTTTAAGACTCTATGGCTGTTAACCCTCTCGGATGGTTTGTAAGCATCTGCTGCCCAGTGGTTGTTGCTACCATAGTGTGGTTTGCATCATTCATGTCTTGTGTGTCCTTTTGCTGTCAGGGGCTAATGCCCCATATAATTATTATGTGGTGGATGGAGTTGATTTTCTCCCCTTTGTTATCCAGAGATAATTTCTTTCATGTTTTTATTGCATTTGAAGGCAAGTGTTGGTTGGTTTGGGAACAGTTCCTCCAGTGTTGGAGGTGAGGATTGTATTTGGTAGTGTATACTAGGGGGGCATAGCTGTTCTTTGGTCTGTCTGCCAAGAGACTTTCTCAGTTGTGTTGTAGGGCCTTGCTGAAGTATTAATTTCTTGGATTTTGTATCCCGTTTCAGTCAGCTTGAATTTGTAGTTGTTGAGGGCTGACCTTATGTTATCTGGGTCATATGGATTCTTGGGATGACTGTTCCTTTCATGAAACCACAGAAGACTGAATTTAGGTGGCATGACGTTTGGTGGAAATATTAATACGTCTCCTCTCTGCTGGTGTGGTGTGTGTTTTTGATATCCAGTACTTTGGAGTTTTCTACCCTTTTGCCTTTGAACACTGTGGTATCCAAGAACATAATTGCTTGTTTTGATGCTGTGTGGGTGAATTTGAAGAGATGGTGAAAATTGCTGGCTGTGAGAAAGAAGTCCATTATATCGTCTTTGGCTGCATTCTCAAACTGCATGAACCAGTCATCACTGAACCGGCCATAGGTTTTGATTATGTTTTTTGTGTGGCAAGTTTATGATTCTTAAAAAATAAAAAATCTTCAATCATTTTGACTGTCATGATTTTTCACGAAAACATAGGCATTCATGATGTTTTGAATAGAGCACCTGCTGAGGAGGATGACTTTTAAAGGCTCAATACAAGCGAGGCTGAGATTCAGAGTGCATTTCAGCAGGTGAATCCCAACAAAGCCACTGGCCCAGTTAACACTGTACCATGAGTACTCAAGACATGCGCTGAACAGCTTGCTTGCATTTTCTGCATTATATTTAATGTATGTTTCTCCACAAATACTGTTCCAGCTGCTTGGAAGATTGCATGCACTGTGCCTGTACCAAAACAACCTGTGATATCACCCATGAACGATCTGCAAGTATGTGACTGTGTGGTCCTCTGTTAATTGGAAAATTTAGTGAATGATTACACTGACCCACTACAATTTGCCTACAGGAGAAATGGGAGTACTGATGATGCTGTTTTATACATTGCAGAAAAATATATACTCACATTTAGAGAAAACAGGAAGTTTTGTAAGGCTGATGTGCTTTGATTTTTCCAGTGCCTTCAATACAATACAACCACCTTTACTTGTTCAAAAACATTTAAACATGAAAATACCATCATCTGTTACTTTACGAATCTTTGATTACCTTACAAATAGACTTATACCTTATGTATAGCTGAATAGAGTACTGTCATCTGCTATTTGTACAAACACTGGTGCACCTCAAAGTAAAGTTTTAGTACCCTTTCTGTTCTTAATGTATACAGCTGACTGTAGAAGCACTGATGAGCCATGTCCTCTAGTAAAATTTGCAGATGATACTGAGCTGGTTGGAAAAATTTGTAATAATGAAGATGCACTACAGCAAGCAGTCTGAAAACTTAGTGAATTGGTGTGATAGAAATTACTTGTATTTGAATGTTTCCACAACAAAAGAGATGTGCACTGATTTTAGGAAGAATCAAAGATGCCCCATCTACATTAAAGGACAAGCAGTGGAGAGGGTAGACATTAGAAGTACTTGGGTGTGGTTTTTGATATTAAACTGAACTGGAAAGAGAACATCAACTCTGTGCTGAAAAAAGTGAGCTTGAGAATGTAATGCATGAGAAAGCTGAGATCATCTGGAGTCAATTCAGATATATGCTTACTAGCATAATGCTATAATATGTAGTCTTATTATGTTTGGTTCTATTTGTTGGGTTGGGAATATTTCAAAATTTTATAGAGGGAGGTTGGAAAAGATTGTAAAAAAAAAAAGCAGATCATGTTGTGCAGTTTTAAGACACTACATGAAAAGAGACTACACACACACATAAAACTAAAACTAATGCAAATATTAAATTATCCTACACACTTGAGACACTACTTTGACAGCAGGAATGGAAGATTTTTACTTCCAAGAACAAATACAAAATGTTATAAAGCCTTGTTTTTAACCTTGGCCCTGTCAGTTTTTAATACAAATTATAACAGTCATTAACTGTGTGTGCACATGCATCATGATGTCTACCAAGGATAACTTTCCAAGGGAGGGTGGGGGATGTGCGTACCTAATGATTTTGAGTTTTTATGTTTTGGTTTGTTAGATACAACATTATTGCAGTTAATTTTGGGTTTGCTAGGTATAAGCATTAGAACAATACTTTAGCATATGTAGATTGAGAGACAAGGGGTGTATGTCTGAGAATGTGTATGTATGTTTCATGACTTTGAATTATTAAGATATGTGCAATTCAATTCTTCGTTGCGCGTTAATGTATAAGATCAAAGGAGAGCTTTAATTTCCCACTGGGATGAATAAAGTATATTGTTATTGTTAGGCATTTCAGGATTGCATATTTTTTTAAATTTAAATTTACCAGCTTTGGAGATGCTTTAAAATTATGAAATATTTACAAACTAGCAGACAATATACTTGCATTTACTATGTGAACCTGGTTTGGAGCTGGAATGTACCATTCTATCAAAGATGGGACCTAAAGTGAATACTGATCAAAAACAGTGTTCAGGGTCCTTTAAGCTTTCAGTTAAACAGCATGAAAGAAACAGTCACATTAAACTGTTTGCAACATGCAGCCAGACAATGAACAGGACACTATAGAAAATGGCTGGGATCATGTTAATGCATGCTTTATGCATATTTTATGCAGTTCATAATACCACATATTTTTTATTGCTTTTTTTAATTTTATGGTGATGCGTAATGTGTACACACTTTTAAGGTGACAAAAAATGCATAGGCAAAAACCAAATGGCTAGACAGGAATACATCTAGAAAGGACTACAGCCATAACAGTGCCCATGCCTTGCTGTGCTTGAACTGTCCTCCCTCCTTGCCCTAGTTTTTAATAGCTACAAGTAGCAATCTATCAGACATACAAAAAGCAACACTGTTCTACTGATTTCACTTTTGCAACACTAGAAAAAGTTGCGGTTATGACAGATGTTTAGAACTGATATTCTCTCTTTCACACACACACACACACACACACACACACACACACACACACACACACACACACACACACACACACACACACACGCACACACACACACAGAGGGAATCAGCATGGATGATTTTGCAGTAGGCCTACCAGCAAAAATAAACACCACTGGCTTGAGGTGAAGTTCAGTTCCCTGGGTGTGAAAGGGGCTTCAGCTGACAGAATTTAATCAAGATCAGTAGCTCTAGCTAGATCTAAACTGAGGGACCTGGACAAAACCACTGAAGGCAGATGTTCACTAGTGAGTGGAGGGCTTCATGTAGGGGACAGTAGCAGGTTATTTGGAGGGCATGGGGGAACAGTCCGATTGCTGCCCTGTACAATTTATGTGGATACAAAATTGACTGATTCATCTGCAATTTTTCTGCATGTTTGCCTATGAGGTACACAGTTTTAAAAACCCTAGTGTGATTCCTGAAATAGTTTGTTTGCACCGGTAACTAAAACTCTTCTACTGCATAACATGCATGTAAATCAATTGATTACATATATATAGAATTAGAAATCTCAAATAACTTTCATAAATGATGCTTACTTGATAGGATCAATGTCTACAACGCGGTTGGCAAGTTGCGATTCATGGGACTTGCTTTTCTGGATAGGCTGGGCATCCGGAAATAGCAGCAACTTCTTCTTTGGTGGTGGGGTACTTGGGTACTTCGCCGCACTGATTGCTTTTTGCCGATTTGAAGGAGGGGTAGGTGGTGGGGTGTACTTTTGTGTGTTAGGTAAAAGATGGGGTGAAGGTATGGGGGAAGATGGCATACTATGTGAAGTATTCTGAGTGTCAGTGGCAGAAATTGGACAAGGGGTCACAGCAGTGGTGCTAACTGATGCAGATACTGTGGTGCTGCACATGCCCAGGTTAATGCTGCCAACACTAGATAATGCTGCCGACTCAGCTGAAGGAGTGGAGGGACGAGGTCTTGATTTGGGGGAGGAGCCTTCCACACTTGAACCTCCTGTGCTAGGGCTGCCAGACCCAGACTTGGAGGCCACAAATAGGTTGGTAAAGTGCCAGTCACAGTGAGAGTGGTTTTCTCCTTGAAGCTGCCTCTCTGAAGAAAAAACAAACACAAAAAACTACTGCAACTACAAATTACATTTCAACATTATGTATATATACATGTATGTACACAGCTGTTTACATTGTGCCATAGATACATCCCAGAAAGAATACACAGGTATGCAGCATCAAGAGAAACTTAAGCTGCTGAGAATGTATCAAGTATGGTAAATTTCTTTGCAAAATCATTGTGGTAGGGTACCACAAATGCAGAAAGTAAGGTCCACTCTGCTGAAAACACTATTTTCAGAACTTGATCTTTCCTGGACATTTGTAACGTATACATCACTCTTCATTGCAGTCAAAAAATGTTTTTACTAAGACACAAAAGAAGTCTTTGTTAGTTTGCAAAATCTGTTTGATCTCACTGGCTTTTTTTTTGTGTCTTAGTAAAAAATTTTTTTGACTGCAATGAAGATTGATGTATGCGTTACAAATGTCCAGGAAAGATGAAGATGAAAAGACCCATTCACTTATTGAGAATGGGCCTTTTCATCTTAATCAAGGTTTTCTCATGTAGCATCAAATATGGCCCATTCTTAATTGGGCGTACATTTGTTTGTGAACACAGTTGGGAGTATTCGGCGAATGTAGTTGGTTCTTCATTGGGTGAACTTTTGCTCTGTGAATATAGTTCGGGGTATTTGTCAAACTGCGACACACACAGGGTCCAAAAAGCTTTGCTCAACATGTTGGGGGAATATTCGCCTTATGTGATGAACCTTGCCTTTGACTGGCTAAGAGTGGAGAGCTCTCCTGTGAATGAGGAAGAAGAAAAAAGGATCATGGTATTGCTAGGTACTTCACTCGCTTCAGAGGGAATTTGTTTATTTGTTGACTTGTGGGAGGCGCAGCATTGTCTCTGGGACCCAGAATGAGTAGTTAGTTGAATTACCCTGTGAGGGATGATTAAAGTATACTGACTTGATGACTTGACTTTAGCCTATACTTTGGACCATGCTGTTTGCTGTGCTTCTGCTGCAAGTTGCACCTGCCGCAGCTTGCATCTCATTATAAGCCAGTTAAGAACAAAGTATAGTTCGTCAAACTGTCTGAACCATGTTCAGCGAACTATGAACTCAAGAAATGAAGTAAATGAAGTAAAGTTCAATGAATACTCCAAACTATGTTCAGCGAAGCAAATGTTCACCCAATTAAAAACGGGTGTTAAGCAATGTATACTGTTATTACTGTGTGTGAAGTGTTCAACTGGATGCAAAATGAATAAAGAAAAGAACTCATACTACACTTATGTTAAAAACAAAATCCTCTCATTTACTACAGCAGGCATGACATCAGAAAATTGTGAAAAAGGCTGAACATGGACTGGATTGCAGGCACAAAGTGCCAAGCCTTCTAGCTATTTCAAGAATGGCCCTGGGCAACCTCAAAATAAATCGCAGATTCTGCCTAAATCTCTTGCCTGTACGGAGGTGAGACTAAATGACTGTGGGAGAATGAAAGAACATCAATGACAATGCATTCCTTTCTGACTAACCTGTGCAAAGCTTCAGGTTTTCTAGCGCAGTTTTAAGAGTATGGATGTCATGGTCACTGGCTCCATGATGTTTTAACAGTGTGCGTATGTCAGCCTCAGCCATCTCCATTAAGCCATCAAAGGTCAGCTCATCCCCAAGGATACCCTGAAAACAAGAAACAGATTACATTTCATCAAACTACTCATCTGAAAGTCCACTTCATTTAAAAGAATGCAGTTTCACAGCCTATTAATAAATCATTTTTCTTTGCGGGCAAGTGCATTTTATGTTAATCCTGTCATAGTTACCATATCCTAGCAATCTTATCACTGTACTGTTAGTAAACCAGGAACCTCAAGAGACATTTTAGTTTTGAAGTGCTGCATGTACATCAAACTGCTGACTGGCAGTAGTCTGGTGCATGCCCAAATCAAATCCTCTTTTTATTTACTGATTATTTTGTTACTGCCTGTAGCTTACCCACCCCTTGTAAACCCACCAGTCCATGTCTGATATAAGCTGGTATCTTAGTACAGTCGAATACACTTAAGTCAAAAATGGTTAAGTTGAACCATTTTAAGTCAAACCTTTCCTTATTTCCCAACCAAAGCTGCTCTTTGTATGACTAATTTTACAATGGATAAGACAAATTTCAACTAAGTCAAACATATTTTCCCCTTTTCCCACTTTGGATAAGTCAAAGCCAAGCATTTCAAGTCCATTTCATTGATGAATGCTATCAGATTCCTAACTTAGCTGCTGGCCACCTACAAGCTTCACAACATAAACCAAATTGGCAGGTGGCAGTTGTATGTTATTGTTTTGGCCAGTGTCAATAGGCAGCTTGGTTCTGGCTTATCATGCAAATGCTTTGTTATAGATCATTGCATATCTGGCATAGGAGCTCTTGACCCTCCCTCTGCAAGTTGACATTTGTATTCCACACGCCATTCGTCTGGCTGTCACACACTGCACTTTATCATTATTGTTGTTGTTATTATTATTATTGATTGCTAGTATAAAGAAATATTATCTATTCTTGAGCAGACTCATTGCACTCATGTCACATGTGATTCTAATACTGTAATAGTCGAATACGCTTAAGTTGAACATGCTGGGGAATTTCTTTTTTCTTTGAGTTTTCTGTTTTTTTGCAAAGCTTTGGTAACTGATGGCTCCTGATATTGATGATACTGTTGTTTAGTTTTTGGTCTTTATCAGCTGCTTGTGACACAATCGTTGGAGCAGTCAAGCTTCAATTTTTGATGGCTTCAAAAGTTTTGTTTGTGTTTTCCAGTGCAAACACTACATTGCAGCAGTCTTGTCCCCTGGCTGTGGTACAGTGTTACTGACTCTTGTGTGAAGTATAAGTGTGTTTCTCCCTTGCATTTTTACAGCACACATGTCACATAGCACAAAACTCACATGTGTGTGTTCTATGGTGCCATATGTGATCTGGTATCCGTTGCACATAATGTACTGTATAAATTAGGTATCTCCTCCATATGTGTGTGTGTGTGTGTGTGTGCGTGCGTGCATGTGTGTGTTCTGGTGCTATAACTGTATGATTTGGTATCTTTTATATGCAATATTTTATACATTTATATCTTTCATATATCAATATCCAATATTGGCAAAAATGTTAAACAAGAATGACTGCTAGTGTTCTAAAAACAATTTCTAAACACACAAAAGATTTAAAAGAATGCTTTTTTTAATAAGATACAGACACACAATTTGCTAATTTTTGGGGGTAATCCCCTTTCATCAAGCTACAAAAGGACACTAAAACAACAGTTAAACAGTTAAAAACAATGCAAAAGGAAAGACTTTTCTTTTTTTGGTTGAGTTCTTTTTTAGCTTTGTTTTTATTCAGTTTATGTTACAAAATAACAAATGCACCATAAGTCACAATTAATCACTCATAGACAACTACAAGGCATATGGGTCATTCTCCTGAAAACTGGTCAAAACTGTGACATAGACTGATAGAGCATTAGAGGGTAACATTCCAAGCTTGAATTTGTTAATGTTATTATTTGGAAATGAAAGCTTGACATCTCTTGTGTACATAAATATAAGACATAAATTGACAGGATAATAGGAACTTGATTAATAGACAATCTTCAGAAATCCAGGGGACTGCACTCAGTAAGTGCCCACAAACATGGCCTGTATATGTAGGTCCAGGCCTGTCGTTGTAGGGCAGAGTAGGCACGCTTTTGTTGGGGGTACAATGAGCACATGGGCAAGATGACAGATACCCGTAAACAAAAGGCAGAAAAGGCATCAGAAATGCTGATCAAGCACTCACTGTTCGTGGGGAAATGCAGATTGGATAGTAGGTTCCCCCAGCTGGTAGTCTAGTATAAATTATAATAGGTCCATGCCTGAAGATCTAAAACTGTAAATATACATGACTTAGTGCCAAAAGGTGCACATGAAAGGGGTTATGCACTTTAGTTGAAAATAAAACATTGTTTTCATTTCAAATGTTGTGTACTTGCATGAATGAAGGACTATATATATAGTACAGATAATTTCAGCAACCAGGTTGTGGTTGATTTCAATATACAGTCATCACACACTGAAAAAGAGCAGAAAAATGACTGCCAAAAATGGACATCTATGTACCGAGTGATTTTCATCACTTTGCTTACAAACAAACCGCAAGCACATGGAGTAACAATCACTGATTTGTATCCGGAAAACATCGTTTTATATGGATAATATAACATCAACACTCATGATAGTTGTATTTTCGATCAGTTGATCGCAAATGTTTGCCCTGTAAGTCTGTCAGATGTGTTGTAAACTCGAACTGAAAACTATGAACCCAAAAACATCATCGTTTCAGAATCACCGGAAACATCATGTGTGTTCCGATCCATGCATTTGCGCTACACAGCAATACTCTTTTCTTTCCTTTTTTCAGCGAAGTTTTGCACGAAATCTGAAAAATATTTCCCCGATTGTTTGATATTGTTGTAACATCCGACATCCCTACAAGATATCTAATATTTTGTACAAAACAAAGGAGAAAGCAGTCTCTTTTTTATTGACAACATCCGGCACGTCACATGACCTTTCCTGAATGACTTAATTCTCCCGGCTGCATGGCTTGTCTTTGTTTGGAAACACCAAAAGGTGTGTTGTGGTCTCCTTCAGTGGTCCGACGTAGGTACAGCAATCTGATGTAGAACATGCACTGTGCGCTTTTTCAGGAGTTTATTGAGAATATTTTAAAGTCTTCCGCTGATTTGGGTGTGCGAAATGAAAGTACTGTGAAAAGTGGCATCTTCCCACGCCGAAGATTTGAAACCTGTTTTTTTATACTGAGCCGAATACAACATGAAGAATTTTATTACAACAAGGCAATATCTTGTCAATCTTACGTGCAACTGTTGATTCAGGATGTGTTTCATCAAAAACTTGTCAGTTATAGGTGCCTGCTTTTTGTAGACTGTTTAGTGGTGTTGCGAGAATATTCTGTTAACTGGCGAGAGCAACGAAGTTACAGTTTTTTTCTGGAAGTAATTTTCATCCTGAAAGTTATGTCAGCTGTTGTTGTAATGTGACGTAAAACATTAAACTAAATTTTAAAGTTTAATTAAGCCCAGCATATGTTATTAATACTAACAGCAGTTCTGAGAACTGAGTACTGATTTGTGTAGAGGTCATGGTGTGTAGGTTTGACATGTTTTTACTGAGCATATCAGTATTGGGACAGTTGCTGGTTATTGGTTTAATAATTTCAGATTGATAACACTTCAAATTAATTGACATGACCAGAGTATGCAGAACTGAGTGTACTCCTGAGCCAAGTGGTACAGCAAGGAGGAAAACATCAGACAGTTGCAGACGGTACAGAGAGAGGCTGGCCGCAGAGCATCCACATCCTGAAGAGCTGCATGGGGGGGGGGGGGGGGGGGTCTGGATTTAATTGTTAATTTAAATTACCTTGATAAAATCAGGTCATTCTGATTTGTTTTTGTTAGACTGATCTAAGCAAACAGAATGTTTTCTATGCTAAAAATTGGGGAAATATTATTTTGCTGTAATACTGATGTAACACAGAATTTTGTTTTCTTTAATTTTTATGACTTGTGATTAAATGCAAACTGAGAAAAAATCTCCTCATTGTGTTTTTGTATGCACTTGTATGGCTGATTATAGTATATTGCATGAAAGGGTGTGTTACTTGTTATATAAAAAATGCTAAGTTATGTGTTTATGTCGCCCATCAGATATTACAACAATCAACATGTCTCAATCATGTGTTATATGAGTGTACAAAATTTGGCACAAACATAGTAGGGGAGACGTGCACTAATAATGCGACTTGATTTTGTGCATGCTTGTGCAAAACTGAAGACACAATGAACTATGCATGTTGTAATATCTGATGTACAACATGCGGCCTTTTATTACCTTTGTGAGCAAATATCTCCAAAAGTGCTCAAGTTTTTATCTTTTGCTTTTACGAAATCTTTCCTAGCATTGTGCACATTCTAAAAACACAACTAGTTTCAATGTATCATCAACTTTGTTTTATACCCCCTTTGTCCTGTTTTCATGCACACCTTTTGGCACTAAGTCACATGTCAGAGGGATATTTGTTTCTTGCTTTCTAAAGTTAATAACCAATCGCACTTAATTAGTAATCTGTCTCACATGTTATGTAGACATCATCACAAGTTCAAAAGGATATAAGAATGACACACTTGAACCATTGACCAAAAAAGTTAATAAACAAGTATACTCACAAAAGCAATGTTCTTTCCACATTTTCCTGATTGGAACTGGTATTGACCCCTGCTTTAGGTATCGGGATAGCCAAGAGTGGCAGCAATCTAGTCCACAGTCACCTAAGCAATATTCTCCATCTCATGCCTTGTGTAAAAGCAAGAAAATCTTTTCATGGTGTCTCACCCTGTCTTGTGATGATGTACCATTAAACTATTTGGACTGCAAAAGTTTCAGTATTTCTGAAGACCTAGTAGAAACGATTGTGGCATAGCAACCTTGAACATAGCAAACTGATATTTCTGAATGATACTCTGGCTGATGATGATGCATTACCATACTAAGTCTGACTGATCAGAGATATTGTCCGGGCAAACATTCACTGAAGTTCAGAACCTTCACTGTGACCTTGACCACAGAAAAGCAACCTTTTCACAAGACACTCCAGCTTATGAACACACTCTGTCAAACTAAGTTGGTCGCCCCAAAAAATCAGCAGTTCAGAACACATAATAGAAATAGTCATATTTCATTGTATGAACCAAAATTCAGTTACTGTGACCTTGACCTTGAAGACAGAACCCATTTTTTTGCATGTGACACTCTGGCTTATACTGATGTCACACCATGCTGGGTTACAAACGGTTCAGCGATGTATATCATCCAAACTAACATTAACTGAAACATTTAACCATGGCTGTGACACTGACCTTGAACACAGCAATCCAACATTTTCACTGGACACTTCTTTGCTTATGATGATCTACACTCAAATTTGGTTGCAAAAGACTCACTGGTTTACAACTAATAACAGATATAGTAGAAACCATCACATTTTGACTATATAAGCCCATACAATGACCTTGACCTTGAAGATAGAATCCCATTTTTTCGCATGACATTCAAGCCCATGGTGGTGCACCACAATACCAAGTTTGGTTACAAAAGGTTGAATACAAACACTCAGCCAAGTGGGAACAAATATGTGTCACGAGCATTACATCCCTCACCCCAAAGACACCACAGTGCTTTCCCTTTTGTATTTAAATAATACACCACACACAGCGCAAAAAGAGGTAAAACATTGCTGCCACAAGTCAGCTGATGTGGACTGATATGTTACGGTAGGTCAAAAGTCAATGGTACAAGCAGAAATAATTCTTTTGTGTGCTCGCATGTTACACCATTGTAAGACACCACGTCAACCACCCCTGAAGAAATGACTGTAATTTATTTCGTATCTACTCTTACTCTTATGTCATCAAACAAGCATTAAAAATAAGGTGAAATGTTGTTATCTACTAAGCTGATGAACAAAAGAAAGTTCTTTAGTTTCTGTTGTGAACAAGTCACAATATCCTGATACACACTCAGAAGACACCATCAGTAACATACGAGACACCAATTATCTTTCCCTTGTTTGGAGCTGTTAGTAGCAAGCAACACACAATAAATACCATTTGTATGTAAGAACTAGCCTCCTTCTTTCTCATAAAACCTGTTTTTATTCAATCATGAACCTTTCCAAGGAAATATCTGTGATCAGCTAACCTTCCAATAGCCATGTCACAAATGGCGGCCATGAAGATGTCAAGATTTTTACCAAAAAAGGCTCACAGCACAAGAAATAATGATGCATTCAGCATTGTGGCATTTCCCTTATTTCTCCAAACACATTACATCAGAAATATAGCGGAAGTTTAAAAAGTTTCATGTTTTAGTTAAATTTTTATTTCATCAGGATATATAATATATATATATATTTACAAGCATTTAATTTTTTTACCTTTTTACCAATCATGAAAGGAAGAACAGTATATATAAAGGCACAAAAGTTTAACAAACGTAGTTATACCAAAGATTCCCTTGAACACAATTTCATTTGTCAGTCAGGATCTCACACAGGCCTACCTTGAAGCCATGTCACAAATGGCGGCCATGAAGATGTCAAGATTTTTACCAAAAAAGGCTCACAGCACAAGAAATAATGATGCATTCAGCATTGTGGCATTTCCCTTATTTCTCCAAACACATTACATCAGAAATATAGCGGAAGTTTAAAAAGTTTCATGTTTTAGTTAAATTTTTATTTCATCAGGATATATAATATATATATTTACAAGCATTTTTTTTTTTTTACCTTTTTACCAATCATGAAAGGAAGAACAGTAAATATACAGGCACAAAAGTTTAACAAACGTAGTTATACCAAAGATTCCCTTGAACACAATTTCATTTGTCAGTCAGGATCTCACACAGGCCTACCTTGAAGCCACGCACAGACTTGTATGTTTTCATTTTTGGAGGAAGAGAGTTCCAGACAGATGACCCAGAGAATGCAAAACTCATCTTATATAGGTCTATGCGAGTGCATGGTAAGAAATATATTTTTTAAACTCATATTGAGCAGGCACTCTGTTAAGGTGGCATATATATTATACTGAGGTGCCCAACCCATATGCACTTTAAACATAAGCACAGATGTGTTGTACACAAATTGTTCCTGCAGGGGGAGAATGTCTGATTTCTTAAGTTTTGCTGTTGTTGACAGGGAGTGATCAAGTTTTGCTGCTCGTCTGTGGAGGGAGTTGAGTTTTTAAGTGAACCTCACTGGCATTACTCCACACAGCAGATGTGTAATTTATGTGTGCCATCAATATCAACATACTTCCTAAGCTGGCCCAGCAAAAATAAATTTCGAGCCACCTTTTTACAGATGTTATCAATGTGGGGCTGCCATTTTAACCCTTCATCAATTGTAATCCCAAGAACCCTATGTTCACAGACCTGTTTAATTATGTTTGTACCAAGTGTCAGGTTAAGCATTAGGGGTTTAAGCTGGTGTTTTTGTCTGGAAGCTAATACCATGCTCTTTCAGTCTTTGTCTTCCTGGGGCATACTACCATGCGATTTTGGTCACACCATTTTGATACATCATTTAAACCCTCTTGAAGACTATGATGGACTGATTCCACATTTGTCCCACATGAGTGAATCAAGTTATTGTCTGCAAAAGACCACATACAACTTTGGTATTAAGTATATGTAGGAGTTGGTAATTAATGAAAATACTGAATAGAAGTGGACCCAGAACAAAGCCCTGTGGTACTCCACATTTAAGTACTCTTTCTGTTGAATAGTTTCCATTCACGAAAACACACTGTGTCCTGTCTTGCAGATACAACTTTAAGAGAGACACTGTTGACGAATTCTGCAAATAAACTGATAATTTCTGGAGTAGAATTGTACGACTGACAAGGTCAAACGCTTTGTTAAAATCTAAGAAGACTGCAACAGTAAATTGGGTCTGGTTGATTGCAGCGAGCCAGGTGTCACAAACTCTAATTAAGGCTGTGTGGCAGGAATGCCGTTGACAAAAACCAAATTGAAAGGGAGAGAGAGAGAGTACAGGCACCCAACTGTAATCAATATGCTTAAAGAAGCAAGCCATAATCAAAACAACAACAACAACAAAAACCAGTGATCCCAGAGTGACGATGGATTTAGCGGCTGCCAGCAGGCATCTCCTTCTTGAAAAGTTCATTAATGTCTGCCCCATATTTTCTTCTGTCTTCCCATTTTTCAGTTTGGCAAAGACCTTTCCTTGTGAGGACCATGATGCAAGTGTGTATGAATGTTTGTATGCATCTCTGGCCAGTTTGTAGTTGGCTGCCATGAGGTCTTCATCCACAGAGACTCCCTTACCCTTCAGCTTCCTTCAACTGGCAAGCACTTTGTCCTTAAGTTTCTTGGACTGGAAGCGGATGATGATAGGATGCCTCTTGCCTGTCATGGTCGGCCCAGTCCTGTGCGCTGCTTCTAGATCATCCTCTGTCATGGGGATGCTGATCAGGTCTATGAAGATCCAGCAGCACTTCTTGGCACAGTTGTTGGTGGTATCCCTGGCCTTCCCCTCCACGTTGTATACCCTCAGGTTCCATCTGTGGTCATACTGCTGCTGGTTGTTCTGGTCACTGAGGACGTTTAGTATCTTTTGCTCTTGCCTCCTCAGCTGCTCTTTCATTTTTGCATTTTCTTTCCTTACAGAAGTGAGATCACTCTTGAGGATGTCAATTTCCTTTCCGGCATCAAAACATCGCCCATCTAGTTTGTCTAACCATAGCATCACCTGTGAGGTTAGTTTGTCAACATCGCTCTTGAACTGTTGCATATTGTCTTTAGTAGCAAGAGTTTGAAATTGCCTTCTGACCTAACCAAGTGTAGTCTCTACTGTTGTCATTTTGTTTTCACTTTCTTCTTCACATGAATGACACTTCATGAAAAAAATCTTTTTGTCCCGTTTAATTTTCTCAGTCACTTGATGACGTTGAAGAGGGTTTGTGCTTCTGTACAAGTCTACTAAAATAGTCTGAAATGCTACTTAACATTGCAGCCACTTTCACTCCACTATGGCGCAAGATAAACCATACTGAGTGTAGCATGAGAATCACAAAAAGAATGCATACATTGCCACACTGCCCTTATTGAAGCTGTGTCACATCGTTCACAGAGGCCTATCACACTTCATGTTTACTATCACCTCAGCTTGCTGAACTGTCGATTTTGAAAATCATTTTTTTTTTCCTGAACATACATAACAACAATTAAAAAAACACAAAAAAACTCTGTGTAATCAGCACAATGTAAGCTTTCCAAAAATGTGAAAATCAAATCAAATTAATCCACTGTCTTTGCTTTTTTCACAATTTTCATCAGAGCTCATACAGTGTCAACTGGCTGTGACTGTGAGCAGATCTCAATCTTCCAAGCACTGGACAAGAACTCAACCAAAAAAAAAAGACAAGTCTTTCCTTTCTCATTGTTTTTAACCGTTTAACTGTTGTTTAAGTGTCATTTTGTAGCTTGACAAAGGGGATTATCCTGAAAATTTGCAAAGTGTGTGCCTCTGTATTATTAAAAATGCGTTCTTTTGAATCTTTTATGTGTTTGGATCTGGCAATATTGGCAGTTGGCTGTATGCCTTGAAATACAAAGTCACTGAATTCCTACAAATACAGAAATACAAAGTCTGAACTTGACTGATTCACAAATGTCTCATTCTGCTCTGACCTTGAAATACAAAGTCATTAAAGTGGCAGACAGAGCTCAAAAAGTACTAGTACTACTACTCGTCACTACTACTACTACTACCACCAACTACCATCAAGCAGTTTGATTCCTTTTTTTTCTTCTTCTTTTTTTACCTCCCCCATCCACAAACACACATGAGTCAGCATCAGTTAACTCCATCCTTCTCCAACTACTCCAATTTTTTGTTGGTGCTCAAACTGAAAACTGTCAGCTGACAGTTGTTTTTGGTGCTCAAGCTGGAATCAACACATTTTTTATTTATTTTTTATTTTTTACATGGGATGGACTGTGGACTGTGTGTTTCAATCCTGTGTTGATTTAAATCTCCAACTTTAATTTTTTTTATGGCAGGTACTGAAACTTACAACTTACCTTACTTACGGGCGATTTCACTAGACATAATATGTGCGGAAACAACTGATAAGTAGTATTACTTCAATAGCCTAACCAATTATGGCAGGGTTAGGAGGATGGCTGCTGGAAAGCTAGGCTTGGAGTTGGACCATGATATTTCATGCCCAGTAGACCTAAATGGTCAGATTAGTGCAAAACACAAGTCACCAACCAGGAATCCTGTTAGTGTTACATTTCATTTTTATCTAAGGACATATGAAGGATCTACTGTGCAACTGAACTATAAGCTCACCTGTATTGTGTCGGTCCTGAGCCCAACAACAATGAGCCACTGATGAAGCCGGGGATATGCTTCAAGACACTCTGGCATTTCCTGGCTGTGTAATTTCCGCTTGGCAACTAGCTGATTGCTGAATAGCTTGATCAACTTGCTCTGCATGAAAGTGAAAAGTAAACACATAAAACAGTCACTATTCTTCAAAATTACACATTACCAATCAAAACCAATTAACAAGATCACATATTCATCCATGTGCTGCTTTGAGGGCAACTGAGCACATTTTAAATATCCCTGATGCTATGAAATTCATTCCTGGGGATTTTAATCAATGCTCTTTTAGTTAAACTCTGGAAACCTACCATCAGTCAATTCAGTAGGTCACATGTCCAACTTGCTGCAGTAAGACTCGTACTATGGAACAGTCTAGAGCACATAGATCTTTTGCATTCTCTCCCCTTGGCATTCTCTCCCCCAACCATAACAGAAGTACATAAATCTTTTGTATTCTCTCCCCTTGGTTCAGCCAACCATAACAGTGCCCTTCTCACCCTTGTCTACAAAGTACAAGCCAGCCATTCAGTGTGTGCACAATGTGGTGAAAACCATGAAGGACATGAAGGACTGCACTCAAGGCAGCATGGTTCATTTGCATTGATTGCACAGACTGGCTTACATTTGATTAAACTTGCACTAATCTTAATGAATACACTGAAGTTGTTTCATCATGTATATTTCACTTTGTGTTGACTCTGTGAAACCCTTCATTTTTTTAATTTTTTTTAATGCTAACATTCGTGGTCTGCAGTAACCAGCAATTTCCAGTATTTTACTGGTTAAGATCAGGCTATATATACCATAATATATATCAGCAATTGTCAGATGTACTGGCTGTTATTTTGTTTGACCGGTTCTAAAGATTTTTTTTTTTTTTTTACATCAGCACAGTGAAAGATTCACAGAGAGAGAGAGAGAGAGAGAGAGAGAGAGAGAGAGAGAGAGAGAGAGAGAGAGAGAGAGAGAGGGAGAGTGTATGTGTGTGTTCCAGGCAATCACTGTAATCAGTCAAATACATTGCTACTACTGCACTAGCAAAAACCACGTTCCCTTCCCCATCTAGAACACACACACACTCTAGTCTATGCGCCTCTCTCTGTGCTGTGTTTATTTTTTGACAACTTGCTGATTTTGTTTTCAGTATTTGCTGATCTTAAGTGGTAAAATACAGGAAATTATCAGTTAATGCAAACCCTGTCACAATAGATGAAACCATCTGGTTTGGTTTTAATCACTGAATGTGAATCAGTCATTCAGAAAATATAGGATTGACACACATTCAATGCAGTTTTGAACTATCACTGTATCACTGTGACCTTGACCACAGCAATCCAATCTTTTCACAAGACACTTTGGCTTTATGATGATGTACTACCAAAGTATTGAAAGTAAGTTTTGTTGGAAAAGGATCAGCAGTTCTGAAGAATAGTAGAAAAGATCATATTTTCATTAACATGAGCCAGAATTGTGACCCTGACCTTTAAGTTAGCAAAACAATTGTTTTATGACACTGACCCATGATGATACACCACCATATATGAGCCAGTGACAAGAGGTTGTACAAAAAAAATGGGATTTAAAATTATAACTTTCATAATAAAGTTTCAACTCAGAAATGTAACTAAAAGTTTTGAATTTAATGAATGAAAAACAAAAAATTACTTAAAAACAAAATAAAATTAGAAAAGATAGGTTCAGTTTGGTTGTGTTGTTTAATGTCCTCAGATGTTGGTTGACATATTAGGGACAAGCTGAGACCAATGCTGAAGCATGGTTCAATATAGCTTTATGTCCACGGAAACCAGAAGGCTTGTCAGGACGGACAGCCCAGGACGGCCACCTCGACTGTCACAAAACTCCTGAACTATGATATAAAAGATAACAGATCAAACCGGTTTTAAGTGAACATGACTTTTCCCCAGCTGCCCTATATAAAATGAGTTAAAAGGTCAGTTGTGATGATCAGACATGAAAACAACAGAGTATTGTTTTTTGACCTTTTCTAGCTGTATTTTGAGGAAATAAGGAAAGATTATTACTTTAATCACCAATTATTCATAATTTGAAATGTTGCCTTGTGTTCTCTGCAATGATAAAGAGAAACAGAGTCATCAACAGCGTTGCACAAGTGGACATGACAAATCACAACCGACTGGGGAAAAAATCATATAAAATACTCTGAAAGGTTTAGGAGCATTTTTTTTTTATTTTTTTTTTGTGAGTGGGAAAGAAAGTCAAATGTATTGTCTCTTGTTTCCTCTTTATGTAAGATATGTAATAAAGGTGTGTAAATGTCCCATTAGGACCTCACTGAATTTCAAACATTTTGCAAAGAAATTAATTTTTACCTTTAATATGGTGCTTACGCTCTTTATTTTGTTGTATATATATATAATGTATGTATTCAACAAAGCAAACATCAAACGCATTGAGGATGTACATGTTAGTTTATTATCAATTTAATACTTGTAGTGCACTGTATCACTACCTTTTGTCACAATTTCATATATATTATACCACATTTGGCTACAAATGGTTAAATATCCTCTGGTCAAACACTCAGTGAACACAGCAAAGCAATCTTTTCACAAGACACTCAGGCTTATACAATTTACCATCAAAATAAGTCTGGTCACAAAAAAATCAGCAGTTCAAAAGATAAAAACAGTCATTTTTGATTAATTCACAGACTTTTTAGTGAATATGTCTATTTTAGTATTTCTTTTAGTACTTTATCAGTTTCAGTTTCTTTACACTAGTTATAATTATTTTATGTTTTACTTAGTAAGTGTCATATATTTTGTTTATTTGATTCTTTCACAGTTTCAGAATGAACATGACTCAACCGTCTCATTTCTGCCTTCCTGGTTCAGTGAACATCTTTTCCCCTAAACTTAGCTTTACCAATGTAAACTGGAAGGTTTAATGCACCTCTGTATGACATTTTTTTTTGTAGAATTGTGACCCATTTTACACCAAATGTAGCATAACTGACTGGGCATAAAAAGACAGTGATCTCTGTAGTTGACAGTCTGTGCCAGGAAGTGATTTGGATTGCTATTGTGAATTCTTGGTGGATTTATGCTCTGCCTGTGTCCATTGTCTGAGTGATATTTGACAATCATTTTTGCTTTTCACAAAATTTACAGAAATTAAAGAACCAAACTGGTATTTACTGTTAAATTATGTCACGTGCAGAACTGGATGATTCACTTTTTTCTCGGTCGTTAAAGAAAGCTTTTGATGATGCACCCTGTGTCCATGTTTAAATATATTATGTAATATTTAACATAGCATTACCTTGTTCAGGCATGTTAAAGATTACCAGACATGAATTCTGTTGTTTGTGAATATATACTTCTTAATAAATATATGTACTGAAAAGGTCAGTGGCATTGCCTGAGAGGAAACGCTTAATATTTACAGTGGTCAAATGTCACATATGGACACAGGGATGATATAATATTACAGAGGACAAGGCTGTGTACTCAACTTTATTGTTCTGATGAGATTACTTACACTAGTTACAGACAGTACACACAACAAAAAGATTTACAAGTGTTCAGTAACAATTCTCTGGTATATTACTGCATTTCATACTGCAACCTGTGTCCATGTTTGCACAAGTGACACAGCAATGTATTGTTCAACTTCAAGCATGTCAAATTTAACCATTCATAAATGCCATTGTTTTCTTGTTTCTGAATATGTTTTTGAATGTATATAATATATAAATATATTCACCCAAACTGTCAATGGTATTGTTTGTATTGTCTGGGATGAAACTTTTAGCATCTGCAGTGGTCAAACATCACAGATGGACACAGGAATTGGTGTAATATTTCAGCGGACAAAGCCATGTTCTCAATTTTATTGTTCTGGTGTGAATATTTACACAGTACTACCAACAAAAAGCTATGGAACTGGAAGTGCCCAATAACAAACCTCTACTGCTAACTGCACTACTGTTGCAAACCCTGTGTTAGGCTGGTGTGATGACTGACCAGGCCTGATGGGTCACCAATTTTTATGTTAGGTATGGCATAAAACCATTTTTTGTAAGTGAAAATATAATCTTCAAACACAGTAGTTTGACATGGTTAACCTGTAATACACAGTTCTAATGTTGGATTTCATTATATGTCCCACTTCTGTGTGCCACCTTTTGGGCTCATATAACAAGTTGAAAATTAGCAATTTTTACCTCATGATGCAGAGCCTCTGCTAGACTGGCATATAATGCCAGTTTTTACCATAAAACGTTCCCATTGTACTGGTAAAAAATAAAATCACCGGTACCACATACTGGCTGAAACTGAGAGCTTTGTGTGATTTGCTGGAGATACTCTGTACCCTGGGTCCAGGAGCAAGTGGAAGCTCCGCTAAATTTGATTGCTTCTGGTATTTATCCATCAAGTAAAACAATAGCACTCATGGTCACACCAGGCGCTGTACAAAAACTAATATGCAGACACAGACTTTCACTACCAGCACGTCGCCCCCCCACCCCCTGAATGGACAGATCCCAAAGTATGAATGCTGCCTGCAAGATACTGGACCGTTCCTTTTCTGTTTGGATAAATCAGCTTTGCTGTACAGTTTTCCCCGCCCCACTGGCTTTCATTCTAGATCAAACTCCATCAAAATAGTGCAAAGAAGTTGTTTTTAGAAGCATACAGTAATTTTTTTCTCTACTAGCCCTGACCAAATCAGCTCTATCATCATCCACTGCATGTGGTGAAACCATTAAAACAGCTGAGAAAACCACCCTATCACCATCTATTAATAAGCAACAGAAAACAAAGGAGTACAGATTGGGTGACATATTTTCTGTCACACAGACGACAAGACACTGGAAAGTTTGTCATTTTCTGCACAGTGTGCAAAGATGCAAAGAAAGTAAATGGTTTCATGAAAGGGATCACAAAACCTACAGGGGTCAGCATTAGTTGAACACCAAAAAAAGTGGCACTGCCAGCCATATTAGCGCCATTTTCATCATTCAACAGCAAATACGCATGGCCACTGTTGTTACCCATGTCCAAGAGAAAACAACATCTCCACTTCGAGATCAACTGAAAGTCATTCTGTGGATGGAAAAAAAAAAGACATCACCCCCTGCAAGTTTGGCATCCTTCTTTCCCTTATGAAAGAGGCTGGCTGTCCATCACTGGAAAAGGCCACCACACACACACATCAAGTTCAAGACCCAGTCAAGAAGATGGAGGAAGCCCTGGTTCAAGCCACCAATGAGTGCACTGATGATGCAATTTCTGAGACAGATTATATTGACATCATCATTGATGAGACTGTTAATGTGACCATTGACAAAAAACTGATTATCTATTTGTCAATTTGAGAACTAAAAATTGAGCAACCCATGACAGTATTTCTTGGCAATTTCACTGTTTGCAATGGCACTGTTGAAACTATCACCACCACAGTAAGACAGACCCTTACAGCAAGATGTATTGACTTTGCTAGTCTTCAGGCTGGCATCCAATGGTGCTTGCATCATGACCGGGCAACACAATGGGGTAGGTGTCAAGCTGTGACAGGAGAACAGCCTGTTTCTCATCCACATCCACTGTGCATGTTGCAAGATGCCTCAAAAGCTGAGGTAGGTGCTGAAGTACAAAAAACACTGCAAACAGTGTTTACAAATTTTATCAGTATTCCGCCACTCACAACAAGTGCCTGAAAGAACTTAATTCTGTGTTGAGTGATGATGACTTTACCAGTCTGATGCAGCCGTGCTCAGTCTGATGGCTTTCTCTTCAGAGGGCAGTGGATTCACTCCGCCATAAGTGGCCAGCAATCATCATGGAATTAGGGGAGGAGGCATCACGTCAGAATAATGCTGTAGCAGGTGGTCTGTTGCGTCAAGTACACACGTTTGCCTTCATCGCCATGACACACATGTTGTCAGGCATTCTTGGCATTGTCATTGTCAATAGACTGAACCTATTTTTTCAGAAGGACAGTGTTACCATCTCCACCACCAGGCCTATGGTTCAGTCTACCATCACTGAGCTAGAAGCCTGCCTGCCCAGACACAGCCGGCTCCAGAATGAAGAGGCCTTCATGTCTGAAATTACATGATGTGAAAATGACCAATTATTCTGTGCAGTGGTTTGCATGTGCATGAGCAATTAAGAGAAGAGTTCATGCAGCATATGACTGACTCTCAAAAAGCCTGATTTCCAGAAGAAAATCTTGACATCATCCACAACATCGAACTTCTGAATTCAGCCACATATCCTGATCAAGCTGCAGCAGTCCGTGAGTATGGCAGAGAAGCCCTAGTTGCTGTCCTTGAGTATTTTGGCAATGAATGCACAACTTCTGATGGGACCCTAAAACTGTAAAAGAGCAACTGATAAACAGTGGGAACACTTGCTGGGAGTTCTCTCAGTTGAAAATGACCCTGAAAGGCCACGGCAGGATGAACTTCAAAACAACACGTGGTCTGATCATGTGGGGCTACAAGGTTTTTTTCTCTCCAGAGTTTGCAAAGCTTGGACTTTGCATACCTGTCACCAGTGTGCCAGCAGAGCATGGCATCAGTATCCAGAACAGGATGAAAACAGCAAGAAGGAGTAGTCTGTCTGAAAGCCGGGTCAACAGAATGAGACTGATGCTACTGTTATCAGAGGCAAACTTTCTTGACCACTTAAGTTTGGTGCACGCAGCAAATATTTTCAACAGCATGCAGCAATGACAGAAGTAGATTTTATGTCATGAGTCATTCTGAACCACCACTGATCTGTGTATACATTATATATATAGTCCTGCTATGTCTTTATCTTCACTCTTGACTCTGTATCTGTCTTGATCAAGTGTAAGAGCTTAGATCTACAAGTTACACAGGAACATGATCATTCTCTTCATTTGTACCTCATTTCTAACGTTCATTTCATAGCTTTACCAAGTTCATGACTGTGCTTTCAGTTCATTCTAAGTTGATAGCTAGACTGAGTAACTCAAAAACGTTTGGTGCCCTGTCATGTAACTGGATTATTGGGATACAGAAAGGCTTTGATGGGCAGTAGTGCTGAAATGGGTAAGTATGCTAATGATTCTATTTCTTGTGCCTGTTGGTGTTGCTGTGCTTAGTGAAGAGCCATGCTGTGCTTAGTGAAGAGCCATGCTGCTGTCAGTGGCATTTCAGCATGACCCTAATTTTGAAGACTGTGTTGTGCCAGGGTGGAGACTGGAGTGATGAACAAAAATGTGATTTTAAAAAGAGGAAGAAGCATGACTCTGTGGAGTGGGGGAGGGGGTGGGGGGCAGTGGTGGCAGAAACCCAGGCACATTATTAGACCTAGGTAATGTTAGGCCTAGGTAATGGTATACCACCTGACTGAGGGTTGGTACCAAAATGTTTTGTTGTTGCTGGTACCGCTTACTGATAGTTTCAACAGTCTAGCGGAGGATAGCTCTGTGATGGCAATGCTACACAGCGGTAAAGAGAGGCTGGGCATACCTAAAATATAATCATAACAACACAGAACAAGCACGCAATTTTGGACCAAATATGAAAGAAGCACTTCTGCTCAAATTGAGCTCATGTAGGAATTTGACGCTCATGTAGGACTAGGAAGAAGAGTTTGACACTTATGCAGGGAGTATGAACTGGTAATACTACTAATAGTAGTTGCACTACTAGTACTAATAGTAGTAGTAGCAATGGCAGCTTTTTCCTTGCAATGTGAAAACTATTGTTCCCCAAATGCATTTTTCCCCTTCTTTTTTAACTCATTTTTAAGTTAAACTTAATTACTAAACTTGTCAAGATCAACTGGCAACACACCAATTAGACCATGTATCACCATCCACAATGGCTCAGGAATCTCAGATGACTGTGGACAAGTGTTCCCTGGCAAGTGGTGTGTGAACTAGTTTCACTACTGTTACTAAGCCTGGACAGCACACTCTCACACTGAATTTTTTGCCAGGTCAAGAGTGTATCAATGTATGCCCGATTAGCGGTAACCTGCCACCTACACTTCGGCAATATAACCAAGTCACACTGAGGCCATAAAGGGATAACTGAAGCAATGAAAAGTTTACTAGTGGCTCTGGAGTTAACTCTGGAGATGAAAATTCCCCCACCTCTCCTGGGATCAAGCCCACGACCCAAACTCCAAGCACTGGTTTATGGCATTCTTCCTCCAACCATTGCCATAGTTGATTATGCCATAGGTCTCAAAAAACTGTCAGCTAACAAACAGTTTTTGGATGTTCAAACAGCAGTAAGTTTGTAACAAACAACTCAAATTACACCAGATGTTTCTTTTATAACTAACCACGTTGCTTACGCCAGCACAAATAAAACCCAAGTTATTTGAATCCAGATGATGAGTTGATGCTTAATGTCCTCAGATGTCATTTAACATATTAGGGACAAGTTGTGACCAATGCCGAAGCACGGTTCAATAAAAGCCACATACGTAAGGTGTATGCGTGAATCCAGATGGAACTTCTTCTTTTTTATACCCCGGGTAGATGTGTCTCACGTTTATGTGAGTGCTTGGTCTTATAAGTACCCAAATCTTTTCGAGGGCTCTGACCATGTCAGTGAACAACAAAATGGAGATAAAGCGTACCCCTTCAGTGACATAACCAATTCTTGCTGAGACTGGAGGAAGGTGCCGGAAAGCGATGCTCGGAGTGTGGCCACGACCTTCTATTTCTCTTTGGGTCTTCCGATCTGTCAGGTGCTCTACCAGTGCCACCGAACTATTGGCCATCACCACCTGAGACCTAACTACTACTAGAAGTACACTACTAAAGTACTATTCTAAATACTAACTGCAAATACTACTACTTGTACTTACTGCTTACACTCGATAATCTACCACTGTACCAATGTGTATTCTAATTTCTTGTTTTCTGAGCGCGTGCTCTGCCCCGTCCTCACATCGACCACAAGTCCTAATCGTTGCATATTTACCAGGTTATTTTCTTGATGACTGTCTAAAAATAAAGAAATAGACAAACGAATGATTTACCTCAGCTTCCCTTATCTCTCTTTGCGTGATTTCTTCTGTTGTTGCACATTCAATTCTCAAACCATTCAGATGTTTAGCAGTAAAATCTATCATACACTGGTTCGTTGTGCACGTTTTGATGGCTTGCTTTTCTGCTTCTTCGCGATCTGTCAATGAAGACATAATGACAGTTTGCCACACTCTGCTTGTTTACGAACAGGTTTCTTCCAACCATCACATACTAAGCGTTTTGAGCATTTGTTGAGCCACTGCTTCATAGCGATACCGATACCTGTGGTCGGCCATATTGAAACTCTCCAAATCTCGCAGTCACGTGACTTTTTGTGCGCTTAACAGGAAAAAGGCGCGTCAACGTCAGAAGTGAAAGTGTTCGCTAAGTGTTTTTCAACATTGTTGTTTATTTTGAAAATGGCAAAGTCAAGCAATTTACCATGGTAATATTAAGACCGTCACTTCTGCTTCTACACTGTTGTCGAATTTGTCATTATGGTACCAAATTTATTTGCTGTGGATCATTCGGTTTTTGACAAGGTTCTAGTTCTACTTTGGTAAAAACTAAAATGTGGGTTCCGATTCTAAATTGCCGTGATCGTCACAGACGGGGTCTTCCATTTCTTTTTAAAAACATATTAAAACGCAAAACTGACTTATGTTGACTATCGCGATCACTGAGTTTAATACGCTCAGCTTCCTCAGTCATTCAACTATCTTGTCGCCGATTTTGTTTTAAAAATAACCGGAGGAAGGAACGCGTGTTTGATCTCGATGGTTCCGTGGACTTGGACCATGTCCTGGCATAAATACCGACGGAAAAACGGGGAGAGCACTTAATGTTGGGTCGGGATGAGGGATCGAAATTCATCCACCGACTCTGAAGACACCACGTACTTCTGTGGGATTGTTCAGCCAAAAACAGTTCTGATGAAGGTGCTTCTGTAGGTCCCTAGAAATCTGTTTTTGCACTACCTAAAGAGATGCAGTGGCTGTTGTTTCTGGCGAACCACCCGATGATGTTGCTGGAGTTGAAATCAGATCTGCGGACCAGTGGCAGTGGTCTTGATCATGTTCCACACAGGTGTCCGAAAGGATTCTGCTGGAATGGTTGGGATGAAACCATCAGCAATTTTGTAGAGGAAGACAGGCGCTTCACTCTCCGTCTCTTCTGTACAGATGTCATTTCAGGTCCTTCAGCATCTTTGTTATAGAGCCAGGCTGGCAGGACCTGCAGTCCTGTTTGACAAAACAGGTGGTGTGGCACTGAACATCTTTCAACTTGTTGATATCTCTGTTGGTGTGGATCCCAGACCACACCACTGTACTCAAGAACTGACCTGACCAGGGCCAGGTATAACTATAAGGCTGTTTTTCTGCATTCTTCTGGACAGGACCTCACATTTATTCTGATTAGGCCAGGAAGGAGTTCACTTTTTTTGGTGATGGTGCTGATGTGATTGGAGCAAGACAGATTTTCAGAGAGCTGAACTCCAAAGTAAGGGTTTAATCAAATTAATGGGACTTGCTTTAAGATGTGATTTTCCAGGGAGTAGAGGTATAGATTTGCTGCATAGACTCATGATATAAAACAGCATTTCCTAGCGTTGAACTTATCCCCCACTGTCCTGCCCATATCTCTAACTGCTGTATAGGTATTGCTGCAGGACGATCTAGTCTTGGCGAGAGTGAATCTCCCTGAAGAGAAAACAGTTATCCATGAAGAGATGCACTTGTGATTGGACAGCACTGGGAAGATTGTTGATCTGGCACAGGAACAGCAGGGGGTCAAGCACAGCACCCTGGGGTACCCCAGAGTCCATGGATGCCTCACTGGAGAGTTGGCCATCAATCACCACTCGCATCTGGTGCTGTGTGAGGAAGTTTGCAAACCACTTGACACTTGTGCAGGGATCCCTTGGCTTGATACCATACTGTTTGAGTATTTCACTTTCAGCTTGTAGCTCTAGGAGTTTTTGATGAGGGACCGTGTCGAAAGCTTTGGCAAAGTCCAATATGTGGCAATGTCACTGTCAGTCTGGATGTTTTGGTCATAGGATTTGCCAAAGTTGTGGAGGGTAGTGATCAGTTGGGTCTCACAGGAAAAACCAGAACGAAAACCATGATTTAAATTGCTAAGAATTTTGTGGTGGTTAAGGTGGGACATGAGGTGAGAGAAAATGATGTGCTCAGGAAGCTTGGAGGAAACGGAAGTCAAGGACACAGGTCAGTAGTTTTCTGCCAGATGTTTGTCTCCCATATTGAAGACGGGAGTTACATTCACATTGTCATTGGCTCGTCTCCAGTCTTCTGGCAATAGGCATGTGTTGACTGAACACTGAAAAATTCAAGTCAGTCCCTCTGCCAGTCCAGTGGCACACTCCTTCAATACTTGGTTGGGAATGTTGGGCTGACTGCTTTGGAAACGTTGATTTTCTGCTGTAGTTTTTTGACACCACGTCTCTCAATCTTAAGGTCAGAAATAGGAGAGTATGTGGGTCACATTCATCTGATGATGGATGATGGGAGTTGTCTTTGGTGAAAACAGACGAACTGTTTGAGTAAGATGTCAGCTTTTGATTTACTGACTTTTTTGTTTGTTTGTTTAGTGTTCTGTTGAATTTCAGTGGGGCAGTGCTGACGTCATGTTGACTTTTCGACTTGATGTTCCTCCAAAACGATTTAGAATTGTTCTGGGCAAGCCCTTCCTGGATGGTGTTGTTTACAAAATTCTATTCCATTTGGCAGAAGTCTTTTAGTATTCCTTCTTTCAATGTTTATATATATATATCTAAAATTCTAAATATATATAATATATGACTAAGTGCCAAAAGGTGTGTCTGCAATGGGTGACTTGGTTGTGCTGAGAATAAAAGATGTTTAAACAAATATTTTGTCATGAGTGTAGGTTGAAAATGAACGAGGATATAGTTGAAATAATTGCAGCAGAAATTTTGAAGCGGTTTGGGAAATATATCTGATAAAGTGTGATTTTACTGCTGTAAATGTGTAATTTGACCATGAAAAACGGACAATGGAATACTAAAAGACTCTTCTGCCAGGTGGAATAGAATTCAGCGACAGCATCGTTTGGTTAAAGAAAACGAGGAAAAGTTATATTTATCACATCTATTATGTTAGCGAAAGATCGTTTTACAAGATCCATGCATCAGAAAGACTTCTACTAAATTATGCTCTTGTAAAAAGCATATCAAACTTTATTTGATCCGACATCATCTGTGTCGCAATACGAAACACAAACTTTCGGCAACAGACTGAAAACAACTCTGACCCTTGGCATGAACGGAAATGACGTCATATCGGCAGACTCGCGATCAATCACTCGGCAGCTTTGAGAATATTTAACCAAATAACTTTTGTTGCATTAACAAAATTTGCTGCTCCTCAAATTTTATCGCAATATATGATGTCCGATTATCTAACAAGTTGTGAACGAAAAACAAAAAATGATAGGTTTACAACAAACACGAAGGCACCGCGTGACACTTCCCAGTAACATTTGATTTGAATGGCGTGGAAGGAATCGTCTGCAGCGAACATCAAAAGGTATGTTGCAATTATTGTCATGAGGCTGCTGTCCAACCATTCCTGATCTTCGATCACAATTTTGCACTGTTTATTTTGATGAAATCAGCTAGTTATTAGTTATTTAGATGATCTTTTGTGTTCAGGTTTGAGTGCAGTAGGATGAAGTGTTGTTTTTACGCAATGGGTGAGATTTGCGGTGGCTGATGTGCTAGTAATGTAGTATCGCAATGAAGATTCATATTGCAGCATGAGCTCTTGCTGTAATTTGGATGTCTGATCACCATGTGGTGTAAAACTGATGTCCAGTTGCACAGTGCAGACATTTGTGAAATATGACAGTTGCCATCCCAACATTGCATAGTGCTTCGTTTAACAAGATCGACTTGTAAAATCGGGGACGGCTAGTAGTAACATAAAAAAAAAATATATATATATAAATTACGAGGATTAAGTTGGATGGATGTCAGGGTTACCCCAAAATATGTTGCTGATGACATTTGACACCTTTTTGTTTAAGTTTTGTAAGGCTACTAAGAGTAGTAAGACTCTAAGAGTCATTTACTGATGGTTTAGTAAGTACTCCTAGACTTTTTATTTTGCTTGTTTAGTTTTAGTTTAAGTTGGATACTTTTAATTTTATTGAATTATTCATTGTATTTTACAGATAAATTATGTTTGTGGATAGGATTTTTTGTTAATGATGTTTCTCATGTTGGTTGTCTTATGATTTCAGACCAATAACTGCTGACATGACCAGGAGTAGGACAGAATTGCCCCTGCTATGAGTATGACCTTGATCATCAACTCCTTATTCAGTAGCAGCACTGTGCCTGAAGATTGGAGAACCACACTCATCACACCTGTCTTTAAGAATGCTACCATTCGAAAAAGTTTCAGCCAATTTCCTTCACAAGTGTTGTCTGCAGCTAGTGCAAGATCCTCACGTATTGTCATCAGTAGCATCATGCAGTAAGACAACATCATCATAGCTCCTGAAAAACATGGCTTCAGATGTGTTGCTCATGTGAAACCCAAATCCTTGGCCTAATCACTAAAATCAGTGGACCTGCGCATGACTTTCAGGCAGGGAAACTGGTAGACCTTGTGGGCTGGACTTCTCCAAGGCCTGCTTCACAAGATGTCCCATTTTGGGATCACGAGTAGGAAAAAAAACATGGATCAAGAGCTTCCGGAGAGATCAGCAAGCTGTCATGTTGATGGTATGAGGTCAAACTTTGTCCCATGGGACTCAGAGGTGCCTTAAAGGACAAGTCCAAGGTTAGGGGTGATTTTTGACACGATTTCTGTTACAGCTCGCTGAGAACGAAGATGTAGGTGAAACTGTGATCTGAGGGTTATAAATGCACGAAAAAAAGGCATTTTCTGTTGTACCAAAAGTGTCGCCATGACGCCCAAATCACGTGACCATATGCCTACTACGTCACTCTGGGGAGTCACCGCAAAATGGCCAACTTGAGCTCCGAAGATGAAACTGATACTTTGCCTGAGAGACCCACAAGGATACAGCCGTATCAGTTTGAGGCTGTCAGGCAGGATTTTGAAAGAGTACTGGAACATCGTGTCAGCTTCGAAGCAAAACCCATGCGGTATTCCATGGGGTTTGCAAAATCGCACTCACTGATGTGCTCGCTTCACAAATGGGCATGATGCGGCGCGCGCAGCAAGAAAGTCAGCTCGTTTGAATTGTATAAACTTAATCCACTTTTGCCTTACTGCGGGTCGATTGCGCAGGAGCTCATGCATTGTTATACCTGGGGTCGTCTGCGAATTGTTATAGTTCGCGGCAACACAGTAGGCCGGCATAGTTAACTTTTTTATCGACCACACACATACACAGTTTACTGAAGAATCTAGAATGGCAACCGCACTGACTCCCCAGACTGACGTCACTTCTGGGGAAGCCTACAGAAAGTAAAATTGATTAAAACCCCAATTAAACAAACAATTTTTTAATTTTTTAATTTCATTAAACCTGAAACTAGTGACTCATTTGTCAATCATTTTGATGGTCGTTTTGCATGCTTAAAAACCTTGGACTTTTACTTTAAGGCAACGTTCTTGGCCCAGAATTGTTTGTCCTATACATCAGTGACTTGCCACAACAGCCTACCTCCAGACTGAGATTGTTTGAAGATGACACCATCTGTCAGTGCCCCATCTCCACAGCTGAAGATCAAGCAATATTCCAAAATTATCTGAACAATTTCTGTATGGGTAATGAGAAGGCAAATGGAACATGTGCTTCCACCTGGACAGATGTGACATCCTAAGTGTTACTAAAAGCAAGAGGAAACTCTACCATGCTATGCATGGCCAGATGCTCAAGTCAGTCAAGAGTACTCACTTGGGTGTCACACTGACCACAGACGCCACCTAGGAGACACATCAACATCACCAACAAAGCAAGCAGGATCCTGGGTTCTGGGAAGAACCCTGAAGATCGGCTCCTCTTTAGTAAAAGGCAGGGCCTACAAGGCAGTTGTCACACCAGTCCTGGAATATGCAAGCTCTATCTGGCACCCAAACAGCATCAGCCTGATCAACCGCCTAGAGTCTGTACAGCAAAAGGCAGCATGGTGGACACAACAGAGATGCTGCAGGATATCCAGTGTCAACAACATGCTGACAACACTTGGCTGACCATATCTCCAACATAGGTGCAGGAAAGCAAGACTGGTGAACTTTTATAAGTTCCACCATCACCATGGCACCATAGCCACTGACATCAAGTGAATACCAGGTGACTATTCCAGTATCACAAGAGCCCATCATTCCCATTCCCTGTTATACCCAGTGCCCTCCTGTCAATTGTCATACTGACTACAGGAAATTCTCACTTTTCCCAACGCAATCAAGGATTGGAATGACCTCACTGAGGATGTGGCTGCTGCACCCACCCTTGAGACCTTTTGTTCACATCTTCCAAAATCAGTACCTTCGGAGTAGGCCATGCTCCCCAAGTAAGTAGTGTTGATGATGGCTAGGGCTGTGTCGGTCAGGGTTTGCCCTGGCGAGTAGCTGGATTGACCTAGTTGGAGATGTGAAATACCAGTGGGACACTCAAAATTCAATGTTGTTTTATGTTTGTTTGTAAGAGTTTTTTTCTTTTTCTTAGTGCTGTGCTATTTAGTGTTCTTTCTCTTGCAACATTCAAGGTACAGTTTCTTTTTATACTGTAGGAGGTGGTATGGTGTTTTAGACTTCTGTTAAATGTTGGTTTTTTGACTGAAGTATGAGATAGCCAGTCAGAAGTGCTCAACAGGGGTACAATGCTATAATTACAAGCCAACTGTATGTAATGCCTATCAAAAAGGAAGTTGAATGCAGTACTCTGGATCTAAGTACATACTACTTTAGTACCTTATGTGTATTTTTGTACCTGAAGAGAAAGTTTAATGTTGTACTGTCAAGTCTTATAACTGTTGCAAGCTGATGTTCAACATTTTATGATTCTGCAGTAAAACTAAAAGCCAACAATCATAAGTTGAATGTAGCACTGTGTTTAAATATATGTTTTTACATTTGTAGTTGAAGAGAAATGTAGAATCTTCAGTAATTATTGCACTGTTAAGTCACATTTATGACATCGTCATACTTTGCTGTAATGCTGATGTTTGACACTTTTTGTAGTTTTTGTGTGTGTGTGTGCTATGTCAAGAAAAGAAACAAATTCCTCAAAACTGACTTTCCAGTGTGTCTTTTACCTGCACTAGAATGTCTGAATGGCAGAATGGATTAAACTGTGTTTTTTGTTGTCAGAAAGAAAAGGTAATTTTTGTAATTATGTTGGATGTCAGGTATTGCGACGAAACAGTACATGTCAGTATTTTTTGTAAGAAGTCAGACTGCAGTAAATTAATTTGAAAATACTTGTGAGGACATCCTTAATTTGTCTAAAGTGGTTGGGAATAAAAAAAAAATTTTACCAGCCATACAGTAGCACTTTCATGTCACAATCCCTGACATCTGACATAACATTTCTTATCTTTCAAAGCTCGTTTTGTCAAAAACTAATAAAGTCATTACCTTCCACTTTAAAATGATGATTACCAATATAGTATACGTTCTACAAACCGACTTCTTTTTTTACTTTATTTCATACTTTTTTCTAACCTACTGTGTCCTCTTTTCATGCACACCTTTTGGCACTTAGTCACATATATTCATTCCCTCTGGGTGTGCCTGTAGTTTGCCTAAGATCCCATTTTTCTTGCCTGCCTATTGGGTCTCCTCTTGTTGGTGAGGTGCACTGTGCAGTAACTTGCCGTTGATCCGTAGGAGTTGGTGTTTGCTGGACCTGAGTGCTGATAGGATGTGTTTGTCAACAGCGTCAAACAGCTGTGACTTGAAGGTCTCCCACAGATCATGAACGTCCTTCCCCACCTTGAGTTAAAAAGCTCCATTGCCTTCTTAGATGTCTCTGCTGCTGCTTGACATAATCAGATAATGCTTCCCAGTTAGCCTTGCCGAATAAGTGGCATTTTTGGGAGGCTTGACATGTCTGAAAAGGTTGAACACAAAAATCTGTGATGACGATATGGTCTGATAAACCTGGTGCATTTGCCATTGACTTTAAAAGTGTTTGGTTGGTAGTGAATACCAAATCCAGCATGTTGTTCTTTAGTGTTGGCAGGTCTTGCGTCTGGTGAACAGGTCAGCAAGCTGTTGTTGGACTTGTCTATCGCTTGCACATGGGGAGATGGTGCAAGTGTCAGAGTCAATATCCGGACAGTTGAAGATCCCACATAAAATTATGTGACAATCTTTCTTCACTGTGATCTTTTGAAGTGATCGATCAAGGCAGTCAAGGTGGGCTTTCAGGTGGTGGGGCATGTGAAATGACCTGACAATACAGCTCTTGTTTTCTCATGTTAGCACCTTGATCCATATCACTTCGCCTTTATCTGGACCAGATGCCTCAGGTATTTTCACATTGGCAAGGGTGAAAAATCCCACACTAAGTGTACCCCTGTCATTCCTGTATGATCATGATGTGTAGGCTGGTGGAAATACTTCTCTTGACTTGGTAGTGTTGGTGTCTGGTGGCTTGCCTGGTTTCATTCCACACTATATCTGGTTTTACATAGTCCATTACTGCAGTAAATTCTGCTTTCTTGGCAAAGATTCTTCTGCTGTTGATGGTCATGATCTGCAGATTCTCTTTCTTTGGCATCTGGATGTTGTGCGGAGTGGAGGAATTCATTTGCTGGCTACGTTGCTGTGCTCTACTCCTTGTGTTTTGACTTGCAGCTGGCTTTGATTGGTCAGGGCTTTGTGACTGAGAATTACCAATTGCTGGGTTAGGGCTGCTTGTCATCAGAGGGGAAAAGGGCTGAAAAGAGTCTTGTGAAGTGTTATCAGTAGAGAGATATGTTCATAGAAACTGGGTGCAGCTTTATGCTGCAAAAAGTGAATGACGTTTATAGTGTCACATCTGCAGGAGAGCCATTTTGCTTGAAGCACCTGACCTTTTGTTGAAACGCGCAAGAAGTACTTCTGTGAGTGCTGTCATGAGTTCCAGTTTTGCAGTCAGTCATTTTTCTTTTACCATGAGTCATTGCGAGCACACAGCGTTCAGTTTGATCATGAAAACCCTTGAAAAACATGATTGTTCAGAAGTTAAAGGAACTCGCCTTCAGCAGCTAAACTTCTTGCATGCTTAGAGGAGGTTAAACGAACATGATTAGCGTTGATCATGAAAACCCTTGAAAAACATGTTTGTTTAGAAGTTAAAGGAACTCTTCTTCAGTGGCTAAACTTCTTGTGTGCTTAGAGGAGGTTAAATGAACATGATCAGCATTAAAACTAATAAAAGTTTTGTGATTGAATGTGCTGTTGATTTTGTGACGATTTTAGAAGAGAACTTTTCCCAGACAGTAACACTGTTTTCACAAGCTCTTTCCCGCATTTCAGTATGGCATTGGTAGGATACCAGAACTTCTCAGTTTTGTGTACATGTCATGTATAAATTATTTTTGTCAATGTTTATTTTTTAAATCTGGACAGTCTGTGTGAAATAGTTTCATTTTCCTAACATTTTCATGGAGGAGAGCCATTGCTGGGGAACAGCATAAAAAACTCATAAATAAATTGATATTGTTTGAAATTGCCAAGACGAAGATGTCTAGCATTCTTTCAAACATTTTAGGGTGGCCTGGCCTGGTGGATTTTTTTTCAAATTGATATGTTTGATTCACATGCACACTTCAAGACATGATTCTGTTACACTGGCTCAACCAACACAAGCTCATTGAGGTTTGTAGACACCATCGACCAATCTCAGACTAGTATACAACTACCTGTGTGATTTCATGAATATGAAAGAAAACGTTCTTTTTCTGAGGAATGAGTAAATAACTACTGGTGAGGTTGACAAAGCTGATAGAACAGATTTAGGGAAATGTATTCACCTATACCACAAAACAAGGAAACAATGAAACACAAGTGCTTTTGACAGAAAATTTTCTTCAGCAGGTGCAAGAAAATAGATCAAAGAAGAAGGAAGCAAAACAAACAAACAAAAGACAAGAAGAAGCTGACGTAAAAAAAAAAAAAAGATACAAAAAAGAAAGAATATATGTAGATTTAAAACGAGGTCATCAAAATGACGAAAATTATGAGGATTTTTAATTGGGCAGATCATAGCAAACACTGAACATCAAAACAAACAAGATTTGCCAACAGTATGTTGGTTCTTACTTTTCATACAACCCACACTATGGTTTTGTTGCCAAGCGAATAGCAAGGCTCCCAAAGTAGGACAGGTTTTCCCATACGCTACTTGTAACAATCACTCGTTTGTTGTTTTGTTTGTGGACTGGTCCATCATGAAGCTGATGTTACAGTTTGGAAGAAGTTTAATTGACAGAATTGTAGGGGTTGATACGTAGTATTGTGTGCAGTTCACAAGGTGTTTGGGTGGCCGAAGTTCCCCCAACCAAGCAAGTGAATGAATTTCCCCCATGCCACCCTATGTGTTTGGCTCAGTGAAATGATGGCAAAATCATTTTGACGTCATTACGATATCGATAATTTGACACAAGGTTATAGAAAGGTGAAGGAAGAGTCGAAGGAAGCAATGGCTCTAGAAGTAGTTACTGATGGCAAGAATGACAAAACTGAAAAGAATGACTAGGAATATGTACACAACAGGAGAACACGGGATGGGACGTGTTTTGTGTGCTGCCTTCTTTTGTGTTAATGAAAAATAAAAATAATAATTCATATGCTATTACAAGGAGCAAATAGCCTGTTGAATGAAAACAATGAAGAACGAGAATGAAACAGTGGTGTTTATATCTTCATAGTTCTTTTCCATTTTTTCAAAATTATGCAGTCAAAGCAGATATAATTTGGAGTTATTACCATTTATCTTTGGAGGACCAAAATAAAAAAAATGTTTAGTTCAACTGGCAAGAGACTGACAATGTAGATACAGGTTGTGGCTGGTAAACCTGGGTGACCAGGTGGAGAGAGCTGTATAGGAAACTGGCAAAGCCGTTACTGGACAAGTAAATGAAAAGGTTTCTGATACTTCTTTTTTGATGGACAGGAGTAGTCTACCGGAACCATATGTTTAAATATTCTACTAAGTACTACCTGTTTGCATAAGTGTGTGTTTCTAGCATGCCACTGGCTGGTAGGTTTTAATTTTCTTTTCATTATTATTATTATTATGGTGTCTGAAATATTTCCTGTAGTAGCATCAGATCAGTATGCTGAGAAAAAATTGTCACCCAACACTGCACCTCAGACTATCACCAAGCGTTATTAGTAAAAGGCAGCTACCAGTCTCATCCACTATAGTGAAGTCCACATAGCACAATTAGGAGATTTCTTTAAAGAAAGACATAAAATTACTCACACAATCATCAGTTGAATCACCTGACAAATTATTAGGCCTGAGGAGATTACGTGCCTGAGGCAACACCATTGTCAATTGTTTGTAGGCCAAGTCTACAAAAACATGTGTAACTGTAAAACAACAAAATGCAATTACGTAAGACACATTCTGTAAATAGCTGCAGCAGGGGGCAGACCCCAATCTATTTTTAGACCACTACAGTTATTCTTAAATTGCTGCATTTCAAAAGGACCAAAGCAGAAATTGATGCTACATAATAATCGCACATAAAACAACAATTCATGCAAAAAATCATTTTTTAGCCCAATCTGGCCAGTCCCTTTAAGGAGGTGGAAAGCAGCTGCCATGTGAAAAAAAGAAGAAAAGGGTGGGGGGGGGGGTGATGGAGGTTGGGGTGAATTCAAGAGCAAGAGAATGAACTTGGTGCACATTTTCGTTATTGATATAATGTCACCATAGAAAGTTGATGTTCCTGGTGCAGCTTTGTGTTTTGTTTGCAGCTGGGTTCTGCAGTATGGGAGCAGTGCCAGTGGCAATTCGTAGAATCAGAACTGTTTCTTACTGTTGAGATCCAAGAAAGAGGCACAAAGTGACAAACTGTTCCAAGAGCTGAAGAACATAAGGTACCACCTTCTGAAACAAGATAGAATTGCCTGCTTGAAAGCTGTGTTGTGCAGTTTTATTGCTGCCATTCTTGGAGAGTCAAACTGGACATTTTGCTGTTGATTGTCCTGTAGGCACCCAAATTATCTTGAAAACCCTAATCAAAGTGGAGCACATTAACCCAGCTGTTTTTGTGAGTGTAACTTCAACCTGCACAAGTAAGTTTTACTTTGGCTTTGAGAATGAGATGCACAAGTGGGATTTGCCTGTTATCAAATTTAGATTTTTATTTTTTTTCCACACATTCTCTCAGTATTTGAGTATGTGTGTGAAGGCAGTAAGAGTGAGATTTTGATGAATACATAGGGAACAGTGGATGTACACAAAATAAAAATGCTGCATAAAATCCCGTTAATGTGCATCCTGAGGGTGATTTTTGCCTTGTTTGCTAACGATTCGTCAGCTTTCAGGGGCTCAAGGAGCATTGCCCCATGGACCCCACTGGGAGCCTTCTGTGGCCCCCAGACCCCTGCCTTTCAGGATTCAAACAAATTGTCAGCCCTGCTGATGGCCATGAAGCAGCAAAACAAGTCCCAATCCTTTCATGGTCATGACAAAAATGGTGAAAAGTGCATCAGTTGATAACCAGAGGGAGGTAGAAAGTTCCCAGGAGGATGGAGGTACTGGGATTAAGAGGTCATGGCTTGACATTACTTGAAAGTTCCCCAAAAGGAGGATGTAAATACTGGGATTAAGAGGTCATGGCTGTACAGTACTTGGAAGTTCAAGTCTTGAAGTCACAAGTGTGAAATAATAATGGTGCCAATCAGTGAAGGTTCCAACAGCAAGAAATTTGGGGTGAGCTATGTCTCGTGCTTGATTTTAAGCACCGGACATAGCTTGCCCCCCAAAAGATAAGTGGATTAGCACTCCATCATTCACTGTTTAATTTTTTTACAAAGTGTTGTTTTGCATCTTGATAAATAGGATTACCATGATAATTTGCATGTTGTGTTTTTTCCTAATAAACAGTGTTATTTCAGTTAAACCACATTGTCCTTCACTCCTATCAGTCTGTACAGTGTGTGCATGTGCATCTTTTGTATAATTATGCTTAAACACTTGTTGATATATATACATATTAATATTTTTGGATAACATGTTCCATCTCAATGTACAGTATGTGTGTATGCTTGTTCAGCGCTTTAGTTTGAGCCACAGGGTAGGCGCTTTACAAATTTCCGTTATTACCTACAGATATAGAATGTGTTCTAAACTCTGTGATGTGGCCTGGGGAAAGTTGGTGTTGCAGAGTACTCACTCTTGAAAACCAAAGTTAAGTATGATTGAGCGTTGTCACCAAATGGATGGGTGAATGTTACGTGCTAGGCTTTGCAGGTGCCCTGAGATTTCTCCAGCATCAAAGTCTGTGCAGACTTAGTCCTTTGGATGAGACGGTAAACTGAGGTTCCCCGTCTCATGCATGTATGCACATGAAAAAATATCACATCCACACGTTAAAGATCCTGTAAAACACTGAATGTATCTCTGTCAGAGTTTGGTGAATTACAGAAATGCCAAAGTAACCCAGCATGCACTGAAAGTGTCAAGAGTCTTTAGACTGTTTAAGTTGGACACTATAATAATGGAAGAATAAAAATAATGTGCTTTTAGACTGCAGCTTAAAAATCTGAGGATTTGTTGCACATTGCAAATTTAAATACGCAACAAAATTACAGACTGTAAACTTTGCAAAGCATCATGCTGCTCAGCATTTACAGGGCTGTAATTCATGTAATCGTTTTACTGACTGGTGTACTTTAATATCCTTCCATCAGTATTGGTGTCATTCAGTTTCAGTCTATTGTTCAGTGATTCATTGCCCTTCTTGCACAAAAGTGGTAACTTAATGCTTACTGAGCTGAACTTGGCTCTCACTCCTGCATTTCACATTGGTGCAGAGTTTTTCATGTAACTAGAAGAGTCCATGCTGCAGAGCAAGAGTACTCTCTCTCAAAAGCCAAAGTTAAGCACAGTTGAGCATGGTCACCAAATGGATGGATGATCATTATGTTACTTGTTAGCTTTGCAGGTACCCTGACATTTTTTCCAGAGTAAAATTCTGCGCAGACTCTACAAAAATAACAGTCTTTTGTATGAGACTGTAAACCGAGGTCCCCCATGTGGATATGCATGCAAAATGATCAAATGCACATGTTAAACTACTTGTAGTCCATGTCAGAGGTCAGTAGATTATGGAAACACCAAAATAACCCAGCAGGCACTAAAAGTGTCTATATTATGTTAAAACTGGACACTATGCAGAAGATGTGACAGTTGTTACCTGATTTCATCTTGAATGTTCAATCCCCCCTTCCCCCCCCCCCCCCCCCCCCCCCCCCCCCCTTTGTTTCTTCACTTTCTTGCAAACATGTTTTGATCAGCACAGCTACTTTAGTACTTGCCTTCCAGTTCACTTATTCAGTTCAGCACAGTTGTCAGTCACAAAAAAATAACCACTATTCTGCCACATACCGCTACCCTCTGTAACAACAGTCTGTAGGTATCAGTGTACACATGTATCTGGTGTACAGTTTGAGGGCATTTTTCTTCAGCTAAGTATGTTCTGTGGACTAGTAAAATTATATATATATATTTGTTCTCTTCAGGGTCGAAAAATACCGTCCAGAGCAGCTGGATGACCTCATTTCACATGAAGATATTGTTGGCACAAGTAAGTCTTTGGAGTAACTACATGACCAAACACACAAAAGCTTAAAAATAAGGCTAGTCTTAATGGACAACACAAAACCTGTGCAAAATTTCAGGGTGGATCACTGATTTTCTCACCAACAGATTGCAGAGTTTTTGTCAACAGCTGTATTTCAGAGCTGTCACTCACATGTACTAGGTCTGCTCAGGGGTGTGTCCTGTTTCCACTTCTCTGTATTCTATATACAGACGACTGCAGAAGTAACCACTTAAATAGGTTTCTGGTAAAATTTGCAGATGACGGTGCTCTACTATCACTACTTCAGGGATCTGAGCAGTACCATGGACCCGTCTTAACTGAGTTTGTTGGCTGGTGCGACAACTCTTATTTAGATCTAAATGTGACTAAAACCAAAGAAATGATTGTTGATTTTAGGAGGCAGGAACACAGTCCTGGGAAGACCATTATCCACAATAATGAAGTTGAAATTGTCAGTAAATACAAGTACCTTGGCACCATTTTTGATGACAAGCTGAAATGGGACAACAACACTGAAGAAATTGTAAAGAGGGGGCAACAGCAGTTGTATCTCTTGCGACGCTAAATTATTTCTCTGTTGATCAAAAGATTTTAACTCTTTTTTACAAATCCTTTATTGAGAGTGTTCTGTCATTCTCTTTCATCTGCTGGTTTCACAACTTGGGAGTGAAGAACAGGAACTGCCTGCAAAGAATTGTCTGTATCGCCTCCAAGATAACTGCAGTGCCTCAGAAAGACCTGGCTCTTTTCTGGGAACAGCAGATCTTACAGAAATCCTGCTCTATTTTAACAAAGAAGGACCATATTTTAAACCAGGAATTTACTGCTCTCCCATCAGGTTGTCATCTTAGATGCCCCATTTGTAAGACGAATAGATTCAGTATGCCTTTTAAACAATACATGAAGTGTATACATATACATGATGTGTGTGTGTGTGATATTGTTTTAATTCTGTGTGTGGTACTTTAATTGATTATTTATATTACCTTGTGATAAACAAAACAAGTATGTTATCATAAGTTAATTAGTATTTTATGATGATGTCACAGTTTGTTCTGTATTTATAACTATGGTTAAGGTAAGACCCTTTGTTGGTCATGTTTCTTGTTGTATTCTTCCTTTCCCATTATGTATTCATTATTTTATGAGCCCGCCATGACCACAACAAAATTTCCCATGTGGGATAATTAGGGTTTTTTAACGGAATATTACTATTAGACAATTTTCATAGATTATTTTCCTGTCTGTCCTTTGCAGAGGGTGTTTTCAAACACCTTCTTCAAAGGACAGACAGGAAAACAATATGAAAATTGTCTAATAATAATATTTATGGCGCCCCATCTCATGGGAGCCTGGAGCACTTCCAAAGACAAACTCATTTTATCACACACACACACACACACACACACACACACACACACACACACACACACACACACACACACACACACACACACACACACACTACATATTCATACATATATTACTGATGATGGGTTGGTAGAATGAAAACAAACACGATGACATCAGTGTGCAAAAGAGAAGAGGTGGGTTTTTGGTTTTGACTGAAGGGAGTGAAGACAAATGCCTGACAGAGGAAGAGAGTTCCAGATCACAGGTTTGATGTATTGAAAGGATCTCACCCCCAGTGTCCTGCCCATCCTAGGAACACCGATTATCCAAGGCTGTGGGAAAGAGTATTACAGTACAACCTGTTTTGGTTGTTGGTGTGCTAGTGGAAATGTTAAAGAATGCTAGCATGAGGATAGCATGTATGTGACATTGGTGTGATATAATGAATAGAAGAGAGAGAACATGGAAAAGCTGAGTTTTGGAATACAAGTACTCTCTCTCTCTCTCTCTCTCTCTCTCTCTCTCTCTCTCTCTCTCTCTCTCTCTCTCTCTCTCTCTCTCTCAGTATCCACATTCAGAAACTGGCTGTACTGCCCTGGACATGCCAGAGTGAAGGGAAATAACTGAGCTATAGATTGGTGGGCAAAGCAGCCGTCACAAGTATGGCTTGAAGAAGATATGAAGTGTTGAGCTTGAGACACTACCTGCAGGCACAAAGCTGAGGACATAACACCACTGATTGCCTGGAGAAGAGAGGCATGAAAAGAGGAAACAAGTCTTTCTTGAAATGACAAGACGGAGCCATCATCATTGGAACTGTTTCAAAGACAACTTTAGGGAAACGTCCAAGAGATGGGATGGAGTGCATTGAACTGAACTCTCTCTCTCTCATTCTGTACTGCATTATCATGTTTTTTTGACAAAATTCATTACATCGTGTCTATGTCACATGTATGTATACACATCATCCTCATGTTAACATTCAACACACCATTAGAAACGAGAAATTGGATGAGGTGACAATTTTCATATCATTGTTTACCTGTCAGTCTCTTGCTTTGAAAAAAGGGGTTAGCCCCCAAAATACACACATATTTTGTGTTGTCTCATTAAAATCAGCATTTAAAAAAAATATGATTTCGCTGTAGGTGTGGGTTGCCACAGCATGTCAGTCTTTCAGGGACAACAGTAAAATTAAGTTTCAGGTGTAAATACGGATTAACAAACTTCCTTTTCTGTTTGGTAGGCTTGTTTTATGTTTTGTTCTTGTCACAATGCCAGTTTTATCTGCCTCTGGCATCACCTGTGCTCTCACAATGTGAGTTCAATGGATGGTCACTGCAGCACTTGTTTTTCTGTTCAACTAGAACACGGTGGTGAGACACCGGCATGATGGTGGTACCAACTGAATTGTGGATTGTACCAGGAAAAAATATTTTCAGTCAGTTTCAGTATGCCTTCATTCTAGATGATGATGAGTTGATGCTTAATGTCCTCAGATGTCATTTGTCATATTAGGGACAAGTTGTGACCAATGCCGAAGCACGGTTCAATAAAAGCCACATACATAAGGTGTATGCGTGTTTAGTTGTAACCTGCCACCTGCACTTTTGGCAGAATGACCGGGATCTTTTACGTGCTACTGTGGTAACACGGGGGTGGAACGGATACCGAAATAAGAGTCAGCACAGAAAGTCGACCCTGGAGAAGAAAATTCTCCCGCCGTTCCAGCAGGGATTCGAACCCGCAACCTTTCAATCACGAGTCTGGCGCTCTAACCACTGAGCTATCCCTGCCCCCCCTTCATTCTAGTTGTTAAGTTTTTATAGCAACCCTTCACCCTTACAAGTTACTTTTTTTTACTTGTTTTTAATTGCAAAAATGGAGAAGTGTCAACACAAAACAGGCAGTGAATAATAAGTGTACTTGAAACAACTTTCTAAGAAGAGTAAGAGGAACTTTGGTCGATGCTACTTCATTGAATGGTGACAAAACTTACTTGTTAAAAAAGAAAGGGGGGGGGGGGGGGGTAAACTGCTCTCTGGCTGAACTGGTCAGGTGAACCATTATAGACTAGTCAGTCTTGAGCCAGTCATTGCCTATTATAGGAAGAAAAGCCCAGCTGAACGGGTGAAACATTAGACTACAATATAGACAGTATGGAAGCAATAAATGGGATATTGTGACCTGGTACTACCAATGGTGATGGAGTGATGGAGACAAGAGAGTTTGTGGTCAGTTTTTTCATCAGATCAGTTCAAGATTGTATCAGTGCCCTCAGAAAAGCCCATAATTATGTGTTCCATTTCATCTCTACGAAGTTTCCCCAGCATCACCTTTGAAATAGTTCAGTGTTCATCTGGATCAGAAATATAGTTTTGTTGTTTTCCTCACCACTGGTTAACTTTGTAAGTGAAAGGTTTCCAAATGTTGGTAATAATGACAAATCTGACTCTATCTGTTCTTGCTAGTTTTTACATTACCAGCTTGGCCTGTTTGAATGTCTCTGGAGAGTTTGAACCTGGTTTGAATGTCAGTCAGCTGTGTGACCCTTTGCTCTTGTTATTGTTTGGTAATTCTTTGTTGCAGTCAGTCGGTTCATAAAAGAAGATCGATTGCCCCACCTGTTGCTTTACGGCCCACCGGGCACTGGCAAGACCAGTACCATAATAGCAGTTGCCAAGCAGATTTACTCTCCCAAGGAATTCAACTCTATGGTTCTTGAGGTAAACCCTTTTTCTTCTCTCTTTTTTCTCCCTTCAGACAGAGCCTTGTGCCTGTATTTTGTTAGGTATTTCATCTTATGTGTGGGAGGGGTGGATGTTGTTCTGGGTGTATGTTTTTGTCAGCCAAGATATGATTTGAGTAGATGAATCATGTTTGTAATTTTAGTTGTTCACAGTGCTTTTATTTTGTTTGTTTATATTATATACAGCCTCTCTTTTTAAAGTGCTGCAAACACATTCTATAAATGTGGCTTTTTTATATTAAAACAAAACAAATTACACTCTATAACTGTAGGACTGCATTGCATGGTGAGCAAAATTTATTCCTGATGTTCTGAAGTGACAAATGATCAGTTTTACATACTTATGATTTGATACAGGGATATTTATTCACCAGTGATATTTAAATGTACACAGGAATTTGTCTTGGTGATATTCCATGCTTAAAGTGCATTAACAAATAATAATAATGGATAATTCTTATAAAGCGCTATTCTCAAAAACAAGTTAAACTCAGTGCACAATACATGCAACTTGAAAAAAACCCACATTGACACATATTTCAACAAACTTCTCCATCCACACCATGCATGCTGACATGCACACAGCCCATTGCCACAGGAATGCATGGTCTGCCTAGGCCTGTGAAAAGGCCTGTGCAAAGAGGAAACTCCTGAGCCAGGCCCCAAACCCAGACAGAGTGGGTACAACTCACGGGCTGGCAGGCAGTGGTTCACTGAAGGTTTCCCACATATACAGAGTAGTGGACCGTACAACATGGAGAACAAGACCATGTCAACCTCCCAGTGAGAGACATATTGACATGATGCTGCTGAGGTTTTCATCTTCTTTTTTCCAGACAAATATGCACAAAAGGAGAAATATAGCTATACAGCTCAATATGTCTTTCTTGTGGTATTGCTACCACCTCATTTCAAATCCAGCACTATTCCCAGGAAAGTATTTTTTCCTTGGAGACAGTCCACTTCTCTTCACACTGTGCAGACAGTGAGCACAGAGCGGATGAACTCAGTGGTGGTAAAGGACTGCTCAACACAGCAAGTCATCTTGCACCCAAGTGCACAATAGCATCAAATAGACAAAACTCTACAATTAGCCATGTATAAAGTGATAAAATGGATGCAAGAATGTAACAATCTTATTCATGCAATGTAAGCTACCACACGTGTATGCAAGCTCGCACACATGACATAGCATAACGTTTTGCAGTTTGCGCAGGTTGGTGCGAGTAACCTGCACATCCAACTTACTAACCATGCACACTAAAACAAGCCACCCCTAAGCCACATCTCACCACAGTCACATACAAACTTAATTTCATATTATGGAGCGCCACAAAAGGCCAGCTCCAATTAAAATAGAACAGTTACAGTTAGCAGAATAAGCCTTGGAGAATATCTAATAATAACACACGTTAAAACTCAAAATGGAACAGTTACAACTGTTGCTGAATAAAATCTGTAACAGTGCTTATGTGTATTGCTGACATGCAGTGCTCCCGATAACACACAACTGCAGGTCTATTATGCACAGATTTGAATTTTGAACTTCATCCCCCACTGCACAGATTAGAGATCTGTGCATTATCTTGACGCACACATATTTTTGAAGCAATCGAGATAGTCAACAGTCATTTAGTGCATCAACGAAACCAGGTTGGCAAGGTTGGGAATGCAAAACGCTGCTTGCCTGACCACATTTCTGTCTGTGATGCTGTCATTTCTGGCAGTTGTATTTCAAAGCTGATTGATTCACTTCCTTTGTATGGCTTTGTTTTCACTTTGGCTGGAAACGTGTCACCTTCCTTGATCTTGATCTTGATGGTTATGTCAACTTGGGCCATGTCCTGGCATAAATGTTGACAGAAAAACAGGGAGAGCACTTAACATTTGGTTGAGATGAGGGATCAAACTTCCTCCACCGACTTTGCAGACACCACTTCGTCTGTGAGGTGGTTCCAGTCAAAAACAGTTCTGATGAAAAAGCTGTTTCTGTCGGTATTTGTTTTTGCACTACCCAAAGAGAAGCAGTGGCTGTTGTTTCTGGTGAACCTCCTGATGATGTTGCTGGAGGTGAAGTCAGATCTGCTGGTGGTCTTGATCTGCCTCTTGTTCTGCACATGTGTCAGAAAAGATTCTGCTGGAAAGGCTGGGATGAGACTTTCAACAATTTTGTAGAGCAAGATAGACGCTTCTCTCTCCATCTGTCCTGTACAGATGGCAGGTTCAAGTCCTTCAGCATCTTTGTTATGGAGCCAGGCTGGCGAGACCTGTAATCCTGTTTGACAAAAGGGGCAGTGTGGCGCTGAACATCTTCTAGCTTGTTAATGTTTCTCTGTTGGTATGGATCCCAGACCACAGCACTGTACTCAAGAACTGACCTGACCAGGACCAGGTATAAGGCTGTTCTTCTGCATTCTTCTGGACAGGACCTCACGTTCTTCTCAGTAGGCTGAGGCAGGAGGTTGCTTTTTTGGTGATGGTGCTCATGCTCAAGACAGATTCCCAGAGAGATGAACTCCGAAGTAGGGGATTGATGGGACTTGCTTCAAGATGTGGTTTTCCAGGGAGTATAGGTGGGATGACTTGCTGCATAGGCTCATGATATATCATTTCCTAGCGTTGAACTTCATCCCCCACTGTCCTGCCCATATCTCCAATTGCTGTAGGTCTTGCTGCTGGACAATGTAGTCTTGGCGAAAGTGAATCTCCCCCTGTAGAGAAGACAATCATCCATGAAGAGACGCATTTGTGAGCAGACAGCACTGGGAAGATTGTGGATATGGCACAGGAACAGCAGGGGGCTGTTTGACCCTTAGAATTTTTGACAGGGGACCATTGTGACTCTTGCTTAAAATTTCTATCAAGAGAACTGACACACCCTTCCCCCAACACTTACTACTACAACTATTAACATGTAACTATTAATAATTCCTATAGAATTATAACAGAGTTTAAAAGAAACCAGTAAAGACTAAATTAACTGTCTTATACATGTATATATCAATAATCATACATGTTCACATCCACACACAAGTGTGGATACTTGTATTAATTTGACTAAAAGAAAACAGTTAAGATTGCTGTCATATTAATTAGCATGTTTCCATGTTGCACTGATAGATGCACGCATGAACAGACACCCAAATGTACACATGCACACACACACACACTTGTACACATACACACTCTGCATCAGTGACTGACCAAGATCACAGTTGCAGGTTCAGGCAGCCATGTCGTGGTTGAGAGCACCAGTGGCATGGTGAAAGAAGCTGCTGCACAGGCAGTTGGCATGTGCCCTCAGCGCCATATACCTCCTCCCAGATGGCAACAGCTGGAACAGGTCATATGCTGGGCAGGACCAGTTTGCAATGATCTGCCTGGATCTGGCAACAGACCACTTAGTGAATATCTCATCCAGAAAAGGCAGCTCATGCCTGATGATTCACCCAGCATTCCTGATGACACAGTTCAGACGTGTCTTCTGGTCCTGGGTGATGATGCCACACCAGACTGGAAGTGAGAAGTACCATGTGCTTTCTATGATGGCTCTGTAGAACTGTATCAGGATCTCACGCCATAGTCCAAATTTCTTCAGCTGCCAGATGAAGTACATCTCTGCTGAGCCTTCTTCAGGATGAAGTTGGTGTTCATCTCCCAGTCCAGCCCAGAGGAGATGACTGTATCCAGAAACTTGAAGCTGTCAACAATTTTTATCGTTAAACCATTGATCTGCAGCGGGATGACAGGTGATTTTTCCTTCCAGAAATAGACGACCATCTCCTTAATTTTTGATGTGTTTACTTTAAGGTTGCTGTTTTTGCACCAGGACCCCATACTTCCTTCGGTATGTGGACTCGACTGGGCCCACAGCTGTGGTGTCATCGGCAAACTTGATTAACTCAACTGAGGCGTGGTTGGAGACACAAGTCATTGGTGGAGAGGCATTATAGGAGGAGTGACAGGACCCATCCATGAGGGGCACCTGTGTTCAGGACAATGGTGGATGACTGGAGGTTGTGCAGCTTGACAAATTGGGGGCAATCCACTAAAAAGTGCAGAATCCAGTGACAGAGGGACAGACAATGCTGAAGTTTTTCAAAGAGTTTCTGTGTATTAATATTGTATTGAAGGTGCTGCTGAAGTCCAGAAAGAAGATGTGAGTTGGAAGAGTCAAGATGCTGGAGGATGAAGAACAGGGCCAATGTGACTGCACCATCCATGGATCAGTTTTCATGATAAGCAAACTGTAGAGGGTTGAGCAGGTCACTGGTGAAGGACATGAGCTACTTCAGGACCAGCTGCACCAACACCTTCATCACCACTGAGATGAGGGCCCCTGGTCTGTAGTTCAGAGTGACATCTTTGGTTTCTTGGGTACCAGGATAATTGTGGAGACCTTGAAACAGCGGAGTACCTGACTGGCCTCTAGAGAACTGAAGATGGTGGTGAAGACAGGGGCCAGTTGGTCTGTGCAGTGCTTCAAGGTGGAGGACGATACTCTGTCAGCACCAGCAGCCATGTGGCTGTTCTGCTTCCCAAAGAGCCACCTTACTTTGTGCTCCTCCATGATGAAGGGCGATGAAAGGGTGGTGGCACTGGGTGGGGAAGCTGTGGCAGGAGTGGAGTTCAGATGGTCAAAACGGCATAGAAGTTATTCAGCTTGTTGGCCAGCTTGGGATCATTGTCTAGGGCAGCAGCACTCTTCCTCTTCTCTTGTAATTGGAAACTGACTGCAAGCCCTGCCAGACGGGTGTGTTTGTGTCAGTCAGGTGCGTGAATGTTCAGTTTGTATTTCATAATGTGTTTATGTGTTAAATCCAAATGGCTGACAGTTTTTTCCACTTTGCTTCAGCAGTTTCTGAGCAAAACCAGTGGGCTATCAAAACAGAATAACATATTTAAATATAAAGAAAAATGGATGAAAAAACAATATCAACTGCAAAAAAAAAAAGAGAGCTGCATACAGATGCATAAAACTTGTCTTTATTTGACAGAGTACAATCCACAACATTTCCATGAGATCACCTGTGTAACATGGGGTATGAATGGGCTTTACAGTCCAGATCACTCCTTACAACCTGAACAAAGACCGTGGTCAACTGAGGCATGTATAGTGGCCTTCTGTGGTTGCATTTGTATTGCCAAAAGAATTGCCACCACCAGCAACTCCTCCATTGTGGGAATTTTGCAGTGCCATCTTGACTGCTCTCTGGCCCTCTTCCTTGTTTGCTCTAGGAGTGGATCCTCTGCTGCCAGTCTGTGTCTGCAGTTGTCTGCATTTCTTGAGGGTTTCTTCATAGTCATGATATTTCTTGAGGGTTTCTTCATAGTCATGATACTTCTTCTTGGCTCAGGATATACCCTGATAAAGTGTTATGAACCTGAAATTAAAATTAAAAAATATATGTACATAAAAATTGTCATCGTAGCTTACTGATCATGTGATAGGCTCAGTACAAACATGTCACTGTCAAACACACTCACCCTGAACTTTAAGTCGAACACATAATTATCAAGTATTCAGTTCTCAGAGTTTCACCAAACTTTGATGTCAGTCACAACAACAGCTGTGTTGCAAATACAGCGTCTGACATAATTTTTCAAGAACTTTGTCATGATTGTAAGCTCTCAGTCACAGACAATTGACAAAACATTCTTGCAATCATCATCAAATTTGTAAACAGTCTGCAAAAAAACATGTAACAAAACAGCTGACAGGTTTCTGATAAAATTGAGTGCACATCCTGCACGGAAGATCCACCAAAATATTGCCTCATTGTAATCAAACTCTTCACACTGTACTCATCAAAGTATCAAAAAGGTTTTCAAATCTTCCACATGGGAAATTGCCACTTTTCACAGTACTTCTTAGCTCTCCCCCCCCCAAAAAAACAACAACAACAACAACAAAAAAACTCAATAAACTGCTCCGAAAGTGCAGAGTGCATATCATATGTCAGACTAATGTCATATGTCAGACCACTAATAATATTACAACATATCTTTTGTTTGCAAACAAACACACACCATGCAGCCAGGAAATCCAGTCAGCCAGGAGGTGTTGTTTGACATGCTGGATGCGGTAAAAAATAAATAAAAAATGATTGCTTTTTTATTTAAAAAAGAAGATATTTTATCAGATGTCAGGTCTTAGAAACAATATTTGATCGATCAGGAAAATGTTTCTATAACTTCTCACAAACTTCACTGAAAAAAAAAACAGATCGCTGCTGTGTAGTGTAAATATATGGATCTGTTTCCAGTGATTCCAAAGCAATGCTGTTGATTTTGGGTTGTACAAAGTTTACAGTTCAGTATTACAACACATCTGAGTGACAGCGCAAACTTTCATGAGCAATTGATAGAAAATAAAACAATCAGGAATGCTGATGTTGTATTACCCATATAAAATGATGCTTTCCGCATACAAATCAGTGACTGATACTCCATGTGATTGCCACTTGTTCGTAAGCAAAGTGACACAGATTGCTTGGTATGTCAGTGTCCATTTTTGGCTTGTTTCGCTATTAAAACCACTTGAAGTCTGGTTGCTGAAATTATATGTACTAAATATTTATTCATACACATATTCAACATAAAATTTCAAAGAAAAACAGTTTACAACATTCTTTTATTTTCAGCTGAAGTGCATAACCTACTACAAAACCAAATCAAAACATACACAGTCCAAATGACCCACATGGATGCACACACACAGTAGCTGACAGTGCATCCTCTTTCTTTTACTGTTTTATGATCAGTTGTGTGTTACTATTTCTTTGCTGCACATTGGTCTTTTCTCTCAGGAAATCTTAAGAAAATTATGTGTTTTTCAGCTCAATGCATCAGATGACAGAGGTATTGGCATTGTACGAGGGCAGATATTAATATTTGCCAGTACCAGGACCATCTTCAAGTGAGTAAAGCGTGCAAAGTATTAAAATGTTCGAGAAGAAGGGGGGGGAGGCAATCAGTTAAAACCCAAAGTGTGAGGGACAGCAGCCTCCTGTATAAATTATGTGGAATTCTAGTTACCTGTCCTTAATAGACTGTGTGGTCTCTGTGGACCTTAAGCCCCAATAATCAATCATCAAACCTTCCAGTTGCACAGAGACGTGTATGCAAGTGATGGCACCCATGGGTAACGTCCCTTCAGCAGTGCAACTGGTCATGCCACAGCCACAATCTTGGATGGTGTGGCTTTTGTGTAAAGGGCAAATCTGCAAACATTTTGTGGCTTTGCTGTTTTGTGGCATGGCCTGTTGAGAACTATTCAGCAAATCATTGAGACAGTCACACTGATACAGATAAACAAAATAATTGTAACTGGCGTGACTTGTGAAACAGTTATCAAGTGAAAATAAAAGGCACGGGTCCTCAGACCCACAATGTTGGACTTTTAGTTTTACACAGTCCATACATCATGGCTATGTGCTCTGTGCACTAAAAAATCAGTTGACAAATCCTTTGTAATGATTTATCACAGCTTTTTGTTGGTGTTTTGAGCATTTGTGGGTTGATATTTATGGACAGCTTGCCAAGTTCTTGCAAACACTACAGTTGGTTTTAAAAATCAGAAGGTTGTTGCATTTATGATACTGTAATGTCTGGGTGTTTGTTTTGAAACAAAAAAAGGTTTACATGTTCTTGCTTTTTGAAGATTGTTTTAGATCATATTTCTTTGCAAATCAGGGTTATATTGTTTCATCCACGCAAGTTTGATTGCGGAGTTGTTGTTTTCTTCCTCAGATTCCGTTGAATGGAGGTGGAACAAATCTGTACCATTCTGATTTGGGGTCTCTCATAACCATAACTATAGTTTGTTACATTTACAGGTCTGGCTTCAAGCTTGTGATTCTGGATGAAGCAGATGCCATGACAAAGGATGCACAAAATGCTCTACGCAGAGGTTGTTATTAGTTAGCAGTGTGTAATCTGATCCTTTCCTTGCACGATGATGACATTTACTGAACTTTATATTAAGTTAATGTTAATCACATCTCATATATGTGGGCACCTTTATTTAATTTGAAGATTACTTTGGCATCAGAAATGGTAAAACTGATTATTTCGTTATGCAAGAAATTATCTGATCAGATTCAAAGTGAGAACCCAGAGCTATCAGATGTCTTCTTCTAGTTTAGGCCTGGAGTATGTCAGAGTATATATATATGGGTCATTCTCCTGAAAACTGGTCAGAACTGTGACATAGTAAAAATTCAAAGCGTGAATTTTTTAATGTTGTTATTTGGAAATGAAAGCTTGACATCTCTTGTGTACACAAATATAAAACAAGTATAAAACATAAATTGACAGGACCTTGGTTAACTGTGCATTATGTTATGTCATAGGTCAGTGTCTCGCGTGTTACAGAAGACGCTAAAAATGCATGAACAGAGTCGGCTCAGTGGCCAGTTTGACTCTTGCCTTTTCTTTTCCTTATTTTTTTTCTTTTCCCCCCAAAGTAATTTGGACGGGGGGGGGGGGGGGGGGGGGGATGCATTGCACTAACTTGGTCTGGACTGGATCTACATTCAAATAAACCCACGCTTTGACCTTGACCTGGAAGATAGATCCTTTTTTCTTCTTTTTTTGCATGACATTCCAGCCCATGGTGGTGCACCACAATACCAAGTTTGGTCACAAAAGGTTGCATACAAACACTCAGCTGAGCGGGAACAAATATGTGTCACGAGCATTACATCCCTCACATTACATCCCTGTGGTGTCCACAGTGCTTTCCCTTTTGTAGTAAAATAAGATACCACACACAGCGCAAAAAGAGGTCAAATGTTGCTGTCGCAAGTCAGCTGATGTGGACTTGTACGTTAGGGTAGGTTGAAAGTCAATGGTACAAGCAGAAATTATTATTTTGTGTGCTTGCACGTTACACCATTGTAAGACACCACGTCAACCGCCCCTGAAGAAATGACTAACTTATTTTGTATCTACTCTCATGTCATCAAACAAGCATTAAAATTAAGGTGCAATGTGGTCATCTACCAAGCTGATGAAAAAAGGAAAATTCTTCAGTTTCTGTTGTGAACAAGTCACAATATCACGATAAACACTCAGAAGACACCATCTGTAACATGCGAGACGCTGATTATCTTTCTTTGTTTGAAGTTGTTAGTAGCAAGCAACACACGATAAATACCATTTGTATGTAAGAACTAGCCTCCTTCTTTCTCATGAAACCTGTTTTTATTCAATCATGAATGATTCCAAGGAAAATATCTGTGATCATCTAACCTTCCCAAAGCCATGTCACAAATGGCGGCCATGAAAATGTCACGTTTTTTTCCAAAAAAGTCTCACAGCACAAGAAATAATGCATTCACACATTGTGGCATTTCCCTTATTTCTCCAAACACATTACATCAGAAATACAGCAGTAGTTTAAAAAGTTTCTTGTTTTTCATTTTATTTCATTGGGAAAGTGGCACCCTCTTTGGTCCAGTTTTCAGGAGAATGACCCATATGTATATATACATACCCTTTCATGATTCACTGGCTGTCAGGAATTCTGCCAGACATCAGTTTTTGTAGATGTCATCCCCACCCTCCATAATTTGGTCAGTCATAGCAGACTGTTATGACTATCTGTATGCAGTACTGGCACTTAAAAAATCTGGTACCAACTCTCAGTCAGCTGTTACAGGCAACATTACCAAGGCCTAATAATGTGCCTGGGTTTCCAACCCCCCCCCCCCCCCCCCCCCCATCCAAACTAACATCACTTTTTGTAGATGTCATCCCCACCCTCCATAATTTGGTCAGTTGTAGCAGACTGTTGTGCCTTTCAGTATGCAGTACTGGCAATTAAAAAATCTGGTACCAACCCTCAGTCAGCTGTTACAGGCAACATTACCAAGGCCTAATAATGTGCCTAGGTTCCCCCCCCCCCCCCTCCCCCCACCTTCATAAGAGGTCATACTTCTTCCTCTTTCAAAATAAAATTTCTGTTCACTACTCCAATCTCCACTCTGGCACAACATGGTCTGCAAAACAGTCATGCTGAAGCACCAGACTTTCCAGTGTGAACATCATCTTCATGTCTGTGCCCAGGAAAATCTGTCATCCAAGCATTGTTGATTATCTTCTGCTGCTTAATGGCTGGTGGTTTGATGATTTTTCTCGGCCATTTCAAGGGTTTCTTCATTTGAAGCAGATGATGATGTAGACAGTTT